>CM028132.1:1035762500-1036362500 GCA_016271365.2 Neoceratodus forsteri
TCTGCTGTAGGGCAATTATCCCAGTTTTTTTCCTGCCTCAAGAATTGATGCAGGCAGTGTCTCTTTATTGGAGAATGGATCCCATTAATATTCAGGGAAAATATTAAAGATGTCTTAACCATTTTTAAAATAATTTAAAGGGGTTCATGTATGCATTTGAGTTCTCTTGTTCTTCTGCAGCAATTGTCTTATCTCTCTATCCCTCCCCGATGCCCCCAAGTGCCTTGTCAAATGCCCATTTTCTCTATCAATCATGATTAGTTTCAAACAAGTCACATCTCTTATTCTCCACTTATTTGTCTGTGTAATTACAAAGCTAGTGTTGTGTCCTTTTTTGTACCAAGAACTAAAATAAATAAAAAAACAAAGACTTCCACCTCAAAACAAAAGAAGTAGCTGTTGTTAAGAATTGTCAAATTATCTGCCTGAACCAAGCATCAAATATAGACAGATATCAGATCACCAACTGGGCTTTCCAGATAATGGCCTGCATTTCAGCAGGTGAACTATTTACAAAAGGTGACTTGACTTCCAAGAATAGTGAGAGATTTGTGAATTCTCTCCTATCCTGGGCAATATCATGTATGACCGCTAGAGGGGGAGGTAGACCAGCTAGCTTAACCAGATGGGCCTCCTAGGGGCTACAATCACTTCCCAAATTAGGGCAAATAAAATTGGGTTGGTTCAGGGATAGGCTGTCTGCTATCGGCCCATAAAAAAACTAGGGCTAAACAGACTTTGGTATAAGAACCAAATCAATGGGAGAGGGTAGAGTAAATGCATCAGAATGTTCTCAAGCATAGCTTCAAGGCTCAAGACGACACTGTAGTTCAATAGTTACAAAAAGAAAGAGAATTATCTGCTTTGTTAACCAGGTTTTGCTTACTTAATAAAACCATCTACTAGTCTTCCGGTTCTACCCAGATATAGAGTGGAGGGGCAGTTCAAACCAGCAGATAGTTACAGAATAGAGACCCCACACAGTATACACATCTTGATTAACTAAGAGTCTCGCCCCTAAAAAGTATATAAGGCTATCCGATGGGAAGCGGGCCCCTCCTAGGGCATTAATCTTGTACATCATTTCTCCAGAATTATACATTACTCGACCATACAGGTTTTTCCTTCGAGAAATTTTAAATGTTCACTGTCTGGCACCTGCCGTTATTCTCCTGGATTCACTGATATGGTAATATATAAACCCTTTAGGCCCTTAGTAAATCCTGCACGGAGAAAGTTGAAAAGCCACTGGAAGAGAGTTATTGGTAATAGGTAATGTTATTAGGTAAGGATCCTCATGTTTGTTTTACAGTTATAGTCCTCCTAAGTGATGCTGCTCTCAAACATTTTACTGTAGAAAGGAAGAAGGTAAACTGGTAGCGACTCCCCCCATTATAGACTGACTTCTCAGGAAAAGTCCACACATCTTAGGTTTTGCTGTGCAGTTTATGGTACCATAGCCCGAACAGTCAAAAAGTAAACCAAACCTGGTTGCTAGACAGAGTTCTCCAGGAAATACCTCTCAAATTCCATTAGGGCTTCAGGTGGCCACTACAGTGCGACTAAACGAAGCTAGCATTTTAACTAAGGTGCTGGAGAGACTCCTAGATTCCACTCTCATGTTTCTGAATTGAGCCGCCTCCCGCCATCTCCTCGTTCTCTGGGAGTTAGGTGGGTCTGGAGTTCTGTCCCATATTTGTATGCCATGATGCAGGATTTTGGCTCTGGCTTCTTCTGGAGAATCACATTATTTTTTGCCTTCAGGGAATTGTATAATCATCCTGGAAGGGTAAGGAGTGGTGAACTTGATTTTGTTTTCTTTGAGAGGGGCAAAGAAAGGCTGGTATTCTCTGCAGGCCCAGAGGGTGTCAGGGGCATAATCGTTGTCAATATATATTCGATCTTGGCAATAAAAGATTTTCTGCTTTCTCCACACTGTAAGAAGGACACGTTCTTTGATTGTAAATTTAGGAAACGCACTATGATGAATCATGGGCGTGCATCTGGCTTATTTGGTTTCGGGTCCTGTGCACCCTTTCAAATTCCAGCTCATGTCATTAGGGAGTTTGAGAGCTGTATGTAACACCATAGATAAACATTCTATTATATTTTGTCCCTTTGCCCCTTCTTGTATTCCATATACCCTTATATTTTTTCTATGGGCACGATTTTCTGAGTCTTCCTGCCAGCGTTGTAGTTGGAGTTGGGTCTCTTGTATGGTTTGGATTGTTTGTTCTAAATTATACAACCTGTTCTCAGCCACAGTTATTTGTCTCTCAGAGTCATCTCCCTGTTGTTCAATTAATGCTACATCTTTCTTAAGTTCCCCATATAGTTGCTTCATTTCAACTTGAAAACTTAGCAGTTCAATATACTGTATATGGTGTCTAGTTTAACTCGCTTTCTCGGAGCTTGGAAATTGCCCAGATTTTGAGATACAGGATCCTGGTGATTGATATCGGCTGAGGCCTGTGATAGTTCAGTCTGAGGCCTCAGATCACAATCCATCTCCATCTGGCTCCATCTCTGCAAGTTTCTCCATCTGGGGGTGTCCTCTGTGTCTGTTCCCCTTCGGCATTAGAGTTTTAGTTTGTTTTTGCCAGTGTTTAGGTAGTTTTACAGGGGTGATAGTCATCTTGGGCACAGAGCTGGGATTCAAGCCACCATGCAGGTTGATGATGCAACCAGAAGTCTGTATGCGCTTTTTTCATTTCATCCTGACCATGCTTCCCCTTTGTGGGCACACGCCCTCCTCCCATTCCCTCTGCCCTCCTTTATCCTCCTTCTTTGACCTCTGCTTTCTTTTCGGGGCTTCCCTATCCTGCCGTCCTGCTACCACCATACCCTGCTCATTCACATCACCTAGTATTCCCACCTGCATATCATCCTGCCTACTCATCTCTGACCCTATTTCCCCCATTCTAGTCAATTCTATTCAGATGTCATCCTGGTACTGCCTACTTCACTGTCAGCTGCCAGCTTCATCCAGCCTCTTGCTATCACATTCATGCAATTCTATCCATTTCTAATTTGGCTCTCAATGGACCCAGTTGGCATGCACTCCTGTATTTACCAGTCGCAGGTAGCGTCCTCATGACATGAGTCTGGTTCTCCTTAGCTCAGTCCAACCTCTGGGTCTACTCATTTGCATTGATTAATCAAGCATACCTCTCACTGGGTCTTATGCTACCTCATCGAAATGCTCTCCATTTGGAGACATGTCTTCCATGTCCATTACTCCTTGGCTGGGGGCTAGCCTGCAGCTGACGGTCTCACTCTGCAACTCCAAAGTCCACATCTAGAGCATGCGAAGCTCAGAGCAGGGTCCTTCTCCCTGGCCCATAGTGAGCATGTCTTCACTCCAGGAGGACCTTCAGTCACCCCTCATACCAGCGACACCTCTGGATGTAGAATTTATGACTTCCAGCTGCGAGGGTAGGGCTCTCATCATCAGAGCCCTTTGGCTGCCTGAGTGGGTTCCAAAGCATCCTCTACACTACTCTCCATCAAGACTGCCTCTGGTTCACCTGGTCTGCTTCGTAGGCTCGCACAGACCAGCTGAGTGCCTCAGCAGTCATCTCTTCTCTCTTGCTTTTGAGTGTCTAGTTGTAGAGACATCACTCACAACCCTCAACAGCAGTCTATTTAGAAGGTCAGAGCAAGAGCTTTCTCTAAATTGTATTGTTTTCCTCTTCTCTTGATCTCGACTCTAAATTGCAGTAGCTGAGCCATCACTAATCAAAATGTCCTTCAGCCTGGAGAAAAGGTGACCTAGGCCTTGGATCCCCACAGGTTCCTCCTCAAATGGGGTTTTTCCTCTCCTCAGTGCCAATGGTCATAATATTAGACAGAGCTAGTGCTTTCATAGGTTTTGTAGTTAGGTTCCGCTGTTGGATGGAGTCAGATGGTGGCCCCAGCTGTTTCCTCTCTCCTCAGGAAGTCTGCCCTTCTGCATCTTGTCAGCTATAATTTTGTTCATTGTCCTTGTCATATCACGTTCTTCTCCTGTCCTTCCCACCTATGTCTCTTTAATTTCCGGTCTCAATATATTTGGATTTCTCGACTTTTCAGTGCTCAACACCCTTTTGGATATTCTTTTGGGGCTTCTTCCTAGCTACCTTTAGCCAAGGGAATTATTCCTGTGGTACCTATGGGGGGGAACCCTCCTGTAGAGTTCCTTGCATCATACCCATACAGGGTGGTATATCTCATGGATAGAGAGGTGAACAGCCACAATGTATTGAAGTCACACAAGCACATATCTCATCCAGTTGCATAAGCACAATTGAGTGGGAAGGCAATGCCTGTGGTTCAATGGGTGGAGCAACAATGTCACTCCCCATCAAGCCTTAAAAGGCCACTCCTCCTGGACTGTTCCAGGATCCGTTTCTTCATTGCCCCACCATCTACCCCTCCTCCTCCTCCAGTGGCTTGTCTCTTTTTCCCGTGAGCTTCTTCCTAAGTTACCTTTAGCCAAGGGAATTATTCCCATGGCACCTGTGGGGGGAACTCTCCTCTAGGGTTCCTTGCATCGTACCCCTACAGTTTAGTATATCCCATGGATAGAAAGGCAAACAGCCTCAATCTATTGAAGTCACACAAGCACACATCTCATCCAGTTGCGTAAGCACAATTGAATCAATGTTCATGACAGAGGCAGAAGTCATAACTTGGGATACATGTGGGCCAAACCAGCAAAATACTGCTCTGGCTTCACGTAAACTGAGCTGTCCAAGTTTGGAGAGGCTGTTTTTTGACTGCTAAGGTTCTGCACACCTCTAATCAAAATTTATATAATATAAATGTAACATTAAAAAAACTAAGGCATTATGTACTTTTGTAATAGATTATTTTTGCTTTAGCTTTGCTCCCTTTGGCCTTTTTTTTATTTCTTCCTGTTGGATTAACAAGAATCCCATAAAGAAAATGAGTAGCTTTCAAGAGTTGTACTGTTTTCATTCAGTCAGTAGAAATATTTTAATTCATACATTATGATACATGGAGAAAAAAAGTAATTAGATATTTTCATTTTCCCTTTGAAAGGTCCAACTCATGACTTAGTAATATCCATAACAGCCATGGTTCATACATTATTCAGATGGTTGCAACATTTTTAGATTAATTGTTCAGGATACTGTAATCAGAGAACTAGAGCACTGGTGTAATAGGAATTTATGTAATTTTTCATCAGCTTTTTGATATTGTCTGGAAAGGTGTGATTGTGATAATAGTTTTTTAAGCATGTTTCTTTGCCTGATTTGTGCAAACTGGGATTATCTAAGCTTTGTGTTTCTGTAAATTTTATGCAATAGATTGAATGGCCTGTAAAAAATGCTGATCAATAAACATTTTTACTACTATTCCTACAGTAGAGACAAACATGAGTCTAATCTCAGAAAAAGAAAGCAGACGTTGACTCAGAATACAAGTATGTTGAGTAGCAGGTTTAAAAGGGACACTGGCAACCCCCCTTTTGCCTCAAAGTGTTCCTAGTTTAAAACACATTTTATGAACGCTCACACTCTATAGAATGTTCATATGCAGCTGACAGTTTGATTTTCTTTCCTTTTTTTCTTTTAAAAAGTGAGTGACAGTCTGCCCACTATACTAGTGTTACACATAAAAATATGTTTGTTTACATTTCCTGATCAACTCCCACTGTATGTTTTCTGGATTTGTGAACACCCTGATGCAGTCTAGCCACTCAATTTGCAGTGGAAGGAGGGAAGACTATTGCATAATGTTTACGTAGTATGCAATAAGAATAGATCAAGGATTTGAAACAAAACAAGGTTGGATATAGTTACGCCATTGGTATTAATTTCAGTTCTAGGAAGAAATGAAGCAGAGAAAACAACCAGCAACCTCACTTAATTTTAGAAAAAGCAAGCAATCATAAAATGTAGGTTTTCAGCTAGAAATAATATGATGCAAAAAAGGTTGACAGTGTCCCTTTAAACATTAAAAGGAGAGTAGAGATAGTAGTCATGGTTAGGCTGGTGTGGTCAGAGGGAACAAAATGTATTATCTCCTCCTAACAGGTGCTGTATTTGGCTAACATGACAGTCTCCAAACATTTCTTCTAATTTAAATGCATCTCTTTAGGACAGTTCTGTCTCTTCTTTTTTGTGACAGTCATACATAATGGCTGGAAATAGAGCATTATAGCTCAAGCAAATAGCTTGGCAGAAGACACCAGGAGAAAGGACTGCTGTGTGACTGAACTTCTCTGCTGGTCACTAAAATAGAAGAACTTTTGTACTTGGACCTTTAATTTAGGGTAAAAAAACTAACATACAAAAAAAAAGTGTGTGTCTGGGTTAACTGAACTGAATGGGTATCTGAAGAGTTATCTAGGTGTAAATCTCAGGTGACTGAAAGGACTTAACTGCTGTGAGGTTTAAATTACTTGTAGAAAGATCTGGTAAGTAGGGGGAGTGGCTTAGCTAGAAGGAAGTTACATTTAAAGACTGCCTTAGAAAGATTCTGCTAATAGCTTGGTAGAAGACACCAGGAGAAAGGACTGCTGTGTGACTGAACTTCTCTGCTGGGACTATATTGCCCTACTTCCCTCCCCTCTACCCCCACCCAAAGCTAGTTCTATTTTTATAGGCACAGGATTTGACTGACAACAGGAACTTCCTGTTTAGGGCAGGAAGTGAGTGGTCACAGAACCACCAAAGACCCACCATCCTAGAAGGGCAAAAGTAGCTCTCTGGCCCCTCTAACTGCTGGAGGTCTGCCTCTGAGCAAGTAAGTGGTCTACTGAGAAATATAGGATAGTCTTGTCTAGAACAGGACAATCAGGGAGCTTAAAGGGCACACAGGCAGAAAGTAAGGAGAGAGAAAAAACAGAGGAAAGAGTAAGGATTGCAAACAGTTAAGGGGCCAGAAATAAGACATGATTAGAGTGGTGCAGTGCAGTGGCTGTGGAGCAGCAGTCTCTGGGAGCAGTTCTGAGGATGCGGTGTTGTCCCATCTGCTGGCACCTCTCTGGGCTGAGGGAGGAGGTTGCTCATCTCCAGGCTGAGTTGGCCAGGATTTGTGGGACCTCCTCTCCATCCAGGGACCACCAGTGCCACTGCCGTTGCCTCAGAGGTTGCCAAGAAAGAGGAGCGGCTGAACCACAGTGGGCTCAGGGAGGGTGAGGGTGGTGGAACAGAGGCGCATCCCTCCAGTTGTACCTCTCCACAATTCCTATGCCATTCTGGCAAACTGTGGTTCCTCTATGGAGGCACCCACAGTGGAGACCAAGGAGGATGCTGGGAACCTCCACAAAGGAGACCCACAGGAGGGTGGCAGTGGACCCTGCAGGGGAAGGAAACAACTCCTGGTGGGGGACTCCATTGTTAGGAAGGTAGAACTGGGGGAGGACAGGGAGAGGGAGGTAAGGTGCCTGCCTGGCACCATGGTTTGAAGGACAGGGAGCGAATCCTCAGGATTGCCGGAGCAGCTGCACAGGGGAGGGAGCTGGATGTCATTGTCCACCTAGGAACAAATGACCTGGCTAAGAAAGGGATTAGAGAAGTGCAGGAAGAGTTTGTGGAATTGGGGAGGGCGTAGTCAAGTGGCATGCACTGGTAACCTTCTGGAGTGCTATCCATCTATGGCATAGGAGAGGCTAGGGTGTTCCGCACCATGGGATTCAATCAGTGGTTGAAAACTGTGTGAAGCTCAGGATGGCTTCATTGGGGACTGGGGGTCCACCTGGAGTGATGCAAGCCTATACTGGCATGATGGGCTGCATCTGTCTGGGAGGGGAACCAGGATCCTAGGTGATAGGTTTAAATGCTTCATTGGCAAACTTTTAAACTAGCCAAGGGGGGAGGCACTGGAAAGGAGCAGGAAAATCCTAGCCCCCCAAATAATCATGGTAGTAAGTGCGGCAAACACCAACATAGAAGTGTCGATAGGGAGAAGGGCAGGGGTAAATGGAGAAAGTGACAAAGGCAAGAAGGACAGGGATGGGGAAAAAGGGAGTAAGGACATCAGGAAATGTAGAGTAATGAGTACTAATGCCCGTAGTCTGGGCAACAAGCTCCCTGAGCTGATGGCCTTACTGGAAGAGGGATGCCTGGATATCGTAGCAGTCACAGAAACATGGTACACAGAGAACCATGACTGGGATGTTAACATACCAGGGCACATAACCTACAGGAGAGAAAGGCAGGGGAGAAGAGGGGGAGGAGTAGCTCTCTATGTAAAGGAAGAGATAAAAGCAACTGAACAAAAGAGTAAACAGGGAGGAGAGGAGGCACTGTGGGTCACCTTGGAGACTGGAAAGGGCACCACAATCCGCACAGGGGTTGTGTACAGACCTACATGTCGGGGGAAGGAATGGACAAGGATATGATAGAAGGCATTCTTAGAATGGCAGAGATAGGGGAGATACTGTTGATGGGTGAACTGAATATGCCAGATGTTAACTGGAGCACATTTGCTGCAGCCACATCCAAGAACAGGGTCATTCTTGATGCCCTACAGGTGGAAAGCATTAGACAGCTAGTTTTGGAACCCACTCGTGAGGGAGCAATCTTAGACCTCGTACTCTCAAACGGGGGCAGTGAGAGGATCTCAGATATAGAAGTGGGTTGCCATCTGGGGACAACTGACCATCAAACAGTGTGGTTCACGTTAAACTCAGCTACAGAGTCAAGCCATACAAAAGTGAGGGTACTGGACTTTAGGATGGCTGACTTTGGCAAGATGGGAGAGTCCTCAGAAAAGCACTAGCAAACAGGCTAGAAGGAGGTGTGGAGCAATAATGGGGAATTATCAAAACTGCCATCACAGAGGCAACAAGCCTTTGTGTGAAGCAAACAAATCAAAATGAAAGAAAAAGCCACTATGGTTCTCAAAAGAGGTGGCTGTGAAAGTCAGGAAGAAAAAGATAGCATTCCAGAAGTATAAGGAAACACAGAAGGAGCAGAACAGACAGCAGTACCAGTTAAGGCAGAAGGAAGCAGGGAGGGAAGTCAGAATAGCAAAGTCCCAAACTGAAGAAAAGATAGCCAACTCAGTTAAGAAGGGGATAAAACCTTTTGTAGGTACATCAGCGAGCGTAGAAAGACAAAGGGAGGGATAGTGAGGCTGAATAGAATGAACGGTGGGTTGGCAGAGGGGGACAGTGAAAAAGCAGGAATGCTGAATGAATATTTCTGCTCAGTATTCACAAAAGAGGAAGGGGAAGTGCCTAATCCATTTAACAGAAGCAATCTTGATAGGGGGCTTGATCCCAGTCCATTCACAGAAGAAAGGGTTCTGCAAGAACTCCTAAAACTGAAGGTGGACAAAGCAATGAGTCCTGATGGAATTCACCCCAGAATTCTAAAAGAATTAAGGGAGGATCTAGTGAAACCACTGGATATTCTTTTTAATAAATCATGGGAGGATGGTGTGGTACCCGAGGACTGGAGGAAGGCGGATGTGATTCCCTCACAAAGTGGGACCAAGACAGAGGCAGGAAACTACAGACCTGTCAGTCTGACCTCTGTAGTAGGGAAAGTGATGGAGTCACTTCTGAAGGAAAGAATAGTTGAGTACCTAGAGGCCAGTGGAGCACAGGACCCAAGGCAGCATGGGTTCACAGTGGGAAGGTCATGTCAGACAGAATCTAATACATTTCTTTGACTGGGTGACCAAAGTAGTAGACCAGGGAGGGGCTGTGGACATGGCCTACCTAGACTTTAGCAAGGCATTTGACACAGTCCCACACAAAAGATTAATAGTCAAATTAACCAGCCTGGGAGTGGGACCCAGGGTGGTAGCCTGGGTAAAACATTGGCTGGACACCAGGACACAGAAGGTAATTGTAAATGGAGTCCACTCTGAAGAAAGGGGGGTTACTAGTGGGGTACTGCAGGGTTCAGTATTGGGTCCAGTCCTTTTTAATGCCTTCATCAGTGACATTGTAGAGGGACTGGAAGGAAAAGTATGCCTTTTTGCAGATGACACAAAGATCTGCAACAGGGTTGATACACAAGGAGGCGTGGAAAGGATGAAAAGGGACTTGGCAAGGTTGGAGGAATGGTCAGAAGTATGGCAGCTAGGATTCAATGCAAAGAAGTGCAAAATAATGCACCTGGGAAACAAGAACCCAGTAGAAGAATACGCAATGGGTGGGGAGATGGTAACAACAACAAAAAAGGAAAGGGACCTGGGGCTAATCATATCAGACGACCTTAAGGTTAGCAAGCAATGTGAGAAGGCAGTAGGGAGGGCTGGGGGTATACTGGGATGTATAGGGAGAGGCATCATCAGCAGAAAACAGGAAGTTGCTATCCTCTGTTCAGACAGTTGGTGAGACCCCATCTGAGTACTGTGTCCAGTTCTGAGACCCCATCTCACAAGGACATAGACAGGATAGAGGCAGTCCAGAGGAGGGCAACTAAAATGGTACAGGGTCTGCAAGAAAAGCCGTATGAGGAGAGACTAAAGGAGCTTAATATGTATACCCTTGAGGAAAGAAGGGAGAGGTGGGACATGATAGAAACTTTTAAGTACCTCAGTGGAATCAACAAAGTCCAAGAGGGTAGCATCTTTCAGAAAAAGAGACTTGCAAGAACAAGGGGACACAATTTAAAGATAGAAGGAGGGCGATCCAGGGGCAATGTGAGGAAGTATTATTTCACAGAGAGGGTAGTGGATGCATGGAACAGCCTTCCCGAGGAGGTTGTGGGATCTAAAACTGTGGGAGCATTCAAGAATGCATGGGACAGACATAAGGCAATTCTTGTGGGGGGTAGGAAGAAATAGGCTGTTGGTTAACTAGGATCTGCGGCCTATCCTGTAGGTAGGGAAATGGGCAGACTAGATGGGCCTAGCGGTCCTTATCTGCCATCAAAGTCTATGTTTCTATGTTTCTATTATTATTTACAGGCTGAAGTTCACAATGGTAAGGTAAAGGACTGGAAACACATCTGCTGCTGAACAATTAGAATGTTTTTGACTGAGTTAGTTAATTAGAACAGAGTTCCTTTTACAGTAGCAACCAAGAAAGAATGTCACATTTAGGGAAAGTGGATGAAAATATAGAATTATACATGGGTGGGTGTGTGTAACCAGAAATTTACACACACCCAAAGTGTTGGATGCTACATAAACCCAAGGGCGAAGCCTGAGGCATTTATAAAATAATCCAACATGGAGGGTGTGTGTAAAATGTTGCTTTTACACCCACCCAACCATGTCTTATTTTATTTAATTACTGGTCCTTACTTTTTTATAAGCGAGACACACACACACACGCTCACACAAAGTCTGTCTCTCTTTCCAGTAGATACATTCATTTAATTCTTTTTGCTTTATTATTTTTTTTTGTGTAATCTTTTTTCCCCTCCGTCATGCACTGGAACCTGCTCCTCCTTCAAGCCACCTAGTACCACCAGCGACCCCTTCCTGCAGTTCCCCCAGAGCTGCCTACCTCATATTTGCAGCCTTCCTTCAGGATAGCTTGGCATATCCCTTTGCTGGGAGGTTCCCTCTCCTTTGAGAGGGAAGTCACTGGCCAGCGGGACTCCAACACACTATTTTCTTTCTCGCCTGGGTGCTGTTGAGGCGGACGTTACTCTACCAGGATTGCTCGAGGGCATCATCGGGGATGGCCGCCTTCATCCGGCCGATCCCAGTGCAGTTTCTGCTTTTTTCTGTGGTGTTCCCCTTAGTGTGATCCCTCTGCTGTGCTTCCAGTCTCCACCCGGGGCCACTGCAGAGCGACTATGCATCCCCAACCCACCCCAGGGGAGGAGAGCAGTCCCATGGATGCTCAATCCTAACCTTTCCCCTGCCAACCCCAGGCGCCCGAGTCCATTCCCGAACCCGGGTCGCCGAAGTGGTTCGAGGTGTGGTGTCCAGCGCCTCAGCCCTCTGCACCACTGGGCTGGCCTTTTTTTTTAATTATAAAGCAAATTTCCATATTGACATCAGTAGCGGTTTGGCTTACAGCATCTCGCCTATTGCTGCCTTCCTGAAGTGTCATTCTCTCTTTCTCTAACCCACACATCTCTCTATATGTGGCTTACCAGTTGCTGCAGGAGAGACTTTACTTTCAGGTGGCTCCTACCACCTCTTGCTACAGCGGGGATTTAGAAGGGTGGGGTGGGGAGGCACATCTGGAGGCAGAATCAACCAGATACATATATAAAAAATGTTTACAATTCATACCTTCCGATTGAGAGCATGTGAGGGAAAATAATAAGTACAGTGCTGGGTATCGTAAAAGCAGAGCTGCCATGTTGGGTTAGATGTTTGGCCTTCCCACACACGTATAATGGCCAATGAAGTTTTGAAGCGTGACTTTGATTGACAAGCAGTGATTACAACCACCTAGTTGTAATGCAAAATATCAACTGGGCAGTTGTAATGTGATTTAAAAGTCTAGTTATCCAGACATAAAAAATAAGGACCAGTAATTAAAATGAAATATCGGGCAAATGATGTCAAAAATTCTACAGACATATATCTAAAAAAATGAAAGCATTTTAGTTTCATAGTAGCATTAATACACCCCAGGGTTTGGTTACATTTGACAATCCAACCCTACGGACTTCAGGCCATCAGCTTCACCTTGTGTCTCATGACCCTCTAGAGTTACATAAGCTGATGGTAAGTTACCCTCTGGTTGTGCCTAATGCTTAAATACAGGAAGTGCTTTCTGATGATCTGTTTTTTCTGGTGCTGGGTTTGGTGGTGTATTATAGGCCTGCAGAGGCTTAGAAAGTAAAAGTATTTAACAGTTTAGGAATTATGAGAAATATTTTCTGGTGGCATGAAAGAAAAAAAAATACGCTTTCTAAGTCTCTTCATTTATGTTTCAGATTTATCACCAATGATCTTTATTGACATAGAGATGCAAAGAATTACGATTGTGTCAGTAAAGTTAATCAGAAGTTCAGTATTTTGCACTATGCCTAGGGAGACAAGGTTTCCTGACTTCTCTCAACTTTGCTTTGCTGACATTTATTTTATTTCATTAAAAAGGATTTTTAAAGTAATAAACCACCCACAACCCACATAGCAATACTGCACACAATCCTCCCCATTAAAACCATTGCAATTCCATATTTTTAGCAACCCACTCTATTACCACTCACTCCCCACCAAGTTCATTCAGAAAGGTAAACACGCAAACATACTGTAGAATTCCTATCCCCCACCCACTGCAAATATCCATACCCCCAACTCACCTTCTTCACCACCATCTGGCAACTATCACCCTTCCCTGCTCAAATATAGCCCCTTAAAGGGATACTGAAGGTTTTTTGGCAGGTGACAGACCTCCTTCCAACTCAACCATAGTAACCTGATCAGCTCAGCCAATCAGGTGATCATTGTGAGAGTCTGTATCAAGTTCTATTCATTGGATGGTGGCCAGCTGAGGTGGAGGAGGGCTGTGTCAGTTGTCAACTGAGAGACCTTTAATATTCTTATTTGGGGGTGAGTAGGGGGGAGGTGTTGAGAGCCAAAGGGTGGTGGAGCAGGGTCAGGACTGGGGAGTGAAGGTGGGTGATAGGGTGCTATAAGCATGGAGGAAGTGCCCACTTTGCCAGACAAAGAACTACTGTATAGGAAGTGTTATTTTGTGCACCACAAAATCGAGACATTATGCATAGTTCTTCATGAAGAATATGTTTCCCATCTTTGCATATCTATAGTATTTACCATCAGAAAGTATAATTATACAGTATATACTGTTATGTATGCTTGTTTCTTCCTGGGTCTTACCTTCTCCCCACATTACCACCATGGTTTATCCCCATGGTGGAACCCTCAGGCTGGGCCAGGTCCTTCAGGAGCCAATATCCAGCTGTTTGAGAGATCACCAAGGTTGGTGAGTGTGGGCCTGTGGGTGCAGTAGGCAGTCATACTGCAAGGGAGGGAGTCCTTCTTCTGCGTCTCACCTCCCTCTAGATGCAGGCAGCTTGGGTGCACATGTGCATGCATGCAAGTGTGCATAGTTCATCACCAACCTGTGTCTTTTCCCCATAGCTGCTCTGTTGTACTGCCACCTTTGGTTACCCAGATGTCAGTATACCTGCAGAGCTGGCTGCCCTTCCTCCACATAAGAGTATAACATCCTCTGGGACACTCAGTCCTCCACCCCCTGGTCGGCACTCAATGACCTGCACTTGTTCCTGAAAGTGAGTTTACATTGTCATGGGCAATAGTGCTACTGTTGCACTCATGGGTGCATGCATTTGAGTACTTTGTAAATGTTTTAACTTAGTTTTTGTAATGAAAAAAAGATGGCCACCACATTTGGCTTAGAAATACCACTGTAAACCTAGTAAGGGGTTAGGATAGAGAAAATAAAAAAAAAATCCTCACAGTGTGCATCAGAGGAGATACATCAAAAAGTAGATTTGACATTTGTGCTAATATTTTAATTATCTGGGGTAAAGTAATAAAAAGAAAGCCGCACTTGGCTGGGGTGCCTGGACAAAGCAAAACATCCAAATGCAATCACAATCAGTCTCTCATTCACCACCAAAAGAAATGCTGCTCACAGCGTCCAGTTCATGCAAAATATGCTTTATTCAAGTGGAGTCATACACTACTCCATATTCTCGAATAAAGGATATTTTGAATGAAGCAGGTGCAGTGAGCAGCACTTCTTTCAGTGGTGAGTGTGGGACTGATTGCGATTGCTATTTTAATTATCCATAACTAAAGGCAACTTTCTGGGAAAACATTTTTTGTTTCACTGCTGATTTAAGTGGAGAAAGCCTCTATGGTCAACAGCTGACACCCAATATTCCACTGTCAACTTGCATTTCTAATGACCTCTAGATTTCAAAGCTTATCCATAGTTCTAAATGTGATACTGTTAATATATGGCAAGATGTTATCATCCCCCAGTACTGCTGACCCAGAGGAATCTAGTCTGACAAGCAACACCTCTGTCCTCCCTGGGTCAAGGCTCAGCCAGCTGGAGGCCATTGAGTCATTGTTTTTTTTGAAGGTAATGACTCAGTGCCAGGAACACATCATCCCAATTATTTGCACAAGACAGGTAGAGCTGGGTATCGTCAGCATAGCGATGAAACTCCAGACCACACAATCTTTTATCTCAGCCCAATAGCATCCTGTACTCAGCAAATAACATGAGGGCAAGGATCAAATCCTGTTGCACACCCTAATGGAGCACAGTGTTTCCAGAGATAGGATTACCCAGAACAACCTGCTGTATGCTACCTGTGAGTAAGGACTCAAGTCTTCACTTGACCATATCAGTCAGTCCTAAATAGTTGCTTATGCAATCCAACAATATCTTACAGTCCACTTTGTCAAGTGCTGACAAGAGAGCAATAAGGTTCAAGATGGGCCAGTCCAGTGGTATGGAGGGATGAAGTGCTATGAGCCTTACCTGATGCTATGCTGGCATCCTGGTTTCAGGAACAAACCCAGATCATCAGGGTCAACCAGGGAGAGGAGGACTAAGCATCTTACAGGATGCTCTGTGACTACCATCTAGAAGACTGTGGTGGAACTGTAGGCTTGAACAAGTCCAGGGCAGGGAAGAGATGCCAATTGGCTCAGGCAGATGCTGACACTCTGCATCACACTATTTAGCTAGCATCTGTTGCGGTATGGGTCGAAAAATGTGGACCACTTCCAGTCCTCGCACTATGATATCCACTGCTCTGCTCACAGACCATGCACATGCTGACCCAGGCAACCTCCCAATACCAAAGTTTGACCAATGTTTGCTGCAGGGATCTGCTCTATCTTGGCTACCCTCCATCATGGGGAGGGGATACCAGGTGTGGCTACTGGGAAGGTATGAAGCCCTGGGAGTGGGCAGGGAGAAAAGGCTGGGGCATTAGCCATGCTCTTGAGTGGTGGCCTTGGGACTGGCTTGAGAACCAGGAGGGTAAAGTGTAAATAAAAAAATGGGTTCAAGATAGACCAGTTTCCTTTGTCTCTCACAATGAGGAGATTACTGAACACCTTAATGTGGGTGGTCTATATGCAGTGGTGATGTCTGAATTAACCTTTACTGGAGAGGTTCACAGATGTCATATTTGTCTGGGTGAGCCTCCAGCTGCACCACCTTCTTGACTTCTTCAACAAAAAGTGAAGAACAATCAATCAATCAAGTCTTTATTTAACCAGGCGTTCATAGTTGAGCAGAAGCTCATTTGCAAAATGGACCTGGGTGGAGCATGAACAATTGTATATACAGGTCAACACAGGTATTTACAAGGCAATACAGATAATACTCTTTACAGAGAGGAAGAAAAAGAAGTTCATATGTACATAGAATTATACAGATATTGTACAGATTACATGGTATTTACATACATAGAAGTGTCTATAGGAAGATAAAGCAGGTTATCTAAGGTTGCAGGAGGAAGTAACGGAAGAAAAAATTAAAAATAAAAATATACACCAGGTAGAGGTGAAGGTAGGCGGGATAGGAGGGAGGTAGGGGGAGAAAGGCTAGGAGGGCACAGTGCACAGAAAGGAGTTGGTAAAATGGGATTTAGAGAAGGTGGATGGAGAAAAGGAGTATGTGTGAGCCCCGGGATTGAATGCTGTAAAGTACGTGGCATGGTAGGATGTCACAACCCAGGGGTAGTGAGCTCCTATCTGAGGTTGGGAAAGGAAGAATAAGGGGATGGATGGGCCTAGTGTTGATAAGACAGGGGGATAAGAGAGAGAACAATTAGGCTGGTGAGGAGCAAGCTGGGGGGTATGTACTTAAAACTGGGTCTAGGCATAGCTATATACCAGTGCAGACAGCGGTACTGAGTCTGAGTGGGTGAAGCAGTTACATACTTCTCTCATTGTACAGAAATAAAGCATCTTGAAGGCATTTATACCGATTAGAGTGCTTAATTTGAGGGTTTTTTGTAGATCATTCCATAAGGTAGGTAGCACGAAGCTTATGGCAGTCCTGTCAAAGCGGGATATTGCTTTGGGTACTTTAAGTGTAATAGTCGAGTAACTTCTGAACACGTATTTCCCAATTATACTTAGGGGAAGACAGCAGGAGATATAGTAAGGCATCTTATTAGAGATGGCTCTATAGGTCCAGAGAGCGGCGTTTCTGTGGCACCTGAACTTTAGTGATGTCCACCCCACTGCCGCATATAGGGCGCAGTGATGCGTGTCAAGGGGAGTCCCGTTATAAACCTCAGTGCTCGATGGTAGAGTGTGTCCAGTTTAGCCATGTAAGAGTTGGGGCATTGGCTGTAGAGGAAGTCAGCATAATCGACCAATGATAGGAAAATGGATTGGACCAGTTGTTTCTTGGCATATCTGGTGAGAAATTGGTTGATTCTAAAAAACAGTCCAAGCCTTTGCTGAAGTCGTTTTAGCAAGTCCTCGATATGTTCAATGAAGGAGAGTTTTTGGTCTATCCAAACTCCCAGATACTTGAATTTTGTAACAAATTCTAGTTTTTCACCTAGAACTGTGGTAATTTGGGGAACTGTCGCACTGGACACAGGGTTAGCTGTACGGATAAAAGGGGAGAGGACCATTGCTTTATTTTTTTTTGGCATTAAGGAGTAGCTTTTTTTTGGAGGAGTTGGCTTTGCAAAAGGTTGAACTCTGACTGTAGGTCACTGCAGGCAGCTTCAGGTGTTGGGCAACTCACGTAGAGAACTGTATCATTTGCAAACAGATGGATGTTGGTTTCTTTTATACAGTAGTCGATGTTATTAATGTAGATTGCAAAAAGTAAGGGCCCTAATATAGAACCTTGAGGTACCCCTCTTTGCAGAGTTGTTAAGTGGGACAGACCTCCTTCGGCCTTAACTTGTTGAAGGCGCCCTGTAAGATAGTCAGTAAACCAACGCAGAGAGGAGGGGTCCACACCTATGGTTTGAAGGGAGGAGAGGAGCAGACTATGGTCGACGGTGTCAAAAGCCTTGCTTAGATCAAGGAAAACAGCACTGGACTGCATAGGATTTAGCAGTTCCCTAGACTCAAGGTGAGTCCTCAGCTGTGCATTTACAATTTTCTCTAGGAGCTTGGACAGGACCGGAAGGAGGGAAATTGGCCTGTAGTTATTGAGATCGCTAAGGTCACCTGATTTGAACAGTGATATGACATGTGCTGTCTTCCATATAGGTGGTAAGGTGCCCTGAGACAGGGATAAGTTGAAAAAGTGGGTGACAGGTATTGCTAGTACGTGGTAGGCAATTTTTAGGAAGTAAGGGTCAAGGGTGTTGGCCCCAGCACTTTTTCTAGCATCCAACTGAAGCAAGAGGTCCTCTACCTCTTTCAGTGAGGCAGGTTGAAGCGAGAAAGGTGGTGAAGCTATCGGAGTTTCAGGCAGTTGGCTGGCAGTCTGGGAGCTAAGTATGTTTACAGGGGAGTTATCAAATGCCATGCCTGCAGTAGCAAAGTGGTTATTGAATGTGTCAAGTATATCCATCTTTTCGGTTATAGTCAAGTTGCCAGAGGTAATCTTGGTCGGGAGTGAATTTCCTGAGGAGTGGCCTAGCAGATCATTGATTGTGTTCCAGAGCTTGATTGGGCTTTTTGTGGCAGAGTCGAGTTCAGATTTGAAGAAGGTGGCCTTGATTCTCCGATTGTTTTGGTACGTAAATTTCGTAGTCTCCTGAACTGGTTCCAATCCTCTGCAGTGTTCAGTCTGCGCACATTTTCCAGAGCTTATCTCTTTCTAGAAGCAAGGACTTGATCTGAGGGGTGAATCATTTACAGGTTTTGGTCCTAGTTCGAACTTCAATCAGGGGAGCATACTTATTAAGGGCCCTTGATAGAATGTTGTGGAAGATATTGTAAGCTGACGTAATCGTTTTGGCCAGGTAGAAATCTTGCCACTCAGGGGAGCACTTAAACTCATTTAGGTAGGCATGTTCATTGAAGTTGCACCTGGATCTCTTCATAGAGAACTTGCTGATGGGTGCTGGGTTGTTGGTGGATCTTACTCCCTCAATAAAACAATGGTCGCTAGCATCTGAGAAGAAGACATCAGCATGGGAGAAGAGATGAGGTTTGCTCACCATTAGCACATCCAAAAGTGTACTTTTACTGGGGTTTTTCACATTTGGGCATGTTGGTTCAGTAATTAGTTGCGTCAGCCCATGTTCATCACAGAAGGATGCAAGGGGGGCAGCTGTGTTAGAGAGCCAGTCAAAGTTGAGGTCTCCTAAAATAATAGTTTCTGGCAACCCCTGTCCCAACTTTTCACTTAGATATGACACAAGCTGTAGGCCAGCAGACGGTGGTCTGTAGCATCCTATTATGCAGAGTGCAGTAGTCTGTGTAATTTCCACTTTGAGAATTAGGCAGTCGAAGAACAGAGACACACTTATGTAACTCAATGAATGTCTGGGTCCAAAGATGACTTCTTTAGGAGAAATCTCACCATCTTCTTTTTCAGCACATTAAGGAGCACTCCTTCCTTCAAGGAACACTTCACAATATCAGTAATAATTGAATCCAGGCTCACTCAGCAGCTCAAAAGCACCCAGGCATGCCTGGGGTTGGATATTCAGTAAGCATGGTGCAGCAGCAAGATACATAGAAATATAGAATTTGATGGCAGATAAGGACCGCTTGGCCCACCTAGCCTGCTCATTTCTGTACCTGATGGATAAGCTGCAGATTCTAGTTAACCAACAGCTTACTTCCTCCTACCCACCACTAGAATTGCTTTATGTCTGTCCCATGCATTCTTGAATTCTCCCACTGTTCTTAATTCCACAACCTCCTCAGGAAGGATGTTCCATGCAACTCCAACACTCTCTGTGAAAAAATACTTCCTCATATTACCTCTGAGCCATCTCCCCACTATCTTCAAAATGTGGCCCCTTGTTCTTGCACATCTTTTTTTCTGAAAGATGCTACCCTCTTGGACTTTGTTAATTCCCTTGAGGTGCTTGAAAGTTTCTATTATGTCCCCCCTCTCCCTTCTTTCCTCGAGGGTATACATATTAAGCTGCTTTAGTCTCTCTTCATATGACTTCTGGTACAGACCCTGCACCATTTTGGTTTCTCTCCTCTGAACAGCCTCCACTCTGTCTTTGTCTTTGTGGAGACGGGGTCTCCAGAATTGCACGCAGTACTCCAGATGGGGTCTCACCAACTGTCTGTACAGAGGGATGACAACTTCCTGTTTTCCACTGTTGATGCCTTTTCCTATGCTTCCCAGTATCTCCCAGCCCTCCTTACTGCCTTCTCACATTGCTTGCCCTCCTTTAGGTCATCTGATATAATTACTCCCAGGTCCCTTTCGATTTTTGCTGTTGTTAGTATCTCACCCCCTATTGTGTACTCTTTCCCTGGGTTTTTGTTTCCCAGGTGCATTACCTTGCATTTCTTTGCATTGAATCTGAGCTGCCATACATTTGACCCTTCCCCAACTTTGCCAAGTCCCTTTTCATCCTTCCCACCCCACCTTGTGTATCAACCCTGTTGCAGATCTTTGTGTCATCTGCAAAGGGACATACTTTTCCTTCAAGGTGCTCTCCAATGTCACTTATAAAGACATTAAAGAGGACCAATCCCAGTACTGAACCCTGTGATACCCCGTTAGTTGCCCTCCTTTCTTCACTGTGGACTCCATTTGCTATTACCCTCTGTATCCTGTTGTCCAGCCAATTTTTTATCCAAGCTACCACCTTGGGAATCACTCCAAGGCTGGCTAACTTGTATATTAATCTTTTGTGTGGGACTGTGACAAATGCCTTGCTAAAATCTAGGTAGGCCATATCCATAGCCCCTCCCTGGTCTACTACTTTGGTCACCCAGTCAAAGAAATCTATTAGATTCATCTGATATGACCTTCTCACTGTGAATCCAGACTGCCTTGGGTCCTGTGCCCCACTGGCCTCTAGGTATTCAACAATTCTTTCCTTCAGAAGTGATTCCATCATTTTCCTTTTCACCGAGGTCAAACTAACTGGTCTGTAGTTTCTGGCCTCTGCCCTGCTCCCACTTTTGTGAAGTGGAATCACATCTGCCCTCCTCCTGTCCTCAGGTACCACCCCATCCTCCCATGATTTGTTAAAGAGAGTAGTCAGTGGTGTCACTAGTCCTACCCTTAATTCTTTTAGAATTCTGGGGTGAATCCCATCAGGCCCCATTGCTTTGTCCACCTTCAGTTTTAAGACTTCCTTCTGTGAAAGGGCTGGTATCAACCCCCATATCCAGCGTGTTTCTGTTGTTTGGTTTAGGTACCTCCCCCTCTTCATTTGTGAATACTGAGCAAAAATATTTATTTAGTATATCTGCCTTTTCACAGTCACCCTCTGCCTACCTCCCTTCCCCCTTATTAAGCCTCACTATCCTTCCCTTGGTCTTTCTTCACTCCCTAACATACCTATAAAAGGTTTTATCCCCCCTCATAACAGAATTGGCTATGTTTTCCTCAGTTTGGGTCTTTGCTATTCTGACTGCCTTCCCTTCCTCCTTCTACTTTAACTGATAAAGTTCTCTGTCCTGCTCCTTCTGTGTTTCCTTATATTACCTGAATGCTATTCTTTTCTCCTTAACCTTCCCCGCCACCTCTTTTGAGAACCATATTGCTTTTTTCCTTCGTTTTGTTTTATTGATTCACTTCAGACAAAGGAGTGTTGCCTCTGTAATTGCTGTTTTGGTTATTCACTGTTGTTCCTCCACCCCTCCTCCTTGCCCATTTCCTAGTGCTTTTCTGAGGCACTGTCTCATTTTCCCAAAGTCAGCCATCCTAAAGTCCAATACTCTTGCTTTTGTATGGCTTGACTCTATAGCTGTGTTTATTGTGAACCACACTGTTTGGTGGTCGCTTGTTCCCAGATGGCTACCCACTTCTAAATCCGAGATCCTTTCTCTGTCCCTGTTTGAGAGTACCAGGTCTAAGATTGCTCCCTGCTGAGTGGGTTTCAACACTAGCTGTCTGAGGCATGCCCTATGTAGGGCATCAAGAATGACCCTGCTCCTGGATGTGCCTGCAGCAAAGGTGCTCCAGTTAACATCTGGCATATTCAGATCCCCATCAACGATATCTCCCTTTTTTTCTGCCATTTTAAGGATGCCTTCTATCATTTCCTTGTCCATTCCTTCCCCCTGAGATGGGGGTCTGTACACAACTCCCATGTGGATTGTGGTGCCATTTTCTGTCTCCAGGGTGACCCTTAGTGATTCATCTACAGTACTTCATGTTTACTCTTCAATTCTGTTGCTTTAATCCCTTCCCTTACATAGAGATCTACTCCTCCTCCTCCTCTTTTACCCTCCCTGTCCCTCCTGTAGATTGTGTATCCTAGTATGTTGACATCCCAGTCACGGTTCTCTGTATACCATATTTCAGTGACTGCCACAATATCCAGGCATCCCCCTTCCATCAAGGCCACTAGTTCAGGAAGCTTGTTACACAGATTATGGTCATTGGTACTCATTACCCTCCATTTTTTAATGGCCTTACCCCTTTTAGCCCCATCCCTTTCTTTACTGCCTTTGCCTTTTTTTTGCATTTACCCCTGTCCTGCTCCCAAATGACTTCTCTACCTTGGTGTTTACCTCGCTAATTACTGTGTTTTGTAGGGGGAGGCTGGGATTTCTCTGCTCCTTTTCAGTTCCTCCCCCCTTGGCTAGTTTAAATACTTGCCAATGAAGCATATAAACCTATCACCTAGGATCCTGGAACCCTTCCTGGACAGATGCAGACCATTGCGCCAGTATAGGTCTGTATCCCTCCAGTTGGTTCCCATGTCCCCAGTGAAGCCAAAACCCTGAGCTCTACACCTGATCACCAGGAACACCTTATCACCAAAACTCTCCAAAACCTTATCTAAGTTGACAGATCACACAAGCTCATCCTTGGCTAGACATTGCTAGCCCATGACAGTCTGCTTGGGAAATCCCAGCACAAACAGAGGATAGATAACCTGTTAATAACAACCAATTGAACTGTTCACACCTTTCTGCACAAAACACTATTACAGATCAGAGACAGAGTGGATTGTGCAACTTGTTCACTGTGTGGAAGAATTGATCTTTTTCTTTCCTGTAGCAGTCACCTTTAACAGGAATACAGTCTTTTTCAGTGTGATTGTTCATTGGTACTCATTATAATGAGTCGTCAGTGCCAAACTACACTCTACTAACTGAGACCTCTGCCAAGACTGCTCCAACCTCCATACCTTAGTCTTCAACCACAACAGCTCATTCATACCATGGATAGCTGCCAGAGGAGCTCATGTGATGGATTTGTGAGGTGCCAGAGTCCAAGGCAGATGTAAGAAATATAATATGGCTCTGCATGGCTATCTTTGTGCCATCAGTACAAGCTATCACCCTGCTTAAGATGGCCAGTACAGCCATACATTTTCTACACTCCAGATTGCAGTTAAGACAGTATCGAACCATCTCTATGTGGGGGGGGGGATTAACCACGGTGCCCTCCAAAGGAAACATATGGCAAATTGATCCAAGCAAACAACTGGATTATCCTTGATATTGCAAAAATCAAGACCCAATGAGAAGATGAGGTCCAAGGCATGGCATTGTTAGTGAGTCCTGGTGGCAACAGCTTGTGTGAGACCCAGTAATATCATCAACTGGAAGAACTACTGCCCAAATACAAGGATATACAGTAGGCCTTATCCTTAACCCAGGCATTGTAATCAGCAGCACAAGAAGTTAGAGGAAGACTATGTAGTTGGGACCTCTCCCTACTGGTTGGATGAGTTCCCTCAGAGGGCTCTTAACTGGGATAAAATATGGAGGTCCTGTCATTTTTACATCACGCAGGATAGACTGCATCCCAAGCAATACTCAATCCTTCAAAACATGTACTTGACTCTGGTGAAGCTGCACAAAATGGGTAAAATCCCCTCCTCAACTTGTAGTCGCTGTAATCAAGCAAAGGGTACCTTATATCACATCTTCTGGGAATGACCTTCTATTATGGTACTCTGGGAAACCATCAAACAAAGGGCAGACCCTCTCCTAGGGCTAGAAATGTTTTTTAACTCAGAAATATGTCTGCTAGGTGACTTCATTGGAGTTGAGAGAAAACAACGATGGTTTCATGTGGCCATGATTGCCCTCTCTCAAGGTCCTGGTGCTTCGTCACTGGAAAGAAAACATTGCCATTTCCTACATGTCATGGCTCCAGGAATTGTTAGCCAATCTACATGTGGAAAAATGACTGAAAGTCTACATAACTGTATGCACAGATATAAGGAAATATGGGAATCCCTGTATACCCTATACAGTCTCTAAGGTTATATTCTCATCAAGTCATTGTTAAGGGTGATGCCGGGGGGGGGGGCATTTGTGATTGTTCCTTAGTTTGTCTTGTCTTACATTATAGTGTTGTACCTTTTATTGTCCTGTGAATGGTTTATTTGATATGTCTTTTATGGTTAAAAAGCTAATACAGTTGAATTTCAAAAGAAAAGACAAAGGACTACAGCTGGACTAGAGGGCACAACCTTTACATTATGGGAGGAACGTTCAGAAGCAATACAAGGAAATTCTTCTTCAAAGAGCATGTTGTGGAACCATGGAGCAGCCTGCTTGGGAGGGGTGGGAGCCAAGACAGTGGGGAATTCAAGCGGGTATGGGACAGACACTGTGGGATACACTAGCAGGCAGCTAAGTAGGGGGGTAGGAAACCAAGGGCAGACTTGATGGATGGCACAGTCCCCATCTGCTGACAACTGCTATATTTCTATGTTTATAATAAAGGTCTTCAGCACTGGGCTGGAGTTATCATCCTGTCAGGTCTAGGTGATGCATATTAGGTCAGTGGAGGAGTCAGTGATGAAATCCTATATCATCCTGGTTTATTCCTCAGTGACCTTCTTTTATATTAAATGGCCCAAAGGGGAGGAGCACAGTCTGACAGCCCATGTGACACCTGACTGCAAACAGTAGACAGATTTTTAGGAATGGATCCAGACAGGGAGGGAGGCCACCAATCCCAGTTCCAAATATTTCCAAACGCATCTCTTCATCTTTGCAACCCCAATCAAAGCCTTCCTGCTGTCAACCCCAGACCACATCTGTGCCTATGGTTATGACCTCAGAGGATCCCCAGCCCCTTACAGTAAGAAAGAACTGCAAATTAGGACAAACAAAAGGGACACAGTTTCCTCAGCTGGTCCAGGGACAGTATGCTAGAATACTAGGATAGTGGTACCTAAAAAGAGTTTCTAAAAAGCACATAATGCCAACAGAAATGCAACTTAAAAACTACAAAATTGACCCTCCACCACCCAGCTACTCTGTGTTCCCCTCAAAACCAAAGAAATAATAAGACCCTCTCCACTATCACATAAACACCCCGACACATACAGTACCACATAAATACAATCACACCTTCACTCATTTGATCTACAAAATATCACACACAATCCCCACTCATTCCAATTTAAATCAAAATTAAAACATGATTTACAGATCCATTTGGGTATAAATGCTATTTCCTACTTCTCTCTTCCTTCGCACTCCCTTTTCTCTCGCACTTGATACTGCACCTCTGCACTCTGCTCCTTACCAGTTCTTTCATGTTGCCTTCTTGAATCAATATGGCATGTGTATTTGGATCTGCCATTAGTACTGTTGTATTCTCTTCATGTCCTGTACCTCTCCAAAGTGTAAATTACATGTATTTAAGTCCTACCTTACTCATGTCGGAATTAAAGGGTGATCTGCTGTTTGTTCCCCTGATGCTCTTGCATATGGTATTGTATCTATTTGTATCTGCCAACCACTGCTGTATATATGGTGTAACTGCTGCTGTCCTTGATGTTTTGTAATTGAATTGTACCTACTTGTACCTGCCTGTACACTAATATTTGCCCATGTTTGTTGATTTTGTGATCTTGTGCCACTTGATGGTTTGGGTTGTGCCTGAAAACGGTCCCTCGGATCAGTGCACTTACCCAGTTAACAAAGACTTAAATATAATAAAATAAATAAAATCCAAATCCTCCATGAAGATCTTACATCTTTTAGGCTGATGGTATAGTCTACAGGTTAGAGTAACGAGCTGTGAATGAGCTTGGTGCGTCCAGCAGACCAGGTTTGATTCCTTCAACCTCGACTTGCATGCTGATGATTCTGAGCAAGTCAATTCACCTCCTCAGTGCTCCTAGGTTGCCTCTGAAAACTGACGCTTGTGCCTAGTGGGCCTTAAATGGTTACCAAAGATTAATTAACAAGCCAATAAAAAAAAGACTTGTCTGATATACTGTAGCTGAGGTTGCAGTCTATGAGTACAAATGAGGACCCACTCCTGCAAGTTCCATTTTACAGCCTGCAAGGGGAAAGACTACCTCCGGACAGAGAAGGATGATCCAGCACCCAGCAGAATGGTCTTAGCATGATTGCCTGAAATGCTGAAACACAACTACTACTGTAAATGAAGTGGAGTTAAGTGAGCAGGATGGGAGATGTTGGGGAGGGGTACTAATCCCTACTGCTACGGTGTATGCATAGGGTCAATATTGGTATCAATGAACCTAGTGCTTGCCCCATGCTGCCTTAGTAAACTGGCCAACTGTACTGCTGCCATATGAGATCTTGAAGCCCAGTGCCCTGTGCCTAACTGACAACCTGGCCTTGGACAGTCTATCTGTCATGGTGGTTATAGGGCAAATACAACTACAGTAGCTGCATTCTGTCTTAGGTGACCCAAGCAAGGCCAGTGGGGTAGTCTGGGTGTGAGACACTGTAGAAATGGACTGGTGAAGGTCCTTCCTTCACACACCCCAGATGCTGCAAGCTTTTCTGTACTGCTCAATCTCAGTGAGACTGTTCAGTCATTGGTACTGTTAAATGGAGTGTGTGTATGTATATATATATATATATATATATATATATAGATATATATTTTAAAAATTGTTGTTGTTTACAACACATTGCAGATTTTAACAGTGTGTCTTGGAGGTTAACCTTCACTTATTTAAGACTGTGTTTTCTTCTGCTATGCAACTGGCAAATCCTGAACTTACACTGTTTCGATTTCTGTGCGTCCTCGAGCCATTGACTATACAAGACAGGTGTCTTTTCCTGTGTGGCAGGACAATCTACCTTACCATTGACTCTGATTTGTAAAAAACTGAAATATCCTTTTTTATATCCCCACTTTCACACTATGTCTGAGCAATTTGGTTAATTCTGTGTATTGCATAAGCCATGGGAGTTTTGAGGTGGGAGGGATTTTCCCATCAGGCACTGAGGAATAGTGTCTGTTGGGATCCTTCCAGATCCTGATCCAGTCTAGCAAAGATTAATTTTGTTGCTGTAGCACCTGAAGACTGGCTTCCACCATGTGGAACAGGAAGTCTCATATCTTTTCCTCCAGGCACCACGTATGAAACAGAATCTGCTAGACCTTACTGTTAAACCTGGTGATTGGGTTAACTGGTATGTTACTACCCATTTGGAAGGTTTTCCCTTTTGCGGCATACTTTATTGAATGAGTTCAGTGTGGAAAGTCACAGTGGCACTCCTCAAATAAGAAGGGAACTTATCCAATCTGGGATTAACCTAAGGGAAGGGTGTAGGGCATGTTTGAGCCCTGCAGGGAGTTGCCAGTTGCGACCACTTGGAGAGGGAGACAGTTACTCCTGGATTTTGAAAGCTGGGGGAAGGGGGATGTAGGGAGCTTGTGCACAGACTCTGTACCTTAGTTAAACTGTTTGTTATATCATGGTCAGATGGGAAGGGGGAGACCTGCAAAGTGGGCCTCTTCTAGGGTCTTTGTTGTTTGATCTGATATTGAAAAAGTATAGCGGCAGGTCCAGTGGTGCTGGGGAGAGATGTTTCTGGGGTAGCCTGGATCATATATCATTATTTGTGGTAATGGGTGCACTGAATGTTCTCAGGTGGGACACCAGTGGCCTCAAAAAGGTCATTAAATGAAAGAAAGTAATGATGTACATTAAAAAAGTTAAAAAGGATATTTCAGTACTGCAGGAAACCCACATGGTTAGGGAAGAAGCCAATAAATTGGAAACATCCTATGTGGACATGTTTGTCTCGACTTGTTTCACCTCTAAAGCCCGGGGGGTGGCTATATGGTTTAGTCCAGGGGTACATACTCAATCGTTTAACCACATATAGACCCACAGGGTAGGTACCTTGTTTGACTTGGAACCTTTGTAAATGAGTCCATGACTCAAAGCTATTAATTCCAATCTGAAATAAATAAAATATATAAAAAAAACCTTAGCACTGTGCTTGAGGACAGGGAGGAGACTCTCACAATAGTGGCCGAATATGGCCCTAAATATGACTGCCCAGAATTCTGCAACAAACTGGCAGTTAGTGGACTAGTGTGGGACAACCATCATTTTGGAACATTTTAACACCCTCTGGGACCCTATACGAGATAGTTCGATCCCCCTTATCAGACACTCTCCTAAAAGCTCAGCAGCACTCCGGAGCCTGGCAGAGGAGAGAGGTATCATGGGCTTTTAATTATTATTCCACCCAGAAGACTGAGAATCCTCTTTTGTCTCACATGCCACAGGGTGTACATGAGAATGTATGTGTTGCTCCTTCCACAGCATGAACTACAGAATGTTCAATCGGCTGAGTACAGACTCTTCCCCTTTTGGTATCTGACCATGCCTTTCTGCTGGTAGTATGGGGGCAGTAACTAACCTCACCACACACACACACACACAGGCAGTTTGATCCCACAGTACTCCTGTATGGAAACTTCTGGGAGAAACCATGATCTGCCCTGCAGGACTTCTTTTGTGTTATACAAAAAAGGGGGACACATCAGTGGTGCAGAAAGCTAGTAACAGCCTCAGATGTATTGGCAGTGGCATTACAAGCAGGAAGCTAGAGGTCATACTCCCTCTGTATAGGTCCTTGGTGAGGCCACATCTCAAATACTGCATACAGTTCTGGAGGCCACACATAAAAAAGGACATAGACGGCTTGGAGGCTGTACAGAGGAGAGCTACTAAAATGGTACAGGAACTGCACCAGGAGCAATACGAATCTGGACTACAACAACTGTAAATGTACTCCCTCCAGCAAAGGAGAAACATGGGGAATATGATAGAAACCTTCAAATACATAAAGGGCATAAATAAGGTACAAGCAGAAAACCTCTTTCACAAAAATGAGACCACACAAACGTGGGGGCACAGTTTGAGACTAACAGGGGGTAAGTTTAAAACCAACATTTGCAAGTTCTTCACAGAGAGGGTGGTGGACCCTTGGAATAGCTTACCATCAGAGGTTGTGGAGGCCAAAACAGTCACTGCTTTTAAGCTAGCATGGGACAAGTACTGCGGTAATCTTGGAAGAAGAACAGAATAGGGGGGTAGGCAATCTGGGCAGACCAGGTGGATAATATGGGCCCTTTCTGCCAACACGTTCTTAAGTTCTTATCATTCCCAACCAGGTAGGAGGCCATGCAGGCATTTGTCAAGGGGGCAGCCATTTCAAATGCCACCCACAAGAACAAACTGGAAGTTGCAGTGAGATAGAGCTGGAACAGCCAATACAGAACTTAGAAAAAGAGATGATGAACTGAATGCAGCCCCAAAACCTAGGAGAGCTCAGCCAGTTTAAAGGCAGACTAAACCCACAGGTCTCAGCCTGCCAAGAGCAGAGCATATTGCTCACTAGAGCTGGAGAATGTGTTGATGGAAACAATGCTGGGCAGTGGCTTGCTTGGCAACTGAAAACTCAGGAGGAAAACCACATCATTACTAGTATTGCCTGACCAGATGATACACTCTTGCACATGTAGGAGGACATCGAAGGGACATTCGGTGACTTCTTTACCAACCTGTACACTTCCAAGGTTATCCCAGGCACCCCAAAACCATGATGCCTTTTTGGATTTCTTAACATAGACATGGAAACATTGACTTTGACGACAGATAAGGATTGCTTGGCCCACCCAGTCTACACAGTTCCCTACCTATTGGATAATCTGCAGATCCTAGTTAACCAACAGACTATTTCTTCCTACCCCCTACCAGAATAGCTTTGGGTCTGTCCCATGTATTCTTGAATTACCCCACTGTTTTTGATCTCACAACTTCCTCAGGAAGGCCATTCCATGCATCCACCACCCTCTCCAAAGGTGACCCAGGACACTCTGGAAACTCCACTTATGGTGTCAGAACTCCAGGCAGTGGTGAAATCCCTCTCAATGAGCAATTCCCCAGGCCCTGATGGCTTGCCAATGGACTTTTATAAACTTTTCTGTAAGAATCTACAAGAAGACCCATGCTACATGTGGTAATTTAATCCTTGGAGAAGGGGCACTGCCCTTATCTCAAATGATGGCCACTCTGAGAGTCCTCTCTAAGCTGGACAATGAACCCTCCCAGTGTGGATCATCCAGACCTATATCTATGCTTAATGCAGGCTACATAATCATATCAAAAATACTAGTGGGCTACCTTGAGAAGGTCCTAACCATACTAATCCACCAAGACCACCAAAAACCACCAAAAAAAACATTAAGGAAGCAAAGAGCAAGTCTGAAGTTACATTGGCCACAAGGGTAAAAGACAACTACAAATCCTTTTATCAAGACATTAATAATAAGAAGGGAGAATCAAAAAAGATAGGCCATATGATGGATACCGAAGGGAAACTAGTTACTGATAATTTTGGTACGGCTGAATTAAGTGACAAATATTTTGCTTCCGTTTTAAATAAGGGAGAACCATTAGAGGGGATAAATTGTGGAATACCTAGTGATGACCAAGGTATAATTATAGATAGGCAGGAAGTCTTATTGACTTCAAAAACTGGACCAAAATAAGGTGCAGGGCCCAGATGGTTACACCAAGAGTTAAAGATCTGGCTGAACAATTAGCAGGCCCAGTAACTATAATATTTCAGAAATCACTAAGAGATGGGGAGGTCCCGGATGATTGGAGACAGGCAAATGTGATACCTATCCACAAAAAAGGTTCTAAACAAGAAGTTAAAAATTATAGGCCTGTGAGCCTGACCTTGATTCTTGGAAAAATACTAGAGGGATTCATCAAAGACTTCATTTTAGAGTACCAATATAGATCAGGGATGGTTGACAGGACACAACATGGATTTGTTAAAGGAAGGTCATGTCAGACCAACTTGTTAGAATTTTATGGTAAAGTAAATCAGGCATTGGACAGGGGTGATGCAGTGGATGTGGTATTCCTGGACTTTGCCAAGGCGTTTGACAAGGTACCTTACATTAAAATACTGGAAACTCTAGTAAATATGGGAGTCAAACAAAGTGGTGTTTGTTGGATAAAATCTTGGTTGATGGATAGGTCACAGAGAGTATGTATAAGAGGAGAACACTCTAATTGGCAAAGGGTGACTAGCGGAGTCCCACAGGGATCCATGTTCGGTCCCTGCCTGTTCAATGCCTATATAGGAACAATGAGAGCCACCCCGGATATCTGGTGTTCGAAATTCACAGATGATACCAGAATAGGAAGGGTGGTTAACATGAATAAAGATGTGGACTTATTACAGACAGCCCTAAGTGAATTAGAAATTTGGGCAGACAGTCATGTTTCGTCGTATAATGTGGTTAAGTGCGGAGTGATGTATTTGGGTAAGAACAATATAATGCACAATTATAAAATGGGAGGTAGAGATCTTAAAGAGACCTCTGAGGAAAGCGACCTGGGGATAAGGATTGGTAATAAATTAAGCTTTACACCCCATTATAATCAAATTATTAAAAAAGCTGGTAGTATTCAATACTGTATCAACAAACATATGAAGAGTAGAGACAAGGGTGTGCTGTTGCCACTGTATACATCATTGGTACGGCCTCATTTGGAATACTGTTCACAGTTGTGGTGACCATACAAGGTAGGGGACATAGCATCGATAGAGAGGGTACAGAGACGAGCCACCCACAGAATAAAGGAGGTACAGGGGATGGATTACAATCAAAGACTAGTGTCATTGGGATTATACTCATTGGAGTTTAGAAGATTGAGAGGGGACATGTGTATGATATATAGGGCACTGAATGACCCAGTATTAAGTGATCAGCTTGCTCTAGATGTTATGGTTCTTAATCATAACACCAGGGCACACACATTACAGATAAAAATGGACAGATTTAAATCAAATAAAAGAAAGTACTGGCTAACAGTTAGAGCACCAAGGATCTGGAACAGACTACCAGCAGAAATAGTTGATAGTGCGGATATGGATATTTTTAAGAGTAAACTGGATAGTTACTTAATAAAAAATGGAATAAGGGGATATTCTTAAGAATAAGGCGAGCATATGGACTATGTCTTAAAATCTCTGAAACCTATGAAGACTAGGGTTGGCTTATTAAGGGCAGACAGGCCAAGCAAACATTAGGTCAGTGGTTAATATTATATGGCAGTAGTCCAGGGGCTGCTTGGCCCACTCTCCTGGCATGCAACATGGAGAACGCTTTACACCAGGTTGAGTGGTCCTTCTTGTTCTTGGTTTTGGAGCACTTCAGCTTCAGCCTAAACATTTGTTCTTGGGTAAAGACCTTGGGCTGGATTTTCGAAGTTTTGAGAATGCTGCAAGCCACTGGTGCACCAAATATATGATGCATGGAGCTTGCAGCATTCTCCTGTCAGTGATTGGGATTTTCCATCCCTTGCTATTATCGCCACACCTTAAACCACAGTGTCTTCTCTCACCACTGGTAAAGCAGACACAGACATGGGCAGGTAAGTCAAAAAATATATATTATGACAAACTATTTACAATAACCAGGGGCTGGGAAAGGGAAGGTATCATGAGGGAAGGGGACAGGGAACAGGGACTGTACAGTGGGAGAGGGGACTGTAGGGGGAGGTACAGCAGGGGAAACAGGAGAAAACAGGGGCCAAACTACTGCTGGCCCCATCCAGCCACCCTGGCATTCAGAAGCTGCCTCCGCTTGGCCACCAGCATCCTGCAGATCTGCACTACCACCTCCAGCATTGTTGAGGACACAAGGCGTGTCTGGAGTACCAGTCTAGAGATCATTCTCTGCTGCAGGACACCTAGAACAAGGGACAGGACAGGTGATCAATGCAATGTCCCAAGGAACATGGCAACCCACAGTGTGCACTGGGCAACAGGAACACACACCCCTGGAGGGACGGTAATGGCCACCCACAGGGGTGTGGGCCAACACCAGCCAGCAACTCGGCACACCACAACATTGTACAGAGGTGGTCCCTGCCACACAATAGCCACCCGACTGCACAATGACAGTCACATGGCACAGTGCACCGGCAGCACCACAGCAACAACAGTGGCATCTGGGCACATGCCTACACCACCAACTGCCGGCACATGTGCCCAATAAACACACCACAGTGGCATGCACCACACACAGTGTGACACACACAGCTGCCATGGCACATGGCACAGGTGGCCATGCCCACACCCACTCCCCACGCCACCCCCATGTACAGTGTGATGGATCATGACAGTGCCTACCTGTCCTCTGTGGTCATGCTGGTGCTGGTCCTGCTCCGTCATGGTGCGCTGCAGCCCACTGCACTGCTGCAGCCTGGGCCCTCCACTGGTCTTCCAGTCCTGGGAATGGAAAGAAGACAGGTGCACATTAGGAACTGACCAAAGCAGCTGCCCCCCACTCCCACCCCTGTGCACAGGGTGTGCCCCTGCCCAACATGACCCACACGCCTGCACAGCTGCATTGCAAGTGGTAGCACACAACAACAGTGTACCCCTCTGCAGGGCATGCCAGGCAGCCAAGCCAACACCACAGTACAGCACCAGGGTAGACATGCAACATGGGATGACTTACCTGGCTGTGGCACAGCCCCATGCCTGGCACATGCCTGTAGCTTCCTCAGATACTCTGGGTCCCACCGCATGAGGTCCCCATATTGGTGGCAGCATTGCTTGCCCATCTGCGGTACCCCTGTCCTGTGTGCCAGGCTAGCAACTATATCCTGCCACACAGTGACCCTGGCCCGCTGCAGGGGCACCTGCCCAAAGAGTTGGAGGGCATGTGTCTCAACACATACCACGAGGTTGGCCAGCTTGACCTGTGTCCAGTTGGGAGCATGTCTTGTTCTTCCCTGTGCCATGTTTGCATTAGCCAGATCGGCAGTGAAAATGGCGGGCGGAGGCGCACATGTCCACACCATGTGCCCGCTGCACGATGCGTGGGAGCATGAGTAGTGCCAGCCCATCACGCAGTGCTGGAGATGCATGGAATGGGCATGGCTACATGGGGTCACAGGGTCAGAGGTCTGACCCAGGGGTCAGGGGTTGCCCGACATTGCGCACGTGCATGATAGGGCATGCCACAACATGCACAATGCAACTGCTGCTGCAGTGTGCTGTCCATGCACGGTGCACAATTTACACCATGATGCCATGACATGCATGTACACTGTGGGCCTGTGCACCATGCATGCATGCACACTGCACCACTGCGACTTGCTCCAGCGCAATCCCATTGTGCATGGTGCAATATCACGATATTCAGACACCACATGCAAATGAGCTCACCAGCCAATGCATGGCACAGTGGGTACATTAGGTGTGCCATTACTGTTACACCCAACCTCATTTGCATGCATTGCCTCATAAACGCCACGGAACAGCACAGAACATGGACTGGTACTGCAACCTTGATAGGTAAGTTGTGCATGTACTGCATGGTGGGATGGACCGGGGAGGTGTTGCCATTGTCACAATGTGCTGTCCATGTCCACAGGCAGCAACATGTCAGCACATGAGGAGCAGGGACCAGCATGGAAGGGCAGGCCCAACTTCACAAAGGTCGAGACTGATGCCCTGTTTGAGGCCTACCTGGACAGGGAGCCCATGTTGAGTGGTGCAGGCACACCACAAGCCAGGGATGGTGCATGGAAGAGGTGGCAACCTACATGAATCAGCATGGCAGCCACCAGTGGTCAGAGCAGGAGTGCCGAAAGAAGGTGGAAACAAACAAGCGGCGGATTAGGGAGAAGGTGGCAGCCATCCGGGCATCCCATACTGCCACCCACACTAACGCTGCAGGAGAAGTTGGTGGAAGTCACCATGCACTGCACGACATTGGAGGGTGTGCCTGGAGGAGGATTCCAAACCAGTGGCAGCCTGTCACTGCATGGTATGTATGTCAGACATGCACTACTGGTGGTACAGAGGTTGTGTACACTGGCATGCTGACATGCATGTGTGTGTGTGAGCACACACGTGCATGCCATGCTGCAGGACAAATGCAGTGGCAGTGTATGGGGGGGGCACATGTGGGCATTGCATCACTAACACACCATTTGTCTCTTGCAGCACCAGCATGCCTCTGTGCAGAAGATGGGGCACCGGCAGTGGCAGCAACAGTGGATGCCGGTATGGCCCCAGAAGACCAGCTGTCCACATCCACCAGCATCCGGGAGCCTGACAGGCTGCATCTCAGCACCACAGTGCAGGCGGATGTCCTGGACCTGGGGTCAGACAAGGCCCTGGATGTGATCCTGCAGGATGCCAGCCTTGGGGTCCTGTGTGTGGAGACACAGATCGGGCGGGGTCCAACTCTGATGTGGACTATTCTCAGCTCCTGGACAGCATGGGTGACATTGTGGATGTGTTGCCCCCTGCAGGCAGCTGACACAGACACCACGCCCAGTGCACTGCCAGTGGCAGAACAGCTGCTTGTCACCACTGCAGGTACAGTGGTGTGTTCTGCCATGGCTATGCCCAGTGGTGGTGGCACAGCCGCACAAGCGCAGGGCAGTGTGCAGGAGCTGGACAGGTGACAGCAGCAGGCTGCGGGTGCCACCAGGCAGATGGACATGGGGCCTGCCTCCACTGCACCTGCTGTTCCCATTCCCCCATCAGACTGTGCAGCATCCACAGGAGCCCCAGGATGCCAACCATCTGGCTGAGCACACCCGGCTGCTGCAGATGTGCATGCAGCAACAGGTGCTGCTTGCCACTGGGGTGCATGCACTACATGTGGAGGTGCGCCAGTTGGCTAAGCAGCAGGAAAGGGGCACTGCCTAGATCCTGTTGGGGATGCAACACATGCAGGAGGCCACGACTGCATCCTTGGATTTGCATTGTCATTGCGATCATGGATGGCTTTGCATTGCTGGCTACCACAGGGTGTGGCCATGCACAGGTGACCCCACTCAGTGCATTGTCCACCCCATGGACCCGGCATCAGATGACCCCAACACAGTCAATGCTGGGCTCAGATGTAGGCATCCAAGGCATGCCTGGGGCTGGCCTGTTTGGGCACCTGCACACCGCCACAAGGACTTGGTCACAGTCCTGCAGTTCCACCCTGGGGGGGCTGTTGGACACCTCCTTGGCTGATGCACAGCCTGTGGCTGCTGATCATCCCGAATGAGGCCATCCCAGTGGCCATGGTGGCCATGGTTCCGTGCAGTGGCCCTGATCTGTGGGCCGCCCTGACTGCAGTCTGCAGCTGCTGTCCTGTGCGCACATGGACGGTATGTGTGCCCACCACTGGTGTTGTGCCTGTTTGTCATGCTGCATGCTGCCTGTGTGTGTGCTTTCCAGGCTGCTAGCCATGTGGTGTGGGCATGATGAGGGAAGATTAGCACCGGTTGCGCCAGTGCACCAGTGCAATGCATCTGATCTATGCCACATACTAATGCCTGTGTGTGTGTGTGTGTGTGTGTGTGTGTGTGTGTGTGCTGTGTGTGTGGTCATGTGCCACTGACTCCCATACCCCTGCATCACCCCTCTGTGTGTGCATGCCCAGTGCCATGTATGCCCCTGCATGTGTGCTGTACCTGGGTGTGTGGCCCATGGCTGTGTACCACACCACCTACCTCTGTGCGCCATAGTGCTCCTGTGCGATGGTGTCCCAGTAGCATCCTGTCTGCTGGAGCAGTCGGGGGTCCCTCCACCCAGGGGTGGCTGTCAACCACCCTCTGGCCTATTGCCTCCATTGTCCCCACTACTGTCACCCTCATCAGCCTCGACATCTATCCCACGGTCAATAGCCATGTTGTGCAGTATGCAGCAGGCCTGGAATAGGCCACAGGCTTTTGAGGAGCTGTACTGTAGGGCACTTCCAGACCTGTCTAGGCAACAGAACTGTGATTTCAGTATGTCAAAGACCCAATCGAGGATGTTGCGCATGCTGGCATGTGCCTCGTTGTACCGGTCCTCTGCTGGGGATGACGGGCGCCAGTAGGGGGTGAGCAGCCAGGGCCTCAGTGGGTATGAGCTGTCACCTGTGTGGAGGCTGGTATGGTTAGCCTTCTACTATTCTGTGCTGCACCCCTTGCCTGTCCCTGGTGCCCACGTCACCATGCACTCCCTGTCCACCCCGTCCCAGGTCTGTTCTGCCCATCACCCCTTGCCCATGCCATGATCACCTAATAGATGACCCGTGGGGATGTCCCCATGTTCAAACCTGTGGCACATCACAGAGCTGTGCCAGATGAACGTGTCATGTGCACTCCCAGGGTGTGTGGCATAGACATTGGTGATGGGCCCCGTGGCATTGCACACCACCTGGCAGTTGACACTCAGGCTCCCCTTCCTGTTGATGTATGCCACACCCTCAGGGCCAGGTGGCATGTGGATGCCCACATGGGTGCAGTCAATGGCCCCAATCATGCCAGGCATGCGTGCCACCCTGTGGAAGTCCTGCATGGTTGCTGTATGCTCCACCTGTGTGCTGGGGAAACAGATATATTCCGAAGTACGTGGCAGCAGTGCATTGAGGAAATGTGTGAGGAGGTGGGACATGGCTGACTAGGTTATGCCTGTGGTGTCCCCTGTTGGTCTTTGGAAGGTGCCCATGGAAAGCAAGCACATGACGGTGGTCACCTTCATCTCCACAGACATGGCATGGCTCCGTCTGGTGGGTGCCTGCATATCCTAACTGCACAACTCGTAGAGCTATCTCAGAATGGCCCTGTTGAGGCGGTACCGGCCCAAGATCTCCATGTCACTGTAATTCTCAAAGGTGATGTGGGAATGGTACCACCATTGTCGGGCATACCATCAATGGGCCCTTCCTCAGCCACGTCACTGTTCATCCTGCCCCTTCACACCCCTCATTATGGCCTCCATCATGAAGGGTGCACTGTCCATGGCCCTTGCTGTCCTCTGTCCCCCTGGGCATTTGGCTGCTGTCTGTGTGGCACCCTGGTGCATAATGTGTGTGTGTGTGTGTGTGTGTGTGTGTGTGTGCGCGCGTGTGTGTCACTCTCTCTCCCTCTCACTGCCCCTCTCTCCCTCTTCCAGGCCACCTCTCTGTCCCTGACCCTCTGTGTGTGGCCTTTGTCTGTCTGTCTGTCTCCCTTTCTCTGTCTCTCCCTCTCACTCTCACCCCTGGTGCAAGTGCTGTCTGTGTGTTTGAGCCCTGTATTTATAGGAACAAGTATGCTCAGAGCAACTTTGATTTGCTCCACACTTGTACCATGGATTCATGGTTGAATATGCTACTGCGCTGGATATTCATGGGAATGCCCCCTGTTCTTGCGCCTGCATTCATTATAGTTGCCTATTGGTGCAATGGATTTTGCGCTGCACCCTGGCTCCCGCTGAATATGGCTCTTTGGCACAATACTGCACTTGCACCAGCACAACTCAGTTGCACCAAGCGCAACTGCTCTGAATATCTGGGATCTAGTGTATAGCCTAAAACTAACATTAATTTTTAAAAGAAGTTAGTTACCTTTTATAGCCCCAAGTCAAAATGGAAGATATTCCTAGAAGCATCCAACAGTCATCTGATGATGTCATGTTGACTCCATCTTTATGTAACCTTAAAATGATAGGAACATAGGAATATGATGGCAGAAAAGGACCACCAGGCCCACCCAGTCTGCCCAGAGAGCCCACAATTCTACAGGGCCTTTGTTGTAGCCCTTCTCCCCTACCCCAACAGCCTGTTGTGCTCATCCCTGACCCTTTTGAACCCCCAACTGTCCCTTCCCCCACCACCTCCATTGGCAGTCCGTTCCAGTTGTCTACCACCCTCTCAGTGAAGAAAAACCTTCTGAGGTTACTTCCAAATTTCCCTCCCTTGATCTGATATTCATGTCCCCTCACCCCAGGGCTCTCCTTCAAGTGGAAAAGGTTCTCCACTGGCACCTTGTTTATTCCTTTGAAGTATTTAAAAGTCTTGATCATATCTCTCCTCTCCCTCCTCTGCTCCTGAGAGTACATGCCCAGGTCACTTAATCTCCCCTCATATGGCAAGTGCTCTAATTCCCTTGCCATTCTTGTTGCCCTCCTCAGGACTCTTTCCACCCTCTCCACATCCTTTCTGAGGTAGGGCCTCCAGAACGGAACCCCATACTCTAGGTATGGCCTGACCAGCTGTCTGTATAGAGGTACTATGACCTCTGTCTTCCTACTGCAGAACCCTCTACCTATACATCCCAACATTCTGTTTGCTCTTGCCACTGCCCCGTCACACTGCCTTCCCACCTTCAGGTCTTGTGAAATGATGATGCCTAAGTCCCTCTCCTCCTCAGTGACCTGGAGAGGGCTACCTCCCAGTGGACGCTCCACTCTACAATTTGCCCAAATGCATGATTTTACATTTTGCCATAGTAAATGACAATTGCCACTCTGTAGACCATGCCTCCAACCTTTACAGATCCCTGTGCATCAACTCCGCCCCCTCTGGCGAGTCCACTCTATTACAGACTTTTGCATCATCTGCCAAGAGGCTTATCCTTCCTTCCAGATCCACTGTTATATCCCCTATAAAAACATTAAAAAGAAGATGCCCCAGTACCAACCCTTGGGGAACCCCATTGATGATCTCTGGTTCCTCCGAGGGTGCCCCATTGACCACTACCCTCTGCGTTCATCCCACCAACCAATTACTAACCACTTTATTACCACCTCCCCCAGCCCCAAGCAGGCCATTTTGTGTAAAAGTCGTTAGTGTAGTAAAGAGTGAAAAGCCTTTCTGAAATCAGGGTAGACCACATCCACCGAGCCCCCGATCCACCACCTTAGTGGCCCAGTCAAAGAGCTCTGTCAAGTTTGTTTGACAGGATATGCCCTCTGTGAACCCATGCTGCCCCGGGTTCTGAAGCCCATTTGTCTCCAAGTAGTTGTTAATCCTGTACTTGAGCAGTTTCTCCATGAGCTTTCCAGCCACAGATGCCAAGCTCATTGGCCTGTAGTTCCCCACCTCTCCCTCCTCCTTGTGCAGGTGTTTTACATCCGCACACTTCCAATCATTGGGTACCACTCCTGAACTTAAGGAGTTGTTCAATAGAGTCATCAAGGGAGCATCCAGTACCTCCTTCAGTCCTCTCAAACCCCTAGGATGCACCCCGTCTGGCCCCATGGCTTTGTCAACTTTCAAGTCCCTAAGTTCCCTTAGTAGCTCCTCTTCTTGAAATGGGCTTACATCCACTCTCTCCCTTGTGGTCTCTTCCACCTTAGAGTCGCCCCCTTTCCATTCCATCTCCTTTGTGAATGCCAAACAGAAGTAGCTATTTAGCAGTGCAGCCTTATCCTGGTCCCTCACCACCTTTTGCTCTTCCCTGTTTTTTAGGCTGGGAATCCCCTTCTCTGTTTTCTTCCTTTCACCAATATACCTAAAAAAGGTCTTGTCCCCCATCTTGACTGCCTTTGCAATGCTGTCTTCCATTTTGGCCTTTGCTTGCCTTACCACCCTGTCTGCCTCCTTCTGCCTAAACTGATATTCATCCCAATCCTCCTCCTCTTCCCCCCCCCCGTGTTGTTTTATACCTCCGAAAGGCTCACCTCTTTGCACTGATGCTGCCCTTCTCTTCCTTGTTGAATGACAGTGGCTTCCTCTTCCTCCTATTTTTGCTCACCCTCTGTGCACAGAGGTCTGTGGCTCTCACTATGGCCCCCATTATTGTGTCCCACATAGCCTGCACCCCACCTTGCTCCCCCATTCCTGCTAGTGCTTGTTTAACATAATCACCCATCTTCCTAACATCTGCCTGTCTAAAGTCAAAGATCTTCACTTTGGTCTGGTTTAGGTCAACCAACGTGTTTACCGTGAATCACACGGTACTGTGGTCACTGATACCAAGGTTTTCCCTCACCACTAAGTCCCCTACCCTGTCCCCATTTGTTAGCATCATGTCTAAAATTGCCCCATCCCTAGTTGGTTCCTGGACCACCTGCCTGAGTAAGGCAACTTGAAGGGAGTCAAAGTATTGCTCTGCTTCTGTGGAATGCTGTTGACAATGTGTCCCATGCCATGTCCAACAGGTTGAGGTCCCCCATTAGCAGCACTTCCCCCTTAGCTGACATTGTTAGAATTTCCTCCATCATCTGGTTTTCTGCTCCTTCTTGCTGCCCCGGTGGTCTGTAGACCACCCCTATGTGGACCATCTCCCCACTTCCCATGGCTAACAATACCCATAATGCCTCAGCTTCCCCCACTTTCCCTGTACCTCTGTCACCTGAATCCCCTCTCTTACATAAAGTGCTACTCCCCCCTTTCAATCCTGTCTTTTCTAAACAGCTGATACCCTGGTATGTTCATGTCCCAATCCTGTCCTCCATATCACCATGACTCCATGATTCCCACCAGATCTAGTTCTGCTTCTGCCATGATTGCTGCCAGGCTCACTACCTCATTGCTCAGGCTCCAAGCATTTGCGCACATGGCTTTCCACCTATTAGCAACCCTTGTGCCCTCCCCTGGCCTAACGCTTTTCCTTGTCCTATCCCTATCATCTTTAGCCTTCAGGGGTCCCTCATATTCTGGGAGGGGCTGAGTGCCCCTTCTGTCCACTGTCCTGCTCTTGGAATTCACCTGCAGCCCCCCCCTCGATTTAGTTTAAATTGAAGCACCGGTCAATGAACTCTTCCAGTTTCCACCTCAGCACTTCCTTACCCTCCCTGTTTAAGTGTAACCTATCTTGGGTGAACAGGCTTTCAACCTGCCAGGTGACTCCCCAATCTACCACCAGCCCAAAGCCTTTTCTAGCACACCATCCAGAGAGCCAGCTGTTAAATTCAGCTATCTTCTGTTTCCTCCCTGTGCTGGCTCTTGGAAAAGGTAGTACCTCAGACAACACCACAGATCTAAAGTTTGGGTTTTGGCAGAATCTTGTTAGAGCTTCAGACCTTACCTGCACCTCTCTCAAGCTATGTACTGCAAGGTCATTCCCTCCCAAGTGGAACACAAGGTGCGTTCTCTCATCTTGCAGTTTTCCCCTGGAGGCAATGTGATGGATCACTTCAGCTGCTGTCATGCCTGGCAAACAACTGACCCAGACCTTGCCCCCTGTCCCGCCCAGCCAATACCCCTTACAATGGAGTCCCTGACAATTAACCTTGTTATCCACTTTTTTGGAACTCGATGTACAATGTGCTAACTCACCTGCCACTAACTCCCCCTTATCCACTTTGCTTTCTTTTTCTTTCACCCCTGTTCCTCCCACCCTTTGCTTGATCTCCTTCTTTCTTACTCCCATGTTTTGGCCTCTCCATGGTCTGGGACCTGGACCCATCCCTGTATCCCCACCACTCCCAGGCCCTGTGATTCCTTCCTCTCTTCCAAACCCACTTTCCATGGCCAATCCTGTTGTCTGCTCCCCTTCTACTGCTTTGTTGCAAGATCCCTCACCTGTCTCTGTAGTGCCCTCTCCTGACTTGGGATGGGTTTCTCCATTCCTCCTCCCTCACCCCTATTTCTTCTGAGACCCTAGTATTATTGGTCACTGGGGCCCCTACTGCCTTACTGTCTTTTGCCTACCCTGCCTCTGTATCCCCTCTCATCGTACCCATCCTACTTGTGGCATTATTTTGACTACCATTGCCCCTCATGGTTCTAGATGGCCCTGTCTCTAGGCTACCACTCTCCCTCCCCTTCTGGACCTGTTTCCATAGGTTATCCCTGACCCCCAAAGCCCTCTCCTGGCCATCACTACTCCCTGATGATTTCCCCCTTGTGCTTCCATTTACTTGATCCTTGTCACTCACTGCCCCCTTCTGATGGCTGCTGCTGTCCTTAGTGGAGCTCCTGCTTATGTTATCTTACCACCTGATAACCTTTCCCCTTCCTGTTCCATTGGAAGGACCTCGGTGTTCCTCCCTCCTTGGGGCATCCCATTTGCCCTACCCTGAGTTCTCTTTCCACAAGCTTCCTCCCTCATATCCTCATCTTGCAACTGCAGCTCCACAAACCTAATCTTGTGCTCCATGCCCCCCAGTCCCCTTCTTCTGCAGGGGCATCCCCCTCCAGCTGCCCTGTATTTTGTCTCCATCTGCCTTTGCCTCCCCCAAACTTCCATCCCTATTCCTCCCGAGCCCCCTTTGGGCTTTCTGTCATCCCCTCTCCTGTCATGCCTTACCTCTTTTAACACATCCCTTTTATTGTTTCCTTATTTACTCAGCCAACCTTCCCCCTTGTGCCTTGCAATCCCCACCTACTCCCTTTTAGCTCCAAGCTGTTGTTTCCGCCTTCATGTTGTCCTCCTGACCCACCGTAGAGTCCTCCAGGCCCTTCCAGAACTCCTGCTCCATTCATAGGTTCCAGTTCTCCAGTGCAGCTCCTTATTTCCTCCCTAAGTTGTGCTAACTGCCTACACATCATGTATCCCCCTAACTTGCAAGCCATATGTAGTACCATGACCGATCCACACCGCATACACCCCACCACTCTGCCAAAAATACCCCCTTAATAACTGTTTGGGTGCCTGACCTCCATCTCTGCTCCCTCCGCAGCCACAGATTCCCCTTCATGTGTTCCAGTTTTTGATAACCGTCTTGACCTTCAGTCAATCAATCAAAAAATCAATCAAGCAATCAATCAATGAATCAAAATCTTTCTTTTGCCAGGTGAACAGCATTGAGCAAGCTCATCTTTGAGATGGACCCGGGCAAGATACATAAACAATACATAAAGAGGAATACCAACTTACATAGAAATAGGGCTTACACACAAGAGATTTATAACAGTACAGGAGTACACTTATAAAAAAATAAGACAGAAAGCTACATACCATGTGCTAGAGAACTTGTGCTACAGTAGATACAGATTAAACCTATACAACCATATATACAGAGTTTTCATGGAACAGGATTGGATTCAAGTATTTAGTGCATAGTGCAAGGAAGGGCATGGGTGTGGAAGGGGGAGGAACTTGGGAATGTGAGCATAAGTGCAGTGGTCTTGAGGGGCTTTAGAGCACCAGGAGCAGGTGGCAATGGTTATAAAGCTAGGTACAATACACCAGGAACAGAGGCTGAGGGTGACATGCTAGGAAGTGTAATATAAGTAAACACCAGGATGACTCAGAGAGGAAGATTCCAAAATTAGATTGGGTACAAGTAGTCTCAGACATACTGAAAAAGTGGGGGAGGAGTACCAGGAATGGAATGCTCCTGGCAGGGCTAGAAACTGAATCGGGGGGCACTTGGAGGCTGTGATATCAAGAGAAGCACTTATAGGTCGTACCGGGTCCTAATGTGGTACGCCTAATAGCGTACAACATTATAGCTAACCCAAAATAGCATTGTCTAGGACAGCGAATGGTACAATACTGTGTATACTGCTGTATGCGGTATTGTACCATTCACACACTCCCAGGCAGAGGATGAGACTCTGCTGGGAGTAGGTTCCACCGAGCAGCTGTCATGGATCACTGGACAGAGCCACAGCAACAGGAACCCAGGCACTGCGTCTGGGACCATGTTTGATTCCCGGTCCCAGAAATTTTATGTTTTTAAAGATTTTGTGCACTCCCAAGTAGGACCCCCTGGGTTAAGAATCTTTGGGTGGGGGTCAGGGTGCAACCCCCAGCAGGGGTGGGGGTGAACCCACACAGAAAGAGCTATGCACATGGCATAAGCTATTGGCAGCTGATTTGTCATGCAGCATAATGTCTTGAGACATTATGACCCCGTGCTGTTACAGGATTCCTTGAATGAATGAGAATATAGTGCTTTGAAGGCTGATAGTTTTATTGGGATTGCCAGTGGCAAGGTTTTTTGCAGGGTGTTCCATAGTGTGGGTAGAGCATGATTAATGGCAGACCTACCAAAGCATGACTAGAACTTGGGTACTGCAAGCAAGATGTAAGTAGAACTCCTCAGGGTATATTTACCTACCACACTTAGAGGAAGACAGTCAAAGATATATTGGGGCAGTAATTTAGTAATAGTCCTGTAGCTCCAGAGGCCTGCATTTCTCTGTTTTCTATAACCGAGGGAGGACCAACCTACTGCAGTGTAGAGGGAGCAGTGATGGGTGGAATAAGGAAGTCCAGTAATGAATTTCAGAGCTCTATGATAGAGAATGTCAAGTTTAGTCAGAGCAGTGGTAGTGCTTTGGTTATAAAGAAAGTCTGCATAATCCAACAATGTGAAGAAAGTGGTTTGGACCAGTCTCTTTTTAGCCTCCAATGTTAGTAAGTTTTTGATCCTGTAAAAAAGGCCAAGCCTCTGCCTAAACTTCTTTATCAGCTCATTAATATGATCATTGAGGGAAAGCTTTTGGTCTATCCAGACACCAAGATATTTGAATTTTGTGACATAGTCCAGTGGTTCACCAAGAAGCATATGAATCTGAAGTATGTTACCTTGAATTGCAAGGTTATTAGCATTTGCAAAGGGAGAAAAAAGCATCGCCATTGTTTTCTTTCCATTCAGGAGCAGTTTCTGTTGCAGGAATTGTCATTGTAGGAGGTTAAATTCCTGTTGAAGATCCCTGCAAGCTGCTTCCGGGGAGGATCTTTCAATGTAAAGTACCGTGTCATCAGCAAAAAGGTGAATGCTAGCAGATTTGATGTCAACATCAATTCCATTGATGTATATTGCAAATAGCAATGGACCCAGTATCATGCCTTGAGGTACACCCCTCAGCAGAGGTTTCAGGGATGAGAGCTCCCCTTCTGCCTTAATCTGCTGTTGCCGTCCTGTAAGATAGTTCGAGATCATATCTCAGGGATAGGGAGTCCAGGCAGATGTTTAGGAGGGAGACAAGGAGTAGAGCATAGTCAACAATATCAAATGCCTTGTTTAAATGCAGAACTATGGCGCAGACGAACCTCTTAGTATCCAGGACACACTGCCAGTTATTGGTCACTTTTGCAAGGGCTGAGATAGTACTATGATGTGGCCTAAAGCCAGACTGTAGCGGATTTAACAGGTTAGCAGTATCAAGGTAGTACTTGAGTTGTATACTCACTATTTTCTTCAATAATTTGGATAGGGTGGGGAGTAAGGAGATTAGCCTATAGTGAACAGGCCACAGGGGCCTCCAGACCTGAAAAGAGGGATTATGTTGGCAGTTTTCCAGAGGGGGTTGAATATCACCTTGTGAAAGGGAGAGGTTAAAGAGATGCATGATAGGCACTGCCAGTACTCATTGACTCAGCTTCAAGAAGAAGGGGTCTAAGAGGTCAGCCACAGCACTCTTTCTGGTGTCCAGATGGAGGAGAAGATCTTCAACTTTTTTTAGTGTGGTGGGCTGGAGGGAGAACGCCATGCTTGTGACTGGAGCTGATGCGTCCAGTAAGCCAAATTGTAGGCGGAGGGTATTGTCTGGAGAGGTATTGAATGCAAGTCCTGTGGTTGTGAAATTGTCATGAAAAGAGTCAAGGATGGAGGATTTGTCAGACACCCTAGAAACACCAGTAGTGATTTTTAGGGGTAGGGTGTATGGAGCAGCATGACCTTCAATTTCTTTGATAGTTTTTCAGAACTTGGCTGAGGAATTGGTAGAAGAGTCCAATTCTTTATGGAAGTAACTAGTCTTGGCCTCTCTAACCAAACTAGCTCTATGGTTTCTAGCTTTTCTAAACAAGGCACAATCCGCAGGGAGTTTTGTTCTCCAAGTTTTTTCCAAAGCCAGTCTTTGTATAGTAGAGAGGCCTTTAACTGCACTGTAAACCATGGGCATGATTTTTTTCTTAGAGCGTATTTTGACCAAGGGAGCATGTCTATCCAGTACCCCTAGCACAATCTCCTGAAAGATATCATAAGCCGTAAGCACTGAGTTTGTATGGTAGAAGTCCTGCTATTTCAAGAAGTCACGCAGGTCAAAGAGGAATGCACCAATATCCAGGTTATGTTGTTTCCTCCTGAGAGAGAATGTGGAAGAGAACAGTACTTTGGGGAAGGATCTTACACATGCTATGAAGCAGTGGTCACTAAGGTCAGAGAAAAACACTCCAACATGGGAAACAGATGTGGTTTGTTTACTAAAATAAGATCTAGTAGGGAGCTTTTGTTAGGGTCTTTCTTATTAGGATGTGTTGCCTCCGAGATAAGATGTGAAAGTTCAAAGGAGTTGCAAAGAGTTTTGAGAGGTAAGGAGACATTGGATGACCAGTCCAAATTTAGATCTCCTAATATAATAATCTCTGACTGCAGGGATCCCAACAAATTAATTAGATGATCTAGTAAATGTAGACCCGCAAAGGGGGGCCTATAGCATCCTAGAATGCAGAATGAGATAGAAGAGGAGAGCTTGACTTTGAGGGTCAGGCTTTCAAATTCCTTGGGGATTGAGGTTGATTCTATGACTGAGGTGGAAATGTTATCCTTGACATACATGGCAACTCGTCCTCCTCTGGAAGGCCTACCAGTTCTGAATAAGGAATATGATGGAATATTCACCTCCCAATCTTAAGTACCTGATCAGAGCCAAGACTCTGTTAGCACAAGTACATCTGGCAGAGTATGGCTAGTCCAGGCTTGTATGGATGCAAACTTTTGTAGGAGGCTACATGCATTAATGTGTATGAAGCTCAAGTCTGATACTGACTAGGTCAGCAGGGGTTAAAATAGTTGCAGGGGGATCAGGATTGAGCTCAACATTTCCAGACCATATCAGTAGAAGCAGCAATAGTTTCTTGGTAGCTTCAATGAGTACTCCATGTGCTTTGGGTTTATCCTGCTTGGTACTGCTAACACTAAGCTTTGGGGGGACCTTGAGGCAATTACTTAGAGGGCCCAGTGATGTGTAGAAGAATTTCCTACCCATAAAAAGCAGGGAATGCTAAGGGTTCATTGCAGAGAGGCATGGGAGCCTATCTTCTACGGCGCATGCAGTTGCAGTACCAACTCGCCACAGGGGTTGTATTGCAGGTTCAAAGGTGGGTAACAAGACCACCAATACGCAAGAGTCTGAGGAGTCAAGAGGTTCATGACAATCCTGGGTGATATTGTATGTGACCACACTGCTGGGAGATTGGCATGGAGTAACACATAAATATATGATACATACTAGAATAAAAAGGAAGAATAGCAAGTAGGCAGACCCCATTCTGCTAAGTACACCCAAAGGTGTTGTGGATTTTAGCAAAAAATTCCTGAGGACAGAATCTGAGAGCAACAGCAAAACCTCAGTACCACTTACAGAAGGGGGGTGTAATCTTAGCAAGTATTCAGAGCGGAGGGTGGCAGTGTAAATCCTAGAGAGAGACCATCAGTAGAGTAGCTATGATGTTGTCCAATCAGAGGTTCCTCCAAAAGAGAAGGAGGGATCTACAACTATTTAACGGTGGCCTGAGGAGGGGGTGGGCCAAAAAACAGACAGGTGGAAAGCGACCATGGCCACTAGGGTTTAAAAAAGCTGTAGAGAAGCAGACCTAATATTCCAACTGGAAAAGTCGATATAATGCATGCCTCTTAACTCATGGCTGAGGCTTTTGGTCTTAGCTGTGATTCGATCTACTACTTCTGTTTCAAGAATAGGGTAAATATCATGCTGCACCTGCTAAAACCAGGACTGCCAAGTTGGGGAAATGGTTAGTGTTCCAGCCCCTGGTGCAGATGGTCCCATGTTATATCTCTGGGTGGACCAAATCAGAAGAGCCTAGAAAACTGAGATTGAGCACACTGTTCCATTGATATGTGACCCAGAATGTATCTGGAAGATTCCAGATACTTCAGTTGTTTTATAGTGTACAGATCGGCTGACTAGCACCTGCCAGTGGCTGTCTTGTATAACCTGCAAAGTGGGGACTTAGGAAATTTATGGCCCAGTCATGTGACCCTGAAAACCAATAAATTGCAGGACAACCCAGGGTGGAAGGGTGGCAAGCAGGGCAGTCAATCCGAAGCATAGACGGCCTAGCACTGTCCAGGCAGATGCTGAGATGTGAACGCTACCTTCGGTTCCTGCTGTGCTCCTGCTGATGATCTCTGGCCTCCTTGCTCTCGCTGCACACCTGCAGCTATCCTGGTAAGGGAAGGGGGCCTCTGGCATTTAGGACCTGGTGAGGAGAACAAAGAGAGTTGGGTTTCTGGTGGGGAAACAGACTTCTGTCCTGAAAGGAACTCCACAGTACCCCTGCAATAGACAAACTTTGCAAAGTACACAAACAAGCTGAAATAAACAAAATTAACACAGTACATGAATCCCCTGAGAGCCACTATATCGCTACGTTACCTGCCTACCACAACCTGCTCAACGCTCACTTAAGGAACCCCCACAACATCAGGCAATTCACCAATATCCACGGTACACACTTGTGTACAAAAAACTATCCACAGACATTAGCTGACAGGTAAGTTACATGCAATAATGTGCTTTACAGTCTTTTGTAAAACAACAGTTCAGGCAGCTGCTGAGATGTGAGCACTACCTTAGATCCCTGGTGTGCTCCTGCTGATGAACGCTGGCCTCCTTGCTCTCGCTGCACACCTGCAGCTATCCTGGGAAGGGAAGTGGGGGGGCTCTGACATTTAGACCTTCGGTCCCTGGTGTGCTCCCACCGATGATTGCTGGCCTCCTTGCTCTCGCTGCATGTTTGCAGCTATCCTGGGAAGGGAAGGGGGACTCTGGCGTTTAGAACCTGGTGAGGAGAACAAACAGAGTCGGTTGATCGAAGGGAAACAGACTGTGCATACACACAGTTCTGTCCTGAAATGGACTCCACAGTGCCCCTGCAATGGACAAACTTTGCAAAGTACACAGACAAGCCGAAATAAACAAAATGAACACAATGTATGAATCCCCTGAGAGCTGCTATATCGCTACATTCCCTGCCTACCACAGTCTGCTCAATGCACCATTAAGGAACCCCACAACATCAGGCATTTCACCAATATCCACGTTACACACTTATATATAAAAACCTAACTACAGATGTTGCCTGACAGGTACATTGCATGCAATAATGTCCTTTACAATCTTTTTTCAAACAACAGTACAGGCAGCTGCTGAGATGTGAGCACTACCTTTGGTCCCTGATGTGCTCCCGCTGATGAACGCTGGCCTCTTCGCTCTCGCTGCATGCCTGCAGCTATGCTGGGAAGGGCAGTAAAGGGGGGACTCTGGCATTTAGGACCATTGGTCCCTGGTGTGCTCCCACCAAAGATTGTTGGCCTACTTGCTCTTGCTGCACCCCTGCAGCTCTCCAGGGAAGGGAAGAGGGGGGGCTCAGGCATTTAGGACCTTCAGTCCCTGGTGTGCTCCTGCCAATGATCGCTGGCCTCCTTGCTCTCACTGCATGCCTGCAGCTATCCTGCGAAGGGAAGGGAGGCCTCTTCCATATATGGCTGAAGTCATACTACAGTATGCATGGAGGCCTAAATATTTTTTTTGTTAGTACTTTTTTACCTGTGGCTGTCGGTCTGCCTCTTTCACGTCCTGACAGCCGCCCGTCTCCGGCCGCAGTCCGGCTCTGCCCTGGCCCCACTGAAGCCCCCACCACTATCTACCCCTGTGGCGGGGTGGCAGAGAGTCCCTCTTACTCCCCACTGACACAGGATCCAGTATCTGGGTGGTGGTGCCCCCAAGGCCAGCCAGCTCCTCAGATGGCCATCAAGCCGCCACGACCGAGTGCCATATTTTGTCCCTTTTTTCTTCGACGTGGGCTGGGGGGTGTGCAATGACGCCAATGGCAGGGGGTGCGCATGCGTCCACACGTGCCCTTTCCCGGCATCATGCCCCAAGCTCACCCCTGCAATACACTGCCAGCACACCACACCCTGGCCTCTGCCAGAGGTCACTGGAGCACTGACGACTGGGAGCCCCCCTCCCCCGGAGAGGGAGAGCAGTCTATGGATGCTCAATCCCTCTCCACCCCTGCCAACACCTGGCAACCCGAGTCCATTTCCAAACCTGGGTCGCCAGTATGGAGAGAGGTCTGGCGTCCAGCGCCTCAACTCTCAGTGCCACCGGGCTGGCCGGATGTCTAAATATTTAAATTAGATAACTTCAATGCTGACTTTAGAAGTAATCCCAATAACTATTCTGGGATGACAGCAGGATGATTCCAGGATGACTTCAGGATTGATCTCCGGTGATCCTGTGCATATGATGGGCCTTATTAAGCACTTATGTCTGCAATTCCTTCCTTCAGGCTGCATGGCTACCATCCTACCAGGTACTCCGTAGTGCATTGCCGAAGGAAGGATCACAGGGGAGTGGGTGTGTTCATTGTTTTTCGAGCCAGCCTGGGCTTCATGGTGCACCCGGTTGGAGACACCCGATCTTTTGGGTGTGTTGCTGTGTGTGTGTGTGGGGTGGGGGGCGCAGGTGCAGGTTGCAGGATTCTCCTTGTTTATCACCCTCCCAGGGTGAGGGGAGACTTCCTGAAGGAGGTGGTAGACTTCATTGTTGACTGGGTGCTGGAGTCCCCCAGGTGTTTAATGCTGGGGGACTACAATGCCTGGATTGATGCATTCACTGGTCCTGTCACAAGCGTTTGCTTCTGTCACCCACTAGCATGGCCAGACACTTGATCTGGTGTTCCAGCTGGGTCTTGAGGTTGATAACTTCAAGACTGATCAGGTCACTTGGTCTGATCACTGTACTGTGGAGTTCACATTTGGGTCCCCCCAGTAGTCCTCCCCCTATGGAGATGGTCAGCTTTTGCCCTTTAGGGGTCATGCACCCTGAGGGAATGGTGGGACTAGCTGACCTTTCTCGGGTTGACGTGGCATGTGCGATGGGTTCCGGAGAGGCGGTGGCCACTTACAGTATAACAGGGTGGTCTCCAAAGCTCTGGATGCTCTTGCACCATTTCATATATGACCCAGATCTTCTCAAATGAGGTCCCCCTGGTTTGATGGGAACCTCAAGGAGATGAAGATCAAGGGTCAGCGGTTGGAGCATTCCTGGTAGAGGACCCGGCTGTAGGCCGATAGGCTGGCCCTACATGCTCATTATATTGGAGTACCAGGGGGCAAATTCCTGTGAAAAGGAAGAATTCCTGGCCAGGGAAATTGGTGCAGGAAAAAACAGACCATCTCAGCTATTTCGGACTATAGACAGGCTTCTTCACCCTGCCTGCCTGCAGCCAGAAAAGCATTGTCATCCACCTTGTATGCAGAGTTTGCTCTTTTTTTTTTCCAAGTGTCGCCATCCATTTGGGGATCCCACCAGGGAGGCATTTGCCTGGCAGTGGTTGGGCTGGGGGTCTTGGAGGCACTCCACCTGTCTGGGAGGAGTTTAGGCCAGTGGAGTAGTTTGATGTGACTAAGGTGATCTTAAAGCGGAAGCACCGTTCTTGTGAACTGGACCAGGCCCTGATGCATTTCCTAATGGGATGTTATGAGGCTGTTGGCCCGGTGTTTACCAGGATTGCCAGGTGCTCAATGCTGGATGGGGTACTCCCTGCAGCTTTGAAAGAAGCGCTGGTGATGCCCCTCCTTAAGAAACCTTCTCCTGAACCTGACGTCCTAGTGAATTACCGTCCTAACTACAACCTGCCCTTTTTGGGTAAGGTTGTTGAGAAGTTAGTGGCACATCAATTCGAGGATCGCCTGGTGTCCTTGGACATCTAAGAGCCATTTCAGTTGGGTTTTTGAGCTAGACATAGCACAGAAACAGCTCTAGTGAGGGTGCATAATGATCTGCTCAAGGCTACAGATAGAGGAAACAGGTCAGTTCTTGTTCTCTTCGATCTCTCTTCAGCATTTGACACTGTGGACACATTGTGCTTGTTGATCAGTTCTGTGAGTTTTATGGACTTGTTGGTACTGTCATCAGGTGGTTTGACTCCTATCTCTCAAAAAGGGTGCAGCAGGTAGTGATGGGGAATTTCTCCTCCTCCCCAATGCCCCTGTCTTGTGGAGTGCAACAGGGTTCGATCTTGTCACCGATGCTGTTCTCAATGTACATGCTGCCACTGGGCAAGATCATTCGACAGCACAGCATGGAGCTTCACTGTTATGCAGATGATGCCTAGCTGTACTTGTCCTTTGCCCCCGGAACATCAGGAGTGGTCAATGTGCTCAACAACTGTCTGGCTAAAATCAACAGCAGCATGGCTTCCATCTGGCTGAGACTTAACCCAGCTAAGACAGAGGTACTGGAGATTAAGCCTGGTCGTGGACATGATGGGTTGCCACCTGGGGCTGACTCAGAGCTTTCCTGGGTTCTGCTCCAGTGGTGGCTTCTCCAAGGATGCAAAATCTGGGTGTGATCCTTGATAACAGATTGACTTTTGAAGCTCAGGTGTCATCTGTTGTCAGTAGTGGTTTCTACCATCTGTGGAACACTGCCCAGATTAAGCCCCTCATTCTGTCCAAGGACTTGCTGACACTGCTGCATGCCTTTGTGACCTCCAGGCTTGACTACTGCAACTCTGTATACTTCGGGGTTATGGGAGGGATGCTCTGCAGATTTCAACTAGTGCAGAACATGGTGGCCAGGTTACTGTCGGGCCTCTCGAGGTCCAGTCATGTGACGCCAGTCCTGTGGGCTCCGTACTGGCTGCCAGTCAGGTAGAGGGTCCTTTTCAAGGTGCATCTTCTCACCTTTAAGGCCCTATACAGACTGGGTCCTGGTTACCTGTCAGAGCTCCTGGCACTGGTGACCTCTGCTCACTCCCTCCGCTGCTCTTCGAGGGTCCTCCTGGACATTCCCAGGGTTCGGCTCAAGACCTTAGGAGATCATGCATTCAAGGTCTCTAGGCCGACCCTGTGGAATTCATTACCGCCTTCTGTGTGGGAGGCTCCTTCGGTTGAGGTGTTCAAGTGGAGGTCAAAGGCCACCTCTTTTTCCTGGCTTTTCCAGATTTCTGAGTCCATCCTGTTCTAGTCCCTTTCTGTGACAGTCTGAAAACCTTTAAATCTATTTTAAATTGTCATACTTGTATTTATGCATCATTTTCCTTTTTTTATTTATTCATGCTATTTCTCAATATGCTTTGTTATAATTTCTGTTAGGCGCCCAGAACCTCCGGGATTGGGTGCCCTACAAATAAAATTGTCCTGCCTTGTATTTTTCCACCCAGGATTTGAGATTATTTAGTTAATTCTGTAATCCCTGCAACATCCATATGGCTATTTGCCTCTTTGCCAGTTTTGGGTCGTTGACATACTTGGCAAGCCAGACACCATCATTACAATTCATTGTAACCACATACATATTAAACAGTATGGGTCCCAGCACAGACCCCTGTGGCACCCCGCTCCTCATCACTGCTTTTTTTGATGTTGAGTTCTTGATTCTGACCTGCTGTGTGCTCTCAAAATCGGCACAGAGGAAAATAGCCATATGGATGTTGCAAGATTAGAAAATGAACTAAATTATCTCAAATCCTGGGCCAAAAAATACAAGCTAAGGTTCAATGTGGATAAATGTGCAGTGATGCACCTGGGTAAAACTGGGCCTAAAACTGTGGGATAATTCAAGAATGCATGGGACAGACATAAGGCAATTCTTGTGAGGGGTAGGAAGAAATAGGCTGTTGGTTAACTAGGATCTGCAGCTTATCCAGTAGGTAGGGAAATGGGCAGACTAGGAGGTCGAAGCAGTCCTTATCTGCCATCAAAGTCTATGTTTCTATGTAAAAGCAATCAGTGTACTGACTAGAACATAGAAACATAGAATTTGACGACAGATAAGGACCGCTTGGCTCACCCAGTCTGCCCATTTCCCTACCTACTGGATAAGCTGCAGATCCTAGTTAACCAGCAGCCTACTTCTTCCTACCCCAACCCCCTAGAATTGCCTTATGACTGTCCCATGCATGCTTGAATTCCACCACTGATTTTGACTCCACTACCTCCTCCGAAGGCCGCTCCATGCATCCACAACCTCTCTGTGAAAAAATACTCTTAAATTACCTCTGAGCCGCCCTCCTCTATCTTCAGATTGTGCCCTCTTGTTCTTGCACCTCTTTTTTTGAAAGATGCTACCCTCTTGGACTTTGTTGATTCCCTTGAGGTACTTGAATGTTTCTATCATGTCCCTCCTCCCCTCCTTTCCTTGAGGCTATCATATTAAGCTCCTTCGTCTCTCTTCATATGTCTTCTGGTGCAGACCCTGCACCATTTTAGTGCCCTCCTCTGGACAGCTTCCATCCTGTCTATGTCTTTGCAAAGATTGTGTCTCCAGAACTGCACACAGTACTCCAGATGGGGTCTCACCAGCTGTCTGTACAGAGGGATAATAACTTCCTGTTTCCTACTGGTGGTGCCTCTCCCTTTGCATCCCAGTATCCCCCCAGCCCTCCTTGCTGCTCTCTCACATTGCTTGCCCACCTTTAGGTCATCTGATATGACTACCCCCAGGTCCCTTTCCATTTTTGTTGTTGTTAGTACCTCATCCCCCATTGTGTACTCTTCCCCTGGGTTTTTGTTTCCCAGGTGCATTACCTTGCACTTCTTAGCATTGAATCTAAGCTGCCGTACATTTGACCATTCCTTTAACCTTGCCAAGTCCCTTCTCATCCTTTCCACTCCACCTTGTGCATCAACTCTGTTGCAGATCTTTGTATCATCTGCAAAGAGACATACTTTTCCTTCCAGTCCTTCTGCAATGTCACTTATAAAGACATTGAAGAGGACCAGTCCTAATACTGAACCCTCGGTACCCCACTAGTAACCTTCCTTTCTTCTGAGTGGACTCCATTTAGTATTACTCTCTGTGTCCTATTCTCCAGCCAATTCTTTGCAGGCTGTCATCTTGGGACCCACTCCCAGGCTGGCTAACTTATATTAATCTTTGTGTGGGACTGTCCAAATGCCTTGCTAAAGTCTAGGTAGGCCATGTCCACAGCCCCTCCCTGATCTACTACTTTGGTCACCCAGTCAAAGAAATCTATCAGATACATCTGGCATGACCTTCCGCTGTGAATCCATGCTGCCTAGGGTCCTGTGCCCTCTGGCCTCTAGATACTCAACAATTCTTTCCTTCAGAAGTGATTCCATCATTTTCCCTATCACTGAGGTTAAACTAACAGGTCTGTAGTTTCCTGCTTCTGCCTTGCTCCCACTTTTGTGAAGGGGAATCACATCTGCCCTCCTCCAGTCCTCGGGTACCACCCCATCCTCCCATGATTTGTTAAAAAGGGTAGTCAGTGGTGTCACTAGGAAGGAAAATTCTGAAGATCACAACAGAGGAGAGGGACATGGGTGTAATTATTTCAAAAGATCTTAAATTAAACAAGCATTGCATGCAGAGAGTAAAGAGAGAAAACATTACACTCCTTTGTATTATAAATGTACTGGAATGCGTATTTGCTCCAGCAAGCTTTTATTGATTAATTTTGTGGTTTTAAGGGGGTAAAATAGATGAACTGTGTACTCCCAGTCAAAGCTTATGTATGTTTTTTTTAATTTGATTTTAAATAATTGTACTGTATTATATTGTACAGCACCCAGAAACTCTGGAAATGGGTGCTTTAGAAATAAAGTATCTATCTTATAAAACATCACTAGCAGAGACAAACAAGTTATTATGCTGCTATTTAGTACCCTGATTAGGTCACAACTTGAGTATTGCTCTTAATTCTGGTCACCAAATACCAAATCTGAAATCAGAATTCTTGAGGGGGCGTAGAGACAAGTGACTAAGATGGTCCCTAGCTGTCAACATCTAAGTTGTGAAGATAGGCTGATAAATCTGAACCTATTCACTGTAGAGTATAGCAGGATAAGGGGTAATCTCTGTTATTTCAATCAGTACTGAGTCATGATTAATGGAATTGCCTAGGTTTTAAATTGAGAAATCAGACCTATATGACAAGGGCTCATAACTTGCAATTTAAAGGAGATCTGTATGACAAAAAAAGAGAGCTGGCTTCTAAGTCAATGAGTAGTGGGAGTATGAAACAGGCTTCCTCTGAACATTATCACTAGTAGCTCTATGGAAGTATTTAAATCAAGATTGGATATGTATTTTGAAAAAAACAGGTTTTTAGTTTATCCCTTTGAGTAAAGGGCAAGCCTCCATATGGGCACTAACTCTCTTGGCTTGGAAAATGCCTATGATACCTATGAATGTAATACCCTATTACTTTTGGTAATCAGAAATTAATATTCATTATTCACACACTCCTGTAGTATAAATTATTCTGTATTCAATCCAACAAATGAATACCCAGTGTTTCTGGTATTTGTGAACTAAAAATCATTACTGCCTTAAAGTGTAGGTTACTTACAAATGAAAGAATTAAACCATCATTGTTGACCCTGGTTCAAGCCTTGATTCCAGAATGATAGGGACAGAGGACAATAGGGAGGGGAAAAATAGCATCTAAGAGGAAACGTTCCTTCCAGGGAAAGGTGGGGTACTGATCAGGGGTTGCAATTAATGTACTGTAAGGTTTGCAGCCAAACAAGCCAGCAAGGCTAGTGACTGTGAAGATCCACAGATAACATTGACATTCCAAATCAAAACAGCAGGACTAGTTCAGGGAAAATGTTACATCTGCAGTACAAAATCTGCTTGCATTTGCCAAGGCTGATGCCATTTTCCTACTCTCCTTCATCGACTGAGGAGTGACACCTGGTAATGACATGCGGTGTTACCTTGAATGGAATGGATGGCCACGTGCCACTTTCTGACACTCCCAAGGAAACAGACACACTGAGTGCTTTTGTGAATTGTTCTCTAGGAGGTTAGGGATTGTAATTTACTGGAGATTAATACCCCAAATATGTTCACAGTTATAGCTACAGTATGGGAAATAACAGACCATGCCACTGCTTAAATGAGTCCTAGTGGCCATTTTGGGTCAGGTTCTGTAATGAATGGTTCTGACACCATATGACATCTACTGGAGCCAATGAGTTAATAAACATATATTTTCCACTAAATCCAAACAATTCTGGAGTGCTAAATTTCATAAAACAACTTGAACTTTGTGTTGAACTTGTAGGTTCTAATTTTCCATAGGTGACTATTTTGACTGCTGGGGATGGAAATGCTACAGTTGACTATGACCCTGAACTTAAAGCAAATAACTGGACAGTAGATGACTGTTATAATATTCCCATTAATGCATCCATGGGCACAAAATTAACAATGCCAGTAAAAAATGTTAGCAATTTTTAATGTAATGATGAAATCTAAATTTTGGACGGCAGAGTTAGTGGGGATTTTCATTATAATTTCACGTTCCCTACTGCGTTTTCATGTAGCTTGTTGAATCTTTTTTTATGAATATTACCCATTTTGATAAGTTAACATTTAAGAGTGCTACCATAAGACAACAGTGACAATTTCTCAGTTATCTGTGGACTTTTTCTAGAAAATGTACATTTCTCACCACAAAATCTGGATGTCATTGAAAGTATCAGTCAATGTTTGACTGTATATACTGTAAATAAAATTGCATTGTGCCCTTTTACAAAAAATATTATAGACAAAATAAAACACTAGGGCCCCCGATATTGAAAATAGGAGTGCAAACACAACCCAAATATCTGTGCTGCACTTGTACTAGTGCTTGACACAGTGGCTGCTATATTCAGTCAGATAGCAGTCTGGCACTGTCTGACAGAACATCGACCCTGCCAATGCAGTGCTAAGTGAAAATGTGCTGCCCTGACATGGATCTGGGCTGTATATAGCTCACAGAGAATAGCAATCCTGAAATGGATAGTACCAAGCCCGCTGTTGGCTATATTCAGACACAACATGCAAATGAGTTCATTGGGCATGGAAGACGCTAAGGGCCATTTGCATGCCCATTATGGGCTCATTTGCATGCATGCAAGCAGCTGTTTAGTACTCATCATATCGTTTAATTCCCTGGTGGCCAGTGGCACCCCCCAATGCCCATTCCATACTTGTTCTCATTATTCCTGCTGCCTAGTGGCACCCCATCCATGAATACTCATTCCATATACTGACATGTTATCCCCGGTGTCCAGTGGCATCCCCCCACCCCTGGTTGCCAGTTCCATATACTGACATGTTATCCCTGATATCTAGTGGCACCCACCACCCCTAATCACCAGTTCCATTTACTAAAATGTTATCCTGGTGTCTAGTGGCACTCCCTGAACACCTGTTTAATAATTCTATCTTATCTATCCTTGGTTTCCAGTGGTTCCTCTGCCCCCCTCTGATCTCCTGTTGACAAAAATAAAATATTCAGTGGTGATCCAGTGTCCTCCCACCTGTTCCTCCCACTCACAAACCTCCATCTTGCACATACTCCCCTTATCTGGGTGTCCTGCAGCAATCTTTGATGCCTGATATGGCAACCTGCACAGCCTTCCTTCCACCTCCTGGGCTGACTGTCTTATATGCTGTCAGTGAAAAAGTGTGTAGTATAGCTACTATATGCATGCTCACTGACAAATCATATGGCAGCCTGTAGAGAAGGTGAGAGGAGCACTGTACAAGTCCCCTTATTGGGCATCACAGTTCACAGCAGAACACCCAGTAAGGGGTGGGTGGGCGAGTTTGTGGTCTACAAGTGGGCAGATGAGGTGGGGTGACACTGGACCACCACTGAATACTTTTAGTTTTGTCAATGGGAGATGGAGGTGGGGCTTTGGGAACCACTAGATACCAGGGATTGATAAGATAGAACAGAACAGGCGTTCGGCGGTGGGGGTGGAACTTGATACAAGAGATAATGAGAAAGACTATGGAACAGGTGTTTAGAGGGTGCCACTAGACACCAGGGATACAATTTCAGTGTATGAAATGGGCAGTCGGGGGTAGGGGTGCCACCAGACACCAGGGATAATGAGAAATATACAGAATGAGTGTTTGGGGGGTGCCACTGGACACCAGTGATACCAATACAAGTACAACACAGGTGATCAGGGAAGGGGCAGCTGCAGTACAGTTGCCTTGCCTTTGGGAGGTTGGGGGTGCACCATTAAGATGTGGATTTTGACTGTGGTAAATAGTACCATTTTGGGGGCCATTTACTGCTACCACAAATCATTGAAGACCCCGCTGCACTGATATGCATGGGAGGACCCCCTCATTTGCATAGGCACGGTGGCATTAATGTTCTTTGGCACTGCAGAATTGCACTGGTGCTCCCAGGGCTTCTGAATATGAGCGAGCAAGGATTGCCAGTGAACTTCTGTATTAGCACTCCCACAATTCTTATATATAGGTGTGCTTATCTTTGAATAATTGGTCCCAGAACTGTTCATTCCTTTTCAAGGTTATTTAAAAATGGTTATTCACATCAGAGAGGAAAACTAGCAAATAGTATTATGGAAGTGTCATAGATCAAATTATTGAACTCCAGCAAGGACTCCTATAGAAAGGTTCAATATGAAACCCACACACAGAACGTTTGATCAAGAGTGCCAGAATAAAAATAAAATATTATGAAAATTAGTTTTACTAGTATACAAAAGCCTGTGCAAGACAAATTTGATTACATTATGAAATGTTTGAAAATAATATAAAATGCTTATACATCTTGAAGAAGAACAGCTTCATGATAATATTTGTGAGGAGATTATCAAAGCTATTGGCAAGAAACACACTTAACAGTTTAAGAGTCAAGTGGCCTACTGGTGTAAATCAGACACAGCAAATGCAGGAGCAGCCATTCCAGAGGATATTTGGACAGAACATATATACAACTCAGAAGAAATGATCCCAGAAATAGGACATAAAGGGCCAAATTTTCAAAAATGCACAAAGTGGAGTGCAAATATTTTCGCTGTGATTTGCACTTGACCGGGTGCCCAAAGATGCTCTATTCAGTGGAACAGTCCAGCGCTAGTTGACTGAATGTAGGACCATGTTGGCCCAGTGCTAAGCCATTTAGCACTGGGCAAACATGGCTCCAAAAATAGGATGCCACAATGGCTTGTGCCTGCACTAAATTTCCAATATTCAAACAGACCCATGCAATTGAGCCCCTTGGGCATGCAAGGCACGAAGGGGCCATCTGCATGCCCATTATGGGCTCATTTGCATGGGGAGTGAGGCTAGACTGTGTGGCTCTGCACCTTCAATTGCCTGGTGTCAGAGAGCTATCACTGGTGCTAGTGGTCCCCTCTTCCCTGCCGCTGATCGCTGACCCAATGTTAAAAATAAATAATTCCCCTGGGACTAGTGGCCCACCCCCAATAATTGATGGCTTTATGGTAAACAGAAAATTTTCCTGAGTGTCCAGTGGCCCCATTCCCTTTCCTGATACCCTGTATAAGAAAGTAAGACCATTCCCTGTTGTCTTGCAGACCCTCCACCCCGGCAGCTAGTGCCCCACCACCCCGCTTCCCCCATACCAACCCAGAGCTGGCGACCGGTACAGCCCTCCACTTTCCACCATGGTCGGCAGCTGACTGAGCTGTCAATGAGTGTGTACTGTATAAGCAGCTGTTATAGTACATGCTCAATGAGAGCTCAGTCAGTGGCCAACCGAAGTGAAGAGCGGTCAGTCACTGGCTAGGGATGAGGGAGTGGGGTGGTGGGGCACTACCTGCTGGGATTGGGGTTGGGGTGTCTGCTAGACACCAGGAAACTGCTTTACTGTCTTATACAGCCAGGGGGCTAGATGGACTACAGTTGGCTCAGGGAGACTGAGGGAGGTATGACAAAAACACATCCCCCATCCGGTCCAACTCAATAACTCATACACTGTTTTCGAGGAGTGGAACAGTCCCATACAGCAACCTGAGGTTGTGATCAGGTAGGATGCCATGTCATCCCATGAGGGAGACCAAAGGGTGGGAGGCAAAGGACCCTAGAGCAGGCAAAAGCTACTTCTGGTGGGGAACTCAGTTATTAGGGGAATGGACTTAGACACAGGTGGCTAGGTAGAAAGGGAGGTAAGGTGTCTTCCAGGAAGCACAGCTCAGAGGGACAGTGAGTGGATCCAGAGGATTGCTAAAACAATTCCAAGGAGATGGGGACTGGAGGTCATTGTGCACCTAGGAACACATGACCTATCTGGGAAGGAGGTGAATATAGAGCAGGTACAGGAAGACTTCAGGTTGTTAGGAAGGTGCCATGGAGAGGGGGCAAGCTTCATAACTTTCACAGAAGTGCTGCTACACCACAATAGGGGAAAAGCTAGCGATCTGTGCATCAGAAGCTTCAACACTTGGTCGAAGGGCTGGTGCAGGGAACAGGGTTTTGGCTTCATTGGAGACTGGGGACCTACCTGGAATGATGCAGAGCTGTACTGGGGTGACAGCCTGCATCCATCCAGGAAGGGGACAGCAGTCCTCAATGAAAGGTTTGGATGCTTCCTTACCGTGCATTTAAACTAGCCAAGGAGAAGGAAAATGGAAACAGGCAGTCTCAAGCAGCCCACCCCCACAGGTTAGAATACACAGAAACAGAAATCATATAGGTAAAATGGTAGCAGACACACCTAATCAAGTTCTGAAGCGTATGGCAGACAAAGGGAGACAGCAAGAGAAGGAAACCGGAGTTAGAGAGAAGAAACCAGTGGGCAGTCATGGGAATAGAATGTGGACAGGCAGCATCATGTGGAAGGCAAGGTATAAAAAATGCCCACAGCCTCGATAACTAAATCCTAGACATGGTGGCCATGACGGCAGAGATGGGCTTGGACATAGTGGCAATAACGAAGACATGGTACACTGGAAAACACAACTGTGAGGTAAGTGTACCAGGTTATGCACTGTTCAGAAGAAATAGAGAGGGTAAAAAGGGGGAGGGGTATCCCTATACATCAGGGGAGACATAAAAGCTACTGTGGTACCAGCTTTTCAGCTCTCCATCAATTTCTGGGGCATGGCATCCATACTATTTTATTGCAGGGTTCCTGCAGACGATGGTCTCGCTCTGCATTTAGTCTGCATCTCGAGCGTGTCCAACTTGGGGCAGGATCCTTCTCATTTGGCCCATAGCTGGGAATGTCCTCGCACCGGGCTTCGCTTTAGCTGCCTGCTACGTGACAGCAGCTCCTGGTGTAGAATTTAAGACTGGCAGTGAAGGGTGGAAAATGTTACCTCCTTTGGCTCTAGTGTTCCACTATAATGGTTAGCCATTGACCTTAGTGGTTTCTCTAACAAGGCACCTTCACCTCATTCTCCCTATGACTGCCTCTGGTTCACCTGGTTTGATTTAGGATGAGTAGGCCAGGTGAGTGCCTCAGCAGTTGTTGCACTTCTCCTGTACCTTGGATGCACGTATTGTTGCAGAGTTTTCTCACAACCTTCCAAGGCGTTCTCACTAAAGGGTTTGAGTGAGAGCCTTCCGCCAAATTGGAATATTTTCCACCTCCCTTTAATTGGGTTTTCCAAATTGCAGCTGTAGAGCCATCACTAAATAAAGTATCCCATGCTTGGAGGGAAGGCGACCTAGGCCTTGGATCCCCAGAGATTTCCTCCTCAAATGTTTTTTTTTTCTCTCCTCCGTTGCTTCAGGTCATAACATTTAGTTAGCAGAGTTGTCTCCCCTAGTTTCTCTAGGTAGGTTCCGCTCTTGGATGGAGGTAGAGGATGCCCTGCCATTCCCTCTCTCCTTTGGGGATCCCCTAATCTCAACACAATCCATCAGTATCATGCTATGCAAGCCTGGGCATTCATTATGTTATCCAACTGAGCATCTCATTACACTATCAAACTGCCTATGCTTCTACTACTATGTTACATTTTCTGTTTCTATGTCACAGTTACTCTTTGCTCATATGCTTCATGTTGCCTCCTTCTTTGGGGATGATTATACTACATTTCTTTTGGGGATTCCTAAGGTAACTTTAATCATGGGAATGGTCCCGTGGAACTGCTAGGGGTAGAACCCTCTCCAAGGGTTCCTTGCCTTTCATACCCCTACAGGGTGGTAATTCCTCTGGAATAGAGAGTGCGAACAGCCAAAACTAAACTAACACAGCTGCACAAGCATGACACTATACTGGCTGCATATGTCAGTGAATTGAAAAGGCTTTGCCTGGAGTTCAGTGGCCAAGCAGCCAGCTGCTCCCACTTTCTCAGCTATATAAGCAGTTCCTCTCAGCCTCATTGTGAAGCATTTTTTCTTTGCCCTACCATCCTCCCCTCCTCCTCCAGCAGCAGCGATTTCTCCTAAGGGGGATTCCTAAGGTACCTTTAATCATGGGAATCGTCCCGTGGCACCTCTAGGGGTGGAAACCTCTCCGAGGGTTCTTTGACTTTTGTACCCCTACAAGGTGGTAATTCCTCTGGAACAGAGAGTGCGAATGACCAAAACCAAACTAACACAGTTGCACAAGCATAACACTATGCTGGCTGCATAGGTCAGTGAATAGAATACATATACATTTTTTTCTTAAGAACTTTTCTAGATCAACCAAAATTCATAGCAGGTGCTATCTTACAGCAGAGATGAGAACTACTATAGAACACTTTATGCTAAATGTATGAAAAGTGTAATTACGGATTTCATATAGAAACAAAGAAAGGACAGCTTGGCTCATCTAGTATGCCCATTTCCCTACCTATTGGATAAGCTGCAGATCGTACTTAACCAACAGCCTACTTCCTCCTACCTATATGAATCCTTGAAGATGGACGACTACCCAGAAAAGTGCTAATTGAAGCCATTATGGAATTTTCAGTTGAAAAGCACAAACAAAATAATTGTTTGGAAAAAGTGTCTTCTTATCTGTAAAATATATAAATAGTCATCATGGCTATCATTTTCTGTAGTGATCCTAACCATTTTGAACAGACTTGTAAGCAACGTATCCTTGACACAGATACAAGCTGATATGAAAATAATAGATATATCAGAAATGCTTGGGGAATACAGAAATGTAGAAACATGTAAGGGAAGGGAAAAATATCTTGATTATTGCAAAAATAATTAACAAATGAAAGCCATAGGATGAAGAAGGTTTAAAATAACTGCTTTAACCTTTAGTTGTTTATATCAAGCATCTGCTGTCACATGCTATTGTGGTGAGACTGTAGCCTTTGAGAAGTATTTGTTGCACTGTATGTTCCACTGTCTATACCTTGAATTGCTGAGTTTGAAATGTATTATGCCACTTTTATGTAACTATGACATGAGCTATGATCAGTCAACTCTGCATGTGCTTCTACCTAAAAACAAGAAACACATTACTGTATATTTGGTATGGGTTTTTTCTCAACATCAGTTTGGAAAAGAATACTGCAGAATATAATTTGCTGATATGTATGCATATTTTATCTTGTTTTAAGTCTGGACATTTGATACAACAATAAACTTTTATCTGCATACCTACCACACACCTGAGCTTACACCTGGTATCGCACGCCTGCAGCCCTTCACTCCTGGGGCATTCTTCCTCATGCACAGTGTTGGAGATGCGGACAGGGACTGGCAAACATTCTACACATTTTGTGGGAATGTCAGATCCTGATCAACTTTTGGCATGTTATAGCAATGGATTGCTCTGGTGTCTTGGGGGCCCCCATTGACATTTCTAACCCATTGCTTCTGTTAGGGGACACATACTCCCTAGACTACATGCCAAGGGCGCATTCAAGTTGGCTTCTGGCAGCTCTTCTGGAGGCTAAAAGGATCTTGCTTCTGTCCTGGAGACAAGTACATTCCCCTCACATCTCTCTTTGGCATTCAGCTAAGGTGAGACTAGTCACATTTGAGAGATTCATGTTTGCTAACGGGGAGAAGCTGGCTTTATACTATCAGAAATGGGGACCATATCTAAACTCTTCACTGTGCAACCCCCCTATTCCTCATAGGAATGTTGAGACTTAGAACTACACCGAACACACCTAAGTAGGTTGCTCTAGATGTCTGCCCTCCGAACGGTGACAGGCTTCTTTATATTCCAGACACCAGCCTTATTCTCTTTACTCTAGTATATGCTTCTCTTCTCCTTGTTGTTGCTCTGCTGCTGTAGGGCGCTTCTGTCACCTCAAGTGACAGAAGTTCCCTAACAAGTTAATGTACATTGTCCAAGGTAATGACTACTGAGATGTCTAGTATTTGAATCACAGTGTATTTGGCAATAACTTTATGAGCTAGTATTATGCTTGTATTAGGTATTTTATAGAGGAAAGTTACTGTCTCCCTAGAGTTCTGGAAGATGTTTGCACAAGATGGACTGTAGAAGCTGTGTTACTATTCTACTGTACTAATGTCCTCGTTCTTTATAAGAAAACTGATGATAAAAAAAAGGAACCTTATCTTATAATGCTTAAGGAGAAGGTGGTTTTGAGGACAGTTCTGTCTTTTTTGTCTAAGGTCCGTATGGCCTTCCATGTAAATCAAGAAGTGTGCCTACCTTCTTTATGACTCAAGGCAGTGAATCTGAAACAAAAAAAAAGAATTTCACTAGCAGCATTTGCACAGGGCACTAAAGATGTATCTAAAGATGACAGTGGACTTTAGAACATCTGAGAGTCCTTTCTGTTTGGAATGGCAAAAGAAAGTCAAAAGGCTTCTAAGCACACCATAATTAGGTAGATGAGGGCTTTCATCACCAAGGCATGCTAAAGACAGTTGCTGCATATGATGTGTCTTTTTGCTATGTTTGCATTATTTTTGTTTGCAATTTAATTGTTTTATATTGGTCAATCCTATTCTTATTATTGGACTGTATCCTTACTCTCACCCCCCTGGGCTGTACCTGGAAACAAGCCTTGGCTCAGTGTGACTTTCACGGTTACCAAATTTTAAATAAATAAATATGTAGTGAAGCAGGAAAACTTGCCTGTGTTGATCATGGCTTACTCTACCAGGGCTCTTACCACATTCTGGGCTGAGAACGAAGATGACTCTGTGCTGGAACTGCTCAAAGTGGCATTATGGTCCTCCATTTACACATTCAGTAAGTACTACAGATTGGATGTCCAGAGTTTTCCCAATGTGGTCTTTTGGTGCAGAGTTTTACAGGCAGTGGTTAGCAAATGAGTGTTATGCTTGACCTGTACAGGATATACATGAGACAGTATTCTCCTCATCCAGATTTGGAAGGAGTACTGCTTATTAGAACACATAGTACATATCAATTCCTCATTGGCAACATGGATCGATACAGAAAGAAAGAAAAAATTCCTTCATACATACTGTAATTTCCCCTTCTGTTGGCTTCAGAGTTGTCAATGGGCCTCTCCCAGCAGCCTCTGGCTCCTATTTGAGAATATTATCAAATATATCTAAAGAATTTGGAATTCAACAAAGAAAATTGTCTGCAATTACTGCTGGATATCAGGAACTGCCTGATTACCACGGACATCTCTATATCTTATTGGACTTGCCATGTTTGCAGGTTAACAGGTTATGATTCTTGAGTATTGTTTCATGTTTCACTGTGACAGATTAGTACTTTACCTTGTTTTCTGCAATTATATTCAATGTGGGTTTATATCAAACCTCTTTACATTGGAGGTGTTGTTAGCAGCAACTCAGCATGGCCGGATGGTGTTTTTTCCTTGGGGGACAATGACCCATTACAGCTCAGGTGTGCAAAGCTGATTTGTTTTTAAGTCAGAAGTAGTTTTTGTTTACTTGCATGCATGTGGAAGAAACATTATGTGGCAGCTTAGGAAAGAAGCGGGTTGTGGAGGTGCAGCACTGTTGTGGCCTATGCCAGCACTGCATCTGTGGGCTTGGCAGTGCTCAACCAATGCAGGCCCAGTGTCCTGATGACTCTGGTTCTCCAGAAGTGCCACCAACTTGTAATGATTTGGAAGCTGCCATCAGATTCTGCCTCATCATTGCAGCATCAGCCGTTCTGCTGCAATAATGGAGCACCTGTCATTGCAGGGCAGTATCTTGCCTGGTGTAACATTTCCAGGAACATAGCGGCAGCATAGCTGCCACCTCAGAGCCCCATGAAAGCCAACAGGGGTGCCCAATCCCCCTGTTCATTTGCCGACGGGAGAGCCCACACCCCGTCAGCATAATGTTCACCCCCCCAATTTGTTGTGTGCCGGGGGGGGTGCCTAATCCCCTTTGGCTCTTGCCCCCCCAACACTTGGTATGTGCCGACAGGGGTGCCCAATCCCTGTCAGCTACAGCCCCCCCAAAAAAGCACTCAGGTGGCACACTGGGAGCCCACCCCAGCGTGCCAAATGTCCCTGTAAGACAGAAAACATTCCTATGATGTTATTGCATTTTTTTTAAACCTGTAAACTAGAAAACGGTCCCTCGTTGATTCTGGTGGCACCTTCCCCAACCCACACCCACCCACTGCACACCCACATCCCCACACACCCCCCTCACCATACTTACCTCCGAGTCCAGCGCAAAGATCTTTGGTGGACCGGGTACACGTCTGCACTCTTCAAAACTGACCGTGAACTGAAGAAATACTGGTAAGCTGTATAATGGCATAAATGTTTTTTTTTAAAACTTATGTGGATGTCTCGAGCATTTTTGGGACCTTTGGCACCAAATTTTCAACATGGGATTATTAGGACCCCTCCACATGAATTCAATCACTGTCATGGCATTTTTCGGTCCCGAAAGGAGATTTCATGGTCACTGCATGGAATCACCTTTCAGGACCGATTAATGAAACAACAGTACCACTGTTGATGAGGTGGGCTCTTAAAAAGCCTATGTGACAAATTTGGTGAAAAAAATTCAAAAAATTACTGTTTTTCGAGTGTGCGTTGTGCAGTTTCCATGCACACTCGTAACTTTCCGCATTTGTAATATTTTTACTCCAGATTTTCAACATTGGCATTTTTTCACATCTCCTTATGAATAGTACAACTGTCATTTTTCACATCCTGTCCAAAATGTGTTTTCATATTCCCGGCACAAAATAGCACAGTCGCTGTGGAAAATCAGTGTTTGGGACAGTTTAAGAAAATCACAGTGACTCTGTTCATGAGCAGATGTCCTAAAATGCCTATGTTGAAGATTTGGTGACAAACATCCATAAAATGACTGTGTTACGAGCGTGTGTTGTGCACTTTCCACACACCCTCGTAGCTTCACAAACTTGTAGTATTTTCACTCCAGATTTTCAACATTGTCATCTTTTCAGACCTCTTTATGAACAGTACAGCTGTCATTTTTCACATCCTGGCCAAAGTGTGTTTTTGCACTTCCGGCACACAATAGCACAGTTGCTGTGGGAAGTCAGTGTTCAGGACAGATTAAGAAAATCACAGTGATGCTGTTCATGAGCAGAGGTGCTAAAATGCCTATGTTGAAATTTAGTAACAAAAGTCCATAAAATGACTGTGTTACGAGTGTACATTGCACAGTTTCCATGCACCCTTGTACTGTAATTTCGTACATTAGTAATATTTTCGCTCCAGACTTTCAACATTAGCATTTCTTCACACCTCCTTATGAACAGTACAGCTGTCATTTTTCATATCCTACCCAAAATATGCATTTGCACATCTGGCGCAGAATAGCACAGTTGCTGTGGAAAATCAATGTTCAAGACAGATGAAAAAATCATAGTGACAGTGTTCATGAGCAGAGATCACAAAATGCCTATGTTGAAAATTCGATGAAATAATTCCACTAAATGACTGTGTTATGTGCATGCATTGCGCAGTTTCCATGTATGCTCAGAAGTTCAAGCATTTTTAATATTTACACTACAGATTTTCAACATTGGAGAAGTACTTGTGTGGCCAGCACCCACCAAGGCCTGGAATCCTGTAAAATGGGTTCCAAATAAACCGTGAATAAATCCAGTTTCTCTTCACCAGAAAAAGACTGCCAGCCTCAAACTAGTGCAAAAATCCAGCTTCAATAGCTCCAGTCTCATAGTGAAAAGATATAAACAGGATAACCCCCCAGAGAGTTTCAGCAGCTACTGGTTAGTCAGCTAGCATGTTTCACACTGATCTGTGCCTTTCCAGCATTGCCATCTCTTCACACCTTCCTATGAATGGTACAGCTGTCATTGTTCACATCCTGCCCGATCTGTGTTTTCATACATTTGGTGCGCAATGGCACGGTCACTTTGGGAACTCAAATTTTGGGACACATTAACAAAATCACAGTGCCACTGTTCATGAGAAGAGGTCCCAAATGCTTTCATGAAGTGGGGGTCACAAAAAGGCCATGTTGAAAATTTGTAGTGCAAATACCAACAAATGCCCTGGGCATTAGGGTTTCTAACCATAACATCCCACCCTGTACAAACTGACAGGCATCAGGAGTGTGCCTTTGGATTGTCGACTGTAATGCTCATGCCATTCCACCCCAACCCCCCTACCCTGCAGCCAGTGACAGGCATCGAGGTGTGCCTTGGACTCTTCGGCCTTAGACTTCACCCCATTCTCCTATATTGCACCCCTTTCAGTGTATGTCCTTATGGAGTGGGGTGACTGTAAAGCCGAACACCCCAAGGCACACCCCAACACTTGTAGGTGTCTGCAGGACTGGGTTAGGTGAAATGGCATGAACATTATCGGCAACAACCCAAACGCATACCCCAATGCCTGTCCATCTCTGCAGGGTGAAAGTGGAGTTGGCATGAAGTTCAATACTTCACTGCCATTCCTATTCTGCATCTGTCTAACTTTTGCATTTCCAATGCTAATACCAGCAAGCAAACATTCGACATTGACAAATGCTTGTTGATATATGTGATACACGTGCATTAAATAAAGAGCTCTAAAATAGAAGTTAATGCACTAAGGGTCCCATATTCAGAGCCAGCTGACTGTGCATGCACACTGTGGTACAGCATGGAAAAATTGGTCCAGGTGGCTCTGGTGCCATATTCAAACAGGTAGCATGATCCAAACTGACCCCATTATCTGTTGAAATATCAGGCCATGGTAGTGTGGCACACAGCCAATAGTCACAATACTTTGTGCCACACTACCGGTGTGCCTGGATGAAGACTGCCCATAGGGGTAAAGTGCGGCAAATGTGTTGGATAGCACCATGACCCTATGGCTGATATTCAACCTAAACATGCAGATGAGCCCCTTGGGCATGCACAGCACTCATGGGCCATTTGAATGCCCATTATGGGCTCATCTGCATGCCTCATACCTGCTGAGTGCATCAGGCCAGGTCCCTCCCACAAGCCCCGATCACCTCCTAGGTAAAAAAAAAAACATACATCCCTGGTGGTCTAATGGTCCCTCCCATGCACTAATTCCCTCTTCTGTATAAATAAAAGTATTCCCTGGTGGTGCAGCAGTCCTTCCCATGCCCCGATCTCCTCTTCAGTATACAAAAACAAAAGTATTCCCTAGTGGTCTGGCAGTTCTTCCCATGCCACAATCCCCTCATCCATGAAAAACAGGTAAGCCCTGGTGGTCCAGTGGTTCCTCCCATGCCCTGAGCCCCTGTTCTGTATAATCATATAATGAGCACTGGTGGTCCAGCAGTGCCTCCCATGCCTTAATCCCCACAGTACTGCAAAGACAGTTATCATTTGTGATCTAGCAGTCCCCCCTCCCAAACCTCAACCTGCCCATAATGGTCCCTGGTGTTCTAGTAGATGCTCACCGTCACACTCCTGCAGGTACTGTCCCACCAATGTGAAAACAGCAAACTCGGCACTACTCTACTGGGCGTCAAACAGGCATATTTTATTAAATAAAAAAGCAGAGACCACAATCAACCGGTTTGGATTACTTGCTGTTGGAGCCTTTTGGCTGATTGTGGCATCTGCTTTTTTCATTTAAAAAATATGCCTGTTTGACGCCCAGTAGATGAGTCCAGAGTTTGCTGTTTTCACATTTATCGTTATTCGAGCACCCTCTCATGACAATTGAGCTGTTTTTGTCTTGATTTCTTCACTGTCCCACCAATCCACTCTGCCTTTGTTCCAACCCTGAGAGCTGGTGACCAGCACAGCCTTTCACACACTACCACTGCCAGCCGCAGACTGAGAACTCAGGACATGTGTACTGGAGTACTCAGTCTGTGACCAGCAGTGGTGGCATGCAGAGGGTTGTTCCAGTCACTGGCTCTCGGGATTGGGACTGGGGGAGCAGGGTGGTGGTACAGTGCCTGCAGGGGTGAAGTGTGTACTAGACCACCAGGGACCACTACAGGCAGGTTGTGGTTTAGAAACGGGGACTGCTAGACCACCAGTGAAACTATCTTTGCAGCACCTGGGAATCAGGGCATAGGAGGGACCACTGGACCACCAGGGCTTGCTTGCTTTTGACAGATGAATGGATCAGGGCATGGGAGGGATCATTAGACCACCAGGGACCCCAGCCCATGATGGTGCATGACCGGGGTGTGGAGCACCCACCCCCTCTGCACTACATTAATTGCTGGGTTTCAGAAATGTTAAACTGTGCCAATGTTGGTGGCCATTTAGCACTTCTGAAACTTTCGATATTGTGCAGCACCACATATGCATGAGAGCTCCCTCATTTGCATGGGTGCAGCATGATACTGTATGCAACGCTGCTGTCGGGGGTATGCCACGTATAGGTGCCCTTTGGATATGGGCACACCCCCATCAGCCAGCACTATTCTGAGTTAACATGGCACACAACAGGTTTGAGCTCCACAAACCTTTTGAAAATGAAATGGGGGCCTAAGTACTTGGTATATTTTCATCATGATAATGCATTGTTTTATGTACAGTGTTCTAACACAGTTTTAACCACAAATGCAAGAATGTTTATTCAGCTCATTAGTAAGTATGATCTCACCTATATAGTGAGCATTAATACCACCCAGCACCACCCCCTTATGAAGGCTGTTGGAGGAGGTGCTACTTATGGGTGTTGGGCATTCTGATGTAAGCACTTTAAATAAATATGTCTCATTTTTTCTTGTTTCTTTTGTGGTACTAGTGTAACTAATGATAGCACCTTTAGTTGCAGAGGTGTGCACAGTGCTATCATTCTTTGTAAGAGGATTAGTGACCTCATGCTCAAGAAATATGATTTAAGGGTTATTCAGCAAAACTGCTTTAGGCAGCTCTTCAAACGTGAAATATCATTTGTCATTTTTATTATAGGATTAATCGTTTTCATGTTAGAAAGTTATTTTTTTTTGTTAAAGACAGAGTGATTGATCTTGGTGACATGGAAAGTAATAGTTACACAGGCATGCATAGGTACAGCATTGATAAAGGTGACTGAGTAACTGCTGCTCTTGGAATCTTCATGTGCCCGGGGTTCTAAGCTCATTGACAGCTCTGGGCTGTACTACTAACCTGTGGGGGTGCTAATTATCCATATGTATTAACTCCCCATTGACAACATTGGAGGTAACAGAAAAGGAAATGATAGAAAGAAAGAATTTCACGTTCATTCCATCAACGGTGTTCTAGTTGTAGCAATGTGACACCCCTTACCAACTTGTAGCTTCTGCAGGCAGGTGGTCACAGGAGACTGCAAATAGTTGTAATGTGGCATCCAACTGACTGAAAATGGCTCTGTAGGCCAATTACATAGTGTTCATTTCCCATTTTCCACATGGTCACAGTTTTACGACTATGCAATGTAGCCATGTCACGCTGACTTATCATAACTCAATGGGGCTGTTGCTTTGACCATTTATCAATGCCTTTGGCATTGGAGAATAGGAATCCGGGAGTAAGGGATGTATATTTTTGAATCAGGGATAGTATAAAATTTAGGGACTTGAAGATGGGTTGTACATTTTGAGAGCAGCATATGAGTTTCAGCATACAGATGAGCAAGTAACTGTAAAAAAAGTGGCATCACATAGAAAGATAAAGACATATGGGAGACCACAGAGATGGTGAGTCACTAACTGAGGAATTGCAAAAGTGAAATAATCACAGGAAAACTGGTGGAGAATGGACAAGGTAGAGGTTCATGGAAGAGAGTCACCAGGAACTTGAATGCATCAAACCAATTTAAATATTTGAATTGACTTTCGAGGGAATTTTGAAAGGGCTTGGTTGAGAGTGTATTTTCTTCTCAAACTCAGGCTGCTTTGCAAGATATTAAAATAACCTAGCCCATCTATCAAGCTACAACTCTGTACAATAATTTACTTCATTCCATTATCAAATGCAAACCAATTTCTTTTAAAAAAAAAACCCTCCGATGTATTGCAAAAAAATTGACTGTTGCCATATTGGTCCTTGTACAAAAAGATGCACAAAACAGGTGATTTGATACCTTTTAATGGACCAACAGAGATTTACAGAATATCCTTAAGCTTTCTAACTTGGAGTTCTTCTTCAGAAAAAAATGGCAATTTCCTTAAAAAAGTTCCCCTTCAAAAGCATTTAAAAGGGAACCTTTTTAAGGAAACTGCCAAATCTTTGTGAAGAAGAATTCTGTGAGTTTGAAAGCTTAAGGATATTGTGTAAGACTCTGTTGGTCCAACAAAAGGTAACAAATCACCTATTTCATGCATAACTTATTGCAGTCATGTTCAATTTGTAATTGTTAATTGTTCTGATTTTCTATTTTCTTTGTGTCTTGCTAATTGTTATTCACGCTTGTTTAAACTGGTCACATGTGATAATGGGCATTACTGCTCACAATGTTCTCCAGTTTGCAGTTCTTAATGTGTTTTGTATGTGGTGGAGTGAAGCTGAAGAGGGCAAATCCTTACCAGCTTGGACCCTGAAAAAGTACCTATGTACGCCTCCACCTTGGTGTCTAACCCCTCCAGTTCCCTATCATCTGCAAGCACACACGAGGGAGCAGATTGCAATAGTCATAGTCTGTCAATGTTTCATTCTGGTGCCTATAAGTCTAACCTGTGAGGGACTGCACAACTCAATGAGTCATTTAATGTTTCCTTGTAATTAAATCCAGAACTATGGAAATGTTACCCAAATGGTAAAATGGAAAGAGATACACAAAACACCATTGAATGATGATGTTCTGTAAGGGTGGCAATGTCATTTTTGAGGTGGGGAGGATTCTGTTGTGAAAATACCTTTGAACCTTCCTGTATTGCCTACTGAAAGATCCACCCTAGACACATTTTTTTGCACAATGCAATTTCACTGACTAACGTACAGAACTGCTGAATTATTACATTGAACTGTGCAGTGAATGTTCTCTGGCTTTCATTCTGGATTTTATGTGTATATCATTATGCAGTTCAGATGGAACTTCCATGGAATGAGGTTAACATTTGTGGAACAAATTAAGATGATTCAGATTTCACAAAGGTCAGAATTTTGTGAAATTTCATGTGGTTTGTGAATAGTGGTGGGCGAAGTGGCCTCAATTCACTCCACGAAGTGGTTTGCGGAGCTGAGATGAATTTGTGGAGTACACCTCAATGCAAAGCAGAGTAAATCGCTTTACAATGAGTAACACGAAGTCCATTGAGAACAATGGCTTCATGTTATTTTGCCTTCCCAGACTACTATTCAACCAATTTTAAAGGTGAAGTGAATTGAGAACAATGTACTTCACCTCACTTCGCCTTGTGTTTAAGCTCCAAAGGCAAATTTTGCAGTGATTCATGGGATTTCAGGTCATATGGGCTCTATATTGATCTGCACAGCCTCAGTTCGGGAGAGTGTGTGTAGGAAGCTGTAGGAGACAGTGTGCTCTGAGAGCTGTCTATGATGCAAACCTTGTAAAACCTGTTAAAAAAGCCTTTTTGAGTAACTTGTTTTGCTCAGACTTTAGTTCATCGATTGTAGGAAACCCTCCTGTGCTGATATCATCGAGTATTTTTGCTTGTGTGTGGATTTTGAATGTTAATATACAACATTGAGTCTGTGTAGTAAGAGACAGTGAAAGTGTGCTTTGGGGAAGGGGCGTATCTGTGGTGTAGGTAGATTTAAGTTGGAGAAATAGGGAGTTTTTTGTTTTTTGGTTATATTTTTGTTATATAACTGACTGTGTTAATGTACACACAGTAATATTGTCAGCAATTGTTGAAATTGTTTTGCTGATTGTGTGTTGTGTGGATCTGGTGCAGCAGTTCATAATTTCAGGTTGCTTACAATACGTGGTATATTACCGACGTTTTCAATTTGCTACGCATTACTTGTAGACACATTGTGTGTGTGTGTGTGAGTGTGTGTGTGTGCAGTGCGCAACATTAAATAATACACCTTTTATTGTGCCACAGTGTAATTGCAGGTGTAGCAGTGTGAACCTGCTATCCATTGCAGCTGCATGATTTTGTACTGCCATTGTGGTATCTTTTCTTTGTTTTGCTGCTTGCACTGCCATAAAAATCTTCAGTACATACTCCCTCCCCCCCCCACCGGTAAAAGGAATTGTTTTCCAGATTGGATTGTTTGTGACTTCAGCACCACTGGTTAGTTAAGGTGTTGTTTTCATTTGTGAATTTGCCTCTGCATCTGTTGCTGAAGCCACAGTTGTTTTTTTGGCTTCACATCCAGCATCCCCCAACCCAGAGTGAACGTTCCAAAATCTAAATTTGTTTAGAATATTGTTGTTGATCCCCCAAAATGCCCGAAAAGAGATGTGCAAGGAAAGCTGGTTCTTGCCATGGCATTGCTGCCAGTGGTAAGATTGTCTGTGGGCATGGTAGTATGCAGACGTAGAAGTGCATTGCTGATGTGGGGAAATGTATTTCTCCTGCAGTGTTTTTACAGCCCAATCAGTAGATTCACTCATAGTTGGAGGAGATGATGATGTCCCAGCCAGTGGTGTTAGTGCAGTTGCTTGTGGTAGTATGAGTATTGCTGCCTCAAGTTCCACTTTTGACCAGTGTACCATGTCCAAAAATATAGTGAAGTGTGAAGCAATGCGAGTGAGTGGCAGTGTAGGTGATGTCATACTTCCCGGTAACATCCCAGTAACCGAACATGAAGATTCTGATAATCATGTCAACGATAGCATACAATGTGATATTTCTTCCACCACGGTTCAGGTCACTCATTTTCCATGCAGTGATACACAGTGTGGTGAAAAAATATCAGGTGATGGACATGGGGGAGTTGATGATGACGAATCTGATGATGATGTTGCTGTAGTTGCAACATGCAGTCCACATGCCAGCATCCAAGCAGAAGATGTGGATGTGGGTGATGTTGATGAATATGATGATAATGTAATTGCCCACAGCTGGGAACTGGAGAAAAAGAAATTCAAGGTGGCTGCATCTGGGTCTCTTTGCATTAATCCCCCCCCCCGGTAAAAACTTGTGATTTACCAGTTTCAGTTGATGGTGATGATGATGATAATGACCCAGTAATAATGATAGGTAGTCATGGTGGTCAGTTGCAGTCCAAGTGTGTTCTGCCCGAAAAATCATGTAGCACACCCCCCGTTTCATGGATTAAAAGAACGGAGTCCAATAAGCAGCATCAGGGACATGTTAAAAGTAGAGCATCACAATCCCTTGTTTGGGATTTTTTTGTGCAAGATGCAAATGATGAGTCAGTTGCAGTCTGCCAGGTTTGCCATGTGTGTGAGAGTCGAGGTAAAAGGGGGAGCCATCTGGGCACAGGGGAACAGCATACACATCTCAAGAATAGGCACATGGCCTGTGGACCCAGCACAAGATAGCAGCTAATACCACAGTGGGGCATTCACCCTTGTCATCAACCATAATGAGCATGTTATCCCCTTCCATGACTGTTAAATCCAGTAGGAAATTAAATGTGTGCAGTCATGATGAAATAAGAGCAGATGATTACTACAGGCATGATGAGGTGGAGGAGCATAATGATTTTGAAATGTTGTCCAGTAGTGGTGAGAGTAGCAGTTTTGGTGGTGGTGATGGTGAATGCAGTATGTCTAGTGCAAGTGGTACATCAACCCCGTGGTAAATGTGGCAAAATAACTGCATTTGTGAGTTTGTCATCATCACCTGCACAACCGTCTTCATCAAATGTCCACACTCCACCCCCTGCCATTCGCAGAGCAGAACCATTTGTCATCACACCCCATGTAAAATGTTTAAGTCAGCCCACATTACAGAGTGTTTTTGCACATAAGCTGAAGTACCCACCCAATCATACAGTGTCATGTGAACTTAATGCTGCTGTAGCTGAAATGCTGGCAGTTGATCTTTTGCCCTTCTCCTTTGTGGAGAATTCTGGGTTCCGGTGGTTTGCTGTATGTGCCTGTCCAAAATGGAAAGTCCTATCCAGGACATACTTTTCAACCCATGCTGTCCCCGAGTCGTGCCATACTGTGTCTGACTCAGTAAGACATGCCCTTCAACATTCCTCCTCTCCATTCATCCATTTAAGTATGGATATGTGGACAAGTGGCAAAACAGCGGGGAGTTCATATTTGTGTATAACTGCACACTGGGTGCAGGTGCCGGGGGTTGTTTGTGATGTTGGTAGTGTGAATAATCAGTGCAGTAAGGTGGAGTGTCGTGGTAGCAATCTTCAGGGAATTCAACAGCATGCAATGATTACTATGTGCAAAGTGACCTGTTCACACACTGGTGAAAACATGTTGGCCATGGTACTGACTAAAATTGACAAGTGGCTGAACCCCCGGTCCCTGAGAGCTGGGTTCATAGCAAGTGACAATGGGTCAAATGTCGTGAAATGCATCATGAATGGTGGCTTTTTTCGTGTTCCATGCATGGCCCATTGTTTAAATCTTGTGGTGCAGGAGTTTCTGCAGCACCCTGATTAAAAGGAAATGCTGACAGTTGCACGCTGTATCTGTTCTCACTTTTCATGATCTGCAAAGGCCTGTGACCAACTTCAGCAGTTGCAGATGTGAAACAGCCTCCCTCAGCACCGCTTAAAGCTGGAAGTTGTCACCCGGTAGAACTCCACTTAATACATGGCAGAGAGGTTGTATGAACAATGCAAAACCATCTCAGAATATCTTGTGATGCACACTAGCCGTGACAGTTCTGGGGCCTCCACGTCTATGACGATTGAACAGTGGCACCTCACGGACTCTGTAATAACAATTTTGCAGCATTTTGAACATGCCACACAGGCAGTGAGTGGCAAGTCTGCCTCCATTAGCCAATCAGTTCCACTGCTGTGGGTGCTGAGGCAGACATTGGTGAATGTACAGCATGGCCTTGATGTTGCCAGAGACAGTGCTAGCAGTATGTTGCTGAAACACATGCTGACAGTATTCGACCAGAATCATCACATTTTGAGCATTCAGCGTAGTGACAACTTTGCCATAGCAACAATGCTGGACCCACAATGCAAGCGTGTAATTGCCTCAGTACTAGAGGGAGGGCCTGAACAGGTAAAAAATGTCAGTGGGCAACTGGTACGCTTGGTGTGAGTCCTGTGCACATGACTGAGTGCGCCAATAATTCTGGGACACTTTGCATTTCATATTATGCTCTCATTTCACTTCATTACCACTTGTCAGTTTTCTGGACACAAGGCAGATGCATTTTGGGGATGCAGAAAAAATCTTGGGACTCTGTGTGAGTACTGCGTGCATGGCTGAGTGTGCCATTAATAATGGGGGACTTTGCATGTAGTATTACAATCCTATTTCACTGCGTTTCCACTTATCAATTTTCTGGACACAAGAGAGATGCATTTGGGGGATGCAGAAAAAATCTGGTAACTCTGTGTCAGTACTGCGTGCATGACTGAGTGTGCCATTAATTCTGGGACACTTTGCATTTCATGTTATGCTCTCATTTAATTTTGTCAGCACATGTGAATTTTCTGGACACAAGACAGTTGCATTGTAGGAATGTACAATAATTCTGGGGACTGTGTGTGAGTACTGCGTGCATGACTGAGTGCACCATTATTTCTGGGGGACTTTGCATTTCATGTTATGCTCTCATTTCACTTCATCAGCACTGGGGAATTTTCTGAAAACAAGACAGTTGCATTTTGGGATTGGGAATTCTTGTGAGTCTGGTAAATATTTTTGGAGCCTCAGTAATGTTTACTTTATGTCATGCTATCGTGAAGTATTTGTCAAAAAGCAGAACTGAGCACTGCAATTATACTGTGCTAAACTACATGTGTGCAGTCTGTCTCCTTTCCTGTGTGTGCAGATACTGTCCAGCGTCAAGCTGCAAATATATATATATATGCTGATGCTGATTTATTGCATTGTTCATGGTTATGGTATAAAGAATAAAGATAAGAATATATATTGTATTTTATTTGGACCATCAACGGCAGTGGAAAAAGTCATATGATATATTTTCAGAGGTCTTGGGCCAGTGTGCACCTCAATCACTTGTCACACAGACACAGTGCACACATGACTTTGCAGAGATAATAGCACAAAAAAATCATGCTTTTAAACAAACCATACCCAACAGATGTAAAATATTGCTGAGGCACCCAAAATATTTTATGGTGTACAGACATGTTCAAGTCAGAATATATAACAGGTCCTGCAGTCCACTGCCACCACACTGTGCTACCACTAGTGCCATGACGCGTTATGGTGTACATCAACTTGCTGAAAAACTGACACTGCCAATGTAAACTAGAAAGAGATATTCCAGAACAAATAATGAAAAGAAGGAATGTGGTAGAACAGTGTGGTGGCAGTGAACTGGACCTTATATATTTTCTGACTTTATAATGTCTGTACATGGTGAAATATTTTGGGTGCATCAGTAATACTTCATGTCTGTTGGATACAGTTTGTTGAAAAGCAGGATTTTTGGTTGTTATGATCTAACAAAATATATGTTACATATTCTTATCTTTATTCTTTATACCATAAACACAGAAACAAGTCAGACAGCAATCAGCACATATATGTTTTCAAGAAGCTGGACAGTGTCTGCAGTATATGCACACACAGGAAAGAAGACTGACTGCACACATGCAGTTTAGCACAGTATACTTGCACTACTCAGTCTGTTTTTCCACAAACAGTCACAACAGAAAGTAAACATTAATGAGGAACCAAAGCACCATGCACACACACACACACACACACACACACACACACACACACACACATTTAACAGAAGGTGGGGGGGGGCCAGAATACAAAGTGTCATGCATATGGAAGACAACAAAAAAGGGCATAATTACATACAAGGGTTGGGAATGGTGGATGAATACATTTTATAACACAGCAAGGAAGGTGTGGGGGCACATGGTGTGAGGAAAAAAAAATAATGTGGGATCCCATGGTGATCTAGCAGCAGTTCCAGCATGGACACAATTTGCAACTGATGTCCCCCTATGTGATCCAGCCACTGCTCGACAGCACTCACCCTCTCGTTGTTCTCCTCGACAACATTCCAGAGAACTTCCAAGTCAGCTTGTGTTACACACAGTTCTCTGGGGTCCACACATTCTACAGGCTGACCTGCTTGTGGTGGTGGTGGTGGTGAGTGGGTGCTGGTGGAGCAGCAGGTGCTGCTCTGGCCCTCCTTTTCTTAGGGCTGCTGCCACACACCGCTGCACCCTTTGTTGCAGAAGGGCCAGCAGGTGTAGGCATGGACCGTTCTGTGGCAGTCTGCCACTCCAACTGGTGGTGATTGATCATATGGGTGTGCTGTCCCCCAGTCCCCAGGTGAGTCCCCCTGGGGCCACGGCACACCTCCACCTCACATAGGCAGCACCTGATCATGCTGCTGTCCCCCCGACACAGTCAAAAAACTGCCAAACAACGGAGGTGCAAGAAGGACCAGACACAGGCAGGAGAGGGCCAGATGAACTGGCAGTTGGCTGGTCACGGTGCTCAGCAGGGATGGGATCCACACCTGGGCCCGCAGATGCAGGCACATCCTGCTCCAGAGGACCTGGTGCTGGACATGGTGGCGGTGGTGGTTCAACTGCATCAGAGTCAGAGGCGGTGCTGGTCCTGCTTCCGGGGGGCACTTAGAATTTTCAATCGATCCAACAGGAACTGGTGGCCATGCCCCCCATGAATGCGCATGGTACAACGCCTACTAGTACAACACTCTCCCAGAGCTGCCCCCACCTCAGACATTCCCTCACCCTGGTCCATCTCTCCTACTGTGCTTCCTCAGTCTGAGCAATAACTACTCACACTGTCACACAACACACACACAGTTACACAGACAAACAACTAACTACTTATAAAGGTAAGAAAAATAAATTTACAGAAAGAACAAATTAAGTAAAAAAGAGTACAGAAAAGACAAAAAAAATGTAGCTTTTAAAAAAGCTGTTGGGTCTAAATCAAAGTTTAAATCTCCTCTTCGCTCTGATCTCCAAGTCTCAGCAGTGACAAAACAACACACTTCTCTCTCTCCATCTGCACAGGAGAAATTGAAAGTGCCCGCTTGTATGACTCACTTCCTTTCTGCCTGGCTAAAGAGCATGTGACTTACAGCAGTATAAGCCATGTGATGTGTTGGGGGGGCTGCCAAATCTGAAACACAAATTGGATCACTTAGAATCATAATGAGGAATGCAAAGTCTATTGAAAACAATGATGCCGCCTTACTTTGCGTTACCATTCCACCTTAACTCAAAGTGGTAATGACAAGGCGGCATAAGCACTTTGCATTGCCCACTCTGCATAGCGGAGTGGACAACGCAGAGTGCCCACTTAGCGTTCACTTCACCGGCAGAATTTAAATTCACTGCATCTCTATTTGTGAGATCTCACTAAAGTTTTGCAGAATTATAATTCACAATATCTTCCAAGCAGTAGCCGAGATAAATGTCTCTCGAATGCACAGATATCTTAGTCCATAACTGGACCATGACAATTACAAGATTACAAAGTATCATTTGAAAAATCCCTCCACTTCAAAAAATGCAATACTGTTGAATTGTGCAATTCACTTTAAAGAAAAAAGTGCACTTTCAAAACCATGCATTTCTAAGCAATTTGATTTTAGAAAATGCACAGTTTCAATCCCTTTGCTTGAAAAGCCACATGGTGTTCAGGTATGCCTTTTATATCATGAGATTACATCTGTGATCAATGTCACTAGTGCCCTCATGCACAAATCATAAAATGTTGATTTTTAAATCAAATTGCACATTTTCAAACTCTGATTAAAATTGTGTGAAAATTCAAAAAATTGGCACAATTTAATGTCATTTCTAATTTCATTCAGCACTACATGTGACTACACCAGTGGTCCCCATCAGATATACCTGGGCGTTGGCAACTGAATCTGTTGAAAGATGCAGGCAAACAAGAGTGTTTTAATAAATGATGAGGGAACAAGTGGATAGTACAGTATATGGTATTGAGGAGTGACTTTTAATTTGGGCTGTCAGTGACTGAGAGTAAAGGACAATATGCTTCAGGGTTCAAGCCAAAGAAGTTAACATTGGTGCTGCAAAAGTTTTACTTTGATCTAAGGAGGTAGGTGATTATACAGTACAAAGTTTACAACTAAACAACTTCACTGGTGAAGTTTAAATTCTCAATATCTCTTAATCTGGAAGAGTGGGGGAGTGTGCACATGGAGGCCACTACCCAAAACTGCCTGGCCAGGCTTTTTATCATGTTCTTCTCCCATTCATCTGAAGCATGCATATATTGGTATCCTGAGGGGTGTTGTCTACCAGCATATGGTCATTAATGCTGGCAATGGCCTCTGCTACCTTCAGGTGCTGTTCTGCAAGCAGTACATGTCTCCTCAATCCTCCAGAAAAAGAGAATACTCATGGATGCTTTTTCAGCATTTCTGTCAACCTTTGCTATTGATGACTGGCTCAAGGTGCCAGCCTGGGTGACCACCATGCTAGAGTTTTCTGTCATCACTCTGTGCCATGGAGATGGTGTTTTTGGCCAATTCCTGTAATGAATTGGCAGTACTGTTGCAGCAATTCTATCCTATGGTACCATTCTGCCCTCCTTTGCTCTTTGTAAAAGGATATTCACTTTGGCCATGCCTAGTACTTTGCTATCTCACTGAGTACTCTTGGATGGAAATCATCTGGTCTTGCTTACTTATTTAAAGCCAATTTAACTTGTTTCTGCTTGTCAATCACTGTGCTTACACTCCACACCAGGACCCAGGGTCAAAATATTATTCTTTGAGCTCAGTTTTCAATGAACTCTTAGATCACCTCAAGTTGTGATACTTTAGGGCTGTGGCAGTCTTGGGGTACAGCAGGAACTCTGCATCGTATTTAGAAACAATGAAGGTCCCTGTGACCAACACACAGGATTTGCTGCATCTGTAGGGTTGCACCAAAATAATGGCACACCTGAGGGGTTTGATGAAGGAGCATGGGGTGCCCTGAGGGCATCAGAGAAATGGCGGCTGTATCAGGGTGCTGAATTGGCACCCAGCAGGGGTGCCATGTGCAAGGGCAGATGGTTGATACCCCGGGTAGAGATGCAGTGAATTTAAAATCCACCAGCGAAGTGAACGCAAAGTAGCCACTTCGCGTTGGCACTTCACTACCTGGAGTACCCCATAAGAAAGGCTCATTTCTCCTTGTTAATATTACTTCATGTTGTCATTCTACCTTAAACGCGAAGTAAGGCGGAGTGACAACAATACTGGCAGCATCCCACCCACACAGTCACCAGAATTAATGTGCATCCACAAAGTGCTACTGCCTTGTGTCCAGAAAACTCCCTAGAGCTGATGCAGAGAAATGAGAGTGTAACAAGTAATGCAAAGTCTCCCAAAATTAATGGTGCACTCAGTCATGCATGCAGTGGTCAGATCACACACAGAGTCACCAGAATTAATGTGCATCCCCAAAATGCTGCTGTCTTGTGTCCAGAAAATTCCCCAGTGCTGACGAAGTGAAATGAGAGCATAACAAGAAATGCAGTCTCCCAGAATTAATGGTGCCATGCAAACTCACAGACAGATTAAGATTGCTCTGCACACTCAAGGGATGCATACAAAAAGGCACGACAACACTTTACCAGTGCTCACAAATCACAAACACAAATCTGGAAAGGAATACATTTTGCCAGTTGTGGGATTAGTGAACGGCAGTAACAATCCACTACAAATAAAGATACCACACAGCAGTATAAAAAATTCATGCAGGTGCGGTGGATAGCAGGTTCACACTGCTGCAATTACTCTGTAACACAATAAAAGGTGTCTGATTTAATGGCACGCATCACACACACACTCACACGCACACGCACACTCAAGTAATGCATAGCAAATTGAAAACCTTTAGTAATATAACCAAATGTTTTAAACAGACAAATTGTACACTGCTGCACCACAACAATCAGCAAAAAAATTTCAAGAATTACTGAAAATATTACTGAGTGTACACTAAACAGTTATACAAGAAAAATATAACAAAAACAGAATGACTGCCTTTTTCTCCCAGTTAATCTACCTACACCACAAATATGCCCCACCCCCAAAGCATACATCACAGTACACAGACTGAATGGTTTAAATTAACATTCAAAATCCACACACAGCAATAAACACTTGATGATATGAGCACAGAAGGGTTTCCTACAATTGATGTACTAAATTTTGAGAGAAAAATCTTACTCAAAAAGGCATTTTAAACAGCTTTTAGAGGTTCTGAATCACAGAGCTCTGAGAGCAAACTGTCTCCAGCTACCACTGCACACACACTACCCAGGCCAGAACTGAGGCTGTGCATAACAGTCTAGAGCCCATGTGACCTGCAGTCCCATGAATAACTGCAGAATTTCATTTGGAGCTCAATTACAGGGCGTAGTGAGGCAAATTACATTGATTTCAATGTACTTCTCCTTAAAATTGGTGGAGAAGTGGTTTGGGGAAGGATGACTAACGCAAAGTCATTGGTTTCAATGGACTTCGCGTTCCTCATTATGAAGCAAAGTACTCCACTTCACATTGTGGAGTTCTCCGTGGATTCCATGTTACTCAGTGAATCTCATCACGGAGAAAATTGGGGACACTTCGCCCACCACTGCTTACAGTACTGTAACTCACATGCTGTACGGGAAGGAACGCGAATGCCTATGGCTTTACTTCCCCGATGAGCTGTAGCACAAAACTCCTCAACTAAAAAATGCTTATTAATTAGTGCAATGGTGGAGAGTTGAAGCCTGGAGAGATACTACAAAACATGCTTACAATACATTCAAGTAACTTTTAAAAAAATTTAGGTGATTCATGATGTGATCGTGAATCGTGATTTGTGACTGCATTTGTGACTGTGATGATGAAGAATGTGATTCAGTATCAACGGTGTGAGATAATCAATATGGAACTGTATTGGGAACGCGAATGCCTATGGCTGTACTTCCCCGATGAGCAGTAGCACAAAACTCCCCAACTTAAAAATGCTTATTAATGAGTACAAAGGTGGGGTGGTGAAGCCTGGAGAGGTACTACAAAACATGTTTACAATACATTCAAGTAACTAGTAAAAAAATTAATGTTGTGAATCATGACATGATTTTGAATCATGGTTTGTGACTGCATTTGTGACCGTGATGATGAAGAACGTGATTTGTATCACGAGTGACCCATGATGATAGTCCTGACTTAAAAACACATATTAATGAGTACAATATTAATGCAGAATTATGCACCACACCTCTCCAGTACTCTGAAGGGAAGCCAAAGGAACAACTGTGACTTAAGTTACAGATGGAGATTGGGCCCTACAGAGATGCAAATGCATAGACAGATTAAGATTGCACTGCACACTGAAGAGATGCACACACAAAGGCACAACACCTAACCACTGCTCAGCATCAGAAATTCAAATCTGGAAAATAATACCTTTGCTTGTTGGGGTGGGCTGCGGGGGCAGTGTACTGCACTGCTGCAGTAACAGTCACTAGTACTAATACCAGTAAAGATACCATAAAGAAGTACAAAAATCACACAGCTGCAGTGGATAGCAGGTTCACACTGCTGAAATTATTATGTGGCACAATAAAAGATGTCTGATTTGCCGGCCCGGTGGCACTGAGGATTGAAGTGCTGGACGCTACACCTCGTGCCACGCCAGTGACCCAGGTTCAGGTGCGAGCATGGGTCAATGGGGGCTGGCAGGGAAGGAGAGGGATTGAGCATCCGATGGACTGCTCTCCCTCTCTGGGATGGGGGGTTCACAATGATCAGCATCCGACTGCCCCAGCAGAGGCTGGGGGTCGGGGACACAGGCTGTACAAGGGGAAGAGTCAGGGGCAGATGCCTGGGCGAGACGCATGTGGACGCATGCGCCCTTATGCCCACTTGTGTCATTGCACACCGCCGACTCAAGGAAAAATAGTACAGGGGAAAATGGTGGCACCCAATGCGGCTTGATGGCCGTCTGCAAGTTCGCCGGGCACTGGCACCCGAACTGGATCCATTGGGATGGGGAGTTAGTGGGCTCCCTGCCACCCCACTGCGGGGGGTAAGCCGCAGGGGTTACTGGGTGCCAGTGGTCCTGGTAGAGACGGCTGGTGGCTGGATCCCCATAGGTAGGGCTGAGAGGCTATGGGGAAGCATCTGGGTGGCCACAGGAGAATAAATAAATAATCAAGAAAAAAAAAAGGTGTCTGATTTGATGACATGCATCACACACATACTGACACACACACTAAGTAATGCGTATAAATTGAAAACTTCAGTAATATAACCACATATTTTAAACTATCTAAAATTATGCACTGCTGCACCATGACAATCAGCAAAAGAAATGGCAATAATTATTGAAAATATTACTGTGTGTACATTAACACAGTTATACAAGAAAAATTTCACCAAAACAGAAAGAGCTGTCTTTTTCTGCAAGTTAATCTACCTACACCACAGATACGCCCCTCCCCCAAAGCACACTTCCACTGTCTCTCAGTACAAAGACTGAATGTTGTACAGTAACATTCAAAATCCACACACAAACAATAAACACTTGATGATAAGAGCACAGGAGGGTTTCCTATAATTGTTGAACTAAAGTTTCAGCAAAAAAAAGACTCAAAAAGGTTTTTTTATTAGCTTTTAGAAGGTCTGAATTACAGAGAGCTCTCAGAGCAGATTGTCTCCTACAGCTTCCAACACACTACCCCAAACTGAGGCTGTGCAGAACAATCTAGAGCCCATGTGACCTGAAATCCCATAAATCACTGCAAAATTCAGCTTTGGAGCTTAAAAACAAGGTTAAGTGAGGTGAAGTACATTGTTTTCAAAGTACTTCGCCTTAATAATTGGTGGAGTAGTGGTTTGGTAAGGCATAGTAATGAAAAGTCATTGTTTTCAATGGACTTCGTGTTACCCATTATAATGCGAAGTACTCCGTTTCGCATTGCGGAGCACTCCGCAAATTCGCCTTCACTCTGCGAATCACTTTGTGGAGCAAATTGGGGCCACTTCGCCCATCTTTATCCCCGGGAAGTTGGGGATTGGCAGGAATGGACCATGACCTTGCCCCAGGAGGTCACAGCCCTGGCACCTGTCCCTTAGGTGCTGAAACCCCCAACCCTGTTGGCAGGAGGTAGCCTGCCAGAGTGCTAGGGGGCTGGGTTTCAGTGGACTGTTTTGGTGCCCAAAGAACATTCCTCTTCACCACTGGCAGCCCTAAACATTCAGCCACTGCTTCCCACCTACATGATTGAGAATTTAGGCACCTATGGGGGCAGATTCCAGGGCTGTGCCCCCCTGGGGTCAGGTCATGGTCTGTCCCACAAACCCCCCACTACTTGGGCAGATTGGTCATCTTCCCTTGTGCATGGCACCCCTGCAGGGTGCCAACTCACCACCCTGACATAGCCACCATTTCCCTGAGGCCTCCTGGGGCACCCCCATGCACCTTCTGCCCCAAACCACTCCTGGAAGGTCCCTCCCCAATTGACACATTGTCTGGCAGTGGTGCATGGCCTTAGACTACCTCCTGGCATGTCTGAAGGAAGCACCTTCTTGCAACCATGGCAGGGCTTCTGGAATAGCAAAAAAGGGGATAGTGTAGCCCCGCTTTGGTGCAACCACCCTTGCAACCTGGTGCATGAGTGCTTTTGTCGCATGGGTGGTGCAAGAGGGGCTTTGCAGCCCCAGATCCTAATATTGATGCAGCTGGCATTTAAAAATCAAGATAGCTTCAACCTTTGAGGCAAGTTGCAACTTGCTTCATACCCGTTTGGTGCAGACACATCATTTCAAAGTATTTCTTTTGAAAATTGAACCCTTAATGTCTATTCCCATCCCATCCTTACAGTACATCTTATTAAGCAGTCAGCAATTTCCTTTTCACTGTTTATTGATCTCTCCTCAACTACAAGTGGTCCTACTTTTTCTGACAGCCCCATGCTTCACTCTGATGTAATTATCAACTTCCTTATTATTATCTCTAGGGTTTGCAGCTACTATATCAGTCACTTCATATTCTGTTTCCTAATTTTTAATGATCTTTTATGACCCCTTCTGCCTTAACTTATATTCCACACCAGCCTGTAGTATTTCATCAATCTTAATCCTCCTGTATGTCTTCTACCTTGCTTTCTATGTTTATTCCAAGCTAAAAATGCAGTTTGTCTCCAGATTTTTTACTTTAGTAAGCCCTGATTGGAATGTTCTCTTTCTTTTTACTTAGCCCTCAGTGGAATGCTCTCTTTTTATTTATAAGGTCTAGGATTACAATACCTTTGAGCCAAGGCTCTTTTACAAAGTTTCCACATCAGAGACTAACATTTCAAAACCAAAAAGAAAAGCAATGGTGACGGAAGTCAACACAAAATGGTTACAACATAATAGCAATACATAATATCAACCATTGCTACATTGCTACAAAAAGATAATATTTTACTCAAGTCTAAGTAAAACAAAATCTGGAAACAACAGCACATTTAACTTGGAAAAAATGAAGGCAAAGCAGAAGGCACACAGGAGGATAAAGATAGATTTGTTCCTTTATCTATTTTCTGAAATGGACCTTCCAAAAATTAAGACATCTCTGGCTGGATTTTTAAAAGGGTCAGACATGCAAGCAAATTAATTCTACACTGCATCTGCTTGATTGTGTCTAAGCAGCCATGCTGCTGTTTTCACAAGATTCCTCCAGTTGCAAGAAAGGTCATCATTTTTCAGCAGTAAATTGAACTAAATGTGATATACATCTTTTGTTGTCATTGTGTCTTTTTTGGATGCAAAATTCAGGCACAGTTAGACCAACCAATGGATAATCAAACAGCTTGGATGAATTAACCTTTTGAAAATAGCAGCAGGATACTTTTAAACCTTCCCATTTTACCCCACTCACCAACCAAATCTTTCATAATGTCAAACTGTACCATATTATGATCGCTTATCCTAGTGGCTCTTTTATGGTGAAGCCCACCAAGGTTTCTCCACGATTGCTCTGCATGAACTTTAGTAATACTCCCTTTTCTGACTCCCACCCCTTCATGCTGGCTGAGGTTAGAATTATTTACTGTCTTCAGGAAGCTATAGTCACTGATGAATATGCTTTCTGCATTACCTAATTTAATTCTTTGTAGTTTTGATACTCCATAAACACTGTCTGTCCCTCATCATGTGTCCTAGTAATTTTATCAAAAATCAGCCTTTACATATCATTATTGGGTCACAGAGGACTGTGACTCTGACAGATCTAATATGATAACTTCCAGCCAAATGCCTTCAAATGTTACCAACAATGACTCAAGTGGCTTTCCTTTTCCTTTATCCCTACAATCTCATTTTTTTAAGTACAGTGCCACCCCCACATTTCTTTTCTACCTTATCATTCCTAAACAGTTTATGTCCATCAATCTCCTGTCCCAGGGTATCATCTTCTGTATGCCATGTTTTCCTTATCCTTACTGTACTTTGTCCAGTTTCTACTTAGTCATATCTGCCTCTTATTCCTCTCTCTTATTGTTTAGACACCTGGCATTCAATGCCATGTATTTTCTATTGTTATTATGCCCTTTGTTTACATACCCACCTCTTTATGTCCTTGCTTTTCCTGCTTATGCATTTAGTTCCTCCTCCTAGCTACTTCCATCATATACTGTATGCCCACAAAGATGCTGAGCTAATTGTGTACCCTCCCATTAACCCTACCCTATTTAGTTTACAGCCCTATATGTTGCCCTGTTTATTTTCTCACACAAAATCCTAGCCCCCTTCTACTTCAGTGTCACCCTTCCTGCCAGTATATATCTTTTTGTCTTAGAAGCTATCCCAGTTTCTGATATTATGCCTCCTTGCTCAATTACACAACCAGATGAGTAATGGCAACTCCTGATGGAGACTTTTAGACTAGGCCTACCAGAGTACAGGAGGATCCATGGAGGTATGTGCAGCAGGGAAGCAAGAAGGTAGTAGTGATAGTGGACTCAATTATAAGGTACAGTACATCACCAAGATAGATGAAGTGCCAAGATACCAGAACCATGTGGAAAACTCAGTTACTTGCCAACTACAGTAACTGCACAGGTTTCAGATATCACAGGAAGGGTGGTCAGGCTTGTGGGGCAAGAGGATGAAGAGGATCTGACCATCATGGCATGAATCACACACTCAAAGGTAGACCAAAGTAGCTGCAGTGTAGATTTAGGCAACAATGAAGACACGAGCTTAGGAACAGAACCTTCAAGGTACAATAATATTCTGCAAGATACTATTTGTGCCATGCACAGTGCCTGTGAGAAAGCAGGAGATTAGACATGTAGAGGTATTGCTTATTTTTAGATAGCCCAGCAGCATTATCTTTGCACGTATTAGTTACAGTAAGAAATAGGAACACAATTTGTCATTTCATTTATGCACATGGTTAATTATACTTTTAAGCCACCCTACACTGAAAAACTATCATTTTTCTATTACTCCAGTACAATGATCTTGATCACTACTGTTTAAATATCTTGTCCTTTTAAATATATTTGGTTAAAACTGACTGTTTCCATTCAAGAAGTCAAATTGAATATCTAATGAATGTTATTACCATTGTCATTTTTAAACTCCAGTAGCATTCATTCATTGGTTATTTCCTGTTAGTAGCATATTACACACAAGTTTGTGATCAGTGGAGCCATTTTGCAGTACAGACAACAGAATAATTCCAATTTGGAAACTGAGGATAGTCATTAAATCACTTGTATGATACCAGTGGCAGCTTGACAGAGGATGTTGTTTCAAATTTCAGGAAATGGCACCAGTTATGCAAACTAAAATATTGTTATATTGTACAGTGGTTCAGCTGTTTATTTTATTCTTTTGCAGGAATCTGAGCAAAGAAAGGCAAGTATTAAAGGGACTCACTTGGTCAACCTCTGAATTCTGGGTCGCAAGGTTATGAATTGAACTTCCACACTAGTAACCTGTGCCCCACCCAATGCTATGTGACACTGCATTAGAGTAATAGGGGTGTGCTACATAAATGGATATACTATCTATTAGATGAGATATTAAAGAGCTGGTAGAACAGACAAAAGCAGATTAAAAAAGTGTGTGTTTTTTTTTTTTAGTAGCCAGTTGTTACTTTTTTCTGATGTATTTTCCTTTTTCTCATTATAATGTTTTCTACCTGATGGTATTATGTGTGATGTAAACACAATACTTTACATGGAAGCTGACATATTTAATTCTATTCTCCTTCAACGTTCATTAGCATTGTGATGTCATTTATTGTGAAATCACAAGTAAACAAACTGGTACAGGGTGAGTGGCTCTTCTTGGTGCAGTACGATGTTCTAGACCTGTGATGGGCAACCTAAAGGCCAAGGGCCATATGCAGCCCAGTGGCCAAACCGGCCCCCTCTCATCCATCCAAAAATACACCAGGAGCCTCTATGTGCAAAGCTAGACAAGGGAGATAGGCTGAAGGACACATTATATATAGCTTGTTTTTAATTCAAATGTAAAAATGTTGGCTTTTGACTGTAACAACCGAGTGTCTTGTGGCCCTTGGGGGTGTTTAAGGGCCACACATGTGGCCCTTTGATTATCTTAGGTTGCCCACCCCTGGACTAGACCACTGTTTTTGGGACAGAATGAGATGAGGATGCCCATCTGAACAACCCCTCTATACTTAGTGATACCATTGTACTTGACAATTTGTTCCTGTAGAATAACATTTTAAATTACAATATTTATTTATTTAAAAATTTTACCAGGAAGGCATACTGAGCAGAGTATTGCTCGATTCCAGATGCGTCCTGGGGGAAAGGTTAAGGTGGGAACATATACATAATAATACAACAAAGTGCAAGTACATACAGGTAAACATACAGACAGATCAGTGCAGTACAGTACAGTACATTTAGCTCATGAAACAGGGCAAAATCAATTTAAACAGGTCCCAGCGACACATATCATCAAGCGACCAGTGGGGAAAAGGAGCACCACCTACAGTGGGAACTGGCTTAGATACATGTACAGCTAGGAAAGAAGTGGTCTTTGAGCAGTGTGCTATGAGGAGGAGGCATGTCAAATGGCCACTGGAAGGGAGTTCCATAGTTTTTGCATCCAGTATTTAAAGGCTGCTTGGCCTGCAGCAGAGGACATGTGTGGAACAGTCGGTTGGCAAGAGTCATGATACCTGAGTGTGTAGGCTGTGGGGGTGGGAGTAGTCAGTTCTGCTGGAATATTTGGGGGCTGGGACTGGTCCCAGAACTTGGAGGCTATCTTAGTGCAGTGTGAGTGTCTCCAGTCTTGGAGGGACGGAAGGCCAAGCAACTGGTAGAGGTCGCAGCGGTAGGTGGTGGGGGGACATTCGAGGGTGAAACAACAGAAACAGTGCAACAGAGGGTCCAGTTGGGCAAGGGTAGACTTGGGAGTGGCACTGTAGACCACATCACTCCAGTCAAAGACACGGAGAATCATTTTCAGCACAATTGCCCGGCATGCCAGCATCATGATACAGTCACGGTTACAATATGGGACACTCAGTCTGAGGTGTAGCATTTTATGAGTGGCATCAATATGTGCAGAAAAGTTGAAGTGCTGATCAAGCCAGACCCCAAGATATCTAAAGGAGGTGCAGACCTCCATGGGGTTCCCATCCAGGGTGTGGAAAGTGGGTGTGGAGGGGAGCCTAGAGAGTCTCTGCCTGGTGCCGAAGGTCAATATCTTCTGGAAGTTTGTGAAGCACACTTCCAAAAGAAAAATGGTCAGCACTCTTCGAGGTTTCAAGCTATAAGCATTTTTATTTTAAACAACCAAATCGTGCAGCAGCAGAAGAATGTAGGCAAATTCGGCTCCAAGACAAAAAATCAAATCCAATAAGTAGTTAGAGCATACAAGTACAGCTCAGTGAATTTCCTGGCCTGCCAATCATTCAACACACGTAGTTTACATTTCAGCATCCCCAATGATGCCTTCCTCAGAACATGTGTTACCATCAAGCACCTTCATTTTTAAATGACCATATTTAAAAGGACAGCCACGAGAGACAAGACATAGTATAAAGTGCAACAGCACAAAAGTGCTTACATGCAAAAGGTGCTTCTGATTACAGACATACACACATAGAACAATAAATACTAAGGGCCAGATATTCAGACTGTGCCAGGCAGGGGCACAGCGCAGCTGGGATGTGCCGGGGTGTGGTCTGGGCTATATTCAATGATGCTGCGCTATGTCTCAGCACCATTGAATATGGCACCATGGCCAATTGCATTGCACATGGCACAGTGGCACTGCACCAGTGCAAGTAGCTAGGGAGGAGCAGGGGGATGCACCAGCGCAAGTGCGGGTGAGCTAGGTGCATGAACCATGCTATTCAGCACTGGATATGCAAATGAGGCCATTTGCATGTAGGTGCGCCGATCCCCAGTGACTTGCACCTGGCGCCCTGCCAGGCTGCAGCTGTTGGGGACTGATGCCCCCTTCCCCTTGATGGCAATGCGCCCCAATGCCCGATTGTGGGCTGCATAAGTAAATCTATTCCATGGTGGTCCATTGGACCTGCTCCCCTGCCGAATCGCGGGCATAGTAAAAATAATTTTAACCCTGGTGGTCCAGTGGACCTGCTCCTCAGCCCGACTATGGGCTTTGTAAAAATAAATGTATCCTTGGTGGTCCAGTGGACCGAATCCAGCCTGATTGTGGGCTTTGTAAGAGAAGAAATCCCTGGTGGTCCAGTGGTACCCTCCTCCCCACACACCCACGCAGACCCTCCACCCCACTTCACCCCCAGTCAGCGGCGGGTGGCAGCTCCCCACCCGCAAGCCGCCCGGCTGCCCATCGACTGACAGCGTACAGTACAGCTGTATGCCCATAGGTCCACAGCATGAGCCAATGGGTATGCAGACTGTACTGTACAACACAGTCCTGATGTATGAATGGAAATCATTCTCATATCAGGACTGTGTAGTACAATATGGTCTGCATGCCCATTGGCCCACGCTGTGGACCAATGGGCATACAGCCGTACTGTGCACTGTCAGTTGGCAGTACACTGGGCTGCTTGTGGGTGGGGAGCTGCCACTCACCACTGACCGGGGAGTGGGGAGGCGGGTCTGGGTGGGTGGGTGAGGGGCACCACTGGGCCACCACGGATTTTTTCTATTACAAAGTCCATGATCGTTCTGGAGTTGGTCCACTGGACCACCAGGGATACATTTTCTTTTACAAAGCCCATGATCGGGCTGGGTTACGGTCCACTGGACCACCAGGGATACATATTCTTTTACAAAGCCTGCATCGGGCTGGGATATGGTCCACTGGACCACCAGGTCCAGTGGACCATATCCCAGTCTGATCGCAGGCTATATAAAAGAAAATGTATCCCTATACATTTTCTTTTACATAGCCTGTGATCGGGCTGGGATATGGCCACTGGACCACCAGGGTTCAAACTATTTTTACTACACCTGCGATCGAGTAGGGGAGCAGGTCTACTGGACCACCAGGGATACACTTTCTTTTACAAAGCCCATGACTGGGCTGGGATATGGTCCACTGGACCACCAGGTCCAGTGGACCGTATCCCAGTCTGATCGCAGGCTATGTAAAAGAAAATGTATCCCTATACATTTTCTTTTACATAGCCCGTGATTGGGCTGGGATATGGTCACTGGACCACCAGGGTTCAAACTATTTTTACTACACCCACGATTGAGCGGGGAAGCAGGTCCTCTGGACCACCAGGGATTCTTTAGGGGTTACAAAGCCCGTGAGCGGTGGGGGGGCGCGACAACGATGGACCATGGCTCTGGAGGTCGGGTGGTCACCCACAGCTGGCGGCTGCCGTGTTTCGCCCTGCAATATGGCAGCTCACCTGTGGGTGGCCAGGCCTTGCTCCTTTTTTTTTGGTGGATCTTTGCGCACCCCCAGTGCAGCGCAAGGTGGGTGTGTACCTGCATATGCACCGCACATCCTGGGCTGAATATCGGGATGTGCCGAATATGCATGGGCACACCCCCGGCACTTGCACCACATACATTACTGGTGCACCCCAGCACATCAGGATTTGTGCAGCACAACATCCCCTTTTGAATTTCACGCTGGGGCACATCAGTGGGTTGTGCATGGTGCAACACTGTTGCGCCATGCGCAACCCCTTTGAATATCCCAGCCTAAATATCCTGATATACAAATAAACAAAGTGCACAGTGTATTAGAACTACATCAGGTAGCAGAAATACAGCTGATCTCAATTTGATTCACACTTCTGGAATAAAAAAGGGGGGGTTAGGAGGTATAAAGAACAGGTACATTTCTATAACTTTTGACTGTTAATATACTGTCTTGGACTATGCAGAGAAACAAAGTCATTAAGTCCATGAGGTTTAACTGTATCAAGGGTTACTATCTAGAATGCTTCTCTGTTTAGAAGTTTGTCTTTAAGACGTTCACCTCTTTGGTCCACAGTCACTTTCTCTATGCCAAAACAACTATAGTACAGCTGAAGATGTATGATAAGCAGTTTTAAAGTTTTAAAGTGTCTCACAATTGCATATGCTTCATTGTTTGTGCAAATTACATTTTTATTTTCAGCTATTCGCAACTTAAGAGCTCTTTTTGTCTGACCAATATAATATATCCCACATGGACAAGTGAGGGCATAGATGACAGATTCAGTACTACAATTAATAAAATTATTGATAGAAAAATGCTTTCCAGTACAAGGATTAGTAAACAAATCCATATTTCTGGTGTTGCCACATTGAGAACAGTGGCCACAATTAAAATTGCCTACTGGTGGTTTTGGTAGCCAAGTTTCAATTTCAGGTTTTGGTAGCAGACTATGGACTAATGCATCTCATAGGTTTCCTCCTCTTTCATATGATATTCTTGGTACCACATTGCTGATTTCATCAAATTTTTGTCTCCATGTAGAAAACGCCAATTTGTTTTATTATATCTGTCAGGCATTGCACTTTTGGAAAGTATTGAGTGACAAAAGTAACAGTTAAATCATCAGCTGATTCATTCCAAGTAGTACTATTGATTAGGTGTGTCTTATCAGCATTTTTTGCATTTGTGTATGCTTTTTCTACACATTCTCTGGAGTAGTTTCTTGCTTTAAAATGTTTTTTCATTTCCCTGCTTTGTTCTTCAATGTCTGTTTCTTGTTTATTGCCTTTCTCCTTACAGCTGCCCCATTCTAACTGACCCTTCCCAGCCCTGTCACCCCGGTCTCACCAGGACTTACCCAGAGCTCGACTGGTCACCGGGTGCAGAGCTTGCGAGGGTTGGTCATCATCCTAGAGCTGTGAGGTATTTTTCCTCCATTTTCATCCCTTTCACATTGCTGGGGTGCACACGCAGGATGTGCACACATGGAGGCATGCACGCATCATGGAAGTCCTGCTGCACCTTCCCTTCTGTGGCACCAACAGTCCTGCACTTCCACCTGTGGCAGACATTCAGGGAGAGCACCAGTCCTCCCTCCCTGAGAGAGGAGAGCTGTCCTCTGGATGCTCAGTCCTCTGCCTCCCCTGCCAAGCCATGATGGCCTATGCTCATTCCCAAACATGGGTTGCCGGTGTGGCATGAGGTGTGGCATCCAGCGCCTCAACCCTCAGCACCACTGGGCCAGATTCAAAGTCTATTTCTAATGAAGAAATTCACCTAACCTGTAAAAACTGACCTTTTGGGATATTTTGGATATTTTGGATCAATGCTGTTGGGTGGCAACTTGTCCTTTCGAGAAAAGTGTTATGTGCAGTAGGTTTTCTTAATAATTTTCTTTCTATTTTAATCCCCCTTTTGAAAAAAGTCAGGTCAAGAAAATTTATTTTGTGTAAGTTCCATTCAAATGTGAACTTCAGGTTCGAGTTAGTGGAATTTGTGTACTCCATAAACAGATGTAGGTCAGCCACAGTTCCTCTCCATACCACAAAGCAATCATCAATGAAGCACCTCCAAGTCACTATGTGTTCAAAAAATGGGCTATTATTATCCTGAATAAACATCTTTTCCCATTGTCCCACATACAACTTTGCTAGATTTGGAGAAAACATTGCCCCCATGCTGGTTCCTTTGATCTGAATATAATATTTGTTATTAAACATAAAGAAATTAGATTCTAACACAACTCTTGCACAGTTTATTATAAATTCTATGGGTGGTGTGATGTTGCTTGGTCTATTACTCATTGCTTTAGATATTGCTTCAAGCCTCCCTTCATGGAGAATGTTCGTAAAGAGGCTTTTTACATCACTACAAACTAAAATGTCACTTGGTTGAACTTCAGTTCCCAAAATTATATTGCACTTATGGAGCCCTATGCATGACGCCAGCACAGCGTGCATAGGGTGCGTGTGTAATGCACCAGTGTGAAAACATGCTGCATATGCACGTACATCCAAACGGCGGCATGCACAATGAGCATACAAGCCACCGTGCAGGGCTGCAGCATGCACCCATGCAGGGCGGTTTTGTGCCATGAATGTGGGAGTGTGACTGCATAACAGGCAGCTCCGAACAAGTTCAGAGCATGCATGAACGTGCTGAGGAATGCCTCATGCTGTGTGCAGGCTGCACACACAAATGCATGGCCAGGGGCTGCCATACACCACCACAGAGGTGGATATACCACCAGCAGTAGAAAAACACCACATCAGTGGGGAATAGACACATCAGCATGCGAGGGGCATGCTGTACCTGTGCATGGCACCGCTGATACCCTTCCACCATGTGACACAGCAGGCACATGGCCCCATGGGTGGGGGGAGCATGCCAACACAGGGGAGGAGTGGGAAGCCCAGTGCACACAGGCCACTACAGCACAACACAGGGACGTGCAGTGCCCCTGTATGCAGCGAAAAGATATGTCACTGCCATGGCCATGCTCACCTGGCAAGCCACGGCAGCATGGTAAGGGAACACACATCAGAGCCTGCTGACAGGGCCCCCCACAGATTTAGCACAGATGGCCAATGCCCATATGCACACAGGTGGACACAAGCATAGGGCAGCCCCTGGCAAGACAATGCCCACCATAGTAGCGGGAAGGACAACAACCCCCCCAGGCAATGTCCACCAGCCACCCACCCACCCAGCCACACACACACAGGCCCACACACATGAGACAATGAACAGACATGGAGGTATGAAAACATCAGTTTACTAATCAGTGCATTGCAGAGCCAGAGATGGTACAAGGCCCAGGAATTTAATTGGGCCACAATCTGCCCATAACATCCCCCCACATATTTTTTAATGTGAAAGTCCACAAATTTTGAAATTGTTTTTGTGTCTGCTCCAATTGATGAAACTACTGGCCTCCCAGGCACTGGATTTTAATTTTTATGTAATTTCGGTAGCAAATAGAGGGCTGGTTTCTGAGGTTCTTCTAAATATTCAGCTTATTTTTCAGTAATCCAGTTTGCATCTACCACTAATTGTACAAGCTTTTTTATTCTTCTCATAATTTTAGGGGTAGGATCACTGTCCAGTAGAAGGTAAAATGCCACAATTTGTAACTAAAAGTTTGCTTCTGCAATATAATCTGTAGTATCCCAGATAACAACTACTCCACCTTTGTCAGCAGGGTGTATGACCACATCTTTCAATGTTTTCTAGTTCCACTAATGCTTCCCTCTCTGCTTGCATTATGTTTTGCGTTTCATTCCAGTAGTGTTTTTTTAGCAATTCATCAGTTTCACACTCAACTGCCTTTACATATACTTTGAACGTAACACCTGATGAAGGGGGGACTGAAATTTGACTTCTTTTATAGGCCTGAGTTTTCATGTATAAACTGTGGCCTATTGTTTTAATTTTCAGGTGGCATATTATTGCTTGAAAAAAATTATTTTAATTTTAGTTGGCGAAAGAACTTTTGTAAATCCATCATGATATTAAATGTGTTAGGAATATTTGTAGGAACAAAGGATAGACCACATTGCAATGATTTTTCCTGTGCTTCTGTAATGTGTTTATCTGTAAGGTTTATAACCTCCATTTTTAGTTCCTCCTCTGGAATTACCTGTTCTGTGGTGATCTCCAGGGTTGGTTCCTTGATTCCATCTCCCACGTCGCCTTCCTCTCCCTCTGTTGCTTATGCCACCTGTCCCTTCTTTTCCTGCCCCCGGTCTTTGATGACCTTGTAAAGTTATCTGACCTCCTGCTACACTGTTTCTCATTAAAAAAAGAACCAGAATTTCTTCTGGAAGTTTATTCCATATCCCAACAACTAGTGCTGGGTGAAAATAAAATTCCACTGGAGGAATTACTGTGAAAGTCAGAATTTCACTTCCATGAAATTTCAGAATGCACTTTGACAACTTTCGTGGAAATTCTGGGCCTGATTCACAAAGCACTTAGCTTGACGCAAGGTGCCTGTGCCAAATGAATGTGCTGCAAGTGTACCCTACGTCCAAAATAGCCCCCAGAGCTATTTACAAAGGCAGCCTGCATAAGCCACAGGCTGCCTGCCCCAAACAGGGCTTGGGCCACCTGTGTGCCTACAAATGGGATGCAACAGGGTGCAAGGGGGCATGTGGCTGACACAGGCTGTCACATCCCCCTACTCAGGATTCACAGAACTGTCCCAGATGAAGAATTTCTAAGTACCCTTAGACTAGCTAGGAATGGTCTAAGTGTACTTAGAAATAGCTCCTTCTGGGAAAGTAAACCCTCTGGTCCCCAATCATGCCAAATATTGCGCTGTCTTCCTCCCATTTATGATATTGCCATAAGAAATATTAATGCATCCGTCTCCCTGCCTGATTCCTGATGCTGCGATAATACAAATTAATGCAGCCATTCCCCCTCTTCGAGTCCTGATGTTGCCATATAACTATATAAGTCACCCATCCAACTGCCACCGGGCATAGGACTCAGCCACTGGGACCTGGCTCATTCATGCATAGGGCAAAGTGTCCCTGGTGTAGGGGCATTGATGCAAGCTGATTTCTCACCACAGATTGCACTGCTCCAAGCCCCATTTGTGAATTGTGCCCTCTGACTTTGAACAATGGAATGATTTGTATAAATTAGGGATGAATGATGAATTTATTTCTGTAGTTTAATACATTAATCCGCTATTCATACATTCATTCCACAGTTTGGTGAGAGTCACTGAACAGTGAAATGAATGTATGAATTGACTGAATTAAATGAATTGTGCACTGATGAATAAAACTGAGGATCTTTGAAACCGTCCCAGCCATCCACCACTCCACTTTAATGACATGCGCGGACCTTCTCACAGCAGTGGAGACAATACGTGGAACAGACCATAGCTAGCATTGAGGAGCAGCTCAAGATATTCCACAGAGACCAGACCAACACTTAACTATCTTCTTATGGCTGTAATAGACGGTAAATTCTACTGCGTTCAAAGGTAAGTGAAAGGAGCAGGGGATTGGGGGCATTACATTGTGGGGAGGGGCTGATGGCAGACTTCCTTGCTCCCTCACTCAGACTGTATGACTTGCTATACTACCTGGCAACTATACACTGATACAATTCCTTGAGAAAACAAACCTGGCCAGTGGACTCTGTATGGCTCCAGGGATTGAGGTTTTCAAGTAGTCAGGCAAACTCCTCCCCTCGAGTCAGTGTGGACTGATGTTGCAGAACAAGGCTTCATAATTCTAAATCTCTGGTAAACCCACACCAAAGAAAATCTACAGAAGCACTGGGAGGATATCTAGGCTGATGCTGCTAGCTGCAGTCCTGTTCACCCACCCAAGAATGTAAATATTTGTTAATCAGACCCACTATCCCACAGGTTCCTTTATGCATCCCTGACCAGCCGGACCCCTACCTGGATGCACACCCTTAAATCTGTGGCCCATGCCTTTTAACAGGCAGCAGTGGTGATTCTCATTAGGACTTTTTACACCCTGGTAGCCACACTGGAGAACAGCTCCATGTCAAATCATCGAGAGGAAATCCAGCGCAGCACAAACAGCGCAGACAATGCCCCAAAACTCAAAACCGCGCATCCAGAATACTGGCATGGATTTTGGGGAAAAGTAACATTTACTATTACAACACCATGCTGCCATGGACCACCAATGCAGTGAAATTTTGTAACTTCTTTTTTTTTTGTCCTTCCCTGGCTGAATTCTGGATGTGCGGTTTTGACTTTCCTGGCTTTGTTTGCACTGTTTCCAACAGCGCTGGCTTTCCTCTCGAGGACTTGATGTGCAACACTGGAGATCAGCTTTAAAACATGTTTAAATTCAAAACGCTGCTGATTCTATATTTTCCCATCAGGGTGAACATGTGATACTGAGAATTAGAATAGAAGTTTTAAAGTTATTTTTTTTCTTTAGTAGTTGGTGTTCTTTTAAAGAAACGTTGACTCTCAGCCCAGTAAAGAAATGTGACACAAGCCAACCTGGGCCTTGGAAGAAATAAGAGAAATGTGACAAACTGAATTAATTTGTTCTACACTGTATCAAAAAAGCACAACCATTCCCCAAGATGACTATGTATGCTCTCAGCAGCATGCCGTATGAAGAACTTGCAATAGATAAATCTTAGTTCTTCATTAAGGACACCGCTAATTAAACCCAGTACAATCCCAATTTTTAGCTGCTGCTGCTTAACTCTCCCTTTAACCCGAGGCACGTCACCTGGCAAAAACAGAAGGCATTCAGCAAACCCTCAGGAGAATGCTCAACTAAAAATCAGCTTCTTCAGCAGCAACTTTATTGCATTTATGGAACATGGTTGACATTTTTGAACTGTTTCATTCATCTCACCAGTCTCATATTGCAGTCGAGCTGACTTTGTCTGAGTCCATACAGCTATGTATTAATTTTAAGCTTTAAAATATCGCTCCCACATTAACCACTTTCCAGGTTTCCTTTGAATTGAGTTAGGAATTCAAAAATCAAATGAGACGGATAATAAATGCTGCAGAATCTCCCTGTCCTGGTCTTCCAGTTTTTTTTTCAGTTTTCAGAATTTAAGATTTGTATGTTCTAAGCCTGCAAATCTAGGGTTTTCTTAAAGTTGAAAAATAACTTGTTCATTTTTCAAATGGGATTTTCTGTTAGTGTACTAAATCGTGGCAAGATATGGCATTTGCAAAGGCCTTTTTCACACAAACCTGAAGTCATGGCTGTGGTCAAAATGTAAAACTTTGATTATTTATTTGTAACCCACAACATGTGAGTGAAAATAGCATGCATAGTCACCTCGGTTAACGTCAGAAATTATGCTCAGTGGGTCTTTCAAGTTTATTGAATATATAACCCCTAGCTGGCCTAGTGGCACAGAGGACAGAGGTGAGATGCACCTTACCTTTTTCTAGTGTTTGATAGATGATTCTATACATGTAACTATGTTTCATTGCATTTTATGTATGAAGCATGTAATGCTTGCACTGTTCGTTTTTAATCCTGCATTTGGTTCTGTTGTAATGTCCAACATTTTTTAATGTTTTGGAAGAACAATAAAATATGATGATGATGATGATGATACCTTTTACCACGCTGGCAACCTGAGTTAGGGTATGAGCTTGGGTTTGCAGGGGTCAGCAAAGGGGGGGGAGAGATGATTGAGCTTCTGATGGACTGCTCTCCTCTCCCAGGGTGAAACATAGAAGTTGATGGCACACAAGGACCGCATGGCCCATCTAGTCTGCCCATTTCTTTTTCTACCTTATAAATGTGCCATTGGCCTTTACTCTGTCAATGGCCTATCTATTCATACTCATCTGTTTTATGCCTATCCCATGCCTGTTTGAAGCCCTATACAGTATTCATATCCACCACTTCCTGAGGTAGGTCGTTCCATGCATCCACCACCCTTTCTGTGAAAAAGAACTTCCTCACATTACCCCTTAAATGGCCTCCCTCTAATCTCATGCTGCGTCCTCTTGTCCTGCTGTTTTTCTTATATTGAAACATGTTAGACTCTTTCACCTTGTTAATTCTCTTAAGGTGTTTGAATGTTTTAATCATATCACCTCTCTCCCTCCTTTGCTCCAGGATATACATATTAAGTTCTGTTAATCTGTCCTCATATGTTTTCTGATGCAGTCCCTGCACCATTTTGGTTGCCCATCTCTGGTGGGGTGGACAATGCTGTCTTGTTCATTGGCTGCCACCTGGTGGAGGCTGGGTGACAGTGCCAGAGTTAGAGCAGCATAAGTAAGAGGGCTGTGGTTACGTGGCATGTGTGTGCATGTCTGGATGCTGGGTCTCCGGGGGGGGTGATGGCTCTCCTCTCCTCTTCTCAGCTCCTGGAGGGGGGGTCCGTGGGGATCTGGAGGTTGGTGGGCTGGAGAGGCAGGTGCTGTGTGGGGGAGGCAGGGATGGGGCTGAATTGTGAGCTCCACTCATACAGCACAAGCTGCAGATGAACAATCCTAGTCCCGATTTACTGTATCTTATGAAAAAGTAAAACAGTCAGAGAGTTTCAATTTGCTAGTTACTCTTCTTCACAACACTTTTTCACTCTCCTTCGCAGAAATGAAAGGTACTTTCTCAATACATACAATGATGGTTATCAATCTCAGCCAATTAATATGCATACTTTCTTAGATGAATTCACTTCTTATTTCATGTTCAAATTGAGGTACAACATTAACCATGTGCACAGTGCTGCGAGTAATGTGCACACATACTATGCATGATATTTTTAGAGATACAGTAACTGAAACCAAGGATCAAGGTAAAAGCCATTGGATACATGATTTGTTTAACAGCCATTTGATGTGTTAAACATTTAATTGGCAAATTATAAACTAAGTACAGATACTGTATTACGAAATGTTTATTTTTTGGGGAAAAAAAACTTTCTGTGACAGACTTGTGCATGCTTTCAAATGCATGTGTGTCTTTTACTACAGATCATTTAAGAGAGCTCTGTTTTCTGTAATGTTTTGCTGACAGTAAGAACCATTAGTGCTGGTATAGCATATACCACCAAAACAACTGCACAGGAGAGATCTTTTTCAAATTAGACAGCATTCTCAGTAACACGCACAACATACACTTAGCACTGCTTCTGTATTGTATTGTAGCTGATAAGCTGTATAGAGTACTCACCTTTTTGCCTGCCTTCAACTCAAGCCACCACACTGTGACTCCATCCTCATTCCTCAGTAGCAGGCATCACTCAAAATGGAAAACAAAAGTACAAAATGAATGCTACTAAACATGGCTTGTTTTCGAGTGAATGTAGTCTGGATAAGCTGGTAGGAGGACACGTGGCAGTGCAGCCATAAGAAAAATGTATAATTACATGCATTTATTAGCACAGTAACTCAGCTTATAAATACTGCATTCTTAAGGATCTCACAAAAAAAATAAAAACAGTAAAATCACTGTGGTGGTTACAGCAAAAAGGACAGTAAGGCAACTGGTAAGTGCATCATGATTGGGGGTCAGAACTTTGGATATCAGACTTGTAGCCCCCCCTTCCCAAATGTCTAGGGGTCAGAGTGTTCTGGCAAAGGATGTCTCAGACTCAAAACCTCACCAAGCATTTCTCACTGCAGTAACAGCACTGAAAATGGGTTTTCTTACCTTGAGATATCTTCTATCTCATCATCTCAGTGCCCCATAAATGATATTTCGACTCTCCAACAGGTTGGACCAGTGAGCTAAACCCTGCAACAGTTCATTTCAGGCTTCTTGGCTTTGTCACTCACCATTCTTGGAGCAAGAGGGTGCAGGATAAACGTAAAGCAGTTTCAAGACCACAGGGGAAACCATGGAACCCCTAAAAACTTAAGGACTGGTTATTTCATTTAAATCCCTCATATAGATTAATCATGCTGGACTCTGATTTCTCCCAGAAACAAATCAGGTTTATTCTCCTGAACCCATAAATGATTACCAGGGCTCAGGGTCCCAATTGCTTAAAGGAATAAAAATTGCACAGCTTCATGGGGCTAATTTTTTTACATAAACAGATTACTGAGAGAGACATGTTATGGCAGTCTTAGGCTCAGACTTTCATTAAATACAGAACCAGCAGCTAACACTTTACTCAGGACCAAATATTACTCTTTTTCATTGCCAGAATTGTGAAGCTCCCAAATGACCACAAGCACAGGTAAGTTCCTGAACTTTGTCACTGCCTCAATTTGTACAGAGCTTCACTCAAAACTGGTTTCTCTTCCAAATGTTCACTTCTTGCGCCTAAGCATCTCTACCAGGAGAGTGAAGTTCTCCTCTGACACCACCAAGCTATTTCATTCTTAAGGTGCAAGTTCCATAGCCTGCTAATTCCACAGCTGCCTCTTCACAAACATGGCTCGCTTTCTCAACTTAGCCCTTAACCCAGACCGACATGGTCCCTGCATATTTTCTCCCTCTCTCTAACTGGCTTCTGAAGCTTTCCAAGAGCTGAGACTCACAAACAGCAGTTATAGTGGTGCCATTACATTACTGTTTCTCTAGCCTGAGTTGAGTCACAGCCTAAAAGGTCTCAGGGGGAAACATAGGACTCTAACCCAAAGCCTGAGAATCCAACCCTGGGGCTCTAACCCAAGGCCTTGGGACCTGCCCCTCCCAGCAGGGCCCATGTCAGTGAAAGCTGCCACCTGCTCCCAACTGCTAGCCCATGAGCCACCATGCCATGCATGAAAATTGAATCATGGAATGATGCCACGACCCACGACCCCCTGCAGAGGCCCTGCCACAACCTCTACAGTCCCATCAGCTTGAGATTCCACTCCCACAGCTGGGCCCAATACCCTTGGAGTCCTTCTCTACCTTCCCTCCAAACTCCCTAGATGCTCCAACCACCCAGTTTCAACAGACCCTGGACCAAGACGACCGCAAACTGCCATGCTGCTCACCTCCCTCAGATGCCCCATCCAGGGAGCCGGTGCAAAATCTGCCTAAGAGGATGGTGGGACCCCCCTCCAGACTGCCCTGTTGCACAGCCCACTTATCTCTCTCCTAACTCCCTCTATATATAGAAACTACTCTCTACCTCCCCCAAGTGGTGGCAAAAAAAAAAACAACAGTGCACCAAAATCCCCTTACACACTGGGGGGGGGGGGTCCCTAAATGTGAGCAATAAGCCCTCCCAACTAAGGGTGGGCTTGCACTTTCCCCCCATCCAAGATACCATTCCCTCCTGGGAATGGAGGCAGAGGGCCAAGCAGGCCCTCCAACCTACAAATCGAGTATGCACATTCCCTGACCTGCCAGAGGGGATACATACAGAAATTGACCCAAAGGGAAACCATCCCTGACACTGCTATCTCCCTGACCATAAATACTCTACCTTACCTGTGTCATCCCAGGAGGTCCTAAAATTTAAACTACCAAAACTGCAAACATTGAAAACATTTTTAAACATTGAAAACAGGTTTTAATTAAGTTTCTACAGTATATACATACTGAGGTAGACTGAGTTGCAGTTTCCCTTATTCCCCTTATACCACCCTCCAAGTTTGCAAAAACTTTTAAATTAAACTAAAATCAATCAATTCTCAATTTTCAGTCTCTCTCACAAGCACTCTCACAGTCACATATACACACTCTTACACTCACACAAGGCAGAGGTAAAATGCCTCAGCCTTACATTGGTAGAAACAAGTTAAATGCAATTTTTTTAAAATCTAGGTTCACTGTTATTTGAGCTTGATTTAAAGTCGATGAATTTAAAAGATAACCTTGAAAACATTACAGTCTCAAGGCATAATCCTTCTCTGATGAGCAGTCTTCCTGGACCAGGTCATAAATTTCTCTGGGGGCTTAAATGGCAGGACCTCCACCATGTGGAAAGTAGAAATCATGATCTGGTTTCATTGTAAGGTCTCCGAATAAGTTTTTGGCAATAATATAATATTTGATTTGGCATCCTGCTAAGTCCTGCACTAGGGTAAAGTTCTTAAGCAAAGTTAAACCAGACCAAGGCACTGTATGGCACATAGTCCATGCTTTCTGGAATAACTCCAGAGATGGTCATCCTCCACGTCCAGGCCTGGACCTAAGTTTCTGTAGCTGTTCCTTGTATACTCACTCTTCTTTCATCTCCTCAATCACATCCCACACTCTTTCAGACACATATAGGTAGTCAGCTGAAGGATATTCCGTGTGGATCCTCTAACGGACCCACCTTTCAACTTGGGACCATTCGTGTAACTCTCTCATGCATATCTTCTGGGCCAGTCCTGGCTCCAACCACGTTCCATTCCTGTAGATGACATTAAGAAGATCTATTTGTATTAAACCATCCATCCTGACCCATAGGGCTTTAGAACGGGCAGGTAAATTTGGGGTTCTCTCGGCTAGGGTAACCACAGGGCGGTGATAAGGCCGGGGAATGGCTCGCTGAATTTCATAATCAGTGAATTTAAATCTTTTATAAAGCAGTTTCTACTCATTGAACTTGGTCTCCTCCAGTATCTCTTCTATTTCAGTAGACACTCCTGCCACTCCCAGCTTAATTACAGGATGGGTTTTTACAGAGGCCGATGCTTCTGATTTCACCAAAGGGGCCAGTGGGCTGCCACCAGACAGGGACACTGGCGGGGACCCCATGGGACAAGGGGGGTCATCCAATGGACTTCTCAGGCCTCTGCCCCTCCCTTTGCCATGGGAATAGCAGGCATCCGGCAGCAAGGAGCTGGGTAGATGTCAATGCTCCTCGCCAACTCCTTTAGTTGCCTCCTCTTTGACTGCTTCTACTACCACATCAGGAGAAAGATCTCTGGGCTTTTTCCCCTCATCTCCTCAGTCCTGCAAAGTAAGCTTTTCATGGGCTTCAGCCTGTGTACTCCCTTGAGACCATACAGATGGCAGCACCCCCCTAAGCACTAGAGGGATATCCCCAATGGAAAATAGGCAGAGTATGATCAAATATTCCTTCAGGGGCAGATCTGGAGCAAATTGTACATGTGGGCAGCCTAATTAGACCATCTCTCCTATATCCACAATGAATGCACCTCTCATGTGCTTGACCTCTTCCTCCTGAGTTCAACAACCATGTCAGAGCGAAGCAGGAACCATAGCCAGTGGTTCCTCTGGGGGAATAACTTCATCAGCTTTAAAGTCTCTGCCAGCCATCTTGTAACTATGATTCATTAGATCACCTCCCAAACTCTTTCACGGTTGGTCTCCAGCGAAGGGGAGCAACAAAATTGTTTTTCAGCACAGACCTCTAGCTCAGTAAAGCTCCTTTAGAAGTTTCAAGCAGCTACCACTCTCTCAAAACATCTCCACAAAATGGTGCTGAACTCACAATCATTCTTTCTCTCATCTCACCACCAGCCAATCACAGAGGCAGGAAATGTGCATGTGACTCACCAGTGACACGCAGGCACCATTCTTGATAGTGGGTTAAGGCCTAGCCACGTGATTAAGCCTGCACCATGCCACCACCCTTTTAAAACTGTGTCCCATGGCCTTGTACTAAGGCGATCAGTCACACCAGCTCCTCCTGCTCTGAAAATGGGGCAACATTTCTTCTGCTGGGGCTGAGACAGGATCCCAGATGAGCCCCCATAATCTGTAGCCCCCTTCCCAAATGTCTAGGGGCCGGAGTGTTCTGGTGAAGGAAGTCTCAGACTCAAAACCTCACCAAGCATTTCTCACAGTAGTAACAGCACTCTAAATGGGTTTTCTTACCTTGAAACATCTTCTATCTCACCATCTCAGTGCCCCAGAAATTATATTTCATCTGCCCAGCAGGTTGGACCAGTGAGCTAAACCCCAAAACAGTTCACTTCAGACTTCTTGGCTCTGCTACTCACACCGGTCCTGGAGCAAGGGGGCACATAACAAACGAAAAACAGCTTCAAGAACACAGGGAAACTATGAAACCCCTAAAAATGTAAGGGCTGGTTATTTAATTTAAATCCCTCATAGAGATTAATCACACTGGACTCTGGTTTTTCTCACAAACAGATCAGGTTTATTCTTCTGAGCCCATAAATGATTACCAGGGCTCAGGGTCCCAATTGCGTCAAGGAAAAAAAAATTGCACATCTCCATGGGGCTAACTTTTTTACATAAACGGATTACTGAGAGAAGCATTTTCAGGCATTTTTAGGCTCAGACCTACCTCAAATACAGAATCAGAAGCAAACATTTTACTCAGGACCAAAGATCACTGTTTTTCTTTGCCGGAAGCGTGACGCTCCCAAATGACCACCGACACCTGCCCTCCAGACTTCCTAGATGCTCCAACCCACCAGTCCCAATGAACCCAGAACCCAAATGACCACAAACTGTCTTGCTGCTCACCTCCCTCAAATACCCCACCGAGGGACCCAGTGCATCACTGCCAAAAACTGCTGACCTGCCTAAGAAGAGGGGGTGACCCCCTTCCAGACTGCCCTGCTGCACAGGCCACTGACCTCCCTCCCAACTCCCTCTATATATAGAAACTACTCTCTACTGCACCCAAGTGGTAGAAAGCAGAACAAACACCCCCAAGTGCACCAAAATCCTCTTACACCCTAGGGGGGTACCTAAAGGTGAGAAATAAGTCCTCTCAAATAAGGGGGATCTTACAAACATATTTTCAGTTTCCCTAGATGTAATGTACAGAGAGCTGTAATGAATTCATGTTATGGCTCTTATTTCATCGTTTTAGCAAGGTAGCATTGTATATTTAAGCAATAAGGCATGACAGGGTGTGGGTTATTGCAGGATATACCACGGTCATATGATGTGTTTTGTCCAATGAGGTTACAGGATTTTCATATGCCATTGTATAGTAGAGACTATTTTGAGGATGCAGTGTTAGCTAGCAAAACAGAACCAACAAAATACCTTTTTTGTTGAGCAAAGACAACACCCTTATAAGGCTAAGTATTAGTTGAGGTATAGAAACTTTTCAGCCTTTGCCATAGATAAGTACTGGGACTACCTGAACTGTAATAGATTCTGTAAATGACTTGTTTCTTGTTGTCCATGGCAATGTTCATGGGTGTATCTCAGTTTACAGAAACAGCATCAACCTTGGGCAGCATACCTACAAGATTGTCTTTAAATGTAACTTTTATTTTCTTTTCCTTTGTTGCCTCTTTCTATTTCTTATTGCAGTATAATTCAGTGAAACAATATAGATTAGATATACTATATTATGAACTGAGGCTTGTAAATAGAGGAATCTGATTGGCCAAGAGCTCTTTGAAGCCGTGATGATATCGGGCTACATTATCACAGCTTCAAAAAAGTTCCAGCACCACCAGCCTCCTTGCTGTCTACTGTCTGAGAACTATTTTTCCAAAAGGTACTCCTACACCACCCAAAAACTCATTCATAAAATGTTTTAAAACCTGTTTTTTTATTTTTTTTATTCATAAAACTTATAACTTGGCTCATAATAGCAATTATACAATGGGGTATGAAAATCCTGTAACCTTATTGGTCAAAACAGATCACATGACTGTGGTAAATCCTCCAGTATACCCACTGTAAAAGTTTTCTGTCACTATAAAAACAAAAAAACAAGTTGAACATTGTATAATAGCAATATACCATGACAAGGAGTGGGTATATGGGTGGATTTACCACTTCTGGTGTGGGTAAGTCACTCGGCTGCGCCTCGTGACCGAACCACACCAGGCTTCGTAAATCCACCAATATACCCACTCCCTGTCATGGTATATTTCTTAATAAGTCACTCCAGTGTGTGGTATATCATGGGATATCATCACTTCTCAGGCAGTTGGACGCACTTGGCCTGTGGCCTCGTGCCCAACCACCCGAGGCATGCTGATATCCCATGATATACCACACCCTGTCATGCCTTATTGCTTAAGTATGTAATTTTGCAGATTTACACTGTGGAAAGAAAGTCCACAGAACTGATCACTTAACTGTGGAATAATCACATTTGTGCAGATTGATGTACAGTATTTACCTGCCGAATAATATTCCAAAGAAAATTCATTCCACAGTTCATGTATATTATTCCACAATTCAGCCACAAAAGTTTGCGGAATTAGGTGAAAATTTGTCAATCACATTCGGAAGATTATGATTCTGCCAATGTTTTTTTTCTTCATTTAATTCCATGACATTAGTGATATTTTGTGAAATTTCCACTAATTCAAAATTCAAAGATTACACCCAACTCTACCAACAACACACTGAGTATAGAAACTTGTCCTTCTATCAGTTTTAAATGATGTTTGTTTATGCATTCTATTATAGCCCTCACACTGCTTAATCTTTTTGTTTAAACTTCAAATTTAAAATCATCAGGAATTGTTTCTTAAAATATCATAAAGTAGTAAGAGACCCCCCCCCCTTAATTTTCTGCACTTGAGACTATACATCCCCAATTTATTTAGCTGCTCTTGGAATGGTATTTCCTTGAATTCCTTAATTAGTTTGATGGCTTTCTTCTGCATTCTCTCAACTGTGACACAAAGTCTTAATGGGGTCTAATATATATCCTATAGAGTGCACCCATACCATTTTCATTCATGCTAGAAAAGGGTTCCATGCCATTTGGGCTATGCAAAAAGTGTGAACATCACAACAGCAAGCGCAATAACAGCTGCAACAATAATGGCAATGGCAACTACAGCTACCATGCACGTACAGCAATGGACTGGAATTTTCAGTGCAGGGATCCAATGTGCATATTTGATATTATGCAGGGGGGTCTGCCCCCCCATGCCATCTGCACCCCACTATTTTTAATTAACCAGCTCCGGTGGGGAGTGGACACAGGGAAAAATTTGTATGCTCCGGGGAGGGAAGGGAGCAGAGAAACAGGACTAAATTACATGTAATGTAACTTCCTTTCCATAGTCGCTGTAGTTGTCCCCTCACTACTATGTGACACTTGTTCTTTTTACAGGTGCTCAAATTGAATTGCCCTTTTTGACTCGCTGTTTGCGTTTCATTCTTATTACGTGGTACCCTAGAAAAGTTGTGATGGGTGCTACTCAGAGCCCTGCTTGCCATTTCAACAATTATTTTACAATATTTAATGTGCTTTTAATCGCTGGAAAAGAGTTACAATAGTACACAATCTCTTCTCTCCTTCCATGTTTTTAGGCTGTTTCCATTTAAAAGTAGTTAACCCCTAAGTTCTTAGTGCCCAAATGCAATGTGGTGCATTTGCCTCTGTTAAATTTCTTCTTCTATTTAGCCACCCATCTACTTCTCTTACCCAGATTGTGTGCTTCTATTCCCTTCAGGATAGTCTATAGGGCTTTGAGTTTAGTATCATCTGCATATTTCTTTGGCCAGTTGGTGATGCCTGTGCTGAGATCACTAATATAGGCTTGGAATAAGGTTGGTCCCAGTACTAAACACAATGGCATTACATTCATTGCCTTCTGAGTACTTATAACTACATTTTCAGATTATTTGGACAATGTCCTCTAGTGAGGACATTATTCAGAGAATAATGAAACTTTGAAAAGATGTTTCAATCATCTTTTTCTATGACACCATTGTTTGACATGAGATCAAATGCTTTACTTAAGTATAACAGGACAACAACCAGTAGGCCTCATTAAGGCAATTCTTTGCTCACAGATAATGATGGTTTGTGATTCCGGTTGCTCGGAATCTATCTGACATAATTAGATACATCAGATTCTGGAATGTTTTTCGGCAAATAGATTTTTGGTATTTAAGGCAGAAAATCCAAATTATGAATAAGTGTTGGATGCAATTCCAGATCTGCATCTGGCTATACTACAAACTTGATTGCAAAACCCCATCCATGTTGTATCCTTATGAGAGTGCTGCTATTGTTGCTCAGTGTTATCCTTCTTCTCTTGTGGTACATTCACTGTTGGTACAGTGGATTGATCAGAGATCCACTTCCACTAAATATGGGCTGCAACCCAGCATTAGTTTGGTGCCCCATTGTACTGTCAACTTATCCTCCAGCCTGTTTTTGACCAGCACACCGATGACAGAGAGTAAGATGGTGGCAGGTGGAGGGTCATCGCATCAACAAATCAGTTATTGCTAAGGCTGGCTGGGTCATCATTGTCCTTCATCCCTCCTCATCTTTCCTTCTGACTGTTGTTCAGTCTTTGGGGTCAATGGTCATTGGTAACATAGGTGAGTGATTGACTTGATCCCCTTCCCTGAACCATGATTCCCAGAAGAATGTGCTTTCTGGGGCCTACCAGCACTAGTCTTTGGGTTCCTGTATGTCTCTCCAGATTAAGAGAAACTACTGGGTCTGCCAAGAGAAGCCAGGTTTTCCTACAGGTTGGCAACCACTTATTCCCCAGAAGATACCTTGGGAGCTGCAACCAGACAAGTAAGTCAGTCCAGCAGCAGCATGTGGCACCATCAGGTCTTGGAGGAACGAAGTGATTCGAGGAGCAAAGATGGATTTGTGAAGTGCTCCACAACACAAAGCAGAATACTTTGCGTTATAATGAGTGATGCGAAGTCCATTGAAAACAATGACTTCGCATTACTCCACCTCCCCAGACCACTACTCCACCAAATTTAAGGTGAAGGGTATTGAGGGTAATGCACTTCACCTCACTTCACCTTGTTTTTGAGCTCCAAAGGTGAATTTTGCAGTGATTCATGGGATTTCAGGTCACATGGGCTCTATATTGATCTGCACAGCCTCAGTTCGGGGGTAGTATGTGTAGGAAGGAGTAGGAGACAGTGTGCTCTGAGAGCTGTCTGTGATTGAAACCGTCTAAAAGCTGTTAAAAAAGCATTTTTGCATTTTATTTGGGGCTTAAACTTTAGTTCATCGACTGTAGGAAACCCTCCTGTGCTCATATCATCAAGCATTTTGGTTTTTGTGTGGATTTTGAATGTTAATGTACAACATTGAGTGTGTGTAGTGAAAGACAGTGAAAGTGTGCTTTGGGGGACGGGTGTATCTGTGGTGTAGGTAGATTTAAGTTGAAGAAATAGTGATTTCTTTGTTTTTTGGTTATATTTTCGTTATATAACTGACTGTGTTAATGAACACACAGTAATATCATCAGTAATTGGTGAAATGTTCTTGCTGTTTGTGTGTTGTGTGGATCTGGTGCAGCAGTTCATAATTTCAGGTTGTTTACATTATAATACGTGGCATATTACTGAACTTTTGAATTTGCTACACATTACTCATTCAGCTTTGTAGACAAACTGTTCTGTGTGTGTGTGTGTGTGTGTGTGTGTGTGTGTGTGTGTGTGTGGTGTTGCATGACATCAAATAATACACCTTTTATTGTGCCACAGACTAGTGTAATTGCAGGTGCAGCAGTGTGAACCTGCTATCCACTGCAGCTGCCTGATTTTGTACTGCGATCGTGGTATCTGGCCTTTGTTTTGCTGCTTGTACTGCCGTAAAAATCTGCAGTCAGTGCTCCCCCCCCCCACCTCCACCTGCAAAAGGAATTTTTTACCAGATTGGATTGTTTTTGTGACCTCATCAGCACCACTGGTTACTGAAGTTGTTTTCATTGCATGACAGACTAGTCTCTTATCTGCTGCTGAAGCTACAGTTGTTTTTTTGGCTTCACATCCAGCATCCCCCCAATCAGAGAGTAAATGTATCAAAATCTAAATTTGGTTATAAAATTGTGGTTGATCCCCCAAAATGCCGGCAAAGAGATGTGCAAGCAAAGCTGTTTCTTGCCATGGCACTGCTGGCAGTAAGATAGTCTGTGGGTGTGGTAGTACGCAGATGCAGAAGTGCATTGCTGATGTGAGGAAAGGTTTTTCTCCTGCAATGTTTTTTACAGCCCAATCAGTATCTTCACTCATAGTTGGAGGAGATGATGTTTTCCCAGCTGGTGGTGTTAGTGTTACTGGTGCTAGTGGTGGTGGTAGTATTAGTATTGGTGTGTCAAGTTCGAATTTCGACCAGTGTACCGTATCCAAAAATATTGAGTGTGAAGCAGTGCAAGTGAGTGGCAGTGTAGATGATGTCACACTTCCCAGTAACATCCCAGTAACTGAACCTGAGGATTCTGATAATCATGTCAACGATAGCATACAATGTGATATTCCGTCCACCGTGGCAGTTAATGTCATCATTTTCCATGCAGTGATTCACAGTGTGGTGAAAAAATATCAAGTGATGGTGGTGTAGATGCTGATGATGAATGTGATGATGACGATGATGCTGCTGTTGTTGCAACATGCAGTCCACATGCTAGCATTCAAGCAGAAGATGTGGATGTGTGTGACGTTGATGAATATGATGATGATGTAATTGACCCCAGTTGGGAACCGGAGAAAAAGAAATTCAAAGTGGCTGTGTCTGAGTCTGTTTACAGGAATCCCCCCCCCATGTAAAAACTTGTGATTTACCAGTTTTAGTTGATGATGATGACCCAGTAATAAATATGATAGGTAATCGTGGTGGTCAGTTGCAGTCCAGGTGTGCAGTGCCCGAATCATCACGTGCCCCCCCCACTTCAGTGCTTAAAATAACGGACTTAAATAAGCCATATCATGGACATGTTAAAAGTAGAGCATCATAATCCCTTGTTTGGGATTTTTTTGTTCAAGATGCAAATGATGAGTCAGTTACAATCTACCAGGTTTGCCATGTGCGTGTGAGTTGAGGTAAAAAGGGGAGCCATCTGGGCACAGGAGGACAGCATATGCATCTTAAGAATAGGCACTTGACACTGTGGATCCAGCACAAGCTGGCAGCTAATACTACAGTGGGGCATTCACCCTCATCACTGGCAACCATAGCCAGCATGTTATCCCCTTCCATGACTGTTAAGTCCAGTAGTAAATTAAACGTGTGCAGTACTGAGGTAATAAGAGCAGAGGATTACTACAGGCATGATGAGGTGAAGGACCATAATGACTTTGAAATGTTGTCCAGTGCTGGTGAGAGTAGCAGTTTTTGTGGTGGTGGTGGTGGATGCAGTATGTCTAGTGCAAGTGGTACATCAACCCCGGTTGGCAAATCTGGAATAATAACTGCATTTCTGGGTTTGTCATCATCACCTGTGCAACTGTCTTCATCAAACGTCCACACTCCACCTCCTGCCAATGCCATTCATCACAGAGCACAACCATTTGTGATCACACCCCATGTAAAACGTTTAAGTCAGCCCACGTTACAGAGTGTTTTTACGCATAAGCTGAAGTACCCCCGAATCATACAGTGCCACGTGATCACGTGAACTTAATGCTGTTGTAGCGGAAATACTGGCATTTGATCTTTTGCCCTTCTCCTTTGTGAAGAGTTCTGGATTCCGACAGTTTGCTGCACATGCCTGTCTAAAAATCCCATCCAGGACATACTTTTCTACCCGTGCTGTCCTTGAGTTGTTCCACACTGTGTCCGATTCAGTAAGACATGCCCTTCAACATTCCTCCCCTCCATTCATCTATTTAAGTATGGAGACATGGACAAGTGGCAAAACAGCAGGGAGTTCATATTTGTGTATAACTGCATACTGGGTGCAGGTGTCGGGGGTTGTTTGTGATGTTGGTAGTGTGAATAATCAGTGCAGTAAGGTGGATTGTCGCGGTAGCAATCTTCCAGGAATTCGACAGCATGCAACCCTTGCTATGCACAATGTGACCTGTTCATACACTGGTGAGAACACATTGGATATGGTACTGACTGAAATTGACAAATAGCTAAACCCTCTGTCCCTGAGAGCTGGGTTCATAGCAAGTGACAATGGGTCAAATGCGGTGAAATGCATCACGAATGGTGTTTTTTTTTTCATGTTCCATGCATGGCCCACTGTTTAAATCTTGTGGTGCAGGAGTTTCTGCAGCACCCTGATGTAAAGGAAATGCGGACCATTGCACGACATACCTGCTCTCACTTTTCGAGATCTGGAAAGGCCCGTGACCAACTGCGGCAGTTGCAGATACAAAACAGCCTGCCTCAGCACTGCTTAAAGCTGGAAGTAGTCACCCAATGGAACTTCACTTTATACATGGTAGAGAGGTTGTATGAACAATACAAAGCTGTCTCAGAATATCTTGTCATGCACACTAGCCGTGACAGTTCCAGGGGCTCCATGTCTATGACAACTGAAGAGTGGTGCCTCATGGACTCTGTAATAACAATTTTGCAGCCTTTTGAACATGCCACACAGGCAGTGAGTGGCAAGTCTGCCTCCATTAGCCAATCAATTCCACTGCTGTGGGTGCTGAGGCAGACATTGGAGAATGTACATCATGGCCTTGATGTTGCTGAAGATGGTGGTAGCAGTATGTTGCTGCAACACATGTTGACAGTATTCGACCAGAATCGTCACGTTGTGAGCATTCAGTGTAGTGGCAACTTTGCCACAGCAACAATGCTGGACCCACGATACAAATGTGGAATTACATCAGTACTGGAGGGAGGGCCTGAATAAGTAAAAAATATCAGTGGCCAACTGTTGCACTTGGTTCATGGGGCACAGAAGTCACATGTCAAGGTCAGCAAACCTCAGCAGCATAATCTGGCTGAAGGTGTACCTGTAGGACTATCAAGCATATCCTGCAAGGGGAAGGGGACAGCAGTTCCAGGTGGTCTGTCGTCCAAAGTGGCTGGCATGAACCTGCTTTAGGAGGCTTTGTCCCAAGTGGGTATTTGTGAAATAAATGATTTGGGAGAACAGGATGATGTATCAACAACTGGACTTAGTGCGGCTCAGAGAATGGTTGAGTCATGTTTGTCTGAAAACAGGCATCTGACAATAACTGAAGATCCTCTTTTGTACTGGAGTGGAAAGGTCAGTGACTGGCCAGAGCTGACTGCAGTGGCACTGCAGTACCTCACATGTCCACCCTCCAGTGTAAGTGTTAAGAGGGTATTCAGCTCAGCAGGTGCAATAGTCAGGGATCATCGGACAAACCTGTCTCCTGTTACTGTTAGTTTGCTAACATTCATTAAAATGAATGAGAGTCACATACCAGCACAGACTGCAACCTTGGTATTCCTACCCTGGCCTAGCCATGGTGGTTTTGGTGATGTGGAAATGGAGCACCTGGTGGCACTGGCAGTGGCTGCCTGAAATGGCCCACCACTGACGTAGATGATGACACAATGGAGAAAGAATTTCCCATTGGTCAGACTTCAGACATAGATGACTGTGAGGGAAGCTTTCTTTATGAGGATGATGATGTGGTTAATGTTGGCAGGTTTTAACTGAAGTTGTTAAAAGGTGGTGTGCCACCCCTGACCACCACCTCCACCACTGGGACTGATGTTAGCCACTGCCACCACTGAGCATGAGTCTGTCTGACCCTCGGACCACCACCACCAGGACTGATGTTAGCCACTGCCACCACTGAGCATGAGTCTGTCTGCACCCTGGACCACCATCACCAGGACTGATGTTAGCCACTGTCACCACTGAGCATGAGTCTGTCTGACCCCCAGACCACCACCACCGGGACTGATGTTAGCCATTGCCACCACTGAGCATGAGTCTGTCTGCCCCCCTGGATTACCACCACCAGGACTGATGTTAGCCACTACCACCACTGATCATGAGTCTGTCTGACCCCCGGACCACCACCGCCGGGACTCATGTTAGCCACTGCTACCACTGAGCATGAGTCTGTCCACCTCCTGGATCACCACCACCACTGGGACTGATGTTAGCCACTGCCACCACTGAGCATGAGTCTGTCTGATCCCTGGACCACCACCACTGGGACTGATGTTAGCCACTACCACCACTAAGCATGAGTCTGTCTAACCCCCAGACCACCACCACCAGGACTGACGTTAGCCACTGCCGCCACTGAGCATGAGTCTGCCTGACCCCTGGACCACCACCACCAGGACTCATGTTAGCCACTGCCACCACTGAGCATGAGTCTGTCTGCACCCTGGACCACCATCACCAGAACTGATGTTAGCCACTGTCACCACTGAGCATGAGTCTGTCTGACCCCCAGACCACCACCACCAGGACTGATGTTAGCCATTGCCACCACTGAGCATGAGTCCGTCCGCCCCCCTGGACTACCACGACCAGGACTGATGTTAGCCACTACCACCACTGAGCATGAGTCTGTCTGACCCCCGGACCACCACTGCCGGGACTCATGTTAGCCACTGCTACCACTGATCATGAGTCTGTCCACCCCCTGGATCACCACCACCACTGGGACTGATGTTAGCCACTGCCACCACTGAGCATGAGTCTGTCTGATCCCTGGACCACCACCACCACCGGGACTGATGTTAGCCACTACCACCACTGAGCATGAGTCTGTCTGACTGTTGGACCACCACCACCACTGGGACTGATGTTAGCCACTGCCACCATGGAGCATGAGTCTGTCTGACCTCCAGACCACCACCACTGGGACTGATGTTAGCCACTGCCACCACTGAGCATGAATCTGTCTGACTCTCAGACCACCACCACCGGGATTGATGTTAGCCACTGCCACCACTGAGCATGAGTCTGTCTGACTGTCGGACCACCACCACCGGAACTGATGTTAGCCACTGCCACCATGGAGCATGAGTCTGTCCGTCCCCCAGAACCACCACCAATGGGATTGATGTTAGCCACTGCCACCACTGAGCATGAGTCTGTCCGCCCCCTGGACCACCACCACCGGGACTGAAGTTAGCCACCACTGAGCATGAGTCTGTCCGCCCCTCAGACCACTACCACCTGGACTGATGTTAGCTACTGCCACCACAGAGCATTAGTCTGTCTGACCCCTGGACCACCACCACCACTGGGACTGATGTTAGCCACTACCACCACTGACCATGAGTCTGTCTGACCCCTGGACCACCACCACCAGGACTGATGTAAGCCACTGCCACTACTGAGCATGAATCTGTCTGCCTCCTGGACCACCACCACCAGGACTGATGCTAGCCACTGCCACCACTGAGCATGAGTCTGTCCGGACCACCACATCCATCAGCCACAGACACAAAGCTTCTTAATATTGAAATCATAAAGTGAGTATGTGTACTCATGTTTGTTATGCTGTTTCACTTCCTTTAGTTGTATGTTTTGTTTTCAGTAGCTTTTCAGAGCCACAATGGTAAAACACATACAGTACACTTATTTTGTTTCTTTTACAGGTTTAACAAAAAAAGTCTCCATCACTAAAACTCAGTGGGAGTGGTACTGCATCTGCACCATACAGAGAGTAACCTATGGAATATCCATGTGAAATCCATTCTGGTAAGTATGAAGATTTTATTTCATCTGTTTCATTGTTTTGGTAAGACTGCAGCAAATATTGCACACAGGTTGTGTTATTTGACAAGATGTGGATTTGAAATGTAACTTGACTTGAGATTGAGAACCAGGGAGGGACAAATAATTAAGTTGTAAAAAGTCATTCATTTAATTTTTTAGGAAACTTCCAAATGCTTTGTTTTTCTGTCAGAGTGGCCTTATCCAAAAAAGTTCTTCAACATCAGGCACCCCCTTCCCCCGGGCTTAGGCACACATGCAACATGCAGAAGTCGTTTCCTTCGATGACTATGACCATCATTAACAACTGGACTCCAGAAGGATGCAGATGAAATCTGTGAAGAAGTATGAAAATAAGAAACTATTACAGATAAACCTGCAAATATGATTCCCCCCACCCCCCAAAAAAAATAATACTTACCTTCATGTGCTTGAGAGTTATCCATTTCCAATTTCAATGCAAAAAATTCTCATTGATCATTGGAATGTGCACACCAACAGTTTCTGTGACCTGTGGTGCAGAACAATACCATGAGTACATGTCCATGTCAACACCCCTTCTCACCTACAAAACATAGAAACATATATCTATATACAATCTATTCACCAAGACTATTATTAGTGTACAGCCAAAGGGCTCCCTTCCATCCAGTTGAGATGATCACATTGCATTTGCTCAAATCACCTTGCAGAGCACATTGGACCAGCAACAGGACGCTCACGGTCATCACTTTACTCTGGGGGACTTTGTATGTGCTGCAACATTATCATTTCACTGTGTTACCACTTGTCGATTTTCTGCACTCAAGGAGGATGCATTCTGGGCCTGCAGAAAAAATATGGGGACTCTGTGCCACCACTGTGCACATGACTGAGTGCACCATTAATTCTGGGGGACTTTGTATGTGCTAAAACATTCTCATTTCACTGTGTTACCACCTGTCAATTTTCTGCACACAAGGAGGATGCATTCTGGGACAGCAGAAAAAATATGGGGACTCCGCACCACCACTGCGCACATGACTAAGTGTGTCATTAATTCTGGGGGCTTTGTATGTGCTGACACACTCTCATTTCACTGTGTTACCACTTATCAAATTTCTGCACACAAGGAGGATGCATTCTGGGCCTGCAGAAAAAATCTGGGAACTCTGTGCCACCACTGCGTGCATGACTGAGTGCGCCATTAATTCTGGGGGACTTTGTATGTGATGAAACACTCTCATTTCACTGTTACCACTTGTCAATTTTCTGCACACATGGAGGATGCATTTTGGGCCTGCAGAAAGAATCTGAGGACTCTGTGCCGCCACTGTGCGCATGACTGAGTGCACCATTAATTCTGGGGATGCTTTTTGTGCGTTGTGTGATTTTTGTGAGCTCATGATGTCATACTAACATTATCAATTAAAGCAGCATTGCAAGAATATCGTGACAATTTTGAACTGTACTTTTTTATGCTACTTTACATTGCCACAACCACTAGTTACCTTCGAGTCGTGACTTGAATGATACGCTTCTTTTCATAATTTCTGTCTGCTTTACTTAGTTGACTACTTTTTTCATGTATGAAAAAAAAATGAGCACTTCTTTCAGTATTGTTCTGGCCACATTTGTATTTATTTGCAGCTGCTTTTCAATAACTATTGTTCTGTGGTGTCATAAAACACTGCCTGCTGCATAACTGTAAATTTACAACAGAAGTGATATATTACAACTAACTGATGTGTTGGAGAAAAGCAGAGGAAAACAATGACAAAAACCTGGTCACCACAAATTTAAAAGGAATGCTCCTTTCATTATTTCACATATGAAAAAGGTAGTACAGCAGACTCAACTACTAGAAATTTTCTTATCATTCCAGTCAGGATGTAAGTAAAGGAAGTTGTAACATAGCATTAAAAAATATAGGTCAGAGTTCTCAACAGATTGTTGCGCTGCTGCTTTACAGATAGTCACCACATTACATAGTTATGGTGTTGGTGATGCACATAACCTAATATGTGGGGGCCTTACTTCCAGTGGAATATTTCTTGCTCCACAGAGTACAATATACAGTATTTCTGGGAAAACTGCCCATAATTTCATTACAGTGTGTCAAGTGATGGAGGAATTCCTGTTCAGAAAAGCTGCCCATATTCTGCCCTCCTATGTCAGCAACGTTAGGACATGATGCCAGGGGGAGTGCAGTGCATGCTCCACTATAATGAATGTCCGGCAGCTATCCCAATGTTTCATTATGTTATAAGGTTCACTTTGTGGTGAAATGTGGGAACGTTTCCACTAACAAGGATCTTCTTACTGGAAGTTTGCCCACATGTTTCACCACAAACTGACCATTATAACATAAATAAACATTCGGAAAGCTGCCGGACTATTGGATATTCACTGTAATGGACCACGCACCCGCGCTGTCCCTGGCATCACATCCTAACATTGCTGAGAAGGGGACAGAATGTGTGCAGCTTTTCAGAACGGGAATTCCTCTATCACGTGACACACTGTAATGAAATTACAGGTGGTTTTCACAGAAATGTATTGCACTATGTGGAGCAAGAAAGATTCCCCTGGAAGGGAAAATGTGTATTATTAAACAACAACAAAGAAAATACACACAAAAACAGTACAACACAGTAGTGGGGAGGTTGGGGGGCAGAAAACAATCCCTTAATATGGCCATGGGATGCCATGGTGGTCCAGCAGCAGGTGCAGCATTTTGACTATTTGCTGCTGCTGTTCTTGTATTGTGTCGACCTGCTGCTGCAAAGCACCAACCCTCTGATTATTCTCCTTCAGGGCCACCCACACCAGGGCAATGTCAGCCCCTGTTGCAGGGACTGTGGTGAGGTCCACTGCAGGTGGAAATACAGGTAGTGGTGGTAGTAGAGAGGGTGATGCTGGTGGCTTTGGTGGTGGTGGTGGTAGTGCAGCTGCTGTACTGGCCCTCCTCCTGCTGTAGCGGTGAAGCATAACTTCAACCCCAGCAGCACCCTTGGCCACTACCACAGAAGGACCAGCAGGTGGATGCCTGGCCCCTTCCATGGCAGCCTGCCACTCCACCTTGTGGTGGTTGAACATGTGGGTGCACTGGCCACCAGTCCCCAAATGTGTCCCCCAGGGCCACGGTGCAGCAGCATACCACACAGACAGCACACCATGACTGTGCTGTCTCCCCCCACAGAGTTAAATAACTTCCACATTGTGGAGCTGTGGGGGGGACCAGACACAGTCCTCACACCACCTATGTTTTCCAGGGGCACCTCCTGTGGCTGTGGAGGTGTTGGAGGGGGTGCTGCTGGAGCCCCTACAGCTGCTACAGGTGGTGGTGGTAGTGGAAGAGAAGGTGGATGCACAGCAGCCACTGGTGGCACTGGTGGTGCTGCTGCTGCTGTTGCTTCCACATGGGGGGAAGCAATACCCAGGAGTCAGGAGGGGTCCAGCATCAGACTACCACCCCCATGTGTCCACACTCCACTCTTCTGACCGCTGCCATGGGCCAGCGACTCGCCTTCTCCAGGGTTCATCCTTCCCACACAAGTCCCCGACACACACACACACACACACACACACACACACACACAGACACACACAAACTGACACACACAGTCACACACACACAAAACAAAACAAAACTAATAAAAAATTCACTACCAAATAAACAATCACAAACACAATACAAAAACTAAATAAAGATATAACTTTTAAAAAAGCTGTTGTTTTCTTCACACAAAGGCAATAAAGCACTGACTCTACACCGCTCTCCTGAGCTTTCCACAAAGCCTTCTCCCTCTACGAATGCAAAGGAGAAAATGAAACTGCTTCTGTGACTCACTTCCTTTCTGCCTGGCTAAAGCATGTGACTTACAGTACTGTAAGCCTTGTGATGTGAGGGGGGCTGCCTATTTACTTGTCGCGTCACCTTATTTCACATTAAGGCATAATGACAATGTGAAGTAATAATAATAATGCTTAGTGAGCACTTTACAGTGCCCATTTCGCATTGTGCTCCACCAACGTCAAGTGGGCACTTCACGTCCACTTCGCCAGCGGATTTAAAATTTGCAGCTTCTCTAATTTCAAGCTGTTTTTGATCTAGACACAAGCAACACAATTGGTAAAAAATGCATTTATTAATACTTCGACACTCCCTAGATCTCAGAATCTGGACAATTAGCAGTCACAAAACTTGCTATATCCCAATAACATGTCACTCTGACTACACAGTCAGAGTAGTCTTCATTTTCATGCTGCACGTCAATTTAAGCCATGTTTTGTGATATACATAATAAAACTTCTCCAAGCTAAATTCCAGCTGCAATAGTTTATTTGAATGAGAGTTACAGAGATATACATAAATGCAGAAAATTAGCAAAACAATTTAAGTGCAGGTAATTGGCTACATATGGTACATAAACTAAAATAAACAAACATAGCAGGTGACTGACAAAACCAGACTCTGATGCATAGCTACAGAATACAAAGGTATTACATAAGCAAACATTAAAGAGCTATTGATGTCTCAAAGAAATTTTAAAAAACATAATAATTAGGTACAATTCTGCTTTCATTCCATTTATCTTTTATATGTTTCTCCTCCCCATGATTTATTACTAAGAAATATGTATGGATATATGATTGCTGTCCCTTAGAGTTCATTTTCCATTCATCTGCCTCTATAGATTACTCCCTACTTCAAGTCATAATCCTCTGTTGTGACATCATAATCTGTTGCCATGGGAGTAACTGTGAGGTCACAGGCATGCTGTATGACTTTAGGTAAGGAGAACGCAGCATGAATAAATGAACTCTTCAGGTGCAAAGATGCTGTTTTAATGCAAATGACCTCACTACTAAATATCGGGGAGGTGAAATACAGAACTGTTGGGAAATACAAGCTGGTCAGTGCCTAAATGTTATGTTTTGTTGAAGTTCTCCTAAACATGTCACCAGCTCTTTAAGGCGGTATATTACAGGTTAAATCTATACCTTATTGCACATGGAAGTGCCATTTTATTGCAGTGGACAACCATTTTATACAGTATTGTACAAGAATAATTTTTATATCACACAAACAAGGTTGGGAGATTGTGTGTGGGTCTACTTATTAAATAGCAGCATTGAAAATAGCTTCTTCATAGGTCAGTTCAGATTTGTCCATGTGCAGAAAATTATCATTCCACATCTGCACTGGAAGCTGGAACCCCCACTCAACCTCTTGTGTGCTCAATGGGTTACAAAACTAAAACTCAGTACAAGTGTTTTACCTTACTGCAATCTATGTTGGAGGTAATATAACAAAGTCCTCTCCCCTGCTTGGAAACCCTCCATCAACTCAACACATATTTTTAAATAACCCCCTCTGCCATAATCTGACTGTCTTTAAACCCTGCTCCAAACTGTATGCTATTGCGCCCCCCAGCATTCAAGAAAAGGGTGGTGGGGGTAGATTGACCATAGGACAAGTTGCAAACCACCTGGACATGGTCAGATATTTTTTTTTTCTTGCCAGCAATTTAGGGCTGAACAGCACAGTAAATAATTAATGCCATGTATTGGTGGATTGTGTGGCCATTTTATGCAGTATTGTGTGGTCCAATTACAAATACTTCGTAAGTAATCATTAAAAGATACAGCAGTTGCCCACCCCTACATGAAATTGTATTACAATACACTGGTAGCAGCACCAAAACAATCTAAGGAAGACTTTCTATCAACTGGTAGATTGAAATTGTCCGATACTCATGTTTAGAACTGATATATAGTCTGTTGCACTACTATCTTCAATTTTTTTCAGTTAGATCCTATAGAAGTAGATGTTCCTTTTGTAGCCAATTTAGTTTAATCAACTTAATGGCAACAACAGTTATCAAGCTATATGTACTATATACTATACCTTTTCATTTATTCCAGTCCTACTGGGAGGATTTCCAGGCACACCGGTTCATAATGAACTATAACTAAGCTGCAAATACTTTTTTTTTTGTTGTAACAATTTTTGTTAACAGTTTAAACCCAAAACATAAGTAAAATAATTTTGTAAAATGGTGAGAGTAAGAGTTCTTTTTCTGCTGGGTTTGGTAAGTCAAAAGAATTTAGTTTTGTAAAAACTTGACATTTACATTTTCTACTGTCAGTTTAATTTATGCAAGTACTGTACTATGGAATTGTAATATTTTATTTTCAAAAAGTCTATATTTTTTGTTTTGTATAACATGGTGTTGAATAGAGAAACAGAAATAAACATATAAAATAAAACAACACGGGGACAATTGAAATAAAACATATTTTGGCTATCAAGTTTAGGTCAGGAAAAACCTATTTACTGCTAAGAATCAACCTAATCTCTAATTATCATTTTTTAATTATTATTCTCGTTATATTTTTGCAGATGCCTGAGTATTTTCTGATACTCCTAAAACAAATCAATAAGATACTGCAAGTACAAATCATATTTTCAAATATGCTATGAATACAGTATCTCATGTCACTGATAAACTGGTAACCTTTGCAAGTCTGGAAAAGCAATCAAAATATAATCTACATAATTAATTATAATTCGTATGACTGTACCTGACATCTTGTCTGAGAGCATTATGTTACTTTCAAGCAGTGTAGCCCTTGGAGCAATACAACACAAATTTTATTAAAACATTGTTTCCTCACCCTAGAGAGGGAAATGTTCTATGGGAGAGCCATCTATAGTGTATTGATCCTCTGATACTGAAAATGGATTATGTGATGCACAAAATCCATGTTCTAACAAACTGCCTTGGGCTACCCATATTCTTTTTCACTTCTGTGTGCTTCTGTTTATCTCTTAATGGGAACCCATTTTTTAGATACCACGCAATGAGTCATTTCCAGAGGAGAGGGGAGAACATGGTCAATAAACATAACAAAGTCCGTAAGGGTTCTAGGTTTCTGCATGACTTTTCCTTACAAGAATGGAGAGTGAAATAGCCATAATGAAATTAATACTAATTACTGTGGGCCTGATTTTCAAAGGGTCCTAAGACTGGTGCAGTTTGCACTAAACCCCCACCTACGTCAGACTCCAGGTGCACCAGGAACCCTGCACTGGATTTTGCTAGAGCAGTGATCCTGGTGCCACAGTTCTCAGAGTTGCCACAGACTGGGTGGTGTACTGAACAAGTGGCACACCAGAGGGGTTTGACAGAGGGGCTGTGATCCCTTCCCACCTGTTAGAAAGCCACTCTAGGCAGTAAATGTTGGGGTGGCATTTGAAACCCCAGATGCTGTCTGGTATGTGGGCATGGTGCCCCGTATTTCTCTTATTGGGTTGTTTGGCAACCCTACAGATGGCAATGTTCTAAGGTGTGGCAGGCAGCTGTGCCCAGGATGGCAGAGGTCCAGAGAGCATGGAAGCAGCAGCAGTGTGAAACCAAAGAACCTGTACTGGTGAACCTGCTGAATACACACCCTAACAGCTTGAAACAGGCACTGACAACCACAGACTGCCCCTGGCTGCACTGTCAGCAGTGCTGTGGTGTTACAGGATGGGCACCCTCTGTTATGTCTAAGATGCCTCTGATGCACACCTCCATGTTTGCTAGCTGAGATCACCAATAGATGCCTGAGGATACCTGCAGGTGGTTACAGCACATCCAGAGGCAGGTGGCAGACTGTGTCAGCATTACCAACTGAACAATACAGGAGGGGATGTCTACAGGATTGTTGCTGCTGTGCTCCCCCCACTGTCCCATACTGTTCTTGACACTGCTCTGTGGCAAGCATGGTAGGTTGTTACCATAACTATGTCCCCATATGTGACTGTGCCAGTCTCCATTCGTGGTATAGGTTCAGGGTCCGATTATCCTGGCAGGTCCCACAGAACCATGCAGCAGCCCTACATGAATATCAATGCCTGTCATCCCAGATCTGGGGGTGTTGTAGTGGTCGCAACCAACCATGCATGCCACAGAGCAGTGTCCACAACATACAGGATGGTGTGGGGACAAGAGTAGCCACATTCCTGTTTCATCCACTCCTGTATCATTTAGCTCATGGCTGGTCTAACTACAGGCACACTATGTGGCCACTGCAGGACTTTCAAAATCCCAAATTAGGGATGCTGCATCCCAACCATGATGCAAGCCCTCTTCTGCCTTGGCACACTGGTGCAGTCATTGTAAGGATGGTACAAGTCTGGTTGGAGCATGCACTACCCCCAGTGGCACAGAGTACATTACAAAATCAGGGTTGGTACAAGATCTGGCACAAGTGGCCTTTTTTGCCATTTCTTCTTGCCTCAAGCCCCTTGAACCAGTCCTGATCTTTTGAAAACTGGGCACTGTATGTCTTTTATATTATGAACATACAAAATTGCTAGCAGATACAGGCCATTTAGTCTTTCTAATCTGCTCAATTGTGCAGCACTTCAGTCCATTAGACTGCAGCTGCCCCTCCCTCATATGCCCTCCCCCATCTTGTACCCCCTCTGAAGTTGTACCCTCCCCATGCATCTGTCCCACCAACTCTGGAAGCTCTCAACACTTTGCAGTGATACAATGTCCTCTGGCAGAGCGTTCCACCCAGCCACCATCCTTTCTGTGAAATAGTGCCTCCTCAGTTCCCTCTTAAACCTGCCCCCTTCAAACTTCGTAGAGTGTCCCCAGGTTTCCCTTCCACCCTTCAGACTGAACATACACCTGGTGTCTACTCTGTTCAAACACCTAAGGTACTTGAAGATCTCAATCATATCCCCTATCTCCCTTCTTTCTTCCAGGTTATACATAATGAGATCTCTCAGTCTCTCCTCATATGGTCTGTTCCCCAACCCCTGGATCATTTTTGTTACCCTGATCTGTACCACTTCCAGTAGTTTGATGTCCCTTTTCAAGTAGGGACACCAGAATTGCATGCAATACTCTAGGTGCAGTCGTACCAGGGACCTGTACAAGGGCAAGATGACCTCCCCACTCCTAGAAGTAATCCCCCTTGCTACGCATCCTAGCATCTTGTTTGCCTTTACTTCTACCTTTCTGCACTGAGCAGAGTGGTTCATTTCCTCAGTTACCAGCACTCCAAGATCTTTCTCCTCCTTGGATTTTGTTAACGGGACACCCTCCAGCCAATAATTGTGTCCTGGGTTCTTGCCTCCTAAATGCATCACTTTACACTTCTTGGCATTGAAACCAAGCTGTTAAGTGTGAAACCATTCCTCCAGTTTTGTCAAATCCTCCTGAAGTACTTTTGCTCCCACCCCCCCCCGATCTACCTCAACACAAACCTTTGTGTCATCTATGAAGAGACTGATCTTGTTCTTAATCCCTACGGCAATGTCGGCTATGAAAATGTTAAACAGAACTGTTCCCAGTACCTAGCCCTGTGGTACACCACTTGTTACTATCCTGGGTCCAGATATCTCCCCCCACCCACACTACTATCTTTTGCTGTCTACCTTGCAGCCAGTTCTTGACCCATCTGACCAGTTTCCTCCCTACTCTCAGACTCTTCAACGTGCAGGTCAGCCTACAGTGTGGCAGCGAGTCAAAGGCCCTGCTGAAATCCAGGTAGAGGACTTCCACCGCATGTCCCCTGTCCAGTGCACTCGTAACCCAGTTGTAAAAATCAACCAAGTTCATCTGGCAGGATCTGTCTGAAACAAACCCATGCTGCCTAATATCCTGGAGGTTGTTATCCTAAAAAAATTGTACCAGCCTTGCCTTGAGGATTGTCTCCATCAGTTTTGCCATAATTGCATTAAGGCTCACTGGTCTGTAGTTCCCCAGTTTGTCTTGGGCCCACTTTTATGCAGAGGTACCACATGTGCTTCCCTCCAGTCCCTGGGCATGTACCCCAAGTTCAGAGAGGTATTGAACAGGTCCACCAATGGCCCTGCCAGGACCTCTGCCAACTCTCTCAGCACCCTGGGGTGAACTCCATCTGGGCCAGGTGCCTTGTCACCTTCAGGGGCTTAAGGCACTCTCTCACCCTTTCCACTGTGATTTCCCCATCCTTGGTTGCTTCTCCCCCACCCTCTCCCACCTCGCCCTTCCTCCCAGGTACGGGCTCATCCTTCTCCTTGGTGAAGACAGAACAGAAGTATTCATTAAGATCTTCTGCCTGCTCAGTCCCCTTTTCTACCCACCCACTTCCCCTCCTGATCCTAACAATTTGATCCTTGCTCTTCCTCTTCTGTCTGATGTATCTGAAGAAATCCTTTTCTCCTCTTTTGATCCCCTGTGCTAACCTCCGTTCGCTAGCCGCCTTTGCTGCCCTTACCACTCTGCTCACTTCTCTGGATTTCTATACATATTCTTCTTTGTCTTCTGCCCTGTTGGATTGCTTGTAGATCCAAAATGCATTCCTCTTTTCCCTCACCTTCTCCACTACCTCTCTACTCATCCAACTAGGTTTCTTGGTCCTGGCTTTCTTGCTCTGGCTCTTGATACAAGTTTTAGTGGCTTCAGCCAGTCCTGTCTTGATGACTGCCCGTTTTTATTCTGTGTCCATTTCTGGGCGGATGCTTGCCATGTGACTTTCCAGTATGTTTCCCATTCTTCCAAAGTCTGCCCTTTGGAAGTCCAGGACCCTAGTTTTTGTAGTGACTACTTCCCTACCCAGGTTGATTGAGAACCACACTGTGCGGTGGTCACTGGTTGCCAGAGGTTCCACCACCCATACATCCCTGACCAGTTCCCCATCTTCCAGTACCATGTCTAGCATATTCCCTTCCCTCATTGGCTCCATTACCCTCTAAGTAAGGAAGCCATCCTGGAATGCTTCCAGGATGATCTGCTTCCTGGCACAATTGGTTGCTGGGATGCTCCAGTTCACCACTGGTAGATTAAAGTCCCCTACCACCACTGTGCTCCCTTTGCCACTATGCCTCTTTATCTGCTCCCCCAGTTCCCTGTGTAACCCCTAGATGGCGCTATCCCAGGGGCTACTACCCTGCCTGATTTGTCACTAACAGGTTGAGGGGCCTGGTTCCGATGGCGGGTGCCTCCACCCAGAGGTCAGGGTTTGCAATAGTTAAACTAACTTGGTCACAGCCCTCTGGGACACTGCAACCCCTTTCTTCCCACTAGTGGCCCACACAGTATATCAGAATTACCTTCACAGTATACACTTACCCCCAGGACTGGTTCAGGCACTGGGACCCCTGTAAATAAGAAGATACAGTGCAACAATCACAGTACAGTACTTTAACATAGACAAATACCTCAGGCAGTATAACTTTGCAGAAACAAGCAGTTCTGATTTATTTAGGGGATTTAACAAGGACAGAAATCAGGTTAATTAGCTTATCACTTTACTCATCTACCTGGCTCTGTGCAGGCCTATCCCTACCAGTTACTGTCCCTGGGTACCCAAGCCCTAGTGGCTAGTCCAAACCGTGGCAGCTGGTAGGGCCCTTTCACACAGAGAAAAAAAATTAGTTAAACAGTCAGCAGTACAGTAATTCCATTTGGATTTAATGTGGCAATTCAACAGGGAGCGACCCTGAATTAGTACTACGACCTCCAAACAAGATGGGTCCTTCAAGCGTCAGCAGGGCTACTCTTGAGCTGCAGAGACTCCTCCACATTTATATGACAAACTGCAACAGGCAAAAGTCCTTTAATGGCAGCAAGTTCACTTGAGCTACACAAGCCTCCTCACACATTTATATGGTAAACAGTAACAGGCAAAAGTCCTTTAATGGCAGCAGGATTCACTTGAGCTACACAGCCTCCTCACACACATTTATATGGTAAACAGTAACAGGCAAAAGTCCTTTAATGGCAGCAGGATTCACTTGAGCTACACAGCCTCCTCACAATTTATATGGTAAAAGAAAGTACTATACCAGGCAGGCTGCTTCTCTATCGATCGCGTTACTGCACAATACCGAGGAGAACACACAGCAGATTCAGTTCCTGACAGACGGCGCAATTCAGCAATTTCTCCAGTCTTCTATAGGGTGAGCCTGGTTTCTACTCTTCAGATATCCTTTGATTCTCTTCACAGGACGGATGCAGTCCTAACAAGCAGTTACACAAGCTGCAGACCAGAACTCGGGGCCTTACACACATTTCCCAACTAAAACTGCACACTGAAAAAGCACAGGACTCCTTCCCTCTTCACTGCCAGAGCTCAACTGAAACTCCAGTAGACAAAACCAGGCACTTCCTTTGAGTTCCTCCCAGTTCTAGGCCGGATTGGCTGTCACTCACAATAGACTGCCCCTGTTGGTCCAAAAAGGCGCAAAGTCAAACTACATCTCCCAGAGTCACTGCCCATACAATCCTCTTGTGGCTGGCTCAGATTACGAGTCAAGTTCTGATTCGTCCAAGGCACCATTTTAGAGCTACCTTAACTCACACTGATTGGTCCAGTTCAGCAGTTCAAAACTAGAATGGGGAACTAGGCAAACACAGTTCTGGCTGCAAAGAAGCAGGTTAGACAAACTGTATTTTCATTATTACTCTAAATGATTTCTGGCAAACAGTTACATCTTTCAGATAGGTTCCCTTTGCACTCTAGTGACTGCAAAAGGTGAACTGACAGCAGCTCGAGTGGGACTGAAGCAGAGAAACACACAGTCCCCCTATACAAACTAATTATGTCTGCAAGCAGACAGCTCTTAAAGAGACAGTACCAGAGGCTCTAAAAACACTCACAGATAAATGGCTTAAACGCCAAACACCATTCAGGCTCGAAGCATTCAAGCAAGCTCCTGGAAGTCTTTTGGGAACCCCCATTTGCAGGGGGGTTACACCTATCAATGTCCTCCTTCTGGGCCAGAGGTCTATAAACAACCCCCAGACAGATCTTGGTCCCTTTCTGGCTGTGTAGTTGCAGCCAGATTTCTTCTGACCTGCCCTCCTCCCCTTCCTCCCTATTACATCTGATTGCTTCACTTACATAAATGGCAACTCCCCCCAGCCTTCACTTTATCTCTATCCCTCCAGAACAGTCTGTACCCTGGGATAGTTAGGTCCCAGTCATGGTGCCTGGTTGCCCACGTCTCAGTAATGACAGGTATGTCCACCTCTCCCTCTGCCATCAATGCCTGCAACTCTGTCAACTTGTTCCCCAAGCTCCTAGCATTTAGTGAAACCATTCTGCACACTGCACCTATCCTTCCTGCTTTCTTACCCTTCATTCCAACCCCTATTTCAGCTAAGGTTGTAGCTATCCCTGTGGTGGGGGGAGGTCAATGGGACCCCCTCTCCTGGTGATTTCCAGATCCAGTGCCTCCCTCCCAACCTAGTTTAAATTATACCTCTTGTTGATGAAATCCCCCAGCTTCTGCTTCAACACCTGTGAACCTGCCCTACTGAGGTGTAACCTATCTCCTGCATAAAGATCTGTGTTATCCCATGTGCTACCCCAGTCACCCACTAGTCCATACCCCTTGGTCCCATACAATTCCTTCAGCCACTTGTTGAAGTCACTGATTCTTCTCTTCCTGTCTGTACTAGCCCTTGGCACTGGCAGAACTTCTGAGAAGGCTACCATTGTTCCCTCTTTGCTGCATAGTTTTCTCACTTCCCTGAAGCTGTCTTGTACCTCCTCTATCCTTCTCCATTCAAGATCATTTGTTCTCAGGTGCACCACAATGTGCGGCTTCCCCCCCACCTTCCCCACATATCTTCCCATATGCTGCCCCACTCTACTTGCTGTCATGCTTGGCATGCACTCTACCCAGATGTTACTTTCTCTGGCACCCCTCCCCCCCACCTTATACCCTTAAGTATAGAATCCCCTAGAATTATGGCTCTCTGATGCTTTTCCTGCTCACCCTCTTGTTGCCCTCCACTCCCCAGCCCCAACTTGTGAGGCCCTTTCATCCCCTATCTCAGCCCCCCTTTGCCTCCCCTGACCTTTGCCCTGTCCTCTCCCCATCACAACTATGACCGGGCTAATTACCTCCAACTCTGAACTATTTTCCATCTGTGGAACCTCCCCTTTGCACTGACTTGTTACTCCATCCACCACGCTACCACCTCCTCTACCATTACTTCCCCATGTCTTCCCTGTAATGTGACCTTCCCCCTCTCGGACTTCCTTCCTCTCAATATATTTAGCCTACCCCAGGCTGCCTGATGCTTACCACTTCCTTCTGTCTCCTTGCTCCTTCCTTCACTCTGGAGGGACTGCATTACCATCACCTCGCTGCCCCTTCCCCTTGCCAATGTGTCTTCTTGGTGTACTGCCTACAACCTCCACACTTTATACCTTTTCCCCGTAGCGTTCTCTCCCTGCTCATTCCCTGTAGCTTCCCTCCTCTTTGCTACCTGGTCTTTTGGATTAGCCAACACTGAGAATCTGTTTGCAGTGCTAATCTCCTTTCCTTGAGTGGGGGAAAGATAGGATGCTGCAAAGACATTAACACACAGGGGAACTGAAAAAATGGATGCTAGATTAAATTATATTAGAAAATGTGCAAGGTATTGTAGCACAGTACAAAACAAAAAATTACATTAAAATGTTAGTTAAAAGGTAAGGAGTTAACAGTGGCTGATCTGGAAATATACTTGGGAGACACAAATAAATACACCCAGCAATGCATAACTGCAGTAGAAAATGCTACCCATATGCTGCACTGGACTAAAATACTTTATGGGTAATAATAGATCAAGGGAAATGACAGTACCACTCTACAAGGCATTAGTGAAACCACATTAGGAATTATGCATGTATGTGTGACCAGCCACAGTAAAAAGACATTGCAAATGTATGAAAAGTACAGTACAAGTAACACGAGTTATAGGGCTAACTTCAGAGGAGATATCAAATCACTGCAATATATTTGTACAAGAGAAGAGGAAACAGAGAACACAGTAGTGATAATTAAAAGTTTGAAAGGAATTATTAGAAGCTGATCAGGAGAAGCCTACAGAGCAAGTTTATCATAGTAAAGCAAGGGGGCACAGAACAAGGGCTGCATTTCAAAGAGCTGTGATACCACTGCTCAATCTTTCTTATTTTTTGATGCAGACTGTAAGAGCACTGCAAATAATTATTAGATTTTCATGCAGACTTCTTTAGCACTGTTTTTCCTTCACTAATTTTTACTGCACACTGCAGCAATACTGGCAACACTTTATCATTTTTATTACACTTCTTTAGCACTGCATTTTCTCAGCAATCTGGTTACATTTACCAAATTTGTCCCAATGGCAATACAGTGGTATAGCTAAGGCAATACTGTGGTCAGCTGAAAAATCCACAATGGTACTACCCATTGGTACTCTGGTATCACAGTGGTAGATAATATATAGATTTTCCTCAGTGCACTAGTAGTGCACTGGCACAATGATATCCCCATTGCATTTTTTACCATTTTCTCTGTCACACACACACACACACACACACACACTGGTAATACAGTGGTATCACAAAAGTTTGAGATTTTTGTCAGCTCCCCCAAATACTGGCACACTGGTACTGCATTATTTTGACATTTCAGTATTTGGTACTTCTCACAGCAACCCTAGACTCATGTGGTAGCACAGTGGTACCAGTATTAATCTCATTATACTCTAATGCATTGTTAAGATAAATTACATTTTCAACCTCATGGTGGAAAGCTCTCAATTCCATATTTGTATTTGTTCATTTATCTTTATCTTACTGGTAATGGACTGTTATTGTTCACATAGACCAGAACACTCAAAGGGCATTCACAACCTCTAAATGGGTAGTGACTCTCAAACAACACTTTGCACCCCAAAAACAGGGTAGGATCACAAAATGATGTCTTGGATAGCATGATTAGTGAGTCTCTGACCAGTTGGTGAATGGCTCTAAAAGATGTTGCCTCCCTAAACCAGGTACTGTCACCTCCACCTCCTACCCCTGCCCCTTTGAGCTCCACTATTGGTAACATCAGCAGGTGTTCAGTGGTTCTCCTGCCCATTCCATACATCAGAAACTGCCAATACCTACCTGCCCACCCAGTCCAACCGCTCCCACCATTCATGGCCCTCACCATATGTTTACACACTCTCCCCACAGTGGCATTTGGCAAAGACATTCTGCTAACTTCTGTGAGCAACTGAGGACAGAATGCCAGTTCTGCACTCACATGCCTACTGTAGAAACAGCTGTGTACAGTTAGCACTTGATCATGAACTATCAACCATTTTGTGCCTGATCAATGAGCTGAGAGGAAGGTCTGTGACTGTGTCAAATGTGGTACGGTGGCAAATATATAGTAAGCCTGGGGACCGGGGGTAGTGTCAGCTGTAAGAACTAACTGGGTCATGGTGGAGGCTTTGGATATACTGTACAGGGGCAAGGGCTGTCATTCAGCACAACTCTGCTCACTCTATCAGGCCCTGGGCTGGCTCCCCCTATCAGCCCAATGGACCTATTTTCTGGCCAGCACAGTCATCCAAAACTGAGCTACCTCTCCGCAGTCCCACCTCCTTTGGCCAAAGGTGTTTGTTCAAGAGCTCTGCCTCACTGCTGGCTCCATGCTTGAGTGCCCCCAGTCTCCACCTGAATGAGTAAATGTGCATTCTCTTCTTCAGCCCCTTTCTTCTGGAACAACCTGACCACTCCACTTAGCACCACTGACTCTCCAGGACTCTTCCACTCTTTCCTTGGATCTCACCTTCTATCCTCCACCCCTTGCTCCTGCCCTCCCAACTTATTATCATGCTTCTAATCCCCTTCTCTCCTTTCCTTTCTTGGTCCATACCTACACTGCCCTGATGTACTTTTTCCTTTACTCATCTCCTATCATGCCTAATTTTTCAACTTGGCTACTACTGTACCTGCTATTGTCATAAATGTTATTTATCCATTGTGCTGCAACCTTATATATATATCTATATATATATATAGATATATATATATCTTCATATAACTATCCTGTATATTATCCTGTTTATTTTTATTGATGTCTATTGTATGCCTTGTCCCATCCTCCACTGTACATGCTTGAATTCCTGTGCCATTCTCAATGGCCCAGGTCATGCCTGAAAATAGTTCTTGGACCAGTGCACCTACTCGGTAAAAAAATGAATAAATAAATAGGAACCACTTGGCATCAGGGATAGTAACAATCTACTATATACCTACAGGGTGATTGTAGGATGGGGTAGGACTTGACAGCAGGCACATTAAGAACCTGGACCTGTGGGATAATTAGGGAAGGGGGCCCACTGGAGACTGACTGTTTTCTGGGAAGGTGCATTGGTGGTGTAACTCCCAGGATAAATTATGCCTGGTGCTGTAATGTTGGCCTGTACTGTAATCAGCATCAGCAACATGGCTGTCACACCAGCATGGGTGAACCCTTTCTCCACACCCTCCTGAGTGTCCACCTTATAACAGGTTTTGGTGGCATTGGCAAAAATACATACCTTCCCATTCAGTTCTTCTTCAATTTCACTTATGAAGACATTAAAGAGGCCAACTCCTAGTACTGAGCCCCACCCCACACCATGCAATTAACCAACTGTTGAAAGCCATGTGGAGAGCCCTATCTTCTCCCCAGATGTATATAGGTAACCTTTTGGCAAAAGCCAACATGCATGCTTGAGGTCCTTCCCCTGATTCCTGAAATTTACCTGCACTACCCCTACCCTGTCCCTTGCTAGGTCATTTGTTCCCAGGTGGACAATGACATCCAGCTCCCTTTCATCTCCTGCTGCCTAATGATCCACTGTATCTACTCTCATCCCCTGCTGTCTAATGATCCACTGTATCTACTCTCAGCCCTCCAAGCCAAAGCACCTCTCAGGTATTTCATCTTCCTCTCCTTTACCCCACCCTGATTGCAAGTCTATCTCCCAATTAGGTCCCCCACCAGCAATTGCTTTCTACTCAGCTGGGGGCCTCTTCCTCCCTCTTTGTAACTGTGGAATGGTTCATGGACAATGCTTTCCTTGGGGAAGGTTTGTCCAGGGGCCAAAAGTGTGGTTCAGCTACAGAGAGAGTGGTTGGCTGGACAGGGTTTGTTTCAGATGCAGGGAGAGTGGTTAGTGTGCGTGAGCAGCTACTCTGGGGAGGGAGTTGGCTGCAGGGAGGGCTGTTGTTGGGAAAGAGGCTTGTCCTGGGACAGTTTGTCAAGGGAGAGGGGTTGGAAGGTTGGTTCAGCTGCAGGGAAGGTTGCTGGCTAGGGGAGAAGAGGGTGGTCTGGGGGAGGGTTCTAGCTGCATGGAGATTTGTTGGAGAGGGAGACTGGTCCATGGGTGATAAGGGTGGTTTGGGGGATTCTGGCAGCAGGGAAAGTAGTTAGCTGGGGTAAGAGGCAGGTCTGTGGGCTGTGAAATGATCCAGGGAGTATACTCAGATTTGGGGAGGCTTGTATGGGGGCTTAAAGAATGGTGCAGCTGCTTACAGGGTAGTCAGTTGATAGGGGGATGTATTATGCAATGCCGAAACTCAGTATCCCGACACATGGGATACCTAGCACACCTTCTTGACCCACAGCAGACTGACAGAGCCACTATCCTGACAGAGCACAGTCGGGAAAAGCTGCCCAACACAAAGGAGGTGCAAAATCCTGAAAATCCACAGCCCCATGCAGGGGCAGAGTCCTCAAACAGCCAACAGTATGCTGGGACACATGGCACAGCACTGCTATATGAGTGCAAGCCTGCCACAGCAGTAGGCAACAAAGCAGGTGAACCAGAACTCCAACAAACAAACTGGCACTGGGGCAGAAAGTACAGGCCCCCTAGGAGAGAGCACAGTGAGGGCTACAATAAATCATTTACCACAGAAGTCACAGGTCAGGAAACTACAGCTGAGGAGAACATGGAGAACAGAGACAGGCAGCGGAAAATGATGCATGGGGGCAGCGGACGGACGTGCACTTATGATGGCATGCATGGGAGCTACAGATACTGGGACGCCAATACCGGGGGGGGGTGCAAAGGCCAACCTAGGTAGGCAGACACCGACCTTTACGTAGAGTGCACAACACACAGGGACCCCTGCATGCTGGACAGCAAGGAAGTATATTATGGAGCATAGTCCTGCTGTAGTACAGTAGCTGATGGGGGCCCAGGACACTGTGGACACAGACCTTGAACGTGACCATGTGCACAGCACACCCATGAAGCACTGGGACTGTGGGCAGACAGTGGCACTACAGTGCTGGTACAAACCATCCACAGATGAGTAGCAGCTGCCACAGGTGTGGCCCATGGATACATAGACAGTGTCGGCAGATAAGGGCCTATGGCCCACCCAGTCTGCCCATTTGAGCTTGTAAGTTCAGTTTATGTTTTTCTAGAAGTCTGTTGCCCCTTACCCCTGACCTCCAGAATTCCTTTATGTCAATCCCATGCATCCTTAAATCCCGTGATTGTTTCAGCCCCCACTACTTCCTCTGGCAGGGTGTTCCACTTGTCCACCACCCGTTCTGTGAAGAAATTCTTCCTCACGTTTCCTCTGAATCATCCTCCCTCCAACTTCATCCCATGCCCTCTAGTTCTGGAGCATCTTTTCCACTTAAAAATAGTATATTCCTGCACACTGTTCCTCCCTGTAAGATACCTGTGTGTCTCTATCATATCCCCTTTCTCCCTCCTCTCCTCCAGGCAGTACATATTCAGTTCCTTCAGCCTGTCCTCCTAGGACTTGTGATGCAATCCATGTACCATCTTTGTTGCCCTCCTCTGAACGAACCTTCTCTACCCTGTCTATGTCCTTATGTAGGTAAGGTCTCCAGAACTGTACATCATACTCCAGGTGGGACCTCACTAGTGTGTGTGATATGCAATCACACCTGCGTACCTGAGCTGGAACAAAAGCCGATCAGTGTTGCACAGTCCTCTGACACAATAGAAGAGAGAGAGAGTGGAAGCCATGGATGGGCCAGGGTGCTCGACTCCACCCCAACAACAGGGACAATCCGTGAGGTGGTACCATCCAGGAGGGGAAAGTCCAAGCTGAATGTGGATGGCTACCTCCTGGTCCATGAACAGACATGCAACGAGACAGTGTACTGGTGCTGCCATCACCGTAAGTCCAAGTCCTGCCTCAGCTGGGCCATCACACTGCTCAAAAATGGCCATCACCACCTAAAGAAAAAGAATGAGCACATTCATGCTCTGGAGGAGATAGATTTTATTTCTTTTTATTTATTTATTTAGTCTTCATTGACTGGGTAAGTGCACTAGACAAATTCTGCCTATTTTCAGGCAAGACCCATGGGAAGGTGATACAGATGAATGTCAACTGACTTTGAACCAGAGTAAGCTGTTGGTGGTATTTTAGAGAATGCTCCACTGGCACAGGTGCTGGCTGGCATCAAGTAGATTATACACAGCACCTTGGCTACCTCCGCATAGCTGCTGCAGAGTGAGGCAACTGTGATGTCCACTGAGGTGCGGCAACATTTGCCAAGCAAGACGGCCCTGCTGCGGTCTGTGAACTGGACCCACCACAAAGACCTCTCACAGAACCAGTGACACTGGCTGACCTCGCCATCCCTGAGCAGCTACAGACAGTGAATAGATGGCCATGGTACAACAGGATCACTGGCAGCACCACCCACTAGGTCCTTCTACTCACCACAGAGGGCAACATCAGGGGCCTGTCATATGCACCCTTCTGGGTGATGGGTGGTACATTCAAGACTGTGCCACACCTGTACACTCAGTTGTACACCATCCACCCACCCATGGGAATGGGCCCTAACAGCCTCATCATGTCATTGGTGTATACACTGATGATGACAAAGAGCTTGGAATGTTACTGCACCTTGTTCCAGGAGCTGAACAAATATGCCAGTACACAGTTCTTCATCCTCGAACCACCTACGATCATCACTGACTTTCAGCAGGCTGCGATCAATGCCTGTAAGATGTAGCTTCCTCAAGCCATGAATGAAGGTTGCCTGTTCCACTTTGGGCAGATTGTGTGGCGGAAGATCCAGAGCTTTGGCCTTGTGTAAGTGACCCAGATTTTAGCCTGAAAATCCGTGAACTTATGGCCCTTGCCCATCTCCTGGCACAGGACATTCCAGCAGCACTTGGCCTCCTGAAGCCAACCATACATCCCAATGCTACCACACTCCTCTATTGTTTCAAGCAGACACATGTGCTGGGCAGGATATGGCTGTACAGTAGGGCAGCCAAGGTGCCCTCGAGCTATGACACAATGTTCCCACCTCTGCTGTGGTTGGTTGCAGATCTCAACAAGCAAGGTATACTGTGGACCCAAAACAACGTCAAGACCTGGCACCGCCATCTCCATACCCTGCTCGGGAAGGTGCATGTAGGGGTCATGACGATGCTAGCAGAGCTCCACAGGGAACAACAATGGACTGATGTCACCAGGGAGGGCATTTGTCAAGGATTGCCATGGACACCACCCAAGAAGAGCTATGCAGCCCATGAGAAGTGGATAAGGATAGTACTGACATCCAGGGACAAGGAAAAGCCACTGGAGTTCCTCCGTGGCATGCTGCAGATCACCACCCTGTAGGGATTCCGTAGTTATATGGCACCTGACAGTTGTACACTCACAGTACACATCATGCATGGCCACCAGGTTGCCACTGTGGCCCCCTACTGTTGAATAAAGTTGCACTCCCCACATTTCACATGCACCCCAACCGGGTGGCCATGTGTCGTCACAACCCTGCTGGGTATCAACAAGCAGCCCACTGCACACTGCCATATCTGCACTGTGTGTTGCGTGTTGCACAGGCCTGACTCTGTGCGAGCCCCCCAAATCCTTCCAGCTGTTCATGTGTGCCACATGTTGCACAAGCCTGAAGCTGTGCAAGTCCCCCCAGTCCTTCCAGTTGTGCAGCTATGTGGTAACAGCATGTCCACAATGGGCTCCTGTGGAATCCCTCACCACAACACATCTGGCTGTCTCTGGTGTGCAGCCTTCATGCTGCAATGGGGTCCCATGGCACAGGTTCCCCCAAACACCTCCAGACTTTTTTCTGGTTGGCCACTGCAAGCCCGTAGTAGGCTAGCATGACACGGGCACATGCACACATCACATGGGTTGATGCAACGGCATTCTGCTCCGTGTCCCAGCACCCACATGTGGTGTCACTGCAGACCATTTCCTGGCACAGCTATCCATGCTCTCGCTGTGTGACTCTGCTGTGTGTCTGCAGTGTCAGGCATGCATCAATGAAAAGGCATGGTACTCCAATTCCTTCATGCATGCTCGGCTGGCTGACTGTCAGCCGACATCACCATGCATGCAGGGATGCACAGACAGTCCACCATTCTGCCTGGGACGGCTGGTCAACACACTGGGGCATGCGCAGCTATTTGCTTCATCCCTGTCCCATGGATGGTGAGAAAGTCATCCTTACCGGGGGTCCATGACCAGATCAGTGTGTCCTCGGAGGGTGCACCGCACGGGGGTGGTTCGTGTTGTCTGTGCTGTTCAGCAGTGGATCAGGTCTGGGGATGGGTGGCGTAGGTCAGGATTGGGTGCTTCAGGCATTTGTGAAAAATCCACTCAATGGCCGCACATCATCCTGACCTCCTCTGGCCCAACAGAGTGCTGGCACTGTCCTGGGTCAGACTGCTGTGTGTTGGACTGCTGGGGCTGTCAGATTGTTGTGCGTGGGATGCAGCATGTCAGGCTAGCAAGTGCAGGGATTACAAAAGGGTACATAGCAGGGCAGGGTGTTCTATGTGCAAGGAGAGTGGTCGGTGGTGGGATGGGCAACTGGTCTGTGGGCAAGATGGGTAGTCTGGGTGGGTCCAGCTGCAGGAAGAGTTGTTATTAAGGGGCTGCTCGTCCAGCTCCAAGGAAGGTGCTTCATTTGGTGAGGCTGGGAGGTTGGTCCAGCTACAGGGAGGGTGGTCAACTGAGGTGGGGAGGCAGATCTGGGGGGGAGTTCCATCTGCAGGGGGATCTTGTCTGAGAGTAGGAAGGGTGGTCTGGAGGAGCCAGCTACAGGGAGGGTGATAGTTGATGGGGAGAGACTGGTTTAGGGCTTGTAGGGTGGTCTAGCTGCAGGCAGGGTGCACAGCTTGGGAGAGGTCTATTGGGATTTTTATATGGTTGTCCAGCTGGGTGGTCATCTGGGCAGGGGTGTTCAAGATGTAAGTGGTCATGGGGGGGGTGCAGGCCCAAAGGGCTGTACTTGGGAACCCTCACTAAAGGGGAATACTACATTTAGTATTAAAACAGTCATTCATTTGCCTTCAAAGATTAATTTTAGTCATTTTTAATCATCTTTAACTATCATTCAGAAATACATAAAAAAAACTCTTAAGAATACTAAATTCTAAGAAGTATTTCAGCAGACTACTTGTTCAAGAGTAAATTATTACTAAACGAGGATTAGAAATAAATCTGCAATGCTCTTAAAAGTACAATTTGTTTTAATACTACTGAATCATAAATGAAGATTAGTCAGCAGAGTAGTTCACGGATTTGAAGCCACAAGGCTGGGAACATTACTGTGTATTTCAGGTCCACAGAGCAAGCTTGCAGATAAAACAACTAGCAACACAAATGAGTTTTATAGAAGGTAAGTAATCTTAAAATGTGAGTTTTTACCTAGAAATAATATGACACAGAAAAGGTTGGCAGTGTCCCTTTAAAAGTTTACTGAGCTTCTTTTTCCCAGAATCCTTCACTTCCCTTGCCTCTCCAGACTTTTTTTGATCATCAACCTGGTATTGCAGTTAAGAGATGGTTTGTGTTTTGTTCTATTAGAAAAGTGCATCATTTTAACTTCCTGAAATGTTTAATACAGTAATGGAATCATTACTTTAGTCTTATTGTCTTGTAATTCAAATGCTGTGCAGTATTCCAAAGTGAATATTTTGTTATGAAGAAAGTTCTCTGCTCTTATCTCCCATGTTGCCTTTGAAAAGCCTTTAAAAAACATTTTTTTAACCAGATCACTCCTTAAAGTGTCTAGTGGCCTTGTACCTCTAGATTACCCATTATTTGTGGTATTTTTACTGAGTTAGTTAAATTGTAGTTTCATATTTTATGGGAAGGAGGGGGTAGTGCCTGGCTGCAGGAAGATTGTGTGAATATAAGCAAACTGAGAATGCATTTTCTGTGTGTATATCTTTTCAATATTTTACTTAACTTCTGTGCTGTAATGCAATTAAAACTCTTTATTTATCATCACAGAACCATTTTGATTAGAATGTGTTGTTTTCTTTTCAAACGAAATGAATTGTTTTTAACTTTGTTGGTGTAACCCCCACCCCCATTATTTTGCAAATGACAGGTGATATGCTGCTTGAATCTGACAGCAGTACCAGGTGGGGACTGGGTTTGGGGAGCAATAGGTTACTCGGCACAAGGGGTAGGTTTGGCTACTCTGCACAGGGGCACCCAAGTAACTCCGAACACAGGAAGCAATAATTGTAATGTCCAACACTAGACATGAGATTCTAAAGTGTGGCTTTATTCACATCCAAGTAGAACAAACAAAGCATAGATGGACCCCCACGGGGCTACATTCCTGGTAATGCAGATTAAAAGAATCAAAAACACTTCTTCAACACTTCAGCCCTCAGGCTCTGACCCCACTGGGCACACAGCCTGGACTTGCACACTGCTTTGGGTACAATTTGATCTATCTAGTCTGCTTGTATTGCAGGAACCACAGCTTACGCTCCCCTCCACACTCCTCCCATGCTGTCATGGGAGAAGGACTGCCATGTGCCCAGTGGAAACTCCACAAGGGAATGGGATCACACAATGCCATGCCCCTTCGGCCTCCAGTCCCGGAAAAACTGGGATTCACCTGCTTTGTTGTGTACACCATCCCACACACTCAGCATGGTGAGTGTGGAAGTCTGCTGATTGTGTTCTGCAGGTGTGATTAATGGCATGCACCAGGAGAGGAGGTCAGAAGTGTTTCTGGTCAACTGTTTTGTCAGGATGCCTGCCTGGTGGTGTGTGTGAGTTGTAAGCTGGATATGTGGATGCCTGTTGGGGAAGGGGGGCATGGGTGGTGCTAAATGATCATGGTGTCTGGATGCCTGATTGGTGGTGAGCATGATGGTGACACTGTGTACCAGGATGTAAGGATGCATTGACAGCAGTCACGCACACCACCAAACAGGCATCCTGACATGTCAACTAGCACTACTCATGCTCCCATTCAGCGCTGATACTCCTGTATGCTGGCACCACAGAAGCACAACACTCTGGCATCCTTGACATCCTGTTTGAACTTGATGTCAGGATGATGGATTGTGCATGTTGACAGTGTACCGTAATATCTTCAGTGGAGAAGTCATGAGTGGTGCCAGTTGACTGGTGTCTGGGTGCCTAATTTGTGGCCTGGCGGGCATAAAAGTAGTGCCCATCCACCACGATGTCAGGATGCCGGATTTTTGGTGTGCATGAATGGTGACTGTACCGGGATGTCAGTATGCTATAATAGGGGTGGGGTGAGTGTTGCCAGTTGTCCATATGGCTAATTGGGGGTGTGCGTGAGTGGTTGAATTGTACCAGAATGTCAGTATGGTTGATGGCTGGGGGAGCATGAGTGATGTAACATGACCAAGATCTCCATATACCTGATTGCATGAACAGTGACTCTGTACTGGGATGTCGGGATGTACTGACACCAGTCGCTTGCACCACCAAACAGGCATTCTGATGTCATGGTGGACTAGCTGGCAGCACTAGTTCAGTAGAATGTATATTAAATATGATTTATATGTGCTATGTGAGGATGTACTCTCTGCATAAGTAAAAATAAAAACAAATGTAAAGGAAGGTATTATTAATGTTCTCAGCCAGTTTTGAATACCCTAACATCACCTATTGTGAAAAAGATAAAACAGCATGTAATTCATATTATTCCCTATAATATATAGAATAATGCAAGGGGTTGTGTGTTTAATATGTTTTTACACACACCCTGAGGTTTTGGATGCTACCTAAACTCCGAGAGCAAAGCTCAAGGGGTTTATTTAAGCATCCATCACCAAGGGGTGTGTGTAAAAACTCAAGTTAAACACACAACCCCATATTTTAATTTATATAATTGCTGGGGAGCATTTTCTCGCCACAACAATTATATAAAATAAAACTGTGGTGGTTGGTGTCAAAGACGCAAGTCTGGAATGGAGGAAATGCAGTCAGCGCTCCAGCGGAGCAGTTCCTGAAACTTTAAAAAAAAAAAAAAGTTTAGCACAGGAGGCAAGTAGACAAGTTTCTTTTTAAAACAAATTACCACCGACTCATGGCGGTGTAGAGTCTAGGGCACAGCATAGTGCTGAAGTTGCTGCAGTTGTCTGGTGCCATGGTTAGCGGGGAGTGTGGAGGCAGGTGAATGTGTGAAGCATTGGAAACCCATCGCGTGTTTTCGCCGTTATAACCCGTGAGTTATAACAGCAAATTACAACCCAGGTTTCCAATGGGAGAAAATTCTCCCCAGTTGTTATAAAGCAGTAACACATTCCAAGGTGTGGCTTATACTCTGATAAATGCATGCACAGGGGCCTACTGAGGCATGAGTCCACATGCCCATAGAACTGTGTTAATCAGACAATAACACACACCCTGGAGTATTATATTGCACTTTTATGAACTGAGGATCATAAGTAGAGGAATCTGATTGGACCAGAGCTCTTTGAAGCTGTGATTATATCGGGCTACATCATCATGGCTTTAAAAAAGTTCCAGTGCCGCCAACCTCCTTGCTCTCTATTGTCTGAGAACTATTTTTTCAAAGTGTACTCCTACACCACCCAAAAACTCATTCATAAAATGTTTTAAAACCTGTTTCTTTTATTTTTTTATTTATAAAACTTGAAACTCTGTTAATAATAGCAATAAGTCACTCCAGTGTGTGGTATATCATGGAATAGCGTCACTTCTAGGAGGGGTTGGATGCACTTGGCCTGTGGCCCTGTGCGCAACCACCCGAGGCGTGACGATATCCCATGATGTACCACACCCTGTCATGCCTTATTGCTTAACTATAAAATGGGCAAGGAAATTCCTGTGTCCTGATTGGCTGAGACTTGGTGCTAATCACTGCCTTAGAGAACACTACAATACCAATGGCTAAAAACAAGTACCTGCCAACTGGGACAACTCACAGAATTCATAAGCTTCCTAATCTCCAGCACAAACATGGCTGCAGCATTTACTCATATATAGAAACCTTCAAATAAGCCCTACAAATGAAAGTCCATTAAATTAACTAAAGTAAGTAAATAATTTAATGTTATTTTTACTCAAGGCCCTCCTTACACACATACACAAAAACAGAAAATCAAGTACTATTCAGAATTTCCATTGCTGGTGTTTCTTTGATGACCATGAAAAATCCCCTTCCTAGCCTCACCAGTTGGCTAGAGAACTCCCTGCTCCTTACTTGGCAACAGATACAATTGAGGTTCTGGCTCCACTTGAGGCCTGTGTGTGTATGCTAGTGGAGCTCTGAAGAAGTTTGAATTCATACATTCCATGATGCCATTCTGTGTGTGTATTGGGGGTAGCAGCACTCTTCTACTGGAATAAAGCAGAGCTTTGAATTCTGTTATTCCATGGTAAACATTCACACAGTGTAATTAATATGAAGAAAGACAAATGACTGACAGGTATAAAACATCTGTGGATGGACTATTTTACATTATTTAGTAGCATTTTATTATAATTTTTGTGGGTTTGAACACTTTTAGAGTGCTTGTTTTTTAAAAGTTGTCCCTGAGACCATTTAATATAAGTAATAAGGCACTTCAGGGACATTGGTTATACTAGGTTTACCCCACAGTTGGGGCTTCACCTCTTGCCTTACAATGCCCCTGAGCATGGGGTAAATCTCATTCAACCAATGCTCTGTTATGCCTTATTGCTTAAAAAACATTGGGGTTGTCTAAATCTATTTACATAAAAAAAGAATAAATATATCAAAGTAATGTTATTTTGTTTATTAGTTATACTGCTGCTAGGTGTCATTAGGGTACTACTGCTATATGCGGTAATTGTAACCTGTGAATTAAATTGTTGCCGCCTAGTCTTGTTAACTGTACATTACTAGTTTATAGTGTATGGTAGAATGCTGTTCGGCATGGAAATCTATGCCTGGAACAGCGTTGTTGTGCTGCACCTGGTACGTCACAATCTTGTTGTGCTGCACCCAGTACATCACTGGTGCAGCACAACAAGATCGAATGCATTCACGCATGCGCGATTGAGCAGCCAATGGCGACATGGAAGTAAACACGCTGCTATCGATGCTGAAGTAAACCTTATTTTTTCTTGTACACTTGTTTGGGGATCACGGAGTGCTGATTATGGTTGCCCATACACTATAAAAGATTGCGTATGAGCAATCATACACAGACAAGGCAGTTGAAAGATCTTGAGGCTCCCGTGGTAACGGACCTCTCGAGCTGCGCTCTCGAGGTCTCTGGTTACCACGGAAACCTCTCGATCATAACTGCCTTGTTCAGTATGATTGCTCATACACAGTCCTCTATATAGTGTATAGTACAGCATTGATGTATATAAATACATCCTTTTCAAAAAGCTGTTGTACCACAGTTCAAAGGTCATGTAATGTGATTGTACCCTTCTGTGGAACAACAGAATTCTAGAATGTCTGAAGACTATACAAGTCAGTCTCATTGTGAAAAAGAGAAAACACAATGCACACATTTAATACTATGAACTATAAACAATACAGGATGAACAACTTTATGCATAACCAATGTGTTCTGCCACCATGGAATTCTGATTCCCACAGTCCTCTTAAGCTTTGCTTTTGAGGTCAGAGGGAATCAGAGCCCCTCTGTGGCAGAACTCACTGGTTGTGCATAGGTGTCCACCCAGTATTCTCTGTGTTTTACAGTTTGTGTTTAACCCTTTTCTTATTTGTCCTGTGTTCTAGTAGTGGGATGTCAGAGATTGCTCAAGAGTCTGTCAAAGAAAGATCCTCCCTATTACAGCCATGTTGCACATCCAACTATATGGAGTGGTGAGGAAAGACAGCAGTTCCATGGTGGGAGGAGAGCATCATGTCATCATGTTTTCTTGGTAAGAAAAGTCAAAAAAGAATTCTGAGAGAAATGACAAGAGAAATATGAAGTCAGACATATTAGAATGTATTGGAGTGAGTGCATTTACAATGTAAAAAGAATCTTCATAAAAAGAATGGCCGGGGGCCAGACATTATGTAGGGGCTGCAATGGCACAGTAGGCAGGGAAAATGGGCAGGCTGCCTGGGCCATCGAGGTCTTTATCTCCTGACATCATCTATGTCTCTGTGTAAGTCCATGCAAAATCTGCTCATTTACACACTGCAGATGCAGCCAAATGTGAGCCATAAATAATCCACTAAAGATTTGTTAGCGCTTGCCCCCCGCCCCACAGCAAATCAGGATACCATGTGAAAGAAAGTCACTTCTCAGCTGAGCTGCTGTGTTAATTCTGTTGCAGGGAGATGTCAGTGGAGTAACCTGTGGTGGTAACACTGGGATGGGCTGAAACTATCTGCACTACCATGAAGTCCCTTTCCCCTACTTTTAGGAACAGGTAGCGTTAGGGTTATTTACTTTAGTTTAATTTTTGTAGGGAGGAGGAGTGTCCCACAAGGTCACTGTGTGCTTTCCATGTGAACTAGGAAGGTTCCTGCACTGAGGCCTCACCATGCGGCACCATGTTGTGAGGCTAGGAAGATTCTGTGCAGCATTGATCAGGAGCATGACTGGTATGTAAATAACTTTGGTGGGATTTCCAATGTACAGCTGGTGATTAGCTGATGTTGGATGGCACCTACAATAAGATGTGTGGGTGTCTGATCTTGTTGGATGTGCCATTATTTTTTTGGATAATTCCGCTGGCAGATTTCTCCTACAATGTGGTAATTTTGCTACTAGTGACCGACGCAGGCCATTGTGATACCATGCTGCATGATCATTGTGGTACCATCAGAATAAGGCATGTAAGGAGACCATTGTATTTCCACTGCAGGTGCACTCATTGTGCTACCACTGACACATGGTACCACAGTGGTTGCAATGGTAGTGCAATGGAATTGAAACAAATCCATTGTGATACCATTTGCAGTGGTATCACACTGGTGTTTGTTATTGTGCTACCACTGCACAAATATTTGCCACTGTGCTACCACTGTGGGTTGATGGTAATACAGTGAACACAGTGGTATTACACTGGAATTGGACCAAAACCACTGTGATACCAACAACCAGTGGTATCACAATGGTGCACATTTGTTACCACTGTGGTACCAGAAGAGTAGCGTTACCAGTGAACTACCACTGTCTGCATGGTATCATAATGGTTACAATGGTATCACAATGGAATTGGAACAGATACACTGTGATACCATTTATGGAACCCCACAATGGTAGTACATTGGAAATAGCAGTCATAGTACAATGGTAAACAACAGGTATTACAGTGGTATTCTGAAGAAATGTTTGTAAGGATGCACTTTCCCACAGAATTTTTATAGAAAACACAGTACAGATTGGGCCTTCATCTCTTCTATCCCCCCTGCAGTCAAGATGCAGGACAAGAAAGCAGAAAGTGCAGATCAACAGCACACGGAAGTCAATAGGGTAGGTGAGCAGCACAAAGATGGCAGGGCAATGCAGCACAGCAAGTTTCCACCCCTGACAGACCAGCACGGCCACTATCCCCATCCAGATGGACCAGAGCACCCACCTCCCCACCCTGACGCAGCTGACCCACCCTCAGGTACCTGCATGCCCACTCCCACACCCTGGACCAGCATGGCTAGTTGCTCAGGCAACACTGACCTGCATACCCATTCCCACCCCCCAGACCAGCATGGCCACTATCCCCAGCCAGATGACTTCCTCAATGACACTGTAGATGGCATTAAAAACAAAATGTGCCTATTCACAGACACCAAGCTCTGTAGGAGAGTGGACACAGCTGAAGGGATACAGGACCTACAGGAAGGTCTGGAAAAGCTGGGTCCAGGATCTGGCAGCTTGGCTTAAATGCCAAGAAATGCAGAGTTATGCATATTGTAGCCAAGAATCCCAGGAAAGAGTATTATCTGGGTGGAGTCCGAGTATCTGCATCAGAGAGGGAGAAGGACCTTGGAGTGATGATCACTAGTGACCTGAAGTACTCCATGCAGTGCAAGAAAACAGCAGCAAAGGCAAAAAAATGCTGGGTTGCATAGCCAGGGTGGGTCAGTAGTAGGAGAGAGGAGGTTATACTGCTCTTGTACAGGTCACTGTAAGGCTGCATCCAGAGTATGAAGTTCAGTACCGATGCCCACACCTCAAAAAGGACAACCTGCTGTCGAAGGTCCAGAGGAGGGCTACAAAGATAATAGCAGGTCAGTACGGCAAGGCATACAAGGAGAGGTTGAGGGCACTAAACATGTACTCCCTGGAAGACAGGAGAGAGAGAGAGGGGACATGATTGGAATCTTCAAGGACCCGAAAGGGATAAATAAGGTTGATAAGGACAGTCTCTTTAAGCTGAGTGGCAGTCATATCATGATGGGTCAGAGTCTTAAGCTGGAGGATGGGAGGTTTAGGGGGAGGTCAGGAAACACTTCTTCACAGATAGGGTGGTCTGCACTTGGAATGCACTGCTGGAAGAGGTCATCTCGTTGAAGACATTGAGCAGCTTTAAGAGAGGGTGGGATAGGCATACGGTGAAGGTCAGAATTATGGGTAGGAAGGATGGGAGGATTGTGGAGGGAGGGCAGGGACATTAGCTCAAGCTGTAGACCCTGCAATACGAGCAGACTTGATAGACCAAAGGGCTTTCTTCTGCTGGCTTCTTCACATGATCATATGGACTAGCACACCCACCCACCCTGATGCAGCTAGACCAACCCCCACGTATCTGCACACCCACTCCCACCCCCCGGACCAGCACGGCCATTATCCCCAGCCAGATGGACCAGCACACCCACCCACCCTGATGCAGCTGACTGACCCCATGTACCTGCACACCCACTCCCACCCCTGGTTCAGCACTGACCCTTGCCCAAGCAATCTGACCTGCATGCCCACTCCACCCCCGGACCAGCATGACCACTATCCCCAGCCAGATGAACCAGCACCGACCCTGACACAGCGAGACCCACCAACACATACCTGTAGGCCCATTCTCACCCCCCCAGACCTGCCCAGCCACTTGCACAAGCAACACTCTCCCACACTTCAGCGGACCAACACATCATCACTCCACATGAACCAGCACTTCACCCTGCAACCAGCTGTACACTCCCCATAAGCTGCCACTCCCTTTCCCACCTGCAAGCCACTTCCCCTACCCCACCAGCATGCGTGATGATGTCATGCCTATAGATTTTCACATTTCAGTAATTCACAAGCTCAACTATCTGTGGATTTTGAGCAACATCCTGATGTCAAAAATTGCTGCAACATGCAGTGATGAATTTATACAAAATTAAGCCCTATCCCCCACACCCCCTCTTAAGCCTTATCCTTCCCCCTCCCCCTACATATTTCATATTAAAACATGGCGGCAGCATTCATGCAACAATTCCTTAACCCATTGCTTTTCATTTCAGTGAAACATACTGCAATACCAAAAACGTCATTATGGGTAGATTGGCGCACTCACTATGTGAAAAATCCTGAAATTTCCATAACATTTTTGAAACATACTGCTCCTGATATAAATATGCTGCTTGCTGCACTCACTCCTCGCACTACACCCATATGGGATAGTAGAGAGTATGTTCCTTTAAGAGCTGCACACATGTGTGATCCTGCCTACTCCAGCATTCTGACGTGATCGGACATTTTGTGAGTGATCGAGGAGGATTACAGATACCTGTAGGATCTTGTGCCCCCATGCCCCCACCACCACCAAAAAAAGTTGCAGTTTGGTGGTCCCAACTTTAATTTCATTTGTGGGAATCAAGTTAGTGCACAGCTCAGCACTGTGTTTTGCTGATCGAGAGGGAGTAGTAGTGATTGTGAGCTGTTTTGCAGCATGTGTCACAGATTGATTTTTATCTGGGACTGGCTATGGGCTCTAGAAACAGGCCAACTCTGTTGTGGGATCAAGAGGCAGAGGTTTCACACTGGCCCAGTGGTGCTGAAGGTTGAGGCGCTGGATGCCGCACCACGTGCCATGCCGGTGACCCGGGTTTGGGAGCGAGCCTGGGTTATTGGGGGTTGGCAGGGGTGGGAAAGGATTAAGCATCCACAGGACTGCTCTCCTTTCCTGGGGAGTTGGGATCTCGGCTGGCTGCTCTCTGGTTGCTCTTAGCAGAGGCTGGGAGCATAGCACCAGAATGGCCTGCAGTGTTGTTGGGGAGAGCCTTGGTAGAACGTCCAACAGAGGTGAGCAGGAGTGTGCACTCAGTGTGCAGGAGTCCACTGCATATCCAAGGCCCATGGGGAAACTGGAACAAGGAAAAAAATGTACCCGATCCTGGTAGGCGACGATGAGGACCAGAAGCTACCCCCTAAGCCCAACAGTCGAGTGTGCCGGCTGACCTCGGAGCTTCCTTGAGTCACGGGATGTCCACACAGCATGGAATGGAAGTCTCAGGGGTGCAGATGCCTGATGGTGGAGAAGCGTGGCTGACCAAGAGTTAGGACTGAGTCTATGACAGGGCGGGATGAAGGTAAGCTGAGAGTCCAAATCTGAGAGAGTCCTGGATAGTGTGTGAGAAGGATAAATAAAAGTGCAAAAAAAAAATAAAGAGGTAGAGGTTAGGATTTTAAAAAGGGAGAGTATTTCTTGAGCATCGCTTTGAAATGTACCATGCTGAAGCCAACATTTTATATGTCACACTGTCTGGAGCAAGCAGTTATCAAACAGTGCCTAACATCGTAGTAGAACTCTGTAGCATTAGATAAAAGAAAATGTGCCAGGGAGATTTATTTTAAATCTCTAATCCATATTTGTAAAGTGTCCGACACCATCAAAGAGCTTAATTATGTCGGTGTGGCAGTCTGAGGCATGAGCAAGTCAGTCTTGACACATAGAGGGGGGGAAAAATTAAGACAGTGCCTATATGACAAATATGTAAGTGAGCTTAGGTCGAAGATCTCCATCTAAGTGCTTTTCAAATGTACAGTAAGTCGGAATCAGGAGCGCAGGCAATCTGATAAAATAAAAAAACTGGGATCCTCAGTTGAACACTGCACCCAAAATGACTGCATATAGGCCCTTTATTTAGGGTGTGACAGCTTGCACACGTTAAAATCAGTAAGCTGCTATTTATTGCTTTCTAGGGGTGGAGCAGCAAGATGCCCGCAACCTGCTCTGCTCCTAGAAGAAGCTTGCTTGTAAATTGTTTTTTTTTATTCTTTCTTTTGTTGGCTTCCCCTAACCCCACGAATGGCTTTTGCCCTGCTTCAGTGTCTGACCCCCCACATGCTCAGGGCTAACTCCCACCGAATGGGGCTGCCAACAGCGGAGTTAGGTGGCCAGAGGGGTCGGCACTGGAGCCGGCTCATTAGCGGGGAGATGGCAATTTTGCTAGGTTTTTCCAGTGGTGGGGATGTGCAATGACAACCCCCTTAAATTTAGGCGCTGGATCGCTTTTGGTACCCCTAGCCTCCACTGGGGGTCCATGTTGCGCCAGGCACTCAGCCCCCCTCCACCAGAGCAGGACAGCAGTCCTATGGATGCTCATTCCCGCTCTCTCCAGCCGGCCCTTCAACATCTGGATCCGTTCCTGAACCTGGGTTGTCGGTGTCGCAGATGGCAGACATGCCTCTGTGCCAGCGGGTTGGCTGCTTGTAAATTTTTTTTGCTAAAAAAGCCACATTTTTTATTTATTTTACACTGGTGAATGGAATAAATGTTTAAATTACACTCTGCTTATATTGAAGTTAAGTGCTGCTACGCTTATGGACACTATGTAGCTTTAAGTTCATGTAGCATGCTGCTAGTTGGCTTTGCAAGTATTTAACTAAGTATTTTAAGTATTTAAAAGTGCAAGGTGCTGCATTTTCGGATGAAGAACCCAAGGAGGAGTTACCAACTAGGGGGAGTGCAGCTAGCCCAGACAGAGGAGGAGAAGGATCTGGGTGTGCTCTTTACAGGGTCAATGAACAACTCGGCACAATGTAGGAAGGCAGCTGCAAAGGCCAACAAAATTCTGGGTTGTATTGCAAGGGGTATATCCTTGGGGAGGGAGGAGGTGATTCTGCCACTGTATAGGTCATTAGTTAGACCACACCTGGAGTACTGCGTGCAGTACTGGTGCCCATATCTGAAGAGGGACATTAAGTTACTGGAGGGGGTGCAGCGCAGAGTGACAAAGATGATCAAGGGGCTGGGGGACTTATCATACGAGAGGAGGTTGAAGGAGTTGAACATGTACTCACTGGAGGACAGGAGAGACAGGGGTGACATGATTGAAGCCTTTAAATACATGAAAGGAATAAACAAGACGGGTACAGAGGGGCTGTTCAAAGTATGGGAGGGGAGGGCCACCAGGGACCATGATATGAGGCTGGAGCGAGGAAGGTTCAGAAGGGAGATGAGGAGACACCTTTTTACAGAGAGGGTGGTGGCTGGGTGGAATGCGTTACCTGCTGAAGTGGTATGCAGTAGAATAGTGGACTGCTTCAAACGAGGATGGCACAGGACAAGGGGGAGGGTTAATGAAGGGGAAGGGTGGAAGGGAGGGGCAGCTGCAGAATAAGGGGTGCTAGCTGCACATCTGAGCAGACTTGATAGACCTCTAGGCCTTTATCTGCTGGCAAATTTCATATGTTCTTATGTTCGTAACTGTCAACAGATTTTTTTCTTCGCTCATGTTATGAACCACTAGAGTGGAGCTTTTGTTTTGTTCAGGCACTGTATACAGTATTTGTTAAAAGTTTCCTGACAGTGTGGAGTTGTGTTTAAAAGGCCACAGTGCTTCTCGGCTCAGCTGTGTGTGTTTTTCTGGTTGCAGAGTGCTAGTTGGCGTGCTGAAAGATAGGCCACTATTTAGGTGGGATCCATATTAAGTGCTGGAGAGTTGTCGCACATGAAGAAGATTTACCATACTTGAATGCCTGGGAGTGGAAAATAGGATGCCCTGGCCATTTATAAGACTTTTTAGTGCTTTAGCGTGAGAAAAGGTACTGTATAGCTACAGTAACTTTTTGGAGCTGGAAAGGGAGTCATAAAGACAAAGTCCCAGGTTAAAGAAAACCTTAAAACTAAACTGAAGTAAGGAGAATGCGGCAGACGGTGAGAAATCGCAGGAGAGATTTAGACTTCTAGATTCCCATTTCATGACAGGTTACAAGGTTTTTGCAAGTTTAATTACGTTAGTCTCATCTCTTAAGCTTCACAAGGACACTAATACAGTGATGGAGGAGTCAAGTTCCAGTTTAAGTTTATTGCAGGAAAACTCTATTGATCAAGCTCATTCACAAGGAGGTCCTGTGACATAAACACTTAAAGTACAAACACAGATAGGCAATAACAGTATATACATGAAATGCACGTTACAGTCACTGGGGGGGTAAGACAGTAAAAAGGTAGCTATATGCATCATTTTAATTAAAGTTTCAGCTACTTATGGAGCCCACATTTTTGAAGTACTGTCTATAATGTTTGGGGTCTCAACTTTGGGAAATTTGAACTGGAGTAATATGACTTATTATAAGCAGTAAACACCCCCACAGGTGTGAGGACACCTTGCAGTGTATTTCAGAGCAAAAGGTGATGTAATGTTGAACCGAGGGTTCCTCTCAACTGGGTGATACTGCTTATTTGGACACATTCACTACATTTACATGCACGCTAGCATTACCGGGCAAGTAGTTACCGGCTAACAACAGAAATACCCAGCAACTCCTAGTCGCATGTATATATGCCGATGATCAGCTGGAGCAGTCCTGTTCATCTGAGCATGCACTTACAAGCGGTTCAGCAGCGCTGGTAAACCATTTCCATGGACTATCTTGCCTTGGTTATTATTTATTTTTTATTAACCAGGAGAGAGACACACTGAGCTGAAAGCTTGCTTACAGGTGCGACCTGGGAGCATAAGGAAGCTACGTGACTTACTCAGGGTCTCACATATGCAAGTGAGGGCTGTGGGATTCAAACACAAGTCTCCAGGTTTGTAGCTCAGAGCCTTAAACCACTGTTCTATACTGCCTCCCCTACTATTAACTTTCTGCATAAAGGAGCAGCAAAAACAAATATTGTTCATAGATAAGGGCAGAATAGGTGGCCGAAGGGAGTGCTGCTTACAATACTGCACACACTGCAGGTCATGGTACAGTTTATGGTGTTTAAAGGTTTTTTTTTTTCGAAACATTCAGTAAACGTTGTTTCTATTATAGGACATGTAGTATTTTTCATACAGGATATAGCTACACAGATATGGACTTTCCTGTGATTTGGACCAATGGAAATCATACAACAGTACTGTGTACTGTGCACATTTTCAAGCTTGTTTATGTGTCTGAATAATTCTATAGCTATCAAAATCAGCACAGGCAAGCTGATGGACGTACAACAAATGTCTGCCCATAATTAACAAGTAAAAAATGGTAAAACTTGATAATTCGTATTAATTCAATTTGCTAATTCTTATTATGATGAATACTTGTGTTTTTGTTTAATTTTATGCAACACCATCTTTAATGCAGCCTAATACACTGAAACAGATCTGAAACACTGCTGATGGGAGGGAGTGCTACTAAAACCACACTGCACACTGAAGTGCACTACAGGTGTTGATGCAGTGCTAATTAACATAATTCGCACACACTGAAAAAGCAATGCAACACTGCTTCAGCCAGTATTGCTACACCAACACTCCTTCAGGCACTGCTGATGACAAAACACTGCTAATTGCAGTACTTTTGTAGTGTTAATTAACATAATTTGCACACACTGTGTCAGCACTGCATGCACACCAACAGAGACCTGCAAGTGCATTAATTAAACACTGATGGACTGCACTATGGAATGAAGTGTGCAGGAAGTGTACACTGCTACTGCAACACTGAAATAACACCATATAGTGACTGTTTGAACACTTCACTTCCCTCTGGGACAGCTCTTTTGTGTTCAGCATGTTTCTGAATCCTGAGTATTTACTAATCTTGTGTGTGTCCTTCTTCCTGCAGACATTCCCATAGCCCTCTTGGGCTGTAACCGCAGACTCAGTCAGGAAGCAGCTGCAGTGCCTCCACGGCACAAGGAACACCCTCCGGCCAAAGACTCATTCATCAGGTACGGATCTCAGCTCTTAGCCGTGGCTTTCCCACAGGCTCAGGACTTCTGCATCGACTCCAGGGCTTCAAATTCAGGCACCGTTCAGGGCTAAGCTCTAATTAGCTGTCTGTCTGCCTAGAGCCTCCTGATTGGCCAGTCTTACTATTCAGCTATTTTCAAGAACTCAGTTGCAATTTTAAGAACTTGCTTGTTGCACCAGTCAAGATGAGCTCGTAGCCTGCAGCTCTCAGTTCTTTTTGCAAGTGCTGTTAAATAGTCATTGATCCTGCTGTAGTATTCTGATGAAACCCAGTTCCTCAAGTGACTTGCCATGTAATTTGCTTGTATGCTTTTCCCTCCTACTGCTGCTTATCGATTCTGTTCAAGTACTGTTTTTGGGGAACCCTGTATAGTTATATACTGTATATTTTTCTTTCTCCTTCTTTCTGTCTCCTTGTCTCAGGATTTGCCGCCCTGGTATTCATGGATATTGGCTAAATCTGTAGTGTGATATAATGTTTACTACCCTGCCCACCCCCCTTTTCAGTGCTATCTCAATCTGGCTAACAGCTCTCCGTCCTGATTGTGTGTGTGTGTGAATTCCATCTGGTTGCTGGACGGTGTCCTCATGGCATTTTCTTTGAGCCAGCCCCTAGTTTGTCAAAAACCCCTAGATTAAATTCTCCTTAGGAACTTCTCCCGTTGGCACATCCCCCCACCTCGCTTATGTTAATTCAATTTCGGACCCCTTTTCATTCGGCGCCTCGGTAGTCTGAGCACCCCCACCCCCCGTTAAGATTCATTCCTGTGATACAGCTCTTTTGTGTGAAGTGTGTTACTGAATCCTCCCACCGATTAAGAGAATTTACTAATCTTGTGTGTGACCTTCTTTCTGCAGACATTCCCCCAGCCCTATTGGGCTGTGATCGCAGGACACAGTCAGGAAGCAGCTGCAGCGCCTCCATGGTACAAGAAACACCCACCGGCCCAAAGACTCACTCATCAGGTATGGATCTCGACTCTTTGCCATGGCTTTCCCGCATACTCAGGACGTCTGCAATGACTCCAGGGCTTCAAATTCAGGTGCCGTTCAGGGCTAAGCTCTAATTGGCTGTCTGTCTGCCTAGAGCCTCCTGATTGGCCAGTCATACTCTTCGGCTATTTTCAGGAACTCAGCTGCGATTTTTAAGAACTCGCTTGTTGCACCAGTCTGGATGAGTTCATAGCCTGTAGCTCTCAGTTCTCCCCCCCCACTTCCCTAATCCACCTTTAAATGCTCTCTGTCTCCACCTACTACCCCAGATCTCGATTATTGGCTTACATTTGGTAAATTTCAGTTAATTTCCTCCTATTGCTGCTAGTGTTCAGGCTGCTTCTGCTAAATTTTATCTTCTGTTCAAGAGGCTACATCCTGCTTTAGGCTCATAATACCTCACTATATGCACCAATACATATTGTGTGATCTTCCCATAATAAGGGCACTTTATATTCGCCTGTGCCTGTCCCTGTTCATATTATGCATCGTGGGTTTTAGCTTTGTCAGCCAGAAATCTTCTAGGACAGACTGTGGCTCCTATAATTCATTGTCCTGCCTGAATATATGCCACCTCATTGATCAGTTTGTACATGATGTACAGCCTCCATCTTTGCAGCCAGCATATCATCCATTATGGCATGAAGGTACTATTACAGAACTGTCCCTTGGGGCATATCTCTCTCTGCCTTTACTCACCAACCTCCCTGGCTGCTCCCTGCCAAGATACTTTTATATGCTGCCTTATGCCAGCATGGAACGAGCCTTAGGGCTCCACAAATCTATTCCTATGAATCTCACTCACGCAGACGTACTAAACAGTCTAAACTTATAGCACATTTATGCAGAAAACTTCTGTTATTACTTCTGCTGTGCTCAGGCAATGTTGAGCTTATCCAGGCCCCCTGCAGTTTTAGCAGCTCCTGCTGACCTTCACAGCATGATGGAGTTGAGCTTCTTGCATGTCAATGTGTGTAATTTATTAAAAAAATATTTTCAGTGCAGGTCTGGATTTGTCATACAGCTCCTAATGTGCTGGTTGTCACAGAAACTTGGCTTAGACCAGTAACCAAAAACTCTGAAGTATACATTCCCTACTACTCTTTATTCAGGGCTGATAGCCAGACTAGAGGAGGTGGTGGTGGTGTAGCCATATACATTAAGGATAAACTTACTGTTTCCATTATAGACTCCACCTACAGTAGGTCAAAAACGAATTTGAAAGTCTGTCCTTAAAAACTGACACTGGAAACGGTGCCTCAATCTGTGTAACAGGTTGCTATAGGCCTCCATCTACAGGTCTGCTTCTGATGAAACATCTTGGGAGCATCTTGGGTTTAGTTGCCTCAGAGTACATTATACTAGGTGACTTCAACTTAGATTGGTTTACTACTGCCTCTACTCTTAAAAATGTTCTGTGACTCCTTCGGACTGTCCCAGCTGATTAACGAGGCTTCTCGTCCTAATAAAAATAACTCTATCAAAAGCACATTGCTAGATGTTATCTTAGCAAACCTCACCTATTTTCTCATGCTGGCATCTTCTTTGCTGTTATCAGTGACCACTGCTTCATTGCATATGTAAGGTCCACCCACAAAACTACAGTGATGCCAATTTTACTATTAAAAGATGTACTCGTAACTTCAATTCTTGAGGGTATATTTCAGAGCTAAGGGACTCTCTGCGATGGCAGGATTTTTATTTAGCTAAGTCATTGACCACAGCATATGACATTTTCTCCAAAATTGTGTTAGGGGCCATAAACAAATTTGCTCCATTGGTGAAAGTCCGTACCAAGGAAATAAATTGCCAATGGTTCATGGAGGATTTGAAGGGTACCCTGAGGAGCAGGGATATGCTTTGGAAAATTGCCAGGAAATCCAATCTCCCTAATGATTGGGTTCGATTCAGAAGGGTGAGGAATCATTGCACCAATTTGATTAGAGATGCAAAAGCACATTTTTACCATTCACAGCTAGAGCTAGCTTCCAGTTGTTCCTCTAAATTCTAGAACACAATCAAAGTGATTGAAGGGCATTCTTCCGGAAACTGTCTTCCTGCCAATATTATTGTTGGCCACTCTGTAGTCTCCTATAGGCTTTCCATCCTTGACATTTTTAATAATCATTTTGCTACTGCTGGTCTAGCCTTTGACTCTTCTCCTGACTGCTCTCTCCATCACCAACTGGCAGAGGATACTCTAGAAACACCTATCTGCAGCCCATCTTTCTCACTTCAGTCAACATCCCTGAAAGAAGTTGAAGACCTACTCCTCCAGCTAGACTCCAAAAAAGCACCAGTGCCGACCTTATTGACCTCTACTTCCTAAAGGTTGGTTACTGGGTCCTTGCAGTTCCAATTACACACCTCTTTAATCTATCTCTGTCCCAGGGTGAACTCCCACCCATTTGGAAGATTGCGCTTGTGGTCCCATTGTTTAAATCAGGTGGCCCTAGGGATCTTAACAATTACAGGCCAATCTCATTACTTCCAATTCTGTCCAAGATACTGGAGAAAATAGTGAGTGTCCCACTACAAAACTATCTGGAATCTGAAAACCTGCTTAATCCCTTACAGTCTGGCTTCAGGGTTCAGCATAGTACAATATCTGCCCTTGCTAAAGTGACCAATGACTGGCTAACAGAGTTGGATAATAAGAATTTTATCTGTGCAGTGTTTTTGGATTTGAGCAAGGCATTTGATACCGTAGACCATAGCCTGCTTCTTTCATCCCTCCGGAATATGGGCCTAGACGTCCTCTCTTTCAGATGGTTCTCAAACTATCTCTCTGATCGATTTCAGCAAGTAAAGGCTGAGGGAGAAGTCTCTCCTTTAAAACCCTTGCTGAGGAGTGTACCATAAGGTTCCAGTCTGGGACCCTAGCTGTTTGCTATCTACATTAACAGTATTGACGATACCATAAATGAAGCAAAAATACATCTATTTACAGATGACACAGTAATTTACGTAAGCAGCCCTTTCCCTGTAACTGCACAGAAAACCCTTCAAAGTGAATTTAACTTGTTGCAGCTTCAACTATTAAACCATAAGTTACTGCTTAATGCTAAAAAAAAACAAAACTAAGGCATTGCTCCTATCACCCCTTTCTCATGCATCTAACCCTTCTGTTGACAGAACACTTCTACCTATCACCACCATCCTTGGGGAGCAGTTGGACTATGTACCTAAATTCAAGTACTTGGGATTCTGGATAGACATTAAACTCACTTCCTCCGATCACATTGAAGAGCTGCTAAAGAAACTTAGCAGAGACTTGGTCTTTTCTTTAGGATAAATAATTTACTCACTAGAGATGCCAAACTGAAGTTGGTTCAAACCACCTTTCTCTCTCTACTGGACTATGCTGACTTCCCATATGGCCAGGGTACTGCTGGTACTCTAGCAAAGCTAGACACACTCTATCACTGTGCCTTAAGATTTGTTATAGGTTTACCGTATTCTACCCATCACTACTCTCTGTACTCGGCAGTAGGATGGACATCCCACAGCTACAGACGCAAAAGGAATGCTGCTTTTTGGACATATAAAGTGATCATAGGAGTGCTACCTTAGTACATCTCCATCTGCCTCCTGATATGTTCTTTCGGCAAGTATGCCCTGAGAAGGGGTTTCATCATTGCTCTGTATGTATATAAGGCAAAATCACGTTTTGACAGAGCAGCTCTATGCTATGTACTGCCTCAGATGTGGAATAAGTTGCAAAAAACCCTGAAACTAACCCATTCTATCTCTCTTTCTACCTTCAAATCCCTTTACCTAAGTCATAATAAGGAGCCATGCACCTGTTTCACTTGATGCCACTAATCCCATAACTCTAGCCTAGCTTGAGCCTTGCCTTCACAGTTACACTGTGCTTGATATTTATAATTTTGGGCCCCTTGTCTTCCCCTTCCCATGCTCTTGCTTTTGCCTCTTCTGTCATCTCTGGCTTATTTTTCCTAACCCCCCTGCCTCTCTCCTCCTCCTCTGGAAACCTCTTGTCAGCCGGACTTAGTTTCCCTGCTATTGCTATGGTCCATTATCATCTTCATGTTTTTGTTCCTTTTCTTCTCTCCATTCAATTCCACTATGTCCCTATCCCAGACTCTACCCTTTATTCTGTTGTTATTACCTCCTCTGAAATACTTCTGGAGTAGCCTATTAACTCTCATCCTTACCCCAGACCTTTACATTAGTGTTTACTGAGCACTTAGTAATCTTCTGTATCCATTGACTGCTATATTATTTTTATGTTGATATTTGTATATGCTTTGCTTGATGTGTCACCAGTTTATTTCCCTACTGTCTTTTCTGTACAGGCCTTTGGTTGTTAATACCTGTTCATATTTTTTCTAGTGTTGCATTTATTTTCTGCATTGTATATTGTTCATTGCATCTTCTGACCTGTTTGTATCCTGTATACCCCAGGTCCACCTTGAAAATGAGTTATGCTCAACGGTGATCGCCTGATTAAAGATTTTGATTGATTGATTGATTGTTTGAACATTGTATGGAAAACATGCCATGACTAGCATATTTGCAATCTGGAATATCATCAGAGAAAATGCAATGTGCAGGTCAACAAGCAACATGATGTCACTGCTGATTGGAAGCCTTTATGAAACCTTCTATGCTGATTTTTCATTGCTTGTGGTTCTGTGCAAGATGACCTTGCCAGTGGAATAACACTTTAATTGTTACTTTGATCACTTCATTTACAATAATACATTCTGATATTTGGTTTGTTGTTACATTTCAGTACCTGCATATCCTCAGTATGGGTATGATAAGCATCATACTGGTAGAAGAAAAAATCATTACATAGGGGTTTATATTGCATTATTTTGCCTCTCATAGTACTCATTTATTAACCTGTGCTATGATGAAGTTATTGAATACTTGTTTAGCAACTTGGGAGGCATTTTCAAAGAATATGCTGCCAGCTCATCTGAGATGAGCTGGCACATCTCTGTTATGTGACCAACAGCTACTTTCAAAGACTATAGATGGGCAGTCACATCCATGCTTGACTGAGCACATACCATGAATTCTGGGACACATGTGTCCACCACCCATCCAGACAAAGTTGCACAGTTCAGCATTCACAGCTTACTGTGTCTCTCCTGGTAAAAATAAGTCAAATAAAATTCAGCACCACAGCCGCCGTCTCACAAGTGCAGGATCACACTCACTAACCTAGTATGCCCATTTGTGTGGCTTTCTGCAAGGCCATGTCCCCCCATCCCCTTTCAGCTTATCCCCCACCCTCTCTTTGAAATAGTACTTCCTAATATTACCCTTGAACTGTCCCACCTCAATCTGTAACCCATGCACCCTCATACTCTGATTCCCTTTCAGCTGGAAGATACTTCCCACTGGCAACCGGTTTATACTCTTAAAGTACTTGAAGGTCTCAATCTCTGTTCCTGGGAGTACACTTTCAATTCTCCCAACCTTTGCTCATAGGACAGGTGGCTGAGCCCCTTAATCATCTTCATTGCCCTCCTCTTAACCTTGCTCTTGCCTCCCCACATCCTTTGGGAGGAATGGCCTCAAGACCTTGACCCCATGCTCCAAATTTGGTCTGACTAGATGGGTGTAAAAGGGTACCATGATCTCCCTTTTTGTACTCTTCTGATGCCCTGATACCCTCCTTTATGTAGAGTGCACCCTCCCTTCCCCAAGTGTCCCTCCTGAACAGTGTATACACTAGTATCTCAATGTCCCATCCTTGCTCTCAGTACCACCATCTTTCTGTTACCCCCACAATGTTGGTGCTCTCCTCAACCATTGTCACTGCTATATCTGGGATCTTTCTACCCAGATTTCTGCCATTTGCACACATGACCCTCCAACCGTCTCCTCCCTGTACCCCTTTTGCTACACACCTTATATTTAATACCATCGTGCCTCTTGTCTGTTGTGGTAGGGCTCGCAGCCCCCAACACCACCCCCATTTGTGTCTTACAGGTACAGTTCCCCCTTAAACTCCACTCCCCCAAGTTTAGTGTAAATGATGGTGCTTGTTCACATAATTTTCCAACTTTCATTTGAGCACTGCTTTCCCTTCCCTATTTAAATGCAGCCTATTAGGGTCATAGAGGCTATTGTTGCTCCACAGTGTTCTACAGTCACCTACCACTCCATATCCCCTCTGAGCACACCATCCTGCTAGTCAACTGTTGAATTCCTCCACTTCTTGTTTCACCTCTGTGCTGGCCATTGGTACTGGCAGCACCTCTGGAAATGTCAAGGATTTAAAATAAAAGCTGATGCAGAAGCCTGACAGTGCCATAAACCATGACTGCACCTCCATCACACTACTCCTTGCAAGGTCATTTGTCCCTAACTGGAAGATCAGATGTGTCTGTCTTCCACTGCCTTCCCCCTTGAGGGGATCCAGTGTGTGATTTTGTCTGCAGTCATTTCTGGCAGTCATTCTGCCCATGTTTTTCCCCATCTGTCTCCCCTTTTCCCCCATATAAAACTTTCAACAATACATTCCCCAACTATTGAAACACCATCCCCTTCCTCCTTCTGGGTATCTCTCGCTACTGCATTTCTCCCACCATTTCCAAAGTTATCCCTATCTTTACATGTGCTAATTTTCCCTCCTGAACTTTCTTGAGACCTCCTCTTCATATTCTCCTCATCCTGTTCTACACCCTGAGACAGTGCTTGGTTCCTTGTCTCCTCTGTGCTGCTACCTACATCTCTGCCTTGCTCCTTTTGGAATCCCCCCACAGGGATTTCACCATGGTCCCCTTTACCCCCAGCTTCATGTTATGTCCATGCCCACATCCATGTTTATCACAGGCACACATTCTGATGTCATCAAATGAGTAGTGTGTGTGCTCAATTTACCTTTAAGAGCATGATTTTTATACAGATGTTGTTATTATTTATTGTCTCGGTCATACAAGTCAATGTAGCACACACAAGACTCATCTTCTGACATCACAGAAGGGTGATGTAGGAGCCTGCCCGTGTGTCTGTGTACAGTAGCAGTAATGGTTTTACAAACAGAAGAACAAATGAAATTGCCAGCAGAAATATGCCTGTCTGTTGAGTCTGCTTTGTTGTGAAGGTAGTCCCTCATCTCACAGCTTCATGTCCCACTCCACCCCTACTTACATTTTCTGCCACCCTCACCCTGTCCCATCTCCACTTGTAACTCCATACTGTCTTACACCGCACCACCTCATGTGGTAGAATGTGCTACTTGAGCAACACTTTTTATATGAAGAACTGTTTCCTCACTTCTAACCTAAATCTTCCCCTTCCAGTCAGTGACTACACCCTCTCAGATGTCTTCCCCTTTTTTTTTTTATGCACATCAGTGGTGATACACCATCCTCCCACTAATTCAGAGCTCCTAGTCATACTATCCACCAACTCCTATAGCAGCCTTTACTTGGGTAGCCACAAGTATCCCTATGCCGGGTGTGTCCCTGTCCATCAAGAGGGAAATCCTTTAGAACAGACAGTGCATCCTAGGGATGCATGGTTGGTATGGGCTGACTCCGGGGCTTTGTGGTGGCAGGCAGCTGGAGCTCATCATTGGACTGGATGGGGAGCCATTTCTCATTTTCTGACCAACCCAATGCTCTTCTCGGCCATGCATGAGCATAGTCAATCCTGGGGCAGGGTCTTAATTAGAAGATCCCCTCTGTTTCAGTTTTGTTTATCCATTTCAAGTACTGAAGGGACTCCATCATGTCAACCCTACATACCTAGTTCACTCAGCTATTTCTTATAGGTCTTGCCCTACAGTCCCTGTATCATCTTTGTCAATCTATGCCGCACCACCTCCAACAATCTGACATCCTTATTCAGGTAATTGTGCCAGAAATGCACAGAGAACTCCAGGGCATTAATGCTTGGTCAAATTACACCTTGTCATTGGCAAGAAAGTGTTACCTGACTATGCATTAATGCCACGGTTGCATGTTGGCATGACGACTGTAACAAGCTTTTGATTTTTTCCTTTTTACAGTTAAAAAGTGATTTTATAAATAACACACTATAGACAATGGGTGTATCAGAGGCATTAATGCATTTACCGCCTGCTTGAAAACACTATATCAAGGCCTCATGCCTCACAATGCAGCCGTGTCATGCATTAACGCTGCAATACACCCATGGTCTGCAGTGTGTGTTATAGCGTGCATTCTGCATTTCAGCACAAGTCATAAGAACAGACTTCTGTGTTGTACATCAAATTGAACATGCGGTGAACCTTTTGCATAGCAACCCATGTGCATATAGTCATAGAAATCTGCCAGCTAAAATGTACCCCGTGGACCATCCACTCTTCCCGTAGGCCCCCCCAGGAAGACACACTCCTTCACTCACCAACACAACCTCCGACTACTAGACATATATGACTGTCACAGGCTCTTTTAAAGTTTTATACTGTATCCACCACCACCACCACCCATTCCGGCAGTCATTTCCATTGGTGTTCTCATCGTCTTAGCAAAGAACATCCCCCTGATGTTCCCCCTAAATTTTATACCCTAGAGTTTCTAGGCATGCCTCCTTATGTAATTGTTCTTGAGCATCTTAAAAGATGCTGTCGATCTTAACATTTATGCCATTTAAGTATTTGAATGTGCACCCTATATCTTCCTTCCCTCCTTTCCTCCAGTGTGCACAATCCCAGATGTCCTAGCATGTCCTCATATGACCTCCCCTGCAGGCTCCCCACCATTTTGGTTGCCATTCTGTGGACTCTTTACAGCCTGCCCTTGTCCAGTTGCAGGTAAGGCCATGATTTTGTAGACCGGTGGGATCACCTCACTTCTTCTGCTTGTGAAATTGTGACTTATGAAATGAATGCATAACTTGGAATGTATTTAAAAACTTTAATGGCTCATATAAGTTTGTCAGATAGTCATTGTAAAGTAACATGACTTTACAGTTTCTTCTAACACTGTCATTGAACTGTGTTGACAACAGATTTTGTACACACTAACTTTACTTATTGCAAAACCATTATCCAAGAGTTTCAACTCTAACATTAACCATTTCAATCTAAATTATAATTTCATGTATTACATGTGTTCTTTCATTTTATTGTGCAACTGTTCACCAATGTTCTATGTTTCAGCAGTCTCTAAAATGAAGACTGACTGTTGACAGAATGCACGGAGTACCACTCCAGCACATGGGCAGCAGGAAGGATAGGAAGCAGTTCTGTTCTCTAGCTTAGAAAAAGAGAAAGATCAGTGTTATGTACATATAATGTTAACACTACAAGAATAAGACAAACAGTAAAGCAAATTGACATTTATCTGTATTCATGTATAAAGTGTGATCAAACTGTAATTAGTTTCTGTAACAGTTAGTATCGTCATGTGGCAACGCCTGTGTTAGCACACTGTTGACCCTTGTTGTTTCCACACCATGGGCACACACAGTCAAAGTCCATTACATCTGCTTATGTGAATCAGCATAGCTGTACTGTTACACCACACAATACATGATCTGTGTGCCAGTCTGTGTTGTAGTAACTTTGATGAAAATGATAAACAGCCAACACGTGACAACGTATGATGCCAAACATGCACACTGTAAGCCATGAGGGGCATATGTAATGTACTGTTTAGGTAACACACGTTGTGCCTTGGAGCACAACAATAAGGGATTGACAGTTCAAGTGCTGTATGTGAACAGTTGCAGCTACCATCCAGCATCATCGACATGATTACGATATGTGAAGGTGCTATCAATGTATTCCTTTTTGTGGTTATCACACAACAGACTCACTGTGTCCCCATCTTCTGTGAGTGTGGCCTGCTTTATTCATTTTTTTTTACAGGGCAAATCAATTGTGGTACTGTGACACATTGCTGGTTTTCATTTTAACTGTTTACAGCAATGAAGGACACAACGGTTATTGGTGAATATAAAGTGTTGTGAGATCCATGATGTTAAATACCTTTTGTAGAGTGTGACACTGATCTACAGTTTATGTTCGTCAATCTTCATCGCTGTTTCCCTATTAAGACACTGCTTGTGTGTTCCATTTGTGACCAAAGTACCATATCAACTATTGTGGAGTTCCATATTAGTGGAACTGTGGCTTTCATAATGCAATCTGACTGCAGTTTGACTAAGAAAATGTGAAAGCACCTGTTTCCAACATGCTTTGTAAGATGACACTCATGGTTATGTCTGCGTGTAACAAAGGGAAATGTAACAGTGTGTTAATACTTGCATGATGTAAGAATATCAAACTAGACATTTCTCGACACTGTTACTTTGTGCAAGTTATGTTCATTGATTGCAGTACTGAATTTGGATTGTAAGTAAGTCATAATGCATGAATTGTTAGGGCATGTTTAGGATAAAAATGAATGTGACAAGCAGTCAATGTGAAAATACATTTCTAAACTTCACCATTGACTTATGTGCCACATACTAACATTGAAACACTTTCACAAAACTGGAATTTAAATTCAGTCACTGATTGAAATGTCAGTAACATTATAGCATAGGAACAGAAAATCAAACAGCTATGTCAATACTTCAAGTGTATGATTTCTAACACCTCATGCTGTCCATGACTACCTACCTATAAAATTCCTGAAAACCTTTGTAGGTCTCAGAGGGGAATTTGGCTCGAATGGCACATACTGCACAGGATGGCAAGACTTTGCAGTTTCTTCTTCTTAATTTTTGCCTCACCCAATATACAAATTTTCTTTACACCATGTAGCGTAGCAGCCTGAAAACAAAAAGAAAATGAAAAGTAGTGCAAACCGGATGAGCAAGTGTAGGTACCACAACATTATACAAGAACTACAGCAGCAATGTCTAGGCAGTGACTGGTCAGTTGAGCATCCACCATTTTAAACAAAGGTGATGTTTTTATGATATGGAGTATCTTACTAATGTACCAAAGTATTTATTATGTATTATTGTTGTTTTTATTATTATTATTATTATACAGGAGTGACTGGGTAGTCGAGAAGGGGGAGGAGCGGCAGTTTATATAAGGGAGGGAACAACTTGCACAAGGAATGAGTCAGTTGAAGGGGAAGTGAAGGCATTATGGGTTCAGTTAAGGTCCAATAATGAGAGAAATGTTAGGTTGGGGGAGGTTTACAGACCACCCAGTCAGGATGAGAATAGGGACAGGGACCTGTTCTCATAAAAATTGTAAGCTTCAGGGAAGGGAGAGGTGGTAATTGTGGGTGACTTCAACCTGCCCAAGGTGGACTGGAGCATACCATCATCAACATGTGCTAAACGTAAGGAGATCCAGGTAGGACTGCAGGACTGCAGAGTGGGTTCCTGACTCAGGGCATTACTGAACCAAAAAGAGCTGAGGCAATTGTTGATCTGCTGCTCACAAATGAAAAGCATGTACATGAAATAATGGTCAGGGAGTCACTGGGTGTAAGTGATCATTGCACAGTGTGGTTCCAGTTGAGCTGGGAAAACATCCAGAGTAAGACCAAAATCTTGGATTTCTGGAGGGAGGAATTCAGAAAAATGGGCGAAGTGCTAAGGACACTTCTGGTGAGCATCACAGCAGGCATGGGGGTGGACCAAAGGTGGTCCATCATTATGGAAAGAATACTAGTTTCCACAGATGAGTGCATTAGGCTCAGGGGGAAGAACACAAGGGCCAACACACCCAGCTGGTTCAGTTCTGGGATTGCCAATTCAGTAAGGGAAAAGAAGTTTGCCTATAGAAAATTCATGAAGCCCAAGAGAGAGGTGGATAGGGATAATTACTTAAGGTTTGCTAGTGAAGCTAGTAAAAAGTCTGGTGAGCAAAGGCACAGAAGGAGATACAGATAGATGAAAGAATTAAGAAGGGGAAAAAGGCTTTCTTTCACTATACAAGTGAGAAAAAGGGACAAGAAGGAAGGAATAGTTAGGCTTAAGAAAGGGGTGGAGGATAATGGAGAAAAGCAGAGATACTAAATGAATAGTTCTGTTCTGTCTTCACCAGGGAGAAGGATGGACCACTGCCTTCATGAGGGAAAAGAGGAGTGGGGGAAGGGGAACACTGGTGTAGTGATAAAGGAGGATAGAATGAGGGAAGGTCTGGTGACACTGAAGTTGGACAAATCACCAGGCATGGACAGAGTACATCCAAGGGTACTAAAGGAACTGGCTGAGGAGCAGGCAGGACCACTGGTGGACATATGTAATAGTTCAGTATAGTCAGGTATGGTAGAACAGGACTGAAGAACAGCACATGTAGTGCCCCTCCACAAAAGAGGTCCCAAGGACGATCCAGGGAATTAGAGACCAGTCGGGGGGGAGAGAGAGAGAGAATGAATGAACATGATTGGGACCATCAAGTACTTGAAATGTATAAATAAGGTTGATAAGGAGAGTCTCTTTAACATGAATGGAAACCATAATATGAGGTGGGAACAGTCTTAAGCTGGATTGTGGGATGTTTCAGAGGGAGGTCAGAAAGCACTTATGCACAGAGAGGTGGTGGACACTTGGAATGCGCTGCCGGAAGAGGTCATCTCATTGAAGATAGTAGGCAGCTTTAAGAGAGGCTAGGATAGGCATAGGGAAAGATAAGGATCATGGCTAGGGAGGATGGGAGGAGTGGGGAGGGAGTGCAGGGACATTAGCTCAAGCTGTGGATCCTGTAATACAAACAGACTTCACAGACTAAATGGCCTTCTTCTGCTGGCTTCTTTATATGTTCCTATGTAATGGTGATAGTATTAGGTGCAGATATACATTGATTTGGAACCTGTGAGGTGGATGCGCACCAACAACAGAATGTAAGTGAACAATCATCAATACAACAAGGGTAATTAACCAGGACATATCAAATGAAGCAGAGTAATCTGAGATCAGTTGGACTTGATGGACACCAGAATGTGATGTGAGGAATGGAGAGTTATGCACATAGTCCCCCTCCACAAGAGGGGAACCAATGATGACGCCATAACATACAGACCATAATCCTTCATATCCACCATTGGGAAAGGTGATAGACTGAAAACAGACTGAGAGGCTGGCCATCCACCAGTAGTGTCATAGGGGCTTCTGTCACACAATTCCTGTCAGAGCAACCTGGTTGAGTATGGAATCAGAGTAAGGCATGGTGGACCACACAGTACATCACACACTGCAGAACCATCACCACACTCCAGTACAATCATCATGTCACAGGCTGACAATGCCGTAGGTGAGCATCACAGATATCCACACATTTACATGGCTGTATGCAAACTGAAGTATTATTCAATGTCACATTACTGCAATCATTCATAGACCATTGTTGGACACTCTGGACCAATATGGATGCAATGTGCACTGCAAGCTGGAATACACAAAATTCGCACAAGTTTCAGAATGTCACATTACTGTACACATTGACAGCCGATTGGTTGACTGTGCCATATAAAGCCATATGACTGATTAGAGTAAGCAGTGACGATGTAAAAGTTAAATTTCAAACTTCAGCTGTGGAGGTAAACACAGTGCTGTTCCATTCAACACTGTCATCGTCATTCTGTGACAGGCTGAGCTGTGTGATATTGCATTTCATTACTAGATGGTAGTTAACACAGTAACAATGCATGGTGGATGAAGTATTTCGATTGAATGTCATGATTAGCAAATCTGAGATGCACAGGTACATATACATAAGCAAGTCAACCTATATTTTGATGGAAGCAGCATAGTACTAAAAAGACAATGACAGAAACTTAACAGTTGCACTTACTCATTGGTACTTTCATTATCACCAATGGGGCAGTCAACCTCTATATATTCATACAATCTGGACTGGGAAATATCTTCATCCAACCAACAGCTCTTGAAACCCTGCACATCAGTGATGCAGCAGATATCATTTGACGTCTCAAATTTTTCTGAGACTGCAGAATAGAACCAGCAGCATCTGTTCTCAATTGGTATTGGCAGTAATTGGCAATTACCACAGCTGCACCTGAAATTTATACATAAAAATTGAAAAAAGAATGGATTAGACTTTGTCAACACAAATTAAGAAAACAGTCTGATCACAACATTTTAAAGTACCACATGCACAATGTCATCCATTTCTGCCAGTATGCACACACACCACCCTGTATCATGACACAGTGGAGACTGTGTACAGAACGAGCACCTTTCTGGTGGGACACACGTATGGTGAAAATAAGAATATTGGTAGATGCCATCAGAAGTAACAGCATAAAAAGTTAGATAACACAGTCAATGGAAATAGCATCAGTAGACATATACTGGTAACAACAACCACACTAATACAATCCATTCCAAGAACTTAGTATGATGAGGACAGTATCATCATCATGGCTGGATGTTGAGTACTTTACAGTTACTGAGATGTATATGCTGAAGCCCATGTATACCATATCACATGCTGAGAGTGTCACTAGACACAACTGTATTAACTCAGATGGTTTACAACCTGATAGTGGGGAGATGGTCAAACTTCAATGGACATGTCACAGTGCATGGCTTGGGAAAAGCAGATGCAAAACACAACTGCAGTGTTGAGCAGAATTTATGTGTGCGTCTGTGACTGCCTGGTTCACAGAAACACATGCAGAGAGGAATGGTTATGCAGTAGTGGAATAGGTTGCATATTGTCCCTACATACAATAGCGGCAGTAGACAATAGGAAGGAAACAAGAAGTCTGACAGATGCAGTGACAGAAATAGAACGTGATGTGGCCATGGATTACAGATGAGATGGATTCATGGCAGGATGGCTGTGTCAAATGAATTGGTCAAAGTGGGTTTGGTGTCTGATGAAAGGAGTATGTGCTTGTGCGGGGGGGGGCAGCACTTGCATGGAGGTTGGTAAAGACAACAACATCAGAAATAAGAGTGTTCAAACTAATCAGTAGTCCATACGTGGTGCACAAGGGCTGTGGAATTCAAACACAGTTCTCCAGATGTGCAGCTCAGAGACACCACTGCACTATACTGCCTCCTGTGTCACAACCTTCCTTCTTGTATCAGTCAGCAATGTTTCTACAGCGGTTTACAACCTTGTGAACAGACCTTTACTGCCTTCACAGTTTATACCTTTCATGTACTAGAAGGTCTCAACCATCCGTCCACAACAGCCTCTACTCTCTTTCAGTGAATACATGTTCAACTGTATTACTTGATTTTCATCGTACACCTGCCAATACTGTCCTGTCACTGTATACAGTTCAGTGACATGGTTGTATCAAGTGTGAAAACCCATGTATTTAACCATGGTGAAGTAAACTCAGGTGTAATGTCTTCAGGATTCAGGATTATACATGTGTGTCTCTGATGGGGAGGGGGGCAGGTATGTGTAAAGCGCATCTGCAATGTGGGTCATTACTGTGGTCAGTAAATTACCTTGAACTTCAAATGACAGGCTATAGTAACAGTGATGAGCAGTCGTTGTGGACAGAGGACAATATTGTAATACTAGCTTGCTGTGTGCTGTGCACCTAATAAAGAACAGCTACAATATGCAAGATGGTATCCATGAAAACAGAAAGGGATTACCTGCAGCAGAGGCAGTGACTCCTAGGCTGTCTGTTTTATTGCTATGCATTGCCATTCAATAGTGACAAATGTACTTCAGGTGTACATCATTGTGTTTTTGGTGGTGGGTATTTTGGGGGGGATGGCAAGGTTGTCATAGATGAAAAGAGAAAAACTGCAAAAAATATGTTTTTGTTCAACATCACTGTGACAAAATACACAAAAACATAAAAAGCTCCATGCCACATCCCTCATTGCCATGTCAGGATTGTTATTCAAGGCATTCTCCATTTCTGCAGGCAAGTCAGGAGCATCTGCTAAAGGCTCAAAGCAATACGGAACCATAAGGGTCCTAGAGAAGCCAGCCACACAGGACAGCACTGCGATTTTGTCTTCTTTGGAGGACATAGCTGACTGAAAGGTGAGTTGCACTCCCAATGACATCATCACATGCACGCCCATCGACTTTCACATCAGATTGTAAACACAGGGATGTTAGAGCATGCAGCGCAAGATGTGCAGACGTTAAAACACAAAATTTTAACAAAAACAGCAAACAAAACAGAGGAACTCTGCAATCGTCAGACAACAAGGCAGGATAACAGATTTTTGGATACAGACATTAAAAATAAGAAGCTTTGCATTTGATCTTTAAGGTGGTTTCTGTATTGGAAATAAATCAGACTATCAATCTTTTTGTATTTTTTCATTTGGCTTCGAAGGATACAGAAGTTATCATGAATTTTCTCAATGTTCATTTGGCTTTACACCTTTTTGGATTGCACAAGGATTGCCGAAAATCCTTGTAGCTTTTGGTTAATTGGCCCCCAAGATGGTAGGTGTCCCTGTTTCAAAACAATGCTTTTTTTAAATGACTGGCATCTTGTATTCATTTTTATGTTGGTGCACTTGCACAGCCAACAACTAGTGGCAGTGGGATTTGGAGGCCTGGTTGCTGTTGGGTGAATGCAGGGCATGCATTTGTAGGTGCGTCCCGCATTCCCCAATCAGCCTGCATGCTGGCATCACACCATGCATACATACTGTGGCAAGCACATCTAAGGAAAGGTCCACTGCAATGCGATCAAAGCTCATCAGACGCAGTGGGTCTTCCCTTGACATGCTCACCACATTATGAACATGGCGATACAGTGGCTGCCAAACTACCGACTTCGAGGGTGCCCACTACCCCTGTCAGTTACCCCTGCCCCTCTGTATGTGCTGATGGAGGAGCCCACTCTCCATCTGCATAAACAACCCCCCCATTGTTAAATGCTTAGGGGGTGCTCAATCCCCCTTGGATCGGCCCCCTGCTTGCTTTGTGTGCCAACGGGGGTGCCCAATCCCCATCGGCATAACATCCCCCACTTGTTGTGTGCTGATGAGGGTGCCCAATCCCCCATCGGCTACAGACCCCCCCCAACAGTTAGGTGGCGCACTGGGAGCCCACCCCAGTGTGCCAAATCCCCTAAAAAAAAAAACTGTCCCACAATGTCTCATTTTTTTTTTGTTTTACCTGTGAAATGAAAATGGTCCATCATAGTCTCCATGCCCCCCACCCACACCCACCATCTGTGCACCCACCTCACCACACCCCCTCACCCCATACTTACCTCTGAAGTCTGGCGCGATGATCTTCGGTGGACCAGAAACATGTCTGCACTCTTCAGAGCTAACCGCGAACTGAAGAAATGCCGTTAAGCTGTATAATAGAATAAATAGAGTTTTTTTTCAACTTTGCTGCATGTCTCAGTTTCAGCATGGGGTTTTTGGGACCCCTCCTCTTGAATTCTTGCACTGTCATGGCGTTATTCGGTCCTGAAAGGTGATTTCACAGTCACTGCATGGAATCACCTTTTGGGGCCGAGTAATGAAATGACAGTGCAACTGTTCATGAGGGGGGCTCTCAAAAAGCCTATGTTGCAAATTTGGGGAAAATCAAAAAATCACTGTTTTATTTAGCGCATGTATGCAGTTTAAGCACGCTGTGTTAGCGAATCACAATATTTTCATGCCAGATTCTCAGCATTGGCATTTTACCACACTTCTTGTGAACCATACAGCTGTCATTTTCACATCCTGGCCAAAATCTGTTTTCACACTTCTGTCACAGAATAGCACGGTCGCTGTGCAAAATCAGTGTTCGGGACACATTATGAAAATGACTGTGACACTGTTCAAGAGCAGAGGTCCTAAAATGTCTATTTTGAAAATTTGGTGACAATACTCCATACAATGACTTACAAGCATGCGTTGCACAGTTTGCACATGCTCGTAAGTTCGCAAACTTTTAATATTGTCACTCCAGATTTTCAACAGTGACATTGTTCTGCACCTCCTAATGAACAGTACAGCTGTCATTTTTCACATCCTGAGCAAAATCTGTTTTTGCAGTTCCGGCACAGAATAGTGCGGTCACTGTGGAAAGCCTGTGTTCGAAACACATTATGAAAATGGCAGTGACACTGTTCATTAGCAGCTGTCCTAAAATGCCTATGTTGAAAATTTTGGGATGAAAGTCAATAAAATGAGTGTTTTATGAGCGTGCATTGTGCAGTTTGCATGCACACTCATGACTTTGTGACTTTGTAATAGTTTCACTCCAGCTGTTCATCATTGGCATTTTTCCATGCCTCCTTATGAACTGTATAGCTGGCTGAAATGTGTTTTCACATGTCCGGCGCAGAATTGCACGGTCGCTGTGCAAAATCAGTTTTCAGGACAATTTGCAGAAATGACAGTGACACTATTCATGAGCAGAGGTCCAAAAATACCTATGTTGAAATTTGGTGTCGAAAGTCCATACAATGATTGTGTCGCAAGTGTGCATTGCACGGTTTCCACGCACACTTGTAAGTTCATCAATTTGCAATACTTTCATGCCACATTTTCACCACTGGCATTTGTGCACACCACCTTATCAACAGTCCAGCTGCCATTTTTCACAGCCTGCCCAAAACACATTTCTGCAGCTGTGGCACTCAATGGCGTGCTCGCTGTGCAAAATCACCTTTTGCGACACATTTACAAAATCAAAGCACTATGTGTCTCTAGCTCCACCACTGCCAATGCCAGCATGACAACATTCTGCATTGAGAAATGCTTGTTGTTACTGGAACCATGGTAAAGAACTTTCTGGTCCTAGACATGATATACCACCCATGGTAGGGCCACTTCTGTGGCTTGTTTTCATTCAGTCTCTATAACTAAGATATGCTCTGCTTCCACATGGAGTTCTGTTTACACTTTCACTAGTTACAACAGTCTGGACCTGGTATCCATAGATAGGCTGGTTTCAAGCGTGCAGTCCTCCTCAGCCTGCTGTCTTTAGGATCTGGTATGTCCCTACTATCTGGCCTTCCTCACACTACAGTTTTGTAATGGTTGGGATTGCTTCCAAAGGTGTAGCTATATTGAGGCAGATTTCTCCGAAGAAGATAGTTTCATTACTTACCAGTAACTACAGATCTTTGAGAGAATCTCCTCCATAGAGCCACAGCTCACCATCCCACCTACCCCTTTCTGTGTTTCAGGTTATATACTCCAGAGGATGTGCATGTTACTGCACACTTTGTCTTCTTTTCTGTGACTTTTCTAATAGGAGTTTTGTTTATGGAATTACCACATCTCATGTTGGCCTGTTAGAGTTCTGGTCTCCCTTTTCTGTCAGTATGGCACAATTCAGAGCTTGTCTCTACCAGGAAACTTAGGGGGAACACCCATGCTATATGGGCAGCACCAAAATTTCATACATCAATGTGGGTGGCCCCAGCTAGGCAAACATTTCCAAATGGTCCTGGTGTCAAGGACTTACACTTCCAAAGGTGTGGTGATTCTCTTGAAGATCTATGATTACTGCTTAAGAACAAGCATTATATATCGTACCCTTTATAGTACTCCACAGTCAACACCAGTGGGTATTCCTCATCCATCCTATAGGTTGATGCACAGTCCAATCAGATCAAAGGTGGGTGAGGACATCCCTCTGCCCTCATTAGAATATCTCCAGTTCACTTCATGCATCAAGATAGGTTGGTCACATTCTCACTGTTCCCAACAGTCTTACTCAACTCAAACTTCTGTACAGGTACTGTAAAAAAATGACTTAATTCTACTACATTAACACAAGTAGCCTGGGAGATAGCTATACAGTATATTACTATCAATCAATCAATCAATCAACCTGCATGCAGTACTATTATGTTAGTTTGAAGCGTCTATCCTAACGTGGTTACTGTAGCTTTAAGGCTCAAATAGACAGACAGGAACCTGACATCAAACAAATGTATGTGAATCAGGACCCCCTCCTGTAGTGGGTCCAGAACACACAGATGCTGCTCATTGCTGCCATGCCACGCAAGGCTGGGATCCCTTCTGTAGTGACCTCTGCCCATATGGGACAATGCCTCACCCAAGTGTGGGACAGCAACCCCTACACAGTAGCTGGTCCCAACCTAACAACTCAACTCTTGCAGGGATCCTCTCCAGTAGTGATTCCTGCACAGAACAGAAGCCCGCAACCTCAATCTGGCCCCAATCCAATGAAACAACTCTGTCAGGGATCTTCTCCAGTAGCGATCCCTGCACAGTACACAAGCCCACAAACTCAAGGGCTAATAAGACAAAATCCAGGACCGACACCTGGCTTACAACTCCCAGGAGGCTCCTCCAGCAGCAGCCTCCAGAGAAACAACTAGCCCACAAACACAGGGCTCTCACTTATCAGCACAGAGAAGGAGCGTTCAGATCACATACCAACATACCAGCAGTTCAGCAGGAACGCTGGATCCCTCCCTCCTGCTCAGCCTGGGCATTTTCCTCAGATCCTCCATTCTTCAGTGTGAGCCACTTCATGCCTCGCTGCTCCTTCCATTTCTTTGTCTCAGGGTTGTAAAATCATCTCCCCCACTCTCCAAGACACTATTTAGCTACTTGCTGCCCTCTCACCTGCTAGAGCAGACAAACCCCATGATGCACTGTGGCTCCAGTGAGAGCTCACATATCTCCCTCAGACAATGCAGTTCCCAGGGCAGCTCTCGCTAGAAATCCCGCAAGATTTTGGCGGCCATCTTAGGGACCTATATAGCAGTCCCAAATCGTGAGTTCTCGTGAGATCTCATGGCCTCCATCTTACCTGGGTTTCCCATTCAGTCCTTTGATGTAGTTCTCTATTCAGGACTACAGCAACGCTGTTTTTTTAAAAAATCTGATTAATAATTATGTGGCTTGCTGACTTAAGGGGCCCATACCTCATACAATTTTCTCTTGATTCCTCCATATTTTTACACATCATGACAACATGCAGGGAGTGTGGAGTGTCATTCACAGCCTTTAAGAGGATGACCAAACATGTGCAGTGTGTACCCTTGGACCGCACAGGGGGGTTAGCAGAGATGGAAGAGGAAGACTCCATCTTGAAAACACAGCCCCCTTTAACCGTGCCAATCACATTGGATGCCAACCAGGCTCAACTGCTGTTCAAATTTCTCAAACAGATGAAATCAGTTGACATCATCATCATTACAGCATCATGGAGGGCTACGGATCAGGAGCCCATGAGAAAATGCTGAAGACTGGATATGGACAGCACTATATCCAATACCACTGCCGAGCCAGAGGAGGGCACTTCAGAAAATTCTAACTGAATGTGCCATGGGAAAAACATTGACTAGCTGATTACTATGGTATGGGCAGCGCTCAAAATATTATATCAGTCTGCACAACCTTCCACTTCCAGGGACCACCTTCTCTTCATGGGAGAACCAGAGGAGAAAGTTCATTTTCCCTCCTGCAAGAGCCTCGACACACTTCTGACCCAGGAATACAAATCACCAGACCCAACCAGAATGCCCGAAAAGAGCATGGTAAACAGGTGGTACCCCATCAGCCATGACAGAAGCGACCAATGGGGAAAGGCTCCCAAGGTGGACCAACCCATCTCGGAGCTGTCCAAATGCACAACCATTCCAATTGAAAGTACAGCAGCACTAAAGGATGTGATGGATAAGAAGGTGGAGGAACACCTACAGAAAATTCACGAGGTGGCCGGCATGGTGGGCTCGGCAGACACTGCAGTGTGGTTCCCATGCAGTGCACACCACAGATGGCTGGACATACTTAAGGAGGACATTCCCGAGGACTCCCCCAAGCCATCCAAGCCATGAAATATATCATGGATGCATCATCTGACATCTTCAAATTCAGAGTTCAAGCAGCAGTGCTGGCCAATAGAGCCAGAAGAGCATTGTGGCTAAAACTCTGGCATGCAGATGATGAGTCCAAGACCACCCTTCTGAAACTACCCTTCAGAGAGGGTACACTTTTCGGGGAAGACCTAACCCCAAACCTCAAACAAAGTGGAGGGAAGCAGGTGCAGGGAGACAAAGACATCTACCTTCCCACAGACAGACCTTTTCATACCAAAAGCAAACTTTTTAAGCCCAAAACACAGTCTTACAATCCATAGCACACAAAGCAGTGGCACCAAAGACACCGTTTCCAACACAAAGCGTATAATAACAGAGCAAAAGGCAATACAGAGGCCCAGTACTCCAATGGAAGTCGAAAGCCAAATTTCAAACTCCAGGGTGACATGAAATGAAGGCTTGTGGACCCAGGCAAACCTACCACTGGCAGGGAGGCTGCAGTGGTTTGCACAACTATGGGCCTAGACAACATCAGACAAATGGGTGCTGGAAGTGATCACCAAAGGTTATGCAATTGAATTCACCAGCAAGCTGATACAGCATAGACCATTAATATCACCTATGCCAAGGGATCAGATCAAAGTTCAAGCGATAACGGAGGCAATACAGGACTTGCTCAATGGGGCTATCATGCAAGTCCTCACAGGGGAACAAAACACCAGGGTCTACTCTTGTTCTTTGTCGTTCTGAAGAAAACGGACAAGACGCACCCCATACTAGATCTCAAGTTTCTCAACCAGACAGTGGCTTACAAAAAATTCAGAATGGAGACCCTCAAGTCAACACTGGCATCCATTCAACCGGGGGACTACCTGACCTCAATAGACCTCAAGGATGCCTATCTTCACATTCCCATCCATGTCTCGCACCACCGTTACCTCAGATTCAATATCCAAGGACAACATTTCCAATACACCTGCCTACCATTCAGACTGGCATCTTCCCCCAGAGTGTTCACCAAAACACTGGTGGTTCTCGCACCACATCTCAGGACACAAGGGGTTCATGTCATCCCCTACTTGGACGACTGGCTAATAAGGGCAAGAATGGTGGAACAGGCCCAGCGAAACACACAACTAGCAGTCAGCTGTTCACAGCAACATGGATGAATAATCAACAAGGCCAAGAGTCAACTGATCCCTGCCCAATTCATTACACATTTGGGCACAGTAATAGACACAAAAACCAAGAGGGTAACCCCCACACCCGAACAAGTCCAGAACATCCGGACACTGGTTTCCAGCTTGATCAGCAGACCAAACAGGGCAGTATGGGATTACTTGCAGGTACTGGATGTCATGGCAGCACTAATAGACTTGATTCCATGGTCCAGAGTACACATGTGAACACTCCAGAGATATTTAATAGACTTTTGGGATGAGGCGACCAAAAACTTCAAATTCTGAGTAACACCACCCCCTCCTGTACTTGCCAAGATATGATGGTGGACTGCTGACAACTCACTTTCTGAGAGGCAGAACACTAACACAGGTGACAGCAGAAATAATCACCACAGACGCAAGTCTATCGGGCTGGGGAGCAACATTCAACAATCATGTGACACGGGGCCTATGGACTCAGAAGGAGTCAAAACTACCTATCAGTGTACTAGAAATGAAAGCTGTTCACCTGACACTACTCTTCTTCATGCCTCTCCTCACTAGCAAACCAGTTCTAGTCCGCTACGACAACTAAGTCACAGTAGCATACATAAACAAACAAGGGGGCACAAGGAGCAAGGCAATAATAAAGATGTCCTTACAACTACTCCACTGGGCAGAGCGGAATCTGCTGTCCCTAACCGCATAATACCTAGCAGGAGAGTCCAACACAGAGGCAAACTGGCTAAGCAGAGTCACCGTCTGCCAATTGGAGTGAGGCTCCACAAATCCATTTCCGAGAGCCTACAATCCAGATGGGGGCCTCTCCAAGTCGATTTCAATGGCATCATGGATGAACACGCAACTACCCAACTCTCATTCCAGGTTCTCTGATCCCAAAGCCCAGGAGATTGATATGCTCTCTGCACCATGGAACTTCACACGAGCCTATCTATTTCCACCAGTCCCAATGATACCCAAAGTGCTCCACAATATTCGACTCACGGGAGCGTCACTGGTACTCGTGGCTCCCAATTGGACAAGGCGGCCATGGTACTCACTCATTCAAGCCATGTCAGTGAAACCACCGATGACTCTACCACCTTAACCAGACCTTCTGTCTCAGGGACCAGTCCTATACCTGAACCCAGCCAGCCTGAGTCTGATGGCATGGCTATTAAAAGGAACAGACTGTTGAACCAGGGATACCATACCAGGGTCATGAACTGACTGCTACAATCCAGGAAACAGTCTACAAATAAGACTTACCTCAGACAATGACAAATCTTTCACAGATGGTGCAGGGAAATGTGTACCTCACTTTCAGTGGTGGGATTTCCACAAATTCTAGACTTCCTGAATGAAGAGGCAAACAAGGGTCTAAGTACAGCCTCACTCAGAGTGCAGGCATCAGCTATATCTTCCATCGGGGCCCACTACCAGGGATAGGTCACATCGGCTCACACCCTGACACCATCTGACTGCTTAAGGCAGTTACATTAACGCACCAAGGATGAGGCAGAGATGCCCACCATGACAACTTAATTTAGTATTAGATGCCCTACAATTACCCACTCTGCAACAAGATTCATTATGCTGGTGCACTATTAAGACAGCATTCCTTGTAGCAATGTGTTCACCCAGGTGAATAGGAGAGATTCAGGCTCTCTCCTGCAGCCAGCCCTTTATCACCTTTCATAGTGATAGGGTCATTCTGTGAACAGTACCATGTTTCCTTCCCAAGGTGGCATCCCTGTATCACAAGGACCAAGATGTACTGCAGTCCTACTTTACTCTGTCTAACCACCCAGACATGATGACCCACCACCCTCTAGATGTGGGTCGTCAACTGGAAAAATATCTCAGCATTACCAGGGACATGCGTAAGTCAGATAGGTTATTCATCCTAATAAGGGGGCACAGAGTAGGACAGGCAGCCTCCAAAGACACCATAGCCAGGTGGACCAAGCAAACCATTAATGAGGCCTATAGGTTAGTAGGGCAGACACCATCAGAAGGCCTCAAAGCACATTCTACCAGGGCAGTAGCAACATCCTGGGCAGAAAGGGGAAACGTGTCTACTCAAGACATTTGTTCAGCAGCCACCTGGTTGTCAATACATACCTTCACCAGGCATTACCGAATAGACATAGCATCTGCTGAAAGGACTGCATTTGCCAGGATGGTACTGGGGGCAGGGGACAGCCTGGGTTAGATTGGGACTAACCTGCCTTCTCCTTACCCACCTGAGAATATTCACTCTAATGGTACACTGCTACAAATGTCCCACTGGTGTTGGCTGCGGAGTACTATAAAGGGTAGGATATATAATGGAATTTACTCACTTGGTAAAGGTGACTATCTGAGCACCATTTATAGTACTCCACAGGCCCACCTGGGATGGCAGATTACCCATCAGTTCAGGTTAGCATTAGGAGCTAACACCTCATGGCTGACTGGACAAGCAGAAAGTACTACCAAGGGTGACTAATGTTGTTTACAGGCAGATATGATGAAACAAAATATGCCATTTCTATGCTGAAATTTATGTCTATTTTAAGTGAATCATGTATATTACTATAATAAAGGTGATGGGTAAAAATCTACACCTGAATAAGTATTCTATCACATCACACAATAAGTAACAGCTCCCAAGCAATAATCACAGGGTCCAGCACAATAGGGAGATCATCAATTGATGACTCTGCCCTCAGCAGGATGTATTTGTGGCTTGTATGTTCTTTTGTTCTCTCTCATTTTATAACTATGGAAGAATCACACTGGAGATATTCTGATGAGGGCAGAGGGATGTCCTTGCCCACCTTTGATTTGATTGGATCATGCATCAACCTATAGGATGGACAAGGAATACCCACTGGTGTTGACTGCAGAGTACTATAAAGAGTACTCAGATATTCACCTTTACCAGGTGAGTAAATCCCATTTTTTGTCTACCAATTCTATTTTCCTACAGTATGTTCCTATAATGAGCTCATTACAGGGACCATCTGGGTTGTGGGAATTTAGAGTAATGTTTCGCAAACCTCCTGAAGTTCAACCTTGTGAACTCGGAACCAGGCAAAATTTGCCATTGTTTGAATAAGTTTGCAGCTCACAAGTAAAAACTAAATAAAACATTTTTTTTAAATCCTCCTGACTGCCCCATCAGTCAGTCAAATGCCTTCCCCATCCTTGTAGAACCCATCACACCCACCTACACCAGCCCTGAGAGATATAAAAATAAACCCCTTCCACAGCCCACATGGCACCTCATCCTACCTTTCTCCCCCTAGCTACAATAGATATACAGTAAATAACACCCTCCCCAGCCTGTATAGAAACATAGACTTTGACGGCAGATAAGGACCACTTGGCCCACCTAGTCTGCCCATTTCCCTACCTAGAGGATAAGTTGCAGATCCTATTTTCCAACAGTCTATTTCCTCCTACCCCCCACAAAAATTGCCTTATGTCTGTCCCATGCATTCTTGAATTCTCCCACAGTTTTAGACTCTACAACCTCCTCAGGAAGGCTGCTTTATGCATCCACCACCCTCTCTGTGAAAAAATACTTCCTCACATTGCCCCTGAGCTGTCCCCCCCTCTATCTTCAAACTGTGTCCCCTTATTCTTGCACATCTCTCTTTCTGAAAGATGCTACCCTCTTTGACTTTGTTGATTCCACTGAGGTACATAAATGTTTCTATCATGTCCCCCCTCTCCCTCCTTTTTTCAAGGGTATTTATATTAAGCTTCTTTAGCCTCTCCTCCTATGGTTTCTCTTGCAGATCCTGCACCATTTTAGGTGCCCTCCTCTGAACTGCCTCCATCTTGTCTATGTCCTTGTGGAGATGGGGTCTCCAGAAATGGACGTAGTACTCCAGATGGGTTCTCACCAAGTGTCTGTACTGGGGGATAACAACTTCCTGTTTTCTGCTGGTGATGCCTCTCCCTATACATGCCAGTATCCCCCCAGCCCTCCCTACTTCCTTCTCATGTTGCTTGCCAACCTTAAGGTCATCTGATATGATTACCACCACGTTCCTTTCCATTTTTGTGGTTGTTACTACTCCCCCCCCCATTGTGTAATCTTCTCCTGGGTTTTTGTTTCCCAGGTGCATTACTTTGCACTTCTTTGCATTGAATCCAAGCTGCCATACTTCTGACCATTCCTCCAACCTTGCCAAGCCCTTCTCATCCTTTCCACACCTCCTTGTGTATCAACCATGTTGCAGATCTTTGTGTCATCCGCAAAGAGGCATACTTTTTCTTCCAGTCCCTCTGCAATGTCCTCACTGGGATGGATAAAGGGCTAATCACTGCTGCTATTTTCATAGACCTAGCAAAAGCCTTCCACACCGTATCCCATTCTCTCCTACTATCCTGCCTTTCTGGAGCTGGGTTAGCCGAATCCACCACAAACTGGTTCAGTGCCTACCTACTAAATAGAACCCAATCCGCCAAAATAGCTGACCATATCTCCCCCCCTCCCAATCACCACTCGCGTACCCCAAGGCTCTGTTCTCAGCCCCATCCTCTTCTCCATCCTTCTAAATGACCTGCCAAACACGTGCTCTTCTTCCGCCATACACATGTACGCAGACGATACAGTCCTCTTCACCTCCGGCCGGACCCATGAAGAAATCACCTCCAAACTTCAAACCGACTTCAACAAAATCCAACACTGGTTCCTCAGCAACCAACTCTCCCTAAATGCTAAGAAGACAAACTCCATGACTTTCGGTACCAGACAGCGGCTATCCAAACTCACCTCCCCTCTGAGATTTCACACCTTAAATAACACCATCCTCAAAGAAGTACCCACCTTCAGGTATCTAGGGGTTTGGCTTGACCGTCACCTCTCCTTCTCTACTCATGTGGATGCCATCATCTCTAAATTATGCCCCAAACTTGGTGCCCTCTATCGTAGCCGCACTAGTCTCCCACTTCCTGTCAGACGCGAAATAGTCCAGAAAATGATTCTACCCTCCTTCGATTACTGTTATGTAGTTTACAGCTCCGCTGCACAGACCACCCTAGCCAGATTAGACCCCCTCTTCAATGCATTCTGCCGCTTTGCCCTCGATGACCCCCCTCGTACACACCACTGCATGCTTTATCGTTCCCTGTCCCTGCCTTCTTTAAGTAACCGGCGCCTAATTCATTGCGCTAAATTCACTTCTAACCTATGGCTCGGCTCCCTCCTCCCAACCTCGCATCCGCCTATCCTCCCCACCCCCCTCGCACCCTCAGGTCTGCTGACACTAGGCTATTATTCATCCCCATCGAAGGACCTCCACCGCCAATCCGCTTCTCTTACCTCCTCCTAAACTCTGGAATGACCTGCCCACCCAGATCCGCAATTCTTCATCCAGACTCTCCCTCTCCTATGCCCTCTAATTTCCTTACACCCAACTGCTGCTGCCCCTGACCACCCCGTCACCTTCCGTTTCCCCTCGCCTGACCAGCGGCCGGCTTCGCCTAATAGTCTGGCTTATCTAATTACCCGCACACTTACACTCTCTCTTTACTCACCCTACTGTCAATTTCCCCCATTCCCTCAACCCACGCTCCCACCCCTCCCCACCTAACCTCCCCTTCACACCTCCTCACCCCTACACCCTCCTTTCCCTACCCCCATCTTGCTCTCCATACCCCCATTCTACCTGGTACATCCCCTTTTGCTCAACTTCTGCTACTGGCACCCAAGTTCTGTATATTACCCTGTTCTGTAACTTGCACTTATGTCCTCATTCTGCCTCAATGTGTACACTGATTTGTATTCCAAACCCTATGTTCATGTTCAGCTCTGTTCCTAACTCGCTATGTAACCAAGATGCTGTATTTACTGTCATTGTTTGATACTGCTGTGTACTATACTGTCTCCTATGAATAAGCTCAATTGTAATACCTTCCACCTATACATTGGCGTGTAATGTACTACTGTTAAGCTCAACTATTTTTATGTTACTTGCCTCCTCTGTAACCCCCCAGGTCTAACCGTGAGATGAGCATCTTTGCTCAGTGTGCCTTTCCGGTAAAACATTTTCAATAAATAAATAAATAAGTAATGTCACTATAAAGACATTAAAAAGGACTGGACCCAGTACTGAATCCTGCGGTACCCAACTAGTAACCCCTCTTTCTTCAGAGTGGACTCCATTTACAATTACCTTTTGTGTCCTGTTGATAAGTCAATGTTTTACCCAGGCTACCACCCTGGGACCCACTCCAAGGCTGGTTAATTTGACTACTAATCTTTTGTGTGGGACTGTGTCAAATGCCTTGCTAAAGTCTAGGTAGGCCATGTCCACAGCCCCTCCCTGGTCTACTACTTTGGTCACCCAGTCAATGAAATCAATTAGATTCGACTGACATGAAAATCCCGCTGTGAACACATGCTGCCTCGGGTCCTGTGCCCCACTGGCCTCTAGGTACTCAACAGTTCTTTCCTTCAGAAGTGATTCCATCACTTTCCCTGCCACATAGGTCAAACTGACAGGTCTGTAGTTTCCTGCCATGTCTTGCTCCCACTTTTATGAAGGGGAATCACATCAGCCTTCTTCCAGTCCTCAGGTACCACACCATCCTCCCATGATTTGTTATAAAGGGTAGTCAGTGGTGTCACTAGTTCTCTGCTTAATTCTTTTAGAATTCTGGGTGAATTCCATCTGGCCCCATTGCTTTGTCTACCTTCAGTTTTAGGAGTTCTTTCAGAACCCTGCATATTACTTATATACCTGCCAATACCCAGCCCAAATAGATATAACAATAACCACTTTCCCAATTCATAAGGCACCCCATCCCGCCAATCTCCTTCCATCCTTGGCTTGAGCTAACAGTGGACTAGAGCCAACAGTGACTGGTCAGCTTTTTTCACATCACATCTGTCATCCAACCTGCAAAGAACATGTTTCAGCACACTAGATGTGAAATCTCCAAAACTGCTATACCTTCGCTGATTTCAAAAATGGAAACTATCTATGAGCAGCCAGCATGACATCATAGTAATAGTAAAAATACCTACATTACTGAGAGCTATCATCAAATTATAGTTTCTGTAAAATAAATACAAAATCAATGAAATTACTTGGCTGTCTTGGATGTGAAGTAAAAAAATGCCCTTCCCCACCCTTTTGTAGTCAGCTCACACATACGAGTACTCAGAATAAGCCCAGTAAACTGTTAAATATCTGTTCCAAAACTATTTTCTTGAGCTAAACATTTCTTCAAATCACACCTAGTAACAGCAATCAACATAACAAGCAGGTTTGCCTGGGGATCAGTTGGTCAGGGGGTGACACTGCTACATTTCCCACTCAATGTTACAAGAAGCATGCATTCCAAGAATCCTCCAGTTGCTTGTTTTGTTGCAGCAGCTATGGGCATGGTGTTCTTGTTACTTCATTCCCCTGCTCCTGTCATCCTTGTCCTTTGTTCTGCTTGGCTACTTGCTTCACTCTAGGGTGCCTGTTTTTTTATTGCTCCTGCTGGCCACACCTTGTTTTTTAAAGTCTGTCCCATTGAAAGTTCTACCCCTCCCCCACCTGTTCCTGTTGCCTGGCTCCTTAGTGCTTGCTGCTTTCCCTCCTGCCACACCCCCACTTGCTGGGTGCTCATGGAGAATGACTCTTTTCTGCCTCTCCTCCCTGCCTACATCTTCTCATTGTTGGTGGGTGTTTATAGGAGAGTCAAGGCTGAGTTCTTCTTCAAGCCACCATGCAGGTCAGTGGTGGAACTGGAAACCTGTAGTTTGGATTTTTAGTTTACTCCACAGGTCGAGATGGGATTGGGATGGTGGCTGCTTCAGTTGGTAAGACAATGTCCTTCCCTGGCACCTCAGCAGAATGATGTCCCGACCATTTTCTATGCCTTTTGCTCTGCGATATTGAGCATCCTCCCTAAGGCACCTTCATCTGAGGGACCTCACTCCTGTGGCACCTCTAAGGAGAGGACCCTCTTCAAGAGGGTTCCGTGCTTACATACCCTAAAGGGTGGTAGTTCCTCCAGAAGAGAGAGTGCCAAAGGCCACACATATCTAACCATACCCTCTTCCACTGTAGCAGAAGCACTACCATGTTGCACAAGTTCCTACACACTTAGTCATCTAATGGACCAGTGAACTTGCAAGCTTGTCTGGGGTTTGGTGGGGCAGTGGACAACCTCACCACACCCCACATTGAGCATTATAACAAGTTAACAGTCAAAGCATCCTCTGGATGCTCATTTTGTTTCTCCCACCATCCACCCCCTTCTCCTCTGGGGACTCACCTCTACCCTCTGTACATCTTTCCTAAGGTGCCTTCAACCAAGGGAACTCACTCTTATGGTGCATCTAAGGGTGAAACCCCTTCTGAAGAGGGTTTCTTGCTATTGTATCCTCAAAGAGTGATAGTGCCTCTGTAACAGAGACCACAAAAGGCCACACATATCAAACCATATCCTCTTTCATTATAGCACAAGCACCCTACACATTTAGTCTCCCGCTGGACCAGTGAACCAACACTTTCTGCACTATTTGTGCTTATTTTCTTCACATCATAAACTACAGACACTCTACTTCTAGTGCTTCTGCTATGTGACTGCACACTGTATGGGCTGACATAGTAATGTTCCTGCTATACTGTAGCATGTTTCATGTGACTAATGTTTTGCACAGTAAACAGCCCATGTAACCAGCTCTCCAACAAAATCTTTGCAAATATCATGGAATTTTCAGTTATAGATCAAAGCTGCAGGACTTTTCTGAAGTCCCAATTCCCTCCATTTTGTGGCAATGAAAATGCAGAATTAGTATTGTTTGTTTGCTTCACCACAAATACTACACAAAGCATTGTAAGCAGCTTTTGTCCATCCTGAGTAATTATGTTCTGGTAACACCCCTTAGAAGTTAAGGGACCCACTGTCAGGTGTGTAAACCTAACATTATTCCCACTTTGTGATCGTTCCTTGCTTAATGGTGGAGTAGCTCTGACACATTCTGGGATAGCATTTCAACACCTACTGGCAAAGATATGAAAAGGCCACATACCAATCTTTTTAACTACAGACACAACTACCAGCAGCCCAACATCAGCAGACTAAAGATGCCATCCAGGATCATTTGATCCAAAAGGTCATAGAGATATACAAGAACCAGACTGTGTATGGCTTTATAGGTCAGCATGACCATCTGTCTGTTATCTAATTGCCAGCCAGCCCTGCTCATGTAACACTGGAGTTGTATGGTTAAACTATGTACTTAGCAAGCTGTAGATGTTGGTAGCCTTAAGGGATTGACCACCACAGAGCACACTTCAATATTCTTGTCTTGATGACACTAACACAAGGATCCACATACTTAGTGCTGACTGAGTGAGACATTTCAAGAACTGAACTATGTGGCAAAGATAAATAAATGAACTACTGACATTGGCTGAAGTCTGTATTCCAACCAAGCTACTGTTTAGACACATGCACTTTTTCTATAACTTATTTCCCCACCTTAGGGCACTATCATCATTTGATGACTGCCGAACTGGTTCACTAAGGCCCTTCATACTTTTCTCCAGCAGAATCTCATCTAATTTCCTGGGGTTCAAATTCAGCCATTTTGCAGCCAAGCAGGCTCCATCATGTTTATATACTGAACAATCCACTGCTTTGGGTCAGATGTAAATGAGAAGTCATTCAGCACAGTGATGAGTGTGCATTTTGTGTATGTGCCCCAAGTGCTGGAATGCTATCCCAGCCTCTGTCAGATAAATCCCATAAGCTGAGCTAGTTTTGAAAGTAACAGCTTTTAAATGCTATTGCTTGCAATTAATTATTCATATTTATTTCACTGTGTATTATATATTACATGTCATGCTCCTTTAGGTGCCTAGACAAAAAGTAACAGTAAAAATAAAACTGTCCTACCAACTTACAGTATACAGTGCCTCAATCTGTCACAAGCCAGGCCCTGCACCATAACTGTTATTGCCTTCCAGCTCTTCTTGGCCTTGCACATAGGGCAATAAAAACCACTGTAAAAATGTGTTCTCCTGTCTCTTTTTTGTTACTCTGTCTCCCATTTTTTTTTTTCAGGTGAATAGCTCATAGCATTATTTGTGTTAAAAAGCAATATAACTGCTTTGGGATAGTCTGGTGAGACACATTTGCAGTTTTGTTTATTCCACACATGGTCAGAAATGTGGCAGTACATATAACACTGACTCTACATTTTTTCAGAAATATAGAAACATAGATTTTGATGGCAGATAAGGACCGCTTGGCCCACCCAGTCTGCCAATTTCCTTACTTTTTGAAAAAGCTGCAGTTCCTAGTTAACTAACAGCCTACTTCCTCCTACCCCCCACTAGATTTGCCTTATGTCTGTCCCATACATTCTTGAATTCCCCAACTGTTTCTGACCTCACTACTTCCTCTGGAAGGCTGTTCCATGTGTCGTCCACCATCTCTGTGAAAAAATACTTCCTCACATTGCCCCTGAGCCATCCCCCTCTATCTTCAAATTGTACCGCCTTGTTCTTGCACATCTCTTTTCCTGAAAGATGCTACACTCTTTGACTTTGCTGATTCCCTTGAGATACTTGAAGGTTTCTAACATGTCCCCCCCCTCACTCTTTTCCTCTAGTGTATATGTACTAAGCTCCTTTAGTCTCTCTTCATATGGCCTCTGGTTGAGACACTGTGCCATTTTAGTTTCCCTCCTCTGGACTGCCTCTGTCCTGTTTATGTCCTTGCAGAGATGGAGTCTCCAGAACTGCATGCAGTACTCCAGATGGGGTCTCACCAACTGTCTGTACAAAGGGATAACAACTTCTTGTTTTCTACTGGTGATGCCTCTCCCAGTGCATCCCAGTATTTCACCAGCCCTCCTTACTGCCTTCTCACATTGCTTGCCTACCTTTTTTTCATCTGATATGACTACCCCCAGGTCCTTTTCCATTTCTGTTGTTGTTAGCAACCCTCCCCCCCATTGTGTGCTCTTCCCCTGGGTTTTTGTTTCCCAGGTGCATTACTTTGCAGTTCTTTGCATTGAATCTAAGCTGCCATAATTTTGACCATTCCACTCCCCCCTTGTGTATCAGCCCTGTTTCAGATCTTTGTGTCATCTCTAAAGAGGCATAATTTTCCTTCCAGCCCCTCCACTATGTCACCTATAAAGACATTAAATAGGACCTGTCCCAGTACTGAACCCTGCAGTACCCTGCTAGTAACCCCCCTTTCATCGGAGTGGACTGTTTATTATTACCTTCTGTGTCCTGTTGTCTAGTCAACTATTTACCCAGGTTACCACTCTGGGACCCACTACCAGGCTGGCTAACTTATGTATTAATCTTTTGTGTGGGACTGTGTCAAATGCCTTTCTAAAATCTAAGTAGGCCACATCCACATTCCCTCCCTGATCTACTACTTTGGTCACCCAGTCAAAGAAATCCATTAGATTCATCTGACATGACCGTCCCACTGTGAATCCATGCTGCCTTGGGTCCTGTGCCCCACTGACATCTAGGTACTCAACAATTCCTTCTTTCAGAAGTAATTCCATAAAATTCCCTACCACTGAGGTCAAACTAACAGGTCTATAGTTTGCTGCCTCTGCCTTGCTCCCACTTTTGTGGGGAGGAATAACATCCCCCTTCCTCCAGTCCTCAGGTACCACACTATCCTCTCATGATTTTTTAAAAAGGGTAGTCAGAGGTGTCACTAGTTCTCCCATTAGTTATTTTAGAATTCTGATGTGAATCCAGTCAGGCCCCATTCCTTTGTCCACCTTGAATTTTAGGAGTTCTTTCAGGACTTTTTCTTCTGTGAATGGACTGGTATAGACTCCCCTATCCCGAGTGCTTCTATTGTTTGGTTTAGGTACCTTCCCATCCTCTTCTTTTGTGAATACTGAGCAAAAGTATTCATTCAGGATCTCTGCCTTTTCACTATCCCCCTCTGCCCACATCCCTTCCCCTTTATTAAGCCTCACTATTCCTCCCTTGGTCTTCTGTTGCTCCCAAATGTACCTATAAAAAGGTTTTATGTTTCTGGGCTGTAGGCTGCCTGGTTAGTCTGAGTAATTTCAATCATTGCTGATATGTTTTTAGAGGTACAAAGAGTCACAGTTACTGTGGTAATAATACCGATTGGTTTATCAGTGGTACTGTAATTCACACACATCAGCTGCATACAATTAATTATTAGGATAGTAAATTCTGAATGACTACAGTTGCTGCTCAACTGCTCAACTTATTTTATTCTTACAGACGTTTCAGTCTGACTTACAAATTTGATAAGGAACTAGTGGAAAGAAACTCCAGTCCCCCTCTGACAAGCTTTTCCGGAAAAATGCAGTAAACATTTTACTTTGTAACTAGGTGATGATCTACCTGGCAGATCAAAATTTCTGTACTATTTTAACATTTTTGTGACTGTCCCTTTTGTGGCATGCATGGTATAACTGGTGCCATGTACTTAACTGTACATACTAGACTCGAGGACTTTCTACAGACTGATATATATTTTGAGAATACCACTAAATTACAATTAACACACTAGAGTCAATATGAACATAGCAATTGTGCACAAACTATTATCACAAATGTACATTGTGTTTTTCAAGAAGAAAGGACATTGAATTCCATTGTATTTACAAATATTCATGTTATTGGCAATTGATAAAGGAACAAAAGGCTACTGCTGACATCTACTGTTCATATAAAAGTACTAGTCTTTAATCTTGATCTGATAGTGAAAACATGCATTTATCTGTTTTTTCCACATTACAGGAAGAAAAATGACTTGTAAGGTGCACATTTCTTAAAACATTTAAAGGATGTTTAATTAATTAATCATTCAAACATAAATATAGGTTTGAAGATTTATATGAAGGTAAGATGAATACAAGTATAAGAAATGACAATGAAATTAAGTATCACTTTAGAATCTGTCTGCTCTTTCATAAAATGTTATCATTTCAACACATCTGTCCTATGGGCAATGGGTTGGATGAACTGATGCAGGAACTAATACCTCTAGAATTTCCAGTGACATTTCATCTACTGTCAGTGACATATATACATTAGGGCCAGTGCAGAGTAGTTAGGTAGGTTGAGCAGACTGGATAAACTGACAAGCTTTTCTCTGCCATTATTGTCTATGTATCTATGTATTCCCATATGATACAGAATGAGTTTCGCCAGTACTGGTCCTGGGCTGAGCATTGAATACTGCAATATAAGCTGTGGTGACAGGGAGTACACTGGTCCAAACTTCCTAACTTCCACACACATTGCACCCCCTTTATGCAAAAGGATTTCATGCAAGATAGTGTTGGCTGGCAGAAATAGGTACAGTAACCAATAGGAAAAAATTCCTTTTTCAATGGCCTCCACCATGGAAACTCCCATAGCTTCTCCCAAGCACCCACATCCATTCTGCATTGTGACTGTAAACAGTAATGCCTGGTGTCTGGCACATAACACCACAGGCCTCAAACAATATTAATGATCTTGTACCTGGCCTACTAGGGTCTGCCAACCAACTTACAGCTGTTGTCATGGACTACAACCCATGCCCCATTGCTTGGTTTGCACTGCACTAACATCATCAAAAAGGGACCCACTAGTGGGGGTTGGGCTGATGAATATTAATGATCCAACACTCTACCCACTTCATGCTCAGCCTGTCATGGCATACTACTATCCAGAGCCATATAACCATACCTGACAGTATTGCAACAGAGCTAATCTGTCTTTTTTTAAGCATTAAGACTGGGATCCCTGCATCTGGCCCAATGTTCATGAAATAGGTTGTTTTGTATTGTCACAATGGCAAATTTGTTTTGTGAATAGGGCACTATGGCCCAATTCAGAGACTGTCCTGGTGTGTTTACAGCTGCAGCATGAAAGTACATAGGCAGCTGTGCACCAACGCCTAGGAAATGGGCTCAGTGTATGCTGACATTGCATAGTCTGTGCCATATTGAAACACAATATGCATATTTACATACCATAAATACAGAGTGACATCTGAGGCACAGCTGGACAAAAGCACATTTTGTGTGTGAGGATGCCAACCCACAGCACAAAATAGGCATTCTCATGTGCAGTATTGCAGGATATGATCCTGAATTCTCGTGTGCTACACCATCTTTGTACATGAAATATGTTGGTCCAATACAAAGTATCAGGCTATCCAACAACAGCGATAATCTTTAAAACATGCTCAAAATAGTATGCATGACAACAGTAAGTGGAAGTAGGGTTGGGAAAAATTTAGAAATTCTGCTTCTGCAAACATTTCTCAAAAAATCCTCAATTTTTGCAGTATTTCAATAATATTCGCTATGGGAAAAAAATCTCCCAGTATTTCAGAATTTCACTTTATGGGCCAGAACAACCACAGAAAATGTGGCATCTCTTTCATGAACTGTAGAAATATTCTTTACCATAAAACCATTCCACAGTTCCTAGCAGAATTCTGTATTGATTGCTCTCTGATATTCACCATAGTGAATTTCAGGAGCCAATTTAGCCTTCTCAGAGTGCGATCTCTACCAGGAACACTTCTGCTTCCCTCCCTTAGTATTCAGACACCCCAGCTCCTTATGAACAGTTGCAGTGGGAGGTCAAGGGACAGACATGATGTAGAAACATAGAAACATAAACTTTAATGGCAGATAAGGACTGCCCAACTATTCTGCCCATTTCCATACATATTTGATAAGCTGCAGATCCTAGTTAACTGGGTCTCCAACATTTCACTCCTGGACAATTTCACTCCTGTCATTTCACTCCTGGACAATTTCACTCCCATGCTAATTCACTCTGGGCTCATTTCACTCCTACTAATTACCAATCAGTGGAGTATAAAGCTTTTGCACCTGTACCCAACATTCATTGCTGTTACTGATTCACTGTTGTGTGCTTTACTTGCTGGCTGTTATCTCTGTGTTCCAGTTTAACTGCTTTTAACTAGGTGGACAAAGCACCTATGCACCTATGTACAAAAGCACCTCTGTGAACCTTTGAACACATACACAATTGAGAAAATAAGTAAGCCTTACATCTGTCCAGAAAATAAAATGTCTGTGCTGGTGTTTGAGAAGATGCATGCTGGAGCAAGTGCCACTGCTGACACATAAACAGAGGTGGAGGAATTTTAATTTTGTCACCAGAAATATTGTAATCAGAGGGGATGTTCACAGTTGTGAGGACATGGAAAAACGAGATCCAGGACTGATGGGAATGCTACTTTTAGGTCTTAAATCCTGCTTTTGGTAAAGCTAAAAAAAATAATAATAATAATAATAATATGGAGGGAGCATAATAATTGAAAATTGTTCAGCTGCTTTACTGAGGGAGTTGCTAGTGAAATCAGGGAGCTGCTGCTGAATGATTGGGAGTTTCTCGGTGTAATTTATACTGAAAGCTCTCACAGCCTTTAATTTGGAGTGAGTGAGAGCAGACAGGAAGAACACCCCCAATTACTAGCCATTTAGGAGCGAGGTAGCCTTTAATGCTGTGTACTTATATTTACACAAACGCCCGTGGTGGTGAAGATGCATGTAGCTATTGTCTCTCTAATGTGTCTACATTGCTGCTGAGAGGGAGGGCTACAAAAGCATTATAGTGGTTTCTGCTGTTTCTGCACCAACACCAATTCCCTGCTCAGCAACAACAGAGAGCCATTTAACAGAGAGAATAGTCATGTAATGGTAGTGGGAGGAAGAGGAGCGAATCAAGGAGTGTAATGACAGGGAGCAATTTTGGCTGGGAGTGATCAGGAGTTTCTCAGTGTAATTTAAACTGAAAGCTCTCACAGTGTTTAATGTGGAGTGAATTAGAGCAGACAGGAAGAACACCCCCAATTACTAACCATTTAGGAGCCAAGAAGCCTTTAATGCTGTGTACTTATATTTACATAAACACCCGTGGGAGGAAGAGGAGTGAATTGAGGAGCGTAACGACAGAGAGCGATTTTGACTGGGAGTGAAATTGTGCAGGAGCGAACTGTTGGGAATGAGAGTGGTGGGAGCGAAATGATGGGAGCGTAATGTCGCGCTCCCTAGTTAACTAACAGCCTACTTCCTCCTACCCCATCTAGAATTGCCTTACATCTGTCTCATGCATTCTTGAATTCCCTGACTATTTTTCACACCATGACTGACTCAGGAAGGCTATTCCATGTGTTCACCACCCTCTCCATGAAGAAATACTTCCTCACTCTGCTCCTGAGCCGTCCCCCCTCTATGTTCAAACTGTGTCCCCTTGTTCTTGCACATCTCTTTTTCTGAAAGATGCTACCCTCTTGGACATTGTTGATTACCTTGAGGTACTTGAAAGTGTCTATCATGCCCCCATCTCCCTCCTTTCCTTAAAGGTATATACAGTATTTTAAGTTCCTTTAGTCTCTCTCTTCATATGGCTTATGTTGCAGACCCTGCACCATTTTAATTGCCCTTCTCTGGACTGCCTTCATGCTGTTTATGTTCTTGCAGAGATGGGGTCTCCAGAACTGCATGCACTACTCCAGATGGGGTCTCACCAACTGTTTATACAGAGGGATAATAATTTCCTGTTTTCTACTGGTAATGCCTCTCGTTATGCAATCCCAGTATACCCCCAGCCCTCCTTACTGCCTTCCCACATTGCTTGCCTATCTTTAGGTTGGCTGATATGACTACCACCAGGCCTTTTTCCATTTTTTTTTATTACTACATCCCACCCCATTGTGTACTCTTTCCCTTGGTTTTGGTTTCCCAGGTGCATTACTTTGCACTTCTTTGCATTGAATCTAAGCTGCTATACTTTTGACCATTCCTCCAACCTCGACAAGTCCCTTCTCATCATTTCCACCCCCCATAATCTACAAAGAGGCATACGTTTCCTTCCAGTCCCTCCACAATGTCACCTATAAAGACATTAAAGAGGACCAGTCCCAGGACTGAACCCTTTGGTACCCCACTAGTAACCCCCCTTTCTTCAGAGTGGACTTCATTTACTATCATCTGTGTCCTGTTGTTCAGCCAATTTTTAACCCAGGTTACCATCCTGGGACCCACTCCCAGGCTGGCTAGCTTGTTTTTTAATCTTTTGTGTGGGATGTGTCAAATGCCTTGCTAAAGCCTAGGTAGGCCACATCCACAGCCCCTCCCTGGTCTACTACTTTGGTCATCCAGTCAAAGAAATCTATTAGATTTGTCTGACATGACCTTCCTGCTGTGAATCCATGCTGTCTCAGATCCTGTACTCCGCTGGCCTCTAGGTACACAACAATTCCTTCTTTCAGAAGTGAGTCCATCATTTTCCCTACCACTAAGGTCAAACTAACAGGTCTATAGTTTCCTGCCTCTGCCTTGCTCCCACTTTTGAGGAGATGAATCACATCTGCCCTCCTCCCATGATTTGTTAAAAAGTAGTGTCACTAGTTGTCCTCTTAGTTATTTTAGAATTCTGGGGTGAATCCCATCAGGCCTCATTGCTTTGTTCACCTTCAGTTTTAGGAGTTCTTTCAGAACCATTTCTTCTGTGAATGGACTGGTATTGACCCCCCTTATCCAGAATGCTTCTATTGTTTGGTTTAGGTACCTCCCGCTCCACTCCTTTTGTGAATACTGAGCAGAAGTATTCATTCAGCATCCCTGCTTTTTCATCGTCTCCCTCTGTTCACTGCCCTCCCCTTTATTAAGCCTCATTATCCCTCCCTTGGTCTTCCTTCACTCCCCAGTGTACCTATAAAAGGTTTTATACCCTTTCTTAACTGAGCTGGCTATCTTTTCCTTAGTTTGGGCCTTTGCTATTCTGACTGCCTTCCCTGCTTCCTTCTACTTTAACCAGTACAGTTCTCTGTCCTGCTCCTTCTGTGTTTCCTTATACTTCCTGAATGCTATCTTTTTTCTCCTTATCCTTTCCAGTCACCTGTTTTGAGAATCATAATGGGTGTTTCCTTCATTTAGGTTTGTTATTTGCTTCACACAAAGGCTTGTTGCCTCTGTAATGGCGGTTTTAATTTTTCCAAATTGTTCCTCCACCCCTTCTGCTTGCCCATTCACTAGTGCTTTTCTGAGGTACTTTCCCATTTTATGAAAGTCAGCCCTCCTAAAGTCCAATAACCTCGCTTTTGTATGGCTTTATTCTAAGGCTGTGTTTATCGTGAACCACACGGTTTGGTGGTTACATGTTCCCAGATGGCTACCCACTTCTGAATCTGAGATCCTCTCCCTGTCCCTCTTTGCAAGTACCAGGTCTAAGATTGTTCTGTTCTAAGTGGGTTCCAACACTAGCTGTCTGAGGCATGCCCCCCTGTACGGCATCAAGAATGAACCTGCTCTTGGATGTGGTTGCAGCAAAGGTGCTCCAGTTATCTGGCATATTCAGGTCCCCATCAACAAAATCTTCCCTTTCTCAACCATTCTAAGGATGCCGTCTATCATTTCCTTGTCCATTTCCACCTCCTGAGATGGGGGTCTGTATACAATCCCCGTGTGGATTGTAGTGCAACTTCCCATCTCCAGGATGACCTACAGTGCCGCCTCTCCTCCCTGTTTACCCTTTAGTTCCATTGGTTTGATCTCTTCCCTTTCATAGAGAGCTACTCCTTCTCCTCTTTTACCCTTCCTGTCCCACCTGTAGATTGTGTACCCTTGTATGTTGACATCCCTGTCATGGTTCTCTGTGTACCATGTGTCTATGACTGCAATGATTTCTAGGTGTACCTCTTGAATATGGTGCTAGAAAATCCAAGGTAGCCATGAAAACTGAGTTATAGTGCTCCACAGCATTCTTGGACCCCAGATCACAAGTCATCAACATACCCAACACATCCAGCACTGGCTACAGTTTATGAGCTTTCAAATTATGCTTCACATTATTTCAAACTATCTCCACAATTGGGAATTCAAATGAGGGACCCCACAGAGGAACAACGCTTATTTAAGATTTTTTGATCCACATGACTCTCAGTGTGATGTTTAATGACATGTAGTTAAAGCTGTGTGCCCATGAGGTTTACAATGTTTAATTCTGCTAGTGCTGTTATAAATCATTTTCGTGACAGTGCCATTTTCCATGTTTTTTTGCAATGATGCAAATTTGTGTAATCTGTTGAGCTGGCATTATATTGTGTAATGTGAGGCAGTGTGGTCTAATGGTTGGTCACCAGCTTTATAAATGGGAGAATAGAGATTCCACCCTCAGTAGTGTCAAAAAGTCATTGTGTTACCCTAAGCAAGTCACATAACCTCTCGGTGCTCCAGTCAGTTGAACTGTAGAAATGGATAGATACAAGACCCCACAGGAAATGAACTTATATCTCAACAGGAAAGCCTTGTTAAATATGTTGTAAAATATAATAATTGTTTTGTTATGATGTGTGATAGGTTTCCTGGATGATATAAGCAATGTGTACAGACCTTAGAGCAGAAACACAGCTCATCAGCAATATCAGTCCTATAAGGGAGACCCCTGCAAACAGTGTGAACCAGCAGAGCAGAAATCTCACAGACATGACAGGTAAAAGAAAAAGAAAACCAATTAATTATTGTTTACTTGTCCTTGGAGATGTGAATTTCTGATATAATTTATGAGGAGTTGGCCAATTGCTGTTGATCAGAAACCACCAGTCATCTACTAATTTAGTGATTACACATGAGAGGGCCAGGGAACTGAAAATGCCATGCTTTGGGGAAAAAGGAGGCTGCTGTATTTCATGTTGGAGAGACAGACTGAAAGGGTATGAGAGAGGAAAAGCTGCAACAAAATTTGAGGTTTTATTTAATTAAAATGCAGGGAGCTTATTGTTGAAATAAAGGCTTTGAATTGTGAACCTTGGAAAGGGTCCTCAATTGAGTGTTTCAAGAATTGCTTATTCTAGCCAGGGACCCTATCACATATCATCACAAAACATTTATTGTTTTATACAACGAGCTTAACCAGGTTTAGACATCTGAGATAAAACCTCTTATATCTCAGTGGGTCCTGTATGTCCTCATTTCTAAAGCTGGATTGACTGGAGTACTGAGACTTGCCTAAAGTCATACACTGACTTGTGATCCCCCAGTTCTCATGCTGGTGCTATATCCACTAGACCACACTGGCTCACATTACTGTACATAAAAACAATGCCAGCACAACAAATTATACAAAATTGCATAATTGCAAACAAATATGTAAAATGGGACTACTGAAATTGTTTTTTGATTTTGAATAGTACTAGCAGTATAAAATGTTTCAAACCTCGCAGCCACAATGCTTTACTACATGAGGATGTTATAAAACATTGTGAAAAGCAATCAAACCCCAAATGTTTTGGAACCTGGTGGCACTGGCACTGTGAAACATTTCTCAAAATGGTAAAAAGTTTATTTTCATGAAACAGCATTTGACAAATCCACAAGTTCACAGGAGTGCTGGTATCTGAAAATACCAACAGCACAGTTGTTAAAAATGACACTGAGAGCTCAATGTCCAAAGCCCCAAGAATGCCATAAGCTCCTGGTATGCTGATTGTTTAGTGCACCAAATCTTGAACCTCCTGGCCTGGCCAGTTTGCAGTGATTGTTTATCCATTTGTACCATGTATTTACAGGAATGCCGAACAGATTTCTTTGTATTTAGGAAATGGACTATGGCTACATAGGACATACACTCAAATGAGGCTAATTGGATGACCTCCTGAAGCCAGACATTGAATGTAGGTACATTTGTTGTCCTCCAATTCCTAAGGAGTAATCATTTTGCTACAGTAGTAGCTGCTATCCCCAATGTATCTGGGTCCAGTGACCCTAATGGGGGGAGGAGGCTATCCCTAAGAAAGCAAAGGGTGCATCAATATCACATGAGGGGGGTGTAGTATCTGTTTACAAAACTGAGTAACTTGGTCCCACAGGTGTCTAATTTTAGAGCATGACCACAGAATGTGGGAGAGAGATCCAGTGCTATCATTATGCCTTCAGCATTTATCGTCTGTAGGTCTCCCTGTTGATGTAGATAGGCTGGGGTTCTGTAGCATCTATGCAAGATTTTCAGTTGGGTCAACTGTGCTTTGGTGCCCCTGCTAGCCATATGGGCTCTAAACCAACATGTCTCTCAGCTTTGTTCTGTTATGGGCAAGTGTATTTCCTTTCCCCATGCTACTTTATTATGTTTAGTGGTGGAGGGCCCTTCATCCTTCAGCCATCTGTAGAGATTCCCTGCCCTACCCTGTTTTCCTTAGATCCATTTGTGTACTACTGTGTCTTGCTGTCCCCCTGGACACTTGAGTACCTGATATATAGTTTGACCGTAGCCCTGATCTGCAGGTACTGCCAGAAATCAGTTGGTAAGATTTCATAAGAGACTTTTAAAGAATCAAACAATTCCACTGCAGTTTCCTTGCGGATTATCTCTGTGATAACAATGGAGCCAGGGCCGGCTTTAGAGTTTTGGGGGCCTCCAGCAAGACAAATCATGGGGCTCTTCCCCAATCCAAACATACTTCATATTTACTTTGTCCAGAATACGCAACATTTTATTTTTAATACAACCAGTTATATTTGTGTTTTTAGGGAGTGGTAGCTATGTTAGTTTTTGGGGCCCCATTGTGCATTCAATAAATGTCTGTTCATTAGCCTCTGAGTGGACAGGGCATACCTTAGCGAATCATTTCATGATGTTATAACACCACAAAAAAAAGTCTTCACAGAGCCTAGTGATGTCTTTTGGTACTTTTTTACATTCAACATGAGCAATAATAATTAAAAAGAAATTAAAGTGTACTCTGGATCTGGTTGGGGGCCCCTCATTAGCAGGGGGCCCCCAGCAACTGCAGGGTTCGCTGGTGCCTAAAACCGGCTATGAATGGAGCCTAAACAACAACTGCTGCAAACATTTATTTAGCTTTTGGCAAACAAGCAAGCACATTTTTAAACTGTTTTCACCTGTTTGTTTTTGTTTTATTTCTTTTTATACCTTGAATTTCTTGTTATTTCTTTTCTTTTTAAATTCGAAGTTTATTAATTTTCATACATACGTTTAAGAACAGCTCCAAATGTATCCAACAAGGTTATACATAAATGAGCTTCCACTACATATATTGGAGCTGCTCTCCCCCATACCCAGTGCCCCCTCCCTACCATACCCCCTCCTCAGCACAGCTCATACTACTCAGACAGTGAATCATCCACAACTATGAAATTGCTTTTAAAATAATCTAAATGCAGAGCAGCATGTAAAAAGGATACCAAATTTGCCTATATCTATTCATCCTATTACTTTGACTAGCCACCATTTTCTCCATCCTGAGATTAGCCAAGATTTCCTTAAGACATTCCAAGAAAGGAATATCTAAATCATCTTTCCAGTGATGAAGGATAACCTTCTTAACCAATAAGGAGATTAGCGCCATGTAATACCTTCTCGATATCACAGGATTGAGGGTATAATCCCCTAACAAACATACCTCCGGAGTGAAAAGGTCAGAGAGGCCCAACAAGGGATCCATCCTCTGTTGGATATCCCCCCAGAGGGTGGAAGCCTTAGAGCATGACCAAAATATGTGATAAAGCATTCCATCCACCTGCCTACATCTGGAACAGGAAGGGGAATCAATGAGACCATACTTGTATAATTTTTGGGGAGTGTAATATATATGTAAAATATGAAACTGCGTCAAACGTAACCTATCCTGATTAATATATTTATGGCAATTTACCCACAATACTGCCCAATCTTATCTCTGAATCAGGAAAATATGCTGCCCAGTATCTCTCCTGTATGAACACCTCCGGATATTTACAATTATATAGCATTTTATATATATCAGATACTGAATGAAGATTACCAAACATCGACAGCAGCATGTCCCGGAACATTTCCATACCGCGATGAGATGGAACCGGGCCAAATACCTTTGTTAACAAGTGCTTCAACTGGAATACTTTAAAAATGGACTTAGTGGGGATGTTGAGACTACTCAATATTGTAGAAACTGAAAGCCATGAACCATCCGGAGCAACAAGTTGAGCAAGCTTAACATTTTCCAATTGAGGGAGCCAATTTGACATGATTGGCTTATTACTTATTTTTAAATTAGGATTACCCCCAACAGGTTGAGCTAAATCAACCATATGATCATATTCAATAAATGAGCATATCTGGGAGTGCACCCTGACCAAGATCGCCATGGGAGTAGATTTCAACAAGGGGGAAGCATTCGGCCTGATGTAGAACAATGAAGCTGGCAACAAGCCACACTGTTTAATTAAAGACAGCTCTATTTTGATCCAGATAGGCAACCAACCCTCTGATTCTGGTTCTCCCACACTCTCCATCCATCTAACGTATTTTACCATGTGGCTTGCCCAATAGTAAAAATCATATATGGAAGGCGGAGACCCCCTTTATCCTTGGGAGCCGCCAGCTTATGAAATGCAATCCTGGGTTGTCTATTAGCCTAAATAAATTTTGTTATCAAAGCATTAACTTCATGGAACCATGAAATGGGAATCCAGTTATTAAGCAAATACAATGGGTAAAAGATCCTGCGGAAAAAATTCATCTTAATTAGGTTCACACACCCCCAGAGTGAGATAGGTAGCTTGGTCCATCTGTCTAGGTCCACTCTGAAAATTTTAACTAAATCATCCAGATTCAGCTTCTGAGTCAGGGTAGGGTTCCTAACATCTTGTATTCCTAAATATTTTAAAGAGTTTGGCCCCCAGGAAATACCATATTCTACAACACTTGACTTAACCACTCTATAATTAAGCGGAAACACAAGAGATTTATCAATGTTCAATTTATAATTGGAAAGACTAGCAAATTCATGTACTGTTGTCAACAAGGCTGGTATTGAGTTATCTGGATCAGACAACTGCAACAATAAATCATCAGCGTATGCCGACACTTTAACCTCATATCCCTGAATAGTTATACCTTGGATCACTGGAGAGAACTTCAACCGGCGAATAAGAGGTTCCAGATATAAATTAAATTGAAAAGTAAAGGTGATAAAGGACAGCCCTATCTGGTTCCTGAATACAGTGGAAATCTTTCTGAAATAACACCATTAACCATTACTCTAGCTGAGAGGGTATTATAAAGGGCTTTAATCCAATTCTGGAAAAGCTCAGGGAACTTATAAGCATTAAGGGTCCTACATAAAAAATTCCAATTCACCGTATCAAATGCTTTCTCAGCATCCAAGGAGACCAGGACCATTGGAAATGAGGCATCTTTGGTTGCCAAGAGAACATGTGACAGGGTTCTGATATGATCTAATGAGGAATGCCCTTTCAGGAATCCTACTTGCTCCAGCCCAATCAAATCAGGCATCACAAGTGTCAAGCGATCTGCCAAAATCTTTACAAATATCTTGATGTCTTGATTCATCAGGGATATGGGGTGATAACTTGCAGGCAGTTCTGGGTTCTTCCCAGACTTCAAAATTAGGACTATTAGAGCCTTCCATAAAGTAGGATCCATCTGGGCGCCTGATAGTATGTACTGAAATAAGGGCATTAATAGGGGAAGTAATTGATCTAAAAACATCTTATAAAAATTTGCAGAGAAACTGTCAGGACCAGGTGATCTGTCGGAAGGCAAAATTTTAATAATCCTAGAGACTTCTTCAGTCATTATTGAAGAAACCAGCCATTCCTGCTGGGACTCCAAAAGTGGAGAGAAACCAGAAGCCTCCAAATAATTATCTATATTGTCATCAGATACTGAGTTCATTTTAGAACTATATAAGCTGACATAATACCGCTGAAACTCTAAAACTATCTCCTCTGAAGTTGTTATCAGAGCATTATTTATTTGGGAACGTATTGCCAAAATATACCTATTCGCTTCCATTTGCCTAATCCGCAGTGCCAACAGTCTCCTCGCTTTTTCACCCTGATCTGAATGTGCTGCTTTAGCTTTAAGAATTGCAAATTCGTCCTTGTCCCTTAACAGTTCCAAGTAGCCTTCCTTTAACTTAACCAATTCCTGTTGTTCAGATTCCGAAAATGATTGGCCTATCCTTGTTTCCTTAAGTTGAATTTGTCCCAATAGTGTAACTAACTTCTTATCTTTTTCTTTCTTTCTGTAGGTAGCTATACTAATTAAAACCCCCCTAATAAACGCTTTAAAGGCCCCCCACAACAAATCTGGTCTGGAAATAGAGCGAGTATTAGTTTCTATAAATTGCTGTATATGCTCGCTAATTATTTTAACAACGTGATCATCTTTTAACATCTGATTATTGATCTTCCACAGGAGACTTCTTGAAAAAACGCTAACGACACGTAACCAGTGCATGGTCCAAAGGAGGACCTGGTTGTATGGAGGCTTCAATCACTCCAGGGATGAGAATTTGGGAGAGAAATATATAATCAATACATGTGGCCGTTTTGTGAACTGGGGATAAAAAAACTAAATTTCTTCTCCGAAGGATGTAAAACTCTCCATACATCACACAAGACATATTGTTCCAAGAACTCTAATAGGGCCCTTTGAGCCGGGGAGTGACCTCTTCTCATGGGAGAGGAACAGTCCTTCAATGAATCCATAACAATGTTCATATCTCCCCCAATATGTCAATTAGTTTCATAAAGAAGTCAGGGGAATTCAGATTGGGTCCATACAGAGTTCCCAGGAGGATTTCAAAGGCGTACAAGTAGCAATGGATAAACCAAAATTGACCCTGCGGTTCCCTAAGCACCTGCTTCAATACAAATGGGGTCTTCTTATTAATCAATAGCAAAACCCCAGCACTATTAGTAGCTCCCCCAGCGAGAAAAAGTGGCCAATCTGCTGCCGCCTCATACAGTTAGCTTCCGAGTCTAATAAATGTGACTCTTGTATAACTGCAATGTCTATGGACAGCAAAGCAAGGTGCTTAAGGATTTTATATTGTTTAACACGCTGCCTTAATCCTTTGACATTCCATGTTGCAGTTTTTATGATATTAGCCATTATTGCAAACTCTCAATAACACGAAATGCACAAAATAAATCCCTCAGTATTATACATCCATGAAAATCCCCTATGAGCTGTGCTGAGGCCAACCCCCCAACTTAGTCCCTCCCACTCTCCCGCCCCCTGCCCATTAGAAAACATCAATAAACATGAACAACCCCCAATTAGTATAGGCTCTGCCCGCAGCATACCAACACCTTCGCCCCCAGCCACCCTCAGAAAATCCTACCCTTGAACACTAACTTAATTAACAAGGGAAGCATATTGCGATTGCCCCTTTAAGTATCCTTAAAGTCCAACCTAACACCATGAATAAGCGCCTCTAGTTATCCCAGCTCTTTCGCTGTACAAGTACTTTTATCCCCAATTAACATATATTCATTACACTTCATTTATAAAAGTGCACCCCAAGAGTGTAAGCTATGCTATAATAAACTATCTAGACTCCCCTATATTTAGAATCCTAAGCAGTATTAGTTCTATAACCCCAGTGCAAGTAACCGTTCCATATTTATAAAACTTCACTTAACCTATTGGCCTCTATTAAGATCCCCATAAGGGGGTTCAGTTAAAGACCTAAGTCTCTGTTAACAACTATAAATTCACTTCCTTTGAGGCAAAAGCCTATCTGCTTTAACTGCGTTGAGCCCCTGCTAACATCTGGTTTTGTTAATGTTAGGCTACCCATTTTAGAATCCTAACTTTATAAGTGAACCACAAGATCGAACTAGGTAAAGGATATAAACTAAAAAAACACCATCCCTTAGAAATTGACTTCGGGCAGGGATCTCCCTATTACTTCAAACATCAACTGCATCCCAAAATTGGCCAGTATTCTACAAAAACGGATTTGGCTATCAAATATTAAATAAGGTACCCCACACTCCCCATTTTGTGTTCGTAATTTCAACACACCCCTATTCTAATGAGGGGGGGGAGGTGGAAATTAAATGCTAACTCCAAATCAGGCAGCGTCAGCATAATAAGTAAAGCTGCCTAGTGAAGTAGCAACATAATATCCCCATCTAGTGGCATGCCTGAGCTATAACCGATATGCTCCCGTAGGTTGGGAAGAACTAAAGCCAAAAAGGAAAAGGAAAAGACCCCCTCACGCAAAACCAAACCAGATTTATCCCCGCTTCTGAAGCCGTATGAAGTACAACGGCTTAGCCCATCTGATTTTGGGTCCAAATGCTTATATACCAGAGGGTCACAAAGTTTGATTACATTACAACGAGGGGAGAGACCCCGTAATGAATGCAAATAACCAATTATACTTATTCAAGAGGTCCACCTTCCCCTTGAAATCAATACATTATCTCCAGAAAGCCAATTTTACAGTATCTCCACTGATCCTAAGCTCAAACAAAGTCACTCGCTAGAAAAACCTGCAGCAAATAAAAGTCCAGCGGAGAACATAAGTCCCCGACGAAATTGACTTGCTTCTGCCACGCTCTTCTTGCTGAAGAACATCCACAAAACATTCAAAAGGTAAATCTTCCCATCCTCACTTAGGCAAGGAGCAAAAAGGGCTGATATCCTCAATTTAACTCCAAAAGTCATTGCATTTGTAAAAACACTTAGAAATAGAAATCAGACTTCTCGGAGGAGGTCGGGAAGCAACTCCTTAAGTCCAGAGAGGGCCATGTCGGGATCATTAAAACTGTGCCATTCCCCCGATATGCATACCTGTAACCTTGCTGGATATAACATTTTAAATTGGATACCAGCAGCTATTAATTTGGACACATAGGGATGAAAGGCAGAATGCCTCTGCCGAACCATAGCCGGGAGATCTTGAGCCACTCTCACTTTTTTGCCTTCCCAGGTGATACCCTGCGCCTCCTTAACTTCCTTTAGGAAATACTGGCGCTCCAGATAGTTGAGAAACCTGAAAATCAAAGGCCTAGGAGGTTAACCTGAGGGGGAGGTGTTCTAAGGGCCCGGTGCACCCTCTCAATTGCATATTTAGCCTCATAAGGCAAAGGCCCAACCACACACTCTACGAACTTCTGAATGAAGAGAACTGCATCTTGACCCTCTTCTGCTTCAGGCATCCCTATCAGGACCGCATTATTTCTTCAACTTCTACCTTCGAGGTCCTTTAATTTAGATTCCATTCTAGTCATCTTCTGCCTCACAGTTGTCAGTTTGGACTCAGCTTTCTCAACTCTTTTTTCTAAAGAGCGAACTTTCACTTCAGCATCTGAGGTTTGCCGCACTACTTCTTCTAAAGCTGATGACAATTTTTTGATTTCAGCTGTCATGGATGTTATCTCTTCTTTAAAAGGCTTGAACTCCGCAAGAAACTTTGCTAGGGTTAGTGGTTCTTGCTCAGCAGGGTCAAGGGTTGCTTCGCCCACATCTGCAGAACTCGCAGGCCTAGGCTTCTTAGGGCCTTTCTCGGGAGTAGTAGGCGGTATTCTCTTGGGGAGATTCTTCCTCATTTCAATCTCCATACACGCTGTTATTGTGACTCAAATCATGTAAAGCCCTTAAAATAACTTTCACTTCCCCCTTAGTGAAACTTAATTAGGTTTTAACTGCAAATTTAAATCAAAATAGCAATCGGATGGCTGGAGGGTACGGTAGCGGCTTGTAGTCGGCACTACATCACGTGACCAAGTCCACCCCTTGTTATTTCTTATGTATGAAAAACACAGGTCTCTAACCATCTTTTCCCTGGTCTAACTTGCAACATTCAGGGGATCATTTTAAGGGGCTGTTTTCCAAATATTTGGAGCAACTTGCCACAAACTGAGGAAACTGTAACAACTGCACCTGATAATATAAAATCAGATGAGGTTGAGGCAAAGGAGTTTGGCCCAGGTGTGCCAAAAAATCACTGTGACACAAGTCTTGATGCAAGCCCCGTATCAGCCTTTTAAAAGACAGCCCTGAGAGTTGACGGAATCAGGAACTATTCATTAGGAATTACCGGCAGCACTGTATTTTACCTCTTTATTCCACTTCTTTGATGTCATTTCCTGTGCTAGTGATGTAGCAAATGGATGACTGCAGCTGTAAACAGAGGAGGAACTATATGTGGTGTGCTTCTGGTCTTAAAAGAGCTGTAGGCTAGTCCAGTAGCTTATTTGGAAAAAATTTGCCTTGGCAAGAATATTGTCCCCTTTCTTTGTACACAAGTGCTTGCCTTAAAGATCAAATGCACATATTTCATAAAAAGCTTGAATTCACATCCCTGTGTCATGATTATTATTTCCTGAAAATATCATACTGTTTGGTTTTGTGGTTTTCTTTAAATCAGCATCTGCTAATGTGCTCTGCAGTAACTGAAAACAGTGAAGAAACAGTGAAGATGTTTCTGTCCCTGTCAGTGAGCAATGATATCATACCTGTCCAGCCTGCTGCTTCACCAGTTAAGCCCTGATTGACTGGATAGGCTGTTGCAGTTTGTAGTCAGAGCAGTCTGTAGAGCTAATTGTTTTCACTCAAAGTTTATTACTGACCCATCTGGTTTGTTTTTAGAGAAATTAGCTTAAAATAATTATTTTCTCATAAAAGATTGATCATTTGGGGTTCACTACTGAACTTAAGTGATTACCTTTTCTGTATCACAGATGTCAGTTCTCTGTCATAAAAACTATGGATTCTATTCTGGCTGTATAACACAGAGTTGTTTAATGGATATTAAATAAATCTACATTCCATTAATTCATAGAAGCAGTGTGTCTTTTATGTAGCCTCAATAAATACGTTGATGTGATAGCAATGTTGTTTACATGTCATATTGACAAACCTGTGCCTGCCATACTCTGCTATTTCAGGATCGTGTACTGTATGAACTCATAAAATTCAGTTCTTTAAGGATTTTTGTGTGAAACTACATCTTGTATGTGTATAACTAGAAATACTATATGGCATCCTGATGCCCTTGTCTCCTGCCCAACAGTTGAGAAAGTAGCTCTCTGCTTTCCCCTTTCCCTTGCCCCAAAAGCCCCCTGTCTCCTGCCCTCATATGAGGCTGCTGTAAACTGCTGCCTACTGTCTTCTCCACACAGTCAGGGCTGCTGCATCCTGCTGCCTCCTGCACAAACAGTTTATGCTGCCAAACCCTGCTACCCTTTGTCATCCACCCTATAATACAAGATGAACATATTTTTTGAGCCATCCTATTGGTGCAGTGGTTGGATTTCCACTTGCATTGCTTGTGACTCAGGTATGGGAATGGACCCAGGACACCAGAGGGCAGGCTTGGGAGGAGAAAGCTTGAGCATCCGATGACTGCTTGCTTTCTTCTGAGGGGAGGATGGGGACACAATCCAGCACCTACTGGCTCCTGGTGAAGGCCTGGAGAACAGCAGTGTCATGGACCCACTGACTGGGGGGGCATGGTGGATGTCAGTGTAACCCTTGATGTTGCATTGAGACATACCCCAAGGGGAAAAAAGAAGATAAAATCTCCCTGCTCAACCAGACAATGGTTGCCCAGTCTTCTGCTGCCACAGAAGCCCCAGAGTTGGCCCCAGAAGACCACTGCAGCAGTGTCCAGGGGGCCAAGAAAGAATGTGCTGGCCACCCCCATTGGTGCCTTTTCCCTCTGAGGAGAGGACCCTCCCAGTGAAGGGTTACACTGGATTATCTCCCCTGGGTAGCTGCAACGTATGGTGATGGTGAAGGTGGCCAATAAGTGGAGGCGGAGAGAGTGGCGAGATCCATAGGTGGCCTGATGGAGAGGCCGACAGGGAGAGGTGGAGGAGGGGAAAAAAACAATTCTTTGTATTGTCTATTGGATTGTTTTGGGCAGTATACCAAAGGATATGATTCTAGTTTCAGGTAGCAGCATGGTGCAACAACTCTAACTGTGGGGGCAAGAGGCTCTATGGTGCAGCAGAGCATAGTAGTGTTAGGGGACAGAGGACAGCATGGTGCAGAAGCCTTGAATATGGTGCAAGACACAGTGGTACATCAGGGTACAGCAGCCCTGACAGTGTGACAGGGTGCACATTGTGCAGCAGCCCTGCCCTTTTGGGGCAATGGAAGTGATTAACAGGGTGCAGCAAAAGCCCCACCTTTGGTGGCCTGGGGCAGCATGGTGCAGCAGCCCAAACTGTGAGGCAAAGGCCCTGGGACTCCAGGGCTTAGCAGGGCACAGCAGCCCTGTCCGTGGAGACAGGAAAAGGGAGCAACAGTGTGCATTGGCCCTGACTGTGGGAGTGGGGAGACAGAGGGAAGCAGGGTGCAGCAACCTCAACTGATAGGAAGGAGACAGGGGCATCAGGATGCCATGTAGTATTTCTAGTTATACACATACATAATGAATTTTCACACAGAAGCTCACAAATAACTGAATTTTATGAGTTCATACAGTACATGTTCCTGAAATAGCAGAGTGTGGCAGACACATGTTTGTCAATCTGACATATAAGCAAAATTGTTCTCACATGAACCTATTTGTTGAGGCTACATCAAAGACACACTGCTTCTATGAATTAAAGGAATGCAGGTTTATTTTATATTGATTAAACAACCCAGGGTTATATAGCCAGAATAAAATGCAGAGTTTTGATGATGGAGAACTAACATCTGTGATATAGCCAAGTTAGTTTCTCACAGACATTCATGCCACTAAAATTCAGCACTGCACCCCAAATGTTCAACCTTTTATGAGAACAGAAAGATAGATTTTAAGCATATATCTCTGAACACAAGCCAAATGCATTAGTAACAAACTGAGTGAAAACAATTAGCTCTACAGACTGCTCTAACTAGGAACTGCAACAGCTTATTTAGTCAATCAGTAATTTAATTGAAGCAGCAGCTTGGACAGGTATGATGTCATTGCTCACTGACAGGGACAGACACATCTCCACTGTTTCTTCACTGTTTCAGTTACTGCAGAGAACATTAACAGATGCTGATTTAAAGAAAACCACAAAATCAAACAGCATACTATTTTTAGGAAACACTAATCATGACACAGGGGCATGTATTCAAGCGAATTCAAGCTTTTTATGAAATAGTTGTGCATTTGATCTTTATAATCAATGTGTGTGTTACAGCAGCATCTACTCCCCATTATTGGGCATCCTACCAGTCATAGCAAGATCTTATCACACTTATACTAGTGTGTTACAAGAGTTACATCAGTGTTTCAGTCTGCTTCCTGCTTAGAGTTATAGTGAATAAAAACTTTGCTGCAAAGTTGCTGTGAAACTGTGAAACTTTGCAGTTCATGAAGTGAGCAAAGTTTTCTGAACTTCCCCCAACTTCCTTTGGCAAAGTCTTTTTTTGTTGTTGTTGTTAATGTATTTATTTATATGTTGGTACTGGGAAATGCACACTGAGCTGGATAAAGGGGTACATGAGAAACAAAGTGCAGAAGTCCAGAATTCAGTGGACAAAAGAAAGGTTATAAAAATAATAATAACAAATCAATAACTGTGTTTGTTACATTCTCCACCTCTACCCAACACCTGACCCTCTACAAGTATTTATATATAGATTTCCACTCTCTACCACACACACTTCTCTCCCCTTAGTCCTATTAAAGTTGCATTCAAAAAATTCAGTCAGTCACCACACATTCCCTTTTCACCCTCGCCTAATGCCTGTGGTTCTGTTAAAAAACTCACCTCCACCCATTGACCCAATATTAAAGATAGTTCTGATGGGTCATGTGATGCATCTTAGATGAACGGAGCTTGGCTCTCGAACTCTGCCTTGATATCTGGAATCTTTGGCAATCCTCCTTGCTTTTCTGTTCTGAATTTCATTATGACCTATAAACCATTGCCTCCAGAGGCTAGAAAGCTGGAAGTTGAAATTGTGGATGACCCTAATCTGTCTAAAAAGCCAACAACTCAAGACTTGCTGGAGTGGCCTGAGATGGAGGAAGTAAATATGGAGACTGGGTTGTATGAATCGCTGTCCTCTTCCTTAATGCAATAACTGGTAGAAATGAAAGACTTTATGAGCTCTGTCACCTCACAGCTCTCCCAAATGAATATTGCGATAGAAGCTGTTAAAGGTGTGGTAGAAGACTTGGGCTCTCCCATTACAGAGGTGGAGGAGGGAGGGAGTTTCTTGGAAGACAGGGCCCAGCCTGCTTATAAGAGGATGGCAGTACTAGAGAAATATCTCCATCTGTTGTGGGATAAAATTAACCATCAAGAAACCAGGAGCTGTAGGAATAATTTGCAGTCTGGGGTATTCATGAATCCAGTGAAGGAAATGATCCCATAGAGTTCCTCCAGCTACTAATATCAAAACATGTGGACCATTATTGGGAGGCACTGATAGAGACAGATCGGGTGCACAGAGCCCCATCTGGTCCGCCATCACCCTGATCAGCATCCTGACCACATTCACTGATTTTTCAACTCCTCAAATTTCAGGACCAGGAGATTATCTTAGTGAAAGCTAGGAGGCAAAAAGATTTGAGGTGGCAGGGGCACAAAGTGACAATTACTCCAGATTTCCCAAAATGAGTTATTGACTGGAGGAAATCCATTGATGGAGTTCAGGATCTGCCTAAGCAAAATATTGTTCCCCACCTTTTTACCATCTGGCACCACACCACCCACCTCCTGCACTCATTCACCTATGAACAGAAGAATAAAAAACAGGTTGCAGAGTGTGGTGGACAGCACAGCCTTATCTTCCATAGCTACTAGCAGTTGTGAGGTGTAGAAATTACTTTTACCAGAAACAGCAAATTTTGTACAACATACCTTACAGGTATGATTTTTATTTAAAAAAAATAAACAAGTCAAGAAAAATACAAACAAATGACTTTTTGTTCAAACAGAGTAAATAAAAGAAAATCATAAAGCACAGCTTGGCTAGAAAATAGAGAGCTATCTTGTCAACATCTATCTGTCCCTGACCTCTCACAGAGCTCTCCTAGGGAGAACCACACGGAGCCTCTTCCGGCAAACATCTGATCTGGGAGCCTCAGCTAAATCCTTTTATATGTTTGTAGCTCCTCCTATAATCTAAAAACACTCCCATCAATTATTTCAAAATCATGTATTATTCACAAATAGCATCAATATTTTATTACAAAATCATCTTACACGGATGTATTTTTACAAATAATCAAGAACATTCTATTCTTAGAGAACACAAACACTTTGAGAAACTTAATTTTGCCCTTAATATACTCATGTTGGCTACATTACTGAAATTGCACCCAAAGGAGCAAGGGGAGATTTCCTAACAAGATAAAAGGAGAATACCTAGGGCTGCCCATCCCATATACAGGCTCAGAACAAGGCAAGCTTCTGAGCAGACACATGACTAAAGAGTGAGCTCCATAAAGGCTTGTGTTAAGGAAACTTAGGTATTTAGATATCTTTATTTTACATTGTATAATACCTGTAGATAAGCCTGAGTTACTACATTAAAGAGAAATGAACTAAAAAACGAATAGTCACTCAGAGAAGCTGCTGTGTAGTTGAAAGACAAGCAGACCCTTCTCAGTGTGCAGTTCAGCTGGAAAAACCAACAGTGCTCAGCACCCAGCTAAGTTATTTCATTTAAGTCAAGTGTTTTGCTGAGCTTTGTCATGATTTAGGACAGAGTTTCATTTCCTGACTGCTGAAGGCAAAGACAGGAAGGCAAGTCTACCATTTAAATTCTATATTTTAAAGAATATGAGGCTTAAAAGGCTACTTTTCCACTCAGGGCAGAGTTAAAGTTCCCTGTTTGCAACTGTGGTTTTGCAAACCTTTGCAATGTGTGAATGGACCCAAAGTTACAAAAGACTAACAGAACCTTTTTACTTAGCTGGCAAAGTTACTAATGGAGGAAAATAATTATCCAGCAAGTGAGCAGTTTTAGAATGGACAGCCAGTCCATAATAGAATTTTAACCCATCCCCTTCCTGAGCTCTATCAGATATCCAGTGCCAAGGGTTTCTGAAGGCAGAAATGAAATGGAAACTGAATAGCAAGTGGCCAACATGCTTTTATAGTAAAAATGATTGTAGCTTAGCAAGGAAGTAAAGAATAAGCAAAAAAATATATATTTTAAAATGCTGTTGCGCAACAGACTTAAAAATGTAAATAAAAGAGTTATAGAAAAAGAGAAAAATAAAGACTTCAGGTCCTGGACTGGTTCTGAAAAATGCAGGGGGGCACCATTACAATACCCCCATTCAAAAATAAACCAATCTCTACTGGTTTGTAAAGAGATCAAAAATATCCACATCCCCATAGGGATGGGATGGGGTTTCCACCAACCCTCACAGAAACCCCACTCCAGGGCAACCTTAACAATACAAGATTTACGTAGATTGCATATTCTACATAAATATCTAATTTCTTCTACATAAATACATTTGCCCTGGGGTTTAGTAAATATTTAACCAGCACCATAGAAACATAGAAACATAGACTTTGATGGCAGATAAGGACCGCTTGGCCCATCTAGTCTGCCCATTTCCCTACCTACAGGATAGGCCGCAGATCCTAGTTAACCAACAGCCTATTTCTTCCTACCCCCCACAAGAATTGCCTTATGTCTGTCCCATGCATTCTTGAATTATCCCACAGTTTTAGACCCCACAACCTCCTCAGGAAGGCTGTTCCATGCATCCACTACCTCTCTGTGAAATAATACTTCCTCACATTGCCCCTGAACCGCCTCCTCCTTCTATCTTAAAATTGTGTCCCTTGTTCTTGTACGCTTTTCTGAAACATGCTACCCTCTTGGACTTTGTTGATTCCACTGAGGTACTTAAAAGTTTCTATCATGTCCCCTCTCCTTCTTTCCTCACGGGTATACATATTAAGCTCCTTTAGTCTCTCCTCATACGGCTTCTCTTGCAGACCCTGCACCATTTTAGTTGCCTCCTCTGGACTACCTCTATCCTGTCTATGTCCTTGCGGAGATGGGGTCTCCAGAACTGGACACAGTACTCCAGATGGGGTCTCACCAACTGTTTGTACAGAGGGATAACAACTTCCTGTTTTCTGCTGCTGATGCCTCTCCCTATACATCCCAGTATACCCCCAGCCCTCCCTACTGCCTTCTCACATTGCTTGCACCATACTGAGATAGGAAATCAGCATTTTTTATGTCTGGCACCAGGTCGATGTTTGATTTCAAAAGTATATGGTTGTAGTACCAGATACAATCAGAGAATACAAGCATTTTTATCCTTCATTTGTTGCGGCCAGCAGAGAAGGTTATGATCAGTAACAAGTGTAAATTTGTTGCCCCACAAATAAAATTTCAGAGCTTCAATGGCCCATTTCACTGCCAAACACTCCTTCTCAATTGTTGCATATTTATGTTCTCTTGGAAATAATTTCCAGCTGATATAAAGGATAGGATGCTCTTCTCCTTTGATGTTCTGTGACAATACAGCTCCTAACCCAGTATCTGAGGCATCGGTATGAACCTCAAAAGGTTGGGTAAAGTCAGGAGATTTCAACTCTGGTGATGCACACAAAGCAGCTTTAATAGCTTGTAATGCTTTTTCACACTCATCAGACCAAGGAACAATATTGGGGATTGATTTTTTTTGTTAGTTCCGTCAATGGTGTAGCTAAGGTAGCAAAGTCAGGAATGAAACACCTGTAATATCCTGCAAACCCTAGAAAAGATCTTACTTCTGTCTTTGCCTTAGGAACAGACTAGTTTGCTGCCACTGTCACTTTACTGACTTCAGGTCGTAAACTCCCATTTCCAAGAATGAACCCTAAATATCTTGTCTCCTGCATGGCTATGCGGCATTTTGAAGGATTAATAGCGAGCCCTGCTGATTGGATGGTCTAGATGACTTTATTCAAATGATCAAGGTGCAAGGACCAATTTTTGCTGTATATTGGCACATCATCCAAGTAGGCAGAACAGTACTGTACTTGTGGAGCTAACAACTGGTCCATGCACCTTTGAAACATTGTAAGGGCCCCATGTAAGGCAATAGTCATATACACAAATTGGAAGAAACCAAATGGTGTACTGAAAGCAGTCTTGTTTTTAGAATCAACCATTAAGGAAATCTGCCAGTAGCCTTTTGTGAGGTCTAAGGTGGTAATATAACAAGCCTGGCCTATTTGGTCAATGATGTCATTGACTCTGGGTATGGGGTAGCTATCAAATTCTGATACCATAGAAACAAAGAAACATAGAAACATAGAATTTGAGGGCAGATAAGGACCGCTTGGCCCACCCAGTCTGCCCATTTCCCTACCTAATGGATAAGCTGCAGATTCTAGTTAACCAGCAGCCTACTTCTTCCTACCCCCACCCCCAAGAATTGCCTTATGACTGTCCCATGCATGCTTGAATTCCACCACTGTTTTTGACTCCGCAGCCTCCTCTGGAAGGCTGTTCCATGCATCCACAACCCTCTCTGTGAAAAATTACTTCCTTAAATTACCTCTGAGCCGCCCTCCTTCTATCTTCAAATTGTGCCCCCTTGTTCTTGCACGCCTCTTTTTTTGAAAGATGCTACCCTCTTGGACTTTGTTGATTCCCTAGAAGTACTTGAAAGTATCTATCATGTCCCCCTCTCCCTCCTTTCCTCAAGGCTATACATATTAAGCTCCTTTAGTATCTCTTCATATGTCTTCCGGTGCAGACTCTGCATCATTTTAGTTGCCCTCCTCTGGACAGCTTCCATCCTGTCTATGTCTTTGTGGAGACTGGGTCTCCAGAACTGCACGCAATACTCCAGATGAGGTCTCACCAGCTGTCTGTACAGAGGAAAATAACTTTCTTTTTTTACTGGTGATGCCTCTCCCTATGCATCCCAGTATCCCTCCAGCCCTCCTTGCTGCCCCTCACATTGCTTGCCCACCTTTAGGTCATCTGATATGACTACCCCAGGTCCCTTTCCATTTTTGTTGTTGTTAGTATCTCACCCCCCATTGTGTACTCTTCCCTTGGGTTTTTGTTTTCCAGGTGCATTACCTTGCACTTCTCAGCATTGAATCTAAGCTGCCATACATTTGACCATTCCTCTAACCTTGCCAAGTTCCTTCTCATCCTTTCCATCCCACCTTGTGCATCAACTCTGTTGCAGATCTTTGTGTCATCTGCAAAGAGACATACTTTTCCTTCCTGTCCCTCTGCAATGTCACTTATAAAAACATTGAAGAGGGCCGGTCCTAATACTGAACCCTGCTGTACCCCACTAGTAAGCCCCCTTTCTTCAGAGTGGACTCCATTTACTATTATTCTCTGTGTCCTATTCTCCAGCCAATTCTTTACCCTGGCTGTCATCTTGGGACCCACTCCCAGGCTGGCTAACTTGTATATTAATCTTTTGTGTGGAACTGTGTCAAATGCCTTGCTAAAGTCTAGGTAGGCCATGTCCACAGCCCCTCCCTGATCTAGTACTTTGGTCACCCATTCAAAGAAATCTATCAGATTCATCTGGCATGACCTTCCCACTGTGAATCCATGCTGCCTTGGGTCCTGTTTCCCTCTGGCCTCTAGATACTTGACAATTCTTTCCTTCAGAAGTGATTCCATCATTTTCCCTATCAGTGAGGTTAAATTAACAAGTCTGTAGTTTTCTGCTTCTGCCTTGCTCCCACTTTTATGAAGGGGAATAACATCTGCCCTCCTCCAGTCCTCAGGTACCACCCCATCCTCCCATGATTTGTTAAAGAGGGTAGTCAGTGGTGTCATGAGTTCTACCCTTAGTTCTTTTAGAATTCTGGGATGAACCCCATCAGGCCCCATTGCTTTGTCCATATACAGAATAGAGACCAAATTCAGTTTTTGAAAATCTAAACAGAGTCAGATACCCCCTTCCTTCTTTGGAACTATTACCATTGGAGATGGCCATGGACTTACAGATGGTTCAATAATTCCTAGTGCTAACAGCTTATTTATTTCTTCCTTGACCTCTGTATGTAGTTTTTCAGATAATCTATACGCCTTCTGGCATATAGGATTAGCTGTTGTTCTAATCTGATGTGACACATTACTAGCGTGTCGTGGTTTAGTAGTAAATACAGCAGGCAATTGTTCTTGGAGTTGGTCAATCTCAATTTTTTGTTGTTCATCTAATTGTGAATTAATAACCACATCCTGAAGGTTTTCTGTTTTTCCAATTTATGGTGTGCTATATCTAACCCTGTATCCTGACCATCAGAGTAAACATAGCAGCAAGGTTTTGTCTCCATACGCTCATGCCATTTTTTAACTGGTTGACATGGTAGACTTTACTCAATGATCATTTTTCTGGGGTCTCTATTCTGTATGTGACAGGTCCAGTCTGTTCTACAATATTATAGGGGCCTTGCCACTTCATCAATAACTTGTTGTCTGATGATGGTAAAAGAAGCAAAACTTTGTCACCCGGAGTGTACACCTTTTCCTGTGTTTTGATGTCATAAAACTCTTTCTGTTTTGCCTGGGCTTCCACAGTATTTTTATGAGCCTGTTGGGTGTATAAAAACAATTTCTTCCTTAATTCTTTCATTTGCTCTAAAATGTTCACAAGTTTAATATGAAGATCACCCTCCCAGGACTCTTTCACTACATCCAAGGGTCCATGGGTATTCCGACCATACAGTAACTGAAATGGTGAAAATCCTGTAGAAGCTTGGGGAACTTCTCTGTAAGCAAATAAGAATAAAGGTAGGTAGTGATCTCAGTACTTTCCCTCATCATCCACAAGCTTGCGCAACATACGTTTCAAGGTTTGATTGAACCTCTGCATGAGGCCATCTTTCTGTGGATGATATGGGATTGTTCTGATTGCAGTAACATCCAACAGTTTATAGAGTTCTCTGAGCTGCATGTCAGAAAAATTGGCACCTCTGTCAGTGAGAATCACCTTAGGGATCCCCAACCTACTACAGTAGTCCAAAATCGTTTCTGCTATTTTTGTAGTTGAAATTGTTCTCAGTAGGTAGACTTCTGGATTTTTGGTTGCATAATCACAAATAACCAGAATAAATCTGTTCCCTTTAGTACTTTTACTTAGGGGCCCAACAATGTCCATTGCAATATGTTCAAAAGGTTGGGAAACTATTGGCAAAGGTCTAAGAGGGGTTTAATCTTTTTTGGTTATCTGACTAACTTTCTGGCATTCATAACACCCCTTACAGTAATCAGCAACAGATTCATGAATACCCAGCCAGAAAAATTGTTGTAAGAGTCTGGCTAAAGTTCTCTCCATCCCAGCATGCCCTGCACTGGGAATATCATGAGCACGATATAACACATCTGCTCTGTACTTTAGGGGGACCACTAATTGTTCAACCTTTTCTTGTGTGGTAGGATATGAACAGATTCTGTATGGAATATTGTATTTCAAAATTATAGGGTTTCTAATAGTACCATCTAACCCTGTCTGAGAAAACATAGAAACAAGGGTAGCATCCTCCTTCTGTTCTGGTGAAATGTTTTACATCTGTAACATGGACATTTTATCTACATGTCCCTTATCTTTTTCCCATTGTTTTTGTGCATTTCTCTTTTCTGCTTTAGATTTTCTTGATTTCCCCACCTCCCCAAAATCTCATCCTGAATGGAAAAAGGTAGGTTAGTTTGATCATTTACTGTAGACAATTGAGATCTAGTAGAAACAGCCACTAACTTATTAATACTAACATGCTGACAAGAAGACACAATTTGGGAAAAACATTGGTAGTCCTGTCCCAATATAAAAGGAACAGTTAGAGTAGGAACCACCCCCACAACCACTTTGTCCTCATGTCCATAAATATTAACAGTCACTGTAGTAGTTGGATATTGATGGATATCTCCGTGTATGCATATCACTCCTGTTGTAGAGGTGGTAGGTAACAGGAGGATAAAGTCTGCCTGAATAAGGCTCAGCTTGCTGCCTGAGTCCACAAGTCCATCAACAATATGTCCATTAACAAAGACTGGAATAATGAAGTTACCCAGGTTTAAAGAAGCAAAATAAACTGGTTCTTTCTTTTTCTTACAGCAGAATCTAGCAATATGTCCCATACCATGACAGTAATGACATTCCACTGTTGTATTTGTTACTTTGGCAGGAGTAGGTAATCCCTCCTTCTTAACACCCACAGTACTTTGATGAGCTGGAAAAGATGGTCTTCCCAGAGTTGTGATAGTTGCAGGATTACTAGCAGGGAAGCCATCAGTTCTCTGATATCCGTTCTGTAAGGGTTGTCGAGCTGCCAAAAAGTCCTCAGCCAAAGAAATAGCAAGATCTGCATTGTCTGGATTATGTTCCTGAATCCACAGCTGTACTTCAGGAGACATAATCTGTATAAATTATTCCAAAATAAACATGTCCATAATGACCTTAACAGTTTTCCCTTCTGGTTGGATCCATTTAGTACATAAATCTTGTAATCTGGAGTAGGTTTCTCTTGGTGGTATGTGAAGGGGATGTTTTAAAGTCCTAAATCTCTGTCTATATGTTTCTGAATTGATGTCAAACCATTTCAAAATCTCCCTTTTTACTGCTGTATAATCATTAATGGATGCACTGTCCATATTAGTGTATGCCAGTTGAGCTTTACCCATTAAATAAGGGGCAAGGTGAACAACCCATTGAGTCTGGGGCCAATTACAGGCTTGGGCTACCCACTCAAATGTTGTTAGGTATGATTCAATATCATCAGTAAGTGTCATTTTTGTTAACTTATTTCTTTTGTGGTTTGTTTACCTTGTCCTGCCCCTGGTGTCTGAAACATCTGTACAGTGTCTGCCCATCTCTGGTCCTGTCTCCAACGTTCTATTTCTCTTTCCCAGTACTCTCTTTCCCACTGTCTGTCCTTTTCTACCTGTCTCGGTGCTAGCATCAAAATAGTTCTTTTGAGTCCTCTGAGGGTACATCTTCAGATTGTTCCTCTGGCTCCTCCATATTTACAGCCTGCATCCAATTTGTAATTTCTTCTATGTCCCCAGTAGCCATACCAGTCCTAATCTTGGGCCTGGTTACAGGAGGAAGTCCAGACAGTAAGGGATCCCCAGTGATGGCAGTCTGGCTTCTTGTTGTAGTTCCATAGGGCTCCTCCATCTTATGAGCCATGTACCTACTGTTTCCTCAAAAGTCACACATACTAAAGTGCAGTATCTATTCTGGGATCTCTTTTTAGTTTGGATCACCAGTGCCCCACTTCTGGCACCAATTTAGTCGTGGGGTGTAGAAATGACTTTTACCAGAAACAGCAAATTGGGTACAACATACCTTACAGGTATGATTTTTATTTAAAAAAAAATAAATCAAGAAAAGTACAAGCAAATTACTTTTTTGTTCAAACAGAGTAAATAAATCAAAAGAAAATCATAAAACATGGCTTGGCTAGAAAATAGAGAGCTATCTTGCCAGCATCAATCTGTGCCTGACCTCTCACAGAGATCTCCCAGGGAGAACCACACAGAGCCTCTCCCCACAAACATCTGATCTGGGAACCTCAGCTGAATCCTTTTATATGCTTGTAGCTCCTACTATAATCTAAAAACACTCCCATCTATTATTTCAAAAACATGTATTATTCCCAAATAATGTTAATATTTTTTTACAAAATCATCTTACACAGATTTTTTACAAATAATCAAGAACATTCTATTCTTAGAGAACACAAACACTTTGAGAAACTTAATTTTGCCCTTAATATTCTCATGTTGGCTACATTACTGAAACTCCACCCAAAGAAGCAAGGGAGGAGATTTCCTAACAAGATAAAAGGAGAATACCTAGTGCTGCCCATCCCGTATACAGGCTCAGAACAAGGCAAGCTTCTGAGCAGACACATGACTAAAGAGTGAGCTCCATAAAGGCTTGTGTTATGGAAACTCAGGTATTTACATATCTTTATTTTACATTGTATAATACCTGTATATAAGTCTGAGTCAGTACATTAAAGAAAAATGAACAAAAAATGGACAGTCACTCAGAGAAGCTGCTGTGTAGTTCAAAGACAAGCAGACCCTTCTCAGTGTGCAGTTCTGCTGGAAAAACCAACAGTGCTCAGCACCCAGCTAAATAATTTCATTTAAGTCAAGTGTTTTGCTGAGCTTTGTCAGGATTCAGGACAGAGTTTAATTTCTTGACTGCTGAGGGCAAAGACAGGAAGGCAAGTCTACCATTTAAATTCTATACTTTAAAGAATATGAGGCTTAAAGGGTTACTTTTCCACTCAGGGCAGAGTTAAAATTCCCTGTTTGCAACAGTGGTTTTGCAAACCTTTGCAATGTGTGAATGGACCCAAAGTCACAAAAGATTAACATAACCTTTTTACTTAGCTGGCAAAGTAACTAATGGGGGAAAATAATTATCCAGCATGTGAGTGGATTTAGAACAGACTGCTAGTCCATAATAGTATTTTAACCCATCCCCTTCCTGAGCTCTATCAGATATCCAGTGCCAAGGGTTCCTAAAGGCAGAGATGAAACGGAAACTGAATAGCAAGTGGCCAACATTCTTTTATAGTAAGAATGATAGTAGCTTAGCAAGGAAGTAACGAATAAGCAAAAAATATATATATTTAAAAATGCTGTTGCACAACAGACTTAGAAATGTAAATAAAAGAGTTATAGAAAAAGAGAAAAATAAAGACTTCAGGTCCTGGACTGGTTCTGAAAAATGTGGGGGGGGGGGGCACCATTATACTAGCTTATAAATAAAACCAGTGGCATGCTTATGTAATAGTCACCTGATTGGTCAGCTGAGAAGTCACTCAGATGATTACTAGAGAAGAGCACTCTTGGTTTCATCAGAAGTTGGTACTAAGGTGGTAAGAGTGCCATACCAGTTGCTGCACTGTGAAACCTGTTTTATATCTGTTTTGGGGGGAGCAGGGAAGATGGTGGGTGGTTGTGTGCTAGAAGGGTATGGAATAGATCTGTCTGTAATACTGTGTTGATTATGTAAAAGAGGAGAGTGGATTATTTTACAAAACTACAGACATTGAGTGGGATCAGGGCATGGAATGTGCAATAACTGGCTGACTCTTCCTAATGCAGCTTTACTAGGACTGGGGAAGATGGGTGTATGGGTGCTAGATTGTCAGGGTGGAAGGAAATACTCTACTTATAAATGGCTGGGGTGGAGGGAAGAAGGTGAGGAATCTGATAGTGATACAAATATTTGGCATAGTATAGTTTAATGATTTCACACATCACTTTTTCAGTTAATGTTCTATATTAGAACACACATACTATAAAGATCATAATGCATATGAATAACACAGAATAAGGTTGTCCATGAAAGTAGACATAGGCCGGAAGGTTTCACAGTTTGTGGAAGGGTGCTAAATAGCAGCTAATTCAACAGTAGCTTCTGTTAGCACCCTTGCAAACTGGGTGTGTGAGAGGCCTTCGCACCATGCAATTCTGCTTAAAGTTGGACCAGCATAACATTCTGTGGTGGTTTGCATATGCAGCCCATGGTGCTTTGCATTGTGGGGGCATGTGTGATTTTGTACTTTCTTGAAACTTGGCTTCCCAGCCAAATGCCCTTTGGGGTAACCCTTGCCTCAGTGTTTATGCACAGAGGTTCTTTGTCTTTTAAATGTCTCTTCTTAGTTTCACTAGTGTCTTCCCAGCTATGTCAGTGTTTAATCTCAGTTGCAAAGTGTATCCAACTACATTCACAACTGCACAAGTGTTTCACCATAGTTGATATGTCAGTGTTTCATTCCCATCACACCAGTGTCACCTCACAGTTAGACAGAAATATAGAATTTTTTGGCAGAAAAGGACTGCTTGGCCCACCAAGTTAGCCCAGATGGTCCCTGCCTATTCTGTCTTCATTGACCCTGTTTGGTCTCGGCAACTGTCTCTCCTCCCTGCCTATTTATTAATATTCCTCAATGTCTATCCCAAGCATGCTGTCATCCCCTACTTTTTTCGCCTCCACCACTTCACTGGCAGTTAGTTGCAGGTGTCTATCACTCTTTCAGTGAAGCAGTAATTCCTTAACTTTCAGTGAAGTGGTACTTCCTCACTTCCTTCATAAACTCCCTACCTCCAGTTTCATTGCATGCCCACTGTTCCTGGTATTCTTTGTCATTTGAAAGAGACTCCCCTTCTGCACCCTTTTTACCCCGTGACATGCATGTAAATCTCTAGCTTATCTCTTTTGCTCTCTGTCTTCCAGGGTATACATGTTCAGATCACTCCGTCTCTCCTCATGGGGCTTTTGATGCAATCCCTGCACTATTTTATTTGTCCTTTCCTGGACTGCATCCACCTTGTCTGTGTCCTATCTGAGGTGCAGCCTACAGAACTGGGCAAAATACTTCAGGTGGGATCTCACAAGCAAGTGTTATAGTGGCAACAACATCTCTCACCTCCTGATGGAGAAACCTCTCCCTGTGCATCCCAGCATCCCAATGGCACCACTGCTTTGTCACACAGCCCTGCAACATTTAGGTCATCAAATATGATAAACCCAAGATCCCTTTCCTGTTTTATGACTGTCAGTACCTCGCTCATCCTATACTCAGGTCCTGGGTCATCACTATGCCCTAGATGCATGATTGTGCACATTTTAGCATTGAACACCAACTGCCATGCTTTTGACCACTCATTGACTTTCCCAGGTCTTTACACATTCTCTTCACTTCCTCCTGAGTGTCCACCCTATTATAGATTTTGGTGTCCTCAACAAAATGGTATACCTCCCCTTCCAGTTCTTCTGCAATGTTATTTATACAGAAATTGAGGAGGATCAGTCCCAGTACTGAGCTCTGAGGCACCCCACTGGTCACTCTCTGCTCATTAGAGTCAATGCCATTAACCACTACCCTCTGTCACTTATCCATAAAGCAGTCCTTTACCCAATTCACCATGTTGGATCCCACTACTAGGCTGCTCAATGTCTTTATTAGTTTCTTTCTTTCTTTCTTTCTTTATTATTTATTTTCTGTGCAGTACAGTATCACCGTAGGCCACATCCACTGCCCTCCCCTGACCTATTTCCCTGGAGACCCAGTCAAAGAAATTTGGCGTGACCTCTCCCTGTGTATCAGTGCTTCCTTTGGTCTTGTAGATAATTGGATTCAAGATACTCTAGTATCAACCATTCCTTTAACAGGGTTTACATTAATTTCCTCACCACTAATGTGAGACTGACTGACCTATAGTTGTTAGCCTCCTCCCTGCTGCTGCTTTTATGAAGAGGGACCATGTCTGCTCTCCTTCAGTCCTCTGGAACTACACTTGTTTCCAGTGAGCTGTTGAGTAATGCCATAAATATGGCAGCTAGCCCCTCCCTGAGTTTTTTAGTACTCTTGGTTGTATCCAATCCTGTCCCATAGCAATGTCCACTTTCAGAGCTTTAAAACACTTCAGGACTCTTTCCTCTGACAATGGACATATGTCCAACCCCCCCCCCCCCACTTTCCTGCTGATCTCTGGTGCTCCATTCCTCCCCTCCCACCACTGTGAAGACTGAGCAGAAATACTTCTTTAGGATGTCTGCTTTTTCTAGATCCTCTTTTGTGCAGTCTCCCTTTGCCACCCTCCTGATCCTCATTATTCATCCCCTTGCTTTCCTTTTCTAATCTACCTGAAGAATGTCTTTTAACTTCAGGCATTCTTTTGACTGTCCTTCCCCCTCTCTGTGTCTTTGCTTCCCTCACTGCCTCTCCTGCTTCCCTCTGTTTTACTTGGAATATCTCACTGTCTTCCTCCCTCTGCATTTCCTTCTACCTTTTGAATGCCACCCTTTTTCCCCTCATCATCTTGGCCACTTCCCTAGGGAATCATAATGGTCTCTTTTTCATTCTACTTTTACTCACTTACCTCAGATAGAGATTGGTTGCCTTAAGTATGCTCCCCTTATTTTTCCCCAGTGTGGTTCTACCCCTCCCTGGTCATCCTCAACTATGAGGCAGTTTTTGAGGAAGTCGCCCATTTTTTTAAAAATCTGCCCTCCTAATGTCCAGGACCCTAGTCCTCATGTGATTTGCCTCTATTTCTACACAATGTCAAGCCACCCTGTATGGTGATCACTGGTAAATAGTGGGCCACCCACTGCAATGTCTGTCTTTGTTTGTAAGCACCAGGTCCATTATTGTCCCATGCCCAGTGGATTACTTGACTAGCTGCATGAGAAAAGCCCTTTGTAGGGATCAAGGATGGCTCTGCTGCTTGCCAAAGCTACAATTGAAAGGCTCCAATCCAGTTATTTAATTTCTCCTCCCAGTTATACCAGTGTCTCTACTTCTCAGTATCAGTACCAGTTACACCAGTGTCTACTTACTAATTAAAAAAAAAAAAACAGGCAGTCCCATGGAAATATTTTCTGCAATTCATCATAATGTTCCACAATACATGCCAAAATTCATCAGTTTAAGTGGAGTTGCTAAACATTTTCTGCCATTTATATCACAATTTCATGGAAGCGAATTCTGCATTTTATGAGAATTTCACCTGCAGAATGTAAATTTAACCCAGCCCTAGGAGGATGTTATCACTATCCCCCAAAAATATAAAGTAGTCTGAAATTATCTCAGTTTTAATACTGTGTAAATATAAAAAAAGAATGTAGGAATTTTTCTCATTAATAGTTACTGTAATAGAGGTATCAAAGTTTAACTACAGTGGAGGCCTGATATTTAAAGCCTGGACTAAGTGCAGATGTTTGCACTGTGTTTGTGCTTGACCAGCTCTGGCAGTATTCAGATAGATAGCACTTGCCAACAGAGTGGCACTATATGACTGAATCAATCAATCAATCAAACTTTGTTTAACCAGGAAGTTACATCATTGAGCGAGTTCATTTGCAAGATGTTCCTGGACACAATGGACAAATGCAAATACAGTAGTGCAACAGTACAAAGGTCAGCAAACAGAGGACAACTATCAATGTATACCAAAGGCATCAGGAGCAGGGCTTAATTAAACAAGAAGGCATAGGTAAAACAGGAAGAAACTGGAGGAAGGGAGCATGGAGGCAAAGGGTCAGATGCAATAGGGAAGGAGGTATAGGTAAGAAAGAGATGGACGAGAGCGAGTAAAGGGATGGGGGGACAGAGTTGCCTAAGCAGAGGACCCTGGATGGGGAGGGGCAATGGTGGCAGGAATAGAATGTGGTAAAGAGGGAAGAAAGCAGGAAGAAGGTACAGTAAATGCATAGGGATACAGGCGGGCAGGGGAAGCGTAAGGAGGGTGGGGTAAGTGCGGGAGGTTTGGGGGGCTGGCTAAACCTGCCAAATAAGAGTGATCACCTGAAGCAGTCACATGCCAACTTCAGGCATCAGTAAAGTAGCTGCCTGAATAGGTAAGGACCTGGCAGGGAGGAAAGCTTAAGAGTCTTCTGCATATTGTTCCAAAGGGAAGGTAGGAAGGAGCTAATAGCGACTGAGCCATATTGTGTCATTGTTCAAGGTATCTTGAGGTAGACAAAGGATGAGTTCTGTAGGCCATATGCATCCTTAGTCCACTCTAACAGGTTGCTGATATAGGGCAGAAGCTTGTCAGAGAGAGCTTTGAGGAGCCATGGGAGGGCATTGGTTTGCCTCCTCAAGTTAAGGGATGGCCAGTCAATTGCCTGATACAACAGGCAGAGGTGGGTATGAAGGGGCATGTCTAATATAAATCTCAGGGTACGGTGATAGAGGGTGTCAAGCTTCTGTATTACTTGCTGGGGGCAGTGACTGCAAAGAAAGTTGGCATAATAGAGCAATGGTAGAAAAGTTGTTTGGACCAGTCGCTTCCTGGCCTTAAAAGTGAGTAGGTTCCTGATGTGATAAAAGGTGCCAAGGCTCTGTCTTAGCTTTTTAGTTAGCTAATTCAGATGGAACAGGAAACTGAGTTTATTATCCAGCCAGACACCCAGATACTTGAACTTGTTCACCATTTCCAGAGGTTCACCAAGGAGGGTGGTAATCTGGAAGCTTGCTGATGTCCCTAGGGTATGGGAGACATGCGGGATATGATCATGGCTTTTGTCTTTTTGACATTGAGCAAAAGCTTAAGGTTCAGCAAGTTATGTTGAAGGGTGACAAAGTAACTCCTTGTAAGCAAGATCAAGGGAGGGGTTGGTTGTATAGAGGACTCAGTCATCTGTGAAAAAGTGAACATTTCCCATGAGTATGCAAGAATCTATCTGGTTTATGTAAAGTGCAAAGAGGATAGGGCCCAGTATAAAGCCTTGTGGGATGCCTCAGGGCAACGTCTTTAATGGTGACAGCTCCCCTTGTGCTTTAATTTGCTGTCTTCAGTTTGTAAGATAGCCTTGGAACCATTATAAGGCAGCAGGAATTAAGCCAATGCTACTCAGAGTGTCATGCAGGATGGAGTGATCAACCATATCAAAGGCCTTGCTAAGATTGAAGAAGAGAGCGTAGATGTGTTGTTTATTATCCAAGGCATTTTGCCAGTCATTAGTCACTTTGGCGAGAACCAACACAGTGCTATGCTTCGGTCTAAATCCAAATTGGGCTGGGTTTAAAATATTTTCATAGTCCAGATACTCCCTCAATTGTGAGTTGTCAATTTTTTCCAGAAACTTGGATAATGTTGAAAGAAAGGAGATTGGTCGATAATTGTTCAAGTCAGTAGGGTCACCAGACTTGAAAAGCGGGATGATATGTGCAATTTTCCAAATAAGTGGTAGCTCCACTTGTGTCAGTGAGCTATTAAATAGATGGACAATAGGAGCGGTCAAGTAATAGCAGCCTGCTTTTAGAAAATATGGTTCTAAGGAGTTGGCACCAGCAATCTTTTTAGTTTCCAAAAACAGAAAGAGGTCCTCCACCTGTTTGAAGGCTACTGGCTGAAAGCTAAAGGAAGGGTGGCCCAATTGGGGACAGTACTGGGGCTAATGCCAACACTGGTAGCACCAGGGGCACTCAACTTGCTAACAGGCGAGGCATAAAACGTCAGGACTCCTGTGGCAAAGTAATTACTGAGCTGATCAAGAACGTCTGATCTGTCAGTGAAAGAGGTGTTGCCCACTACAGTCTTGGCTGGAAGTGGGGTGACAGGAAAATGCCCTTCAACCTCTCTGAGGATTTGCCAGAATTTGGCAGAGCAATTTTTGTTATCCTCAAGGACAGACTGAAAGAAACGTGATTTCTCAGTCCTGATTATTTGGTGCCTGCATTCCTGGCTACCCGAAAGGTGAGCCAGTCGGAGTCCAACTGCATCTTCCTTGTAATTTTCCAAAGTGTGTCCCTGTCCTGAAGGGCCTTCTTTAAGGACAGACTAAACCAGTCAGGCTCCCTTTTCCTTGATTTCAACTTTCTTTATGGCACAGTTTATCAATTACCCTCAGTAGCAGGTCCTGGAAAATATTAAAGGCTTCGTATACAGAGAGTGTGAGATAGAAGTTTTGCCACTTAATGCTTCCAGGATCTGCCAGGAAGACAGGGAGATAGAAGAGTTTTATGCTATGCTTTAGCTTAAAAGTGAAGGTAGATGACTGGTGTGGCCAGCACCTAACACAGGCAATGGCGCAGTGGTCACTCAAATCACTATGGAAGACCCCTGCATGGGAGAACTTATGTGGCTTGTTAACAAGCATACAATCCAGTAAGGAACTTTGGTTAGGGTTTTTTTATTGGGTCTCGTGATCTTGGGGGGTAATCTGCGTTAGGCCATGCTCATCGCAGAAATCCTTGAGCTTGTTGGCACAGCATCGTTCCAGTTGAGGTTACAGTCCCCCATTATTACACATTCAATATTCATTTTTTCCAAAAGGGAGTGGAGGTGTGGTAATATACCAAGGTCAGCAGAAGGTGGCCTATAGTAAGCAGCTACCAGAAGGGCTACTCCAGGTGTTAGGGTTAGCTTAGAGCAAGACAATCAAATTCCTTGGGTATCGATGTATGCACAATATCAGAGATCAGGAGTTTGCCTTTGTTATAAATAGCAACACCACCAACTCTGGTGGACCTATCACACCTGAACAAGTTGTATTCAGGGATGTAAAGCATTTTATCAGGTATGTGATTTTTTGAGCCACGTTTCCAAGAACATTGCTATGTCCAGAATTGCATTAAGCACCCAGGCTTGGACCAAGTCAAATTTTTTAGCTATGCTCCATACATTCATATGCAAAAAACTCAGGTCCTTTAATTGCAGGAGATCCCCAGGGGCAGCTAGCAGTGAGGGGGACCAGGTTTAAATTCCACACTCCCTGAACAGAGCAACAGCAGGATTAATAATTTCCTGAGACATCTGACAAGAAATCTCAGGAAGGATTTGGTAGGAGGCTTAGCATGGGCACCAACTCCATGTTAGTGCACACTAAGTGGCTCTGCACTGCACCAACACAAACCAGGACTGCATATGACCCAAAGGAGATAGTGCTGCCAGAAATGGGATACCGCCAGATCCCCTGTGGGCCTTATTCAGCATAAGCCTGCAAATGAGCCCACTGGGTATGCAAGGCACTAAGGGTCCACTTACATGCCCATTATGAGCTCATTTGCATGCAGCGCAGCAGCAGCTTAGTTCCTCTTGCATTGGACAGTGTATGTCCTGATGGCACCCCCCCCCCACACCATGATCTCCCATTGTTATTTAAATTTAATATTCCCTGCTGGTATAGTAGTTCACCACCCTGAATGTACCTTGTCATTTTGTTTTAATATTCTCTGGTGACCTGTTATTCCACCCCATCCATGAAGGGACCACCCTAGCACCCACTGAAAACCCCCACCCTGCACCCAGAGTGCCAGCCCCATGAAATGGCAGCTGGCAGATCCTCCTTGGCCTGCCATCATCTGACAGTCACAGACCATGGTCATGTATGTGATCTCATTCCATGACTGTCAGATGGCAGGCAGCCAAGGGAGGTGAGAGAAGAGCTGCACTGGCCACTGTTCCTTGGGACTGGCACTTAGGGTGAGGAGTTTGTGGGGTGGGGGGTTCTCAGCAGGTGGGTGAATAGGCAGTTGGTGAGGTCTCTGTACAATCAGGGGGGACCTTTGGGCTACCAGGGAATATTAAACAAAGTGACAAGGGGCATTCAGTGACACAGGAACCACTGGACCACTGGGAAATATCTAAATAAAATGACAAGGGGGCAATCAGGAGGGTGGGGGGAACAACTAAACCACCAGGAAATATTTAAAGACATGGTAACAGGTGATTGGGGAGGGTGGAAACAGCTTGGTACAGGGACATGTGGCTGAAGTACAGCTGCCCTGCCTTTAGGGAGGTGGAGGCATGGGGTTAACAACCAGTTAAGACATGGTTTTCAGTGGCAGTAATCAGCCCCAGTTGGGTGGCTGTTTACCACTGCTGTAAACCTTTGAATATGCCACTGAATTGGTATTCATGAGGGAACCTCCTCATTTTCATAGGCATAGTGGTATATTTAGCACCTTGGCACTGTCTGGTTTGGGAAGCACTCCAGGCGCCTCTGAATATGACCTTACCCAGAGCGCTAGTGCAAAATGGAGAGGGGGGACCATTGGACCAATTGCTATCCACATTTGCACCAGTGCTACCCTTTGGATATTGGGCCATATATGTCAAACTAAAACATGGTCCCATTGGACATTTAATAGTGCAGTGAGCCTTCAGTGTCAGCAAGGAGCTGTAACACATACACACTATATTACAGGTACACACAGTAATACAGATGCATGGACTCAGAAATCTTTTTTTTCTAAGACTTGTTAGTCAGTTTAATAATCTGGACTAAACAATTGTTGCAGCTAGCTTTTTCTGTGGAGCTACCCTGGACAATTACACAATATACATTGTTCTAGTATTTATTTATTTATATATTTATGTATTTCATTTTGTTAATTGGATAGGATATTTCTTTTCCAAAGAAAAAGAAAAACCTTAACCAGTTATGAAATAACATTTAAAATATGATTGGCCACAGCAAACAATTTCTCCAGTAACCTTTGCTAAACAACGACTGAAGGTTTATTTAATAATTTAATTTAATAACATGGCCCTCCATCCAAATTTTAATATTATCTTGTCTTTTATTTCACCCATCAATTCTGGCTCTAGTAAATGGAGCTGTCAGGTTAGGAGTTTCCATTTTCTTTTTATTTAAGCACTTATTTAATATTCATCAAGTTAGTGTCTGCCAGCTTTATGTCAGTGAAAACAGATTCTACTTTAATGAAATGACCCACCAGTAATAAAATGTAAATTATTATTAAAATTGAAAGAAGCATTTTCAAGATGCAAAAAAGTTCTAAAATAATTTATGGAGAGTGTGTTTCACTCAGGAAATTTATATGACTAGAATTGAATTTGACAGAGTTGCTCTATCATGCAAATGAATGTAGAGGTGCAATATGACGATTTCAATATTATTCATTTTGTTAAAATGAATCTGACGATTAAACCTGTATATAAGGTGTGAGTGTAATTCTAAGATTATGTTTTTTTTCCAAAGAACATATGTTGTAACAGATGTTAAATGCACAGTTTTAGAATATAATACATAATTTAAATGTACTTCTTTCACAAGGTTTTTCTATGTCAACAAAGACATTAAATTCTTTATAGCAAACTTGTAGCACATCATTTGATAAAACCTGATCACATTATATCTGCATGGCAAAGCAAACATGGTAAAAAGTCTCCCTTCAATCAACACCCAACACCCCTCAAAATGCAGCATGACTGAATACATTTCCTTTACCCATCTTGAATCTACTTTTATTTTGAATACAAAATTATTTAACACGCCTGGAGCCCCAATCTTACTTACTCAGTTTTTCTTTAAATGCCACTACCACTTTTAACTTTATTACAGGTATATGCAAGCATCCCCATGACACCCTCATGCACTCAGAAACAAGTTACAGTGCTGGCACATGGGGATAGTTTCTAAGGCAGACTAGATGGATTGCATGGTCCCCATCTGCCAACGCTTTTCTTATGTTCTTATGTTCTTAACTGTTCTGATGTTTGCTTGTGTAGCAGATGTCTGTTACCATCACTGTTTCAACCTATTACCCAACACATTATCAAAATAGAATGATTTGTGACAGTCTCCCACACATAAAAAGGGAAATATCTGGTAATGGAACAATATTAATGGTGTTATTAATGGGTAGGTGAATAAGCATGGAGCTGCAAGTTTCTTAAATGTGACTTATTTTTGAGAAAGGGTTAGGGAGCATGCAAAAGGGGTTGCAAAGCTTGCAAGTGGTGGGGGGGGCTTTGGTATAGTATTCCAAAGTTCTGTTATTTTCAAGGGAGAGTTACACAAGTGGGCACCAATCTCCAAAGTACTTTGTGCTTTAAAAAAGTAGCAGAATGTTCAAAAAAGGTGGCTGTGCATCTTGTAGGTGGTGGTGAGATGGTTAGGTAATTTATTTTACATTTTCTGCTGGTTTTGAAGAAGACAATTTATTTTAAGTTGTGATCATTTGATGGAAGGGAACAATGCTTAGCTTGGACATTTACAAAGCTTAATAAGAGACTTGTACTGCTGTTTCTAGATATAGTGAAACATGACAGGCCACTTACAATGATCTATTGTCTTCCAGTGGCCAGTATTGGCCTCAGCCTTTAGCTTTGAGCAGTATAATCCACTGTTGATCAATAGATCATCATGCAGGGTAAATAGTGTTCTTTATATCTCTCAACACCTACAATGGGTAAGAATAATCCTCCTATACCATTCATGAGAACACAGTACATGGCCATGAACTGCTCTCCCATGACCATATACCTGCACCCATTTTTTTAATTCTTCATTTAAAAACTTCAGAGGATGGTATAGTTACCAAGTAATCAGCATTGCATCCAGTATTACCAGACAATGGATATTGTTCTGCCCAAACAAACAGGGTATTATATACAGATACATGCATAACTGTAGGAGAAACTCCCCCTAAGGCTGGTTTATTAATCTTGGGCTCTAGAACTTCCCTATACTCTGTCATTTTCCAAATATTGAGGTCCAGACTATTCCAACATTCCCTCAAATAATCACCCAAGTTGCTTTCAAGCTGGCTCCTCAATTCTACAGGGTATACTCATGATAATGGAACAAATGCCCCCACCCTCCTTGGTGATATACTGTAGAAAACCTAGCTCCTCCACTTTATTTCAAATTGAGGTACTTGGACAGTAGGTCGAGCCAAAAACTGCTCAATTCTATAAAGATAATTTATAGTTTCATGGCAAGCATTAACTGTGGGGTCTGTGTTTTGTCCCACTAAAATATGAAGGTATACCATAGATCTGGATGAGACTCTCTTTCCCATAGATACATACATACCTAGACAGTGTCGGCAGATAAGGGCCTATGGCCCACCCAGTCTGCCCATTTGAGCTTGTAAGTTCAGTTTGTTTTCCTAGAAGTCTGTTGCCCCTTACCCCTGACCTCCAGAATTCCTTTATGTCTATCCCATGCATTCTTAAATCCCGTGATTGTTTCAGCCCCACCACTTCCTCTGGCAGGGTGTTCCACTTGTCCACCCGTTCTGTGAAGAAATTCTTTCTCATGTTTCCTCTAGATACGTCCTCCCTCAACTTCATCCCACCCTCTAGTCCTGGAACATCTTTTTCGCTTAAAAATAGTGTTTTCCTGCACCCTATTCCTCCTGTAAGATACTTGTATGCCTCTATCATATCCCTCTCTCCCTCCTCTACTCCAGGAGTACATGTTCAGTTCCTTCAACCTGTCTTCATAGGACTTGTGATGCAATCCATGCACCATCTTTGTCGCCCTCCTCTGAACCTTCTGTACCCTGTCTATGTCCTTATGTAGGTATGGTCTCCAGAACTGTACGCTGTACTCCAGGTGGGGCCTCACTAGTGTCTTGTATAGTGGAATTATGACCTCCCTTTTCCTGCTGGTGATGCCCCTGCCTATACATCCCAGCATCCTATTTGCTTTACCTGCTGCTTTGTCACACTGTTTCCCTACCTCCCAGTGAGGGAATGAGCAGAAGCACCATTTCTGGAGTTATCATTCCATGTTCTCCCACTAACCTATCAATGCATTCCCTGATCTGCTGCCAAAAAGATGCAAGAACTTGGCTTGCCCAAAAACATGTGTATGTGTAGCCAGTGTATTCCCACAGTGCCTCCAGCAATAACCAGACTGTGCTGGAAGGAATCTTGCTAGGGCTGCAAGGGTATTAAAGTACTGATGTCTACATTTCCATGAAAAGTCATGCCAGTAAGGTGCTAAAGAAACTTTGAAGGGGACATTTTGATTGAAGGGGTAGTTTGTTTAAGCCAAATAGTGTAGGAAATATTGGATAACAACTCCTCATGCCATGCATCTAATATGGAATCTGTAGAGTCCCTAAGAAATTCTTGCATGCCTCAGTAAAGATGCCCTATCATGTGTTGCCAAAGGTGTCTTTTTATAGTGTCCAAGATTATGGACAGCTGAAGTGGGGGATGTTCCGGAATATGACTCCTTTGGGGACCCTTATGAAATGAGAAGGTATGGACTTGTAAATATCTAAAATATTCCTTATTTGTAAGGCCTTATTGGGCCCATAAATATGTGTAGGGTTTAACTCCCTGTGCATCAAAAAAATTGAAAAATTTAAGACAAAACAAATTGAACCATCTTCTAAATGCATGGTCTATGCGAGTTGGAAGGAAATATGCTTCTGTTGCCAAAAATCTCAAAATGCAAAAAATTGGGGCAAGGGGAGAAAGGGTTCATATCTTGAACTAGTAATGTGAGGTCTGTGTAGTAAAATGGTTAAAATCCCCAAGGTGCAGATGATCTGTAAAAGGGGTAAATATGATCTTACCCATATCATGAAGGTGATTTCATTTATAATGAACTCTATATGTTTCGATGAAGGGTTAAACTGGGGGGTTATTTATTTATGTATAATTCAGAAAACGCCTTTGAGCACAAATGCTCTTTTGCATAGGTTCCACATCAGACAAGTACAAGGAATAAGTAAAAACACAGCATATATTCAGCAGCTCAAGGGGGGCCTTGTCAGGTACAAGCAACTGTAAAATAACAGTAAAGGTAACATACACACTCTAGCATGGCAATCTCAAGGGGACAAGTTAACAAGTACCAGTACAGTATTTTCACAAGTTGAACATGGTATACTGAGCAGAGATCAATTTAAAAGCAGCAACATGTTGATTTCTTAGTAAGTTTTTCTTTTAAGTGTAACACCCGCATCCCCAGGGGTTACTGTACTAGAATCCCAGTTAGAATCAGTGATAGGCAAGGATGGCAGCTAGTGAAATGCCAGTTAAATGAGTTTCACTCTGTCTCTCTCTCTCTGTTCTCAGTCTCTGCTGAGCTCTGGAGGGATGATGTCATATAGAACTGTCGCTGCAGCATGAGCCACACTGGCCAGCTGCTAGGGAGCTAGCTTAAGAATGTTTGTGAGTCTGTAATTGGAGTTCAGTGGATGAGGCTGCAGTGTTAGGCAGCTCCTCATTCAGCTCTGTCAGAGAGCTACCAGTTTGTTGGTTTTTAAGCTCTCACCTGAGTGCTTGACAACTTTACCAGTTCTGGAAGTGGTAGAGACCTTGTCCTATGGTTTTCCCAGTGCCCCATCTCAGGAGGAGTGGGGTGACCTTCAGGATGCAATGATAATCCCCTGGTCCTTTTTAGACTCTTGAAGCTGCCTTGTGACAACTGCTCTGTGAGTACCTTGTTTGTTTTCTAAGTAAAACCTAGGAGTACCTGCAATGCCTGTGAGGTGAAGGGACCCTGTCACCTAGACTTTCATTTCAAAGCTTTCTGCCTACGTTGGAGTCCTGTATGTGACTGTCCAAGTACAGAACTTTTAATTCTGATACCTCAGGGTGTGTGTAGTATGTTAAGTGTGATAAACATTTAAGACAACAGCTACAGTTTTCTACAGTCATGTGGTGTTTTTAACTGGATGAATGGCTGAGTATAAGCCTGAAAGCAAAAGGTGGGAGGCCCCCATCTGGATTAACCAGTTTACCTCTAGGGGTTCTGAAGGGCACCTTTTACTTTTTCTTCAGTGCAATTGGCCAACGCCTGAGAAAAGTGTTTACCCTGTATATGGGTTGTTTTCTTTCAGTTTACCCCAGTATAGAGGGTTCCGAAAGTTCTGAGCCTGTATGTGCTCCTTGGTGGTTGTGTGTTTATTTATTTATTTAGTTTTTGTTGACCAGGTATGTGCACTAAACAAATCCTGCCTATTTCCAGGCATGACCCGGGGGAGGGGGATACAGATGAATGCCAACTGACCTTGAACCAGATTAAGCTGTTGGTGGTATTTTTAGTGAAATGAGGGAAATTTGGCCAGGACACCAGGGAAATTCCCCTTCTCTCCTCTCCTCTAGAGGAACCTTTGACATCCTGGTCTTTGACCAAGATGGCTGCCCCTGTGGATCCAAGAAGAGAAGGACTGCATACAGGAGAAACAGAAGACAAGGAATCCCTTTCTGTTCCAATATCTATTGTGGACAATGTGGACTTACAATTTGCTACAGATAAGGAAAATGAAAATGATGTTCCTGTTTGCTTTCCAGAATCTGACATGTATTGGTCACAAACTGTGGAAGAAGCTAGAAACTCAACTAAGGTACACTTTCCTTTAATACCTGGTTCAGAAATGTTGCAAAAGAAAGAAAAACTCAGAGAATTGTTATTGGCAGAGGAGAAATGTAAAATGCAAAGGAAAGCATTGCAAATGGAGCTTTTAAAGGTGACAAACAAACAGGAGTTGAAATAATGCAAAAAACAAGAACTTTTTATGCCAGAAAGGCAGAGAGATGCAATACCTGCAGGTCTGTGTGTGAAACCAAGGGTTACTGTGGCAACAGATCCAAACAGAGAAGCACTTCAACAGGAGGTTGATGATAAAGTGAGTACACAATATAGTACTAAAAATAGTGTGCAGACAAAAGATTAGGTTGTATATATGGAAGACACAGCAATAAATGTACTCAAAAAGGAAAAGTGTAGTCAGGCCCAGGAGTGTGGTGTGGGGGAAAATGTTACTGAGATACACTGTGATTCTAATTGCATACCTGAGCAAAATCATGAGAGCTCAATATAGAAATATGAAGGGCAGCAGATAAGGACAAGTGGCAAATGCATAAGGTCAGCATTGAGTTTGGACAGATAAATGAAATGAGTGAAGTTACAACACAACATCAGGAACATACACAAAGCATGACCCTAGGAAATGGGGACATGGCACCAGATTATGATAATAATGTCTTGGTTACTGGACTGACAGTAGAAGAGACACTTAGGCAGGCGGATTGGGTTTGATACTCTAAGGACCAACCATAGGCCTCACCAGAAAGAATGCATGATGTATCAAATGATCCTTTGGAGGTCCCCTCCACTTCTGAATTAAGAGAGTCTCCCTACCCACATGCACCATTTATTAATCACCTTGTCCAGGCTACTAGAAACACAGAAGGTGCGGTACAGCAACAGATGTCTGAGATTGGGATTTAAGATCAGACCCCCCGAAACCAGCCCCCAGCCCCCCACACCCAGGCTGCCTCACACCAGCCAAGTATTGCTTTTACAGTTTCACAGGCCTAACTTCAAGAAGAGGGCCACTCCAGAAATGAGCCTTCAGGTAATGCAAGGCCAGAAGCATGCCCACAGTGCCCAAAACAAAAACATTTGCTGGGCTATTTCATACTCCACCTGAGCCAGCTAAACAAAAAAAAATGCAGCACAGGTTAAATATAAAGGAGGCCTAGAGATTTACCCAGATAGATTACATGTTGGGAAAACTCTAATAAAAGATAGTATGGGGTTCTCAGCACAAGAAATCTACGCAGTCATCCACACATCTGGTGACCCCATATTTGGTGTTAGTTTTAAAACTGCTGATGGATTGAAACATTTCTGACAGAGATACCAGGGTCTGAGACAAACACCTGAGTGGAAACCATTCATGGTTATCCCACTATCTAGACCTGCTTACCACACCATCGCAGTGTTATTTAAGAATGAGGGTGTGGCTATTGGGGACATTCTATACTGGCTGAAGACAAAATGTAATGTGTCGGGACTTCCTGACCCAATCATAGACTCTGAAGACATATGGACAGGTGGTTGGTGGATTAAAGTTCGATTAAATCAGGCACAGGGAGTAATTCAACACCTCCCAAGTTTTTATCTAGGCCATGACCGTGGATTTGTGTTCTATGCAGTACAGCCAAGATCCCGTTTTTGGTGTGGGGCATATACATACCTTAGCAGTGCCTGTGACCAATTGAAGTGTACACTATGTAATGGCATAGGACATGTCTCAATCAACTGTCCTTCCCCCTTTGCACTGCAATCCCTGCAATGAAACAAATCATTCCTTTAGAAATTGCCCATGGGCGGCACACAGTAGCTCTGATAATGCTGAAGATGAAGAAGGATATGAGAGGAATCCCCCGACAGAAACTGCAACACTGATCAGAGAGAGCATAGGCCTAGCCAAGACAGAGCTGGGTCTGAACCACAAGTGCGCTGTCCCAATCCAATCCATGAAGTATCTATGCATTCCGAGAGTGATGCAATTGTATATGGTAAAGAAGAGGAACATAGTGCACAAAGGATGGATGGGACAGTGGGAATGGAGAATGCCACCCCTTCTGGCAAACAAGGCCAGTCAGCGTCACAAGAAGTGTTTCTACCCCCTCCCCTCACTGAGAAATGGGAACTGCTAAAGGCCAGAAGAGTCACGAGAAGTCAGCTGCGGAAAGTTGAGGCTCTGCAAGAAACTATTCAGGAGTACCAAGTACCAACAGGTAACAGATTCTCATCTTTGACAAAGCAAAAACAATGGGCAGAAGATGAAGAAGAATCGGATACTTCTATCACATCATCCTTGCCTGATCTTACTACTGATAATGAAAGAACCTCAGGTAATTCTAAAACAACAAAGAAAAAAAAGAAGAAAAAAATGAAGAGATCAAACAGCAGGTCTCCTGAGGTGGAAGAAAGCAGCGTGCTAATACCAGAAGGAACTTGAAACAGTTTATGCCCCGGAACCTTACTGTAGGGTCACTCAACACTAACAGTATCAAAAATCCCCAAAGAAGACACACTACCTTCTTTGTATTAAGGGAATTATGGCTAGACATTGTGTTTCTACAAGACACTAGAATATACACAGTAAGGCAGCAATACCTGGCAAAAAAAGAATAGCATAGTGGTCCCTCCTTTTGGTCATTGGAGGAGGAGGCATGTTCTGGCCTGGGTATTTTAATATCAGGTGTGGGTGCAACGATATCCAAGTTAATTGATTTGATTCCAGGTTGGGACCTAATTTTAGACATGAGGTTTAAGGGGCAGGATCTTAGGCTTCTGAATTTGTACAATCCCCAAACGAAATGTAAACGTATTGATGTATTTAAACAAATCCAGCCTTTTCTATATACAACAAAAACAGTGATTTTTGGGGGGATTTTAATTGTATTTTGTCTTTACAAGATAAAACAGGTCAGACTAATAAATTATATAATGATTCCAATTTTCTGAACAGAATGTACAAAAGTGCAAAGTTAATAGATTGCGCAGCTGAAAGATCCATTACTCCAGCACACACTTTTTATAAAGGCAGATTATCAACTAGAATTGATATGATTTTTGTATCACACTGGGTGCCTAGTACTGCATTAGACACTCTCCCCATTGAAACTACAGATCATGCTTTACTTTGGGTACACTTTGGAACTCCTAGTAATAAGCCATTATCTAACATGATTAGTAAATTCAATGTGTCCTCCTTGGAGGAACCAGACTTCATGACAGGACTGCAGGAGGAAATCATGGCTCATCTTTCAGTGTTTCAGATATATGATAATCCCCTCCTTTTGTGGCAGGCACAAAAAGTGATATATGGGAGTACTGTAGTAAGAGGGCAAAACAGGTGGCTAATGCTAAATATTTAAACTACCTCAAATTTGGACATAAATTACAAATCTTACTGTCTCACATGGTTGAAACAGGGGAAGATCTTTTAGAACAGATTTGGTTGGTCAAAACTGATATGAAAGAATTTCAATATGACAGGGCCCAAACCATGTTTTTTGAACAAAAATATGGACCCAGGGGAAAGCACAACAACCAAACCTATACAATAGTTGCCATCAGTGGACAGAAGCAAAATTCATGACTGAATTACAAACAGAGAATGGACATAATATAAAAGATGGGGCTGGCATGATGCAGGTAGTGGAGACCCATGTGAGGAATTCATTTGGAGGTCTGTACCATGTTCAGACTCCCTAAATGACTTCTTGAATAACACTGGGGTCCCAAAAATACCTAGAGGTGAAGCAAGATTTTTGACTATCCCAATTACAAAAGCAGAGTTGCTAATGGCAATCTCTGTGGCAAAGCTGGGCACATCCCCTGGACCTGATGGTCTCCCGGGCGAGTTTTACAAAAAAAAGTAGAACTTTTAGGAGACCATCTACTATTGGTATTTATCAAATTTTAGGGGGAAAACACCCTTCCCTAAAGTGTTAGCTGACAGTATCTTGATTTTTATTTATAAAAAAGGGGAAAGGGGTCCACATCTCGAATTGGAGACCAAGCAGCTTAATGAATTCTGACTGGAAAATTTTAAGTAAGATCGTATGTGCCAGGCTAGCTAAAGTTGCACAATATGTAGGTTATAAAGCTCAGACTTGTGGTATATCCCAGTGTTCAGTGATGGACAATTTAAAGTTAATTAGGGAGTTGTTCAATCAACAAGGAGCCTCGGGCATCCTTCTTACCCTCGATCAGTCACAGGCATTTAATGCTGTTCCCCATGAATACCTTTTTGTGGTATTAAAGAAATACAGCATTGAGCTGAGCAGTTTGTGAAGCTGGTGGAAATTCTGCATGAACATGTCTCTACTAGTCCAGTAGTGAATGGCAGAATGGGAAGGCACATTAAAATTTTAAGAGGGGTAAGACAGGGTGCCCATTGAGCACCCCTGTTATATGTACTGGCTATTGACCCCTCTAGAGAAAATTAGAATTAGATGGGGAGATACTGCATATTGAGGGGTCAAACTGGCGTTTGTTCCCAGTAGTAATGGCATATGCAGATGATGTCACACTGTTGGTGGTGAACAAGACATCAGGGGAGAGAGAACTTGAAATTGTAGAGGCATTATCCAAGGTATTGGGTTCTCAAATTAACAAGACCAAAAGCGGGGGAGTGGTGCTCAATGAGCTAAGAGACATGGATAGAGCAGTAATAGGCAGTATTCAGTTATCAGAACCTCCAATAAAAATATTGGGGATTTCCTTTGGTACCAGGAATTCTGCTGTGTTAAACTGGGAAAACTGTATCGAAAAAGTGGAGAAAAAAAGAAACTGATGGAAAGCCTTTCCCATGTCAAGAAAAAAAAGGGTGTTCATGTATAAAACTTTCATTATTCCTCTCTTCCTAACTGTAAGTAGTATATTTCCTTTACCAGTTAAGTTGGTTGATATTGTATCCCTTATTATACATAAATCATTCACTAGGTCTGTTTGTAACAACAGCGTGATGTTTAACCTCCATACTCCCCATCCTGCTACTCTAGGTAATGAAGTTGAGACTTCGAGACCTATTAGGGAGTGGTCTGAAGTCTCTACTGGAGTATTCATAATGGTTTCTATAGTTAGTGACTGATGGGTAAATATGAAATCTATACGAGATGACAGAGTTCCTTTATGAAAGGTCAGTTTAGCACGTCTGTTCCCTTGGGTATGAACATCCTTCAATCCTGCTTGCTTAATAATAGAGGAGAGGAAAGTTTTGTCACAGTATTGTTTCCCCTCCCTTCCCTGCAACTTGAAGTTAACATTAACATCCCCTTCAAAGAATATCTGTTGTGTGGTAAATAAAACTTTAGGATTCGTTATTGCCCAGGAGAGCAATGTTATTCAAAAATAGAAACTATGGACCATCTCTACTTTCAATGTCCATATGCTTCACAATTTTGGGATGTAGTTAAAGAAAGGTGGAAAGGTATGATTGATATCCCTCCTAGTTTAAATATACTATATTATGGAATAATCACTGGTTCACATATATTGGTAGTAATAGTACATTAAGGATTATTTATGCTCATTACCTTTATTGGTTATGGAACAGTAGGCGTCTACTAGTTTGACAACAACAACAGATCTCAGTAACTGATTTATTTTTTATGTATTGAATGAATTTGTCAAGTTTCAAAAGAAGAGAGAGAATAGTTTTTGGAGAACAAAAATGGAGAAAATTATAGAATGGGTCTGGTTCCATTTGAAGATCATTTTTTCTTTTGTAAAATCTTTTTCTTTTTTATATGAATATGGGAAGAATTAATTTGGACAGTAATGTTATTACTTCCTTGTGTCTGGAGTTACTTAGGGGCCCCTGTCTAGAAGTGCAAACCTAGTGTAGTCCTAAGCAAATGTTTTCTTCCAGGGACCCGGGTTGTTGGCCATGGCAAATTGGCTCCTACCAGATGTGTGCCAGGTAGTTGCCTCACTTGGTTGTCTGTGTTGTATAACAGACTAGTCCACCTTGTATATGGTGGCCGTTGTAGCTGCATAGAGTGCATGTCTAGATAGATTTTACAGTGTAAACCCCCACCCCTCTCTTTACTCACCCCAGACATTGTGGTGAGAGGAGAAGCCTTGCTAGTTAAACAAGAGGGGCAGGTGGAGGGGGGTTACATAAGGATTTCTTAAAGTGTGCTATTTGTGAAAGTTCTATTAGGGATTCTGGGAACTCATTTAGCCATTTGCAAGCATGAACTGCAAAAGAGCTCATACCCAGGCTTGTTTTTTTTGAGGGAACTTCAATGGTTTGCCTAGACATTCTTCTGGTGGGTACTGGTTTGTGACTGGGCAGACAAGATCTTTTATTGCAGTCAGGATGAGGCCCGACATATCTTTTTTGCCATCAAGCAGGACTGGTACTTTAGCCTGTCCTGAAGTGGCAGCTATTTGTTAAGAGCAGTTGTGTGTGAGCCTGTCAGCCCCACTGCCAAAATGACAGGCTTTGTTGAGGACCATCTTTACTCTGGAGAGGGTAGTGTCATAGGCAGCTCCATATACTGGGAGACCATAATCGATAAGAGGTAGGATTGTACTGGAGATTACTTGCTGTCTAGCCTCCTGGGTGAAGTTAAGGCATTACCTGTAGAGTGCTCATCACTTTCTATTTGTCAGATTTTTGATGTTGTCAACATGTGAAGAGAATGAAAGGGTGTCTTCCAGATTGACACCCATGTACTTGAAGGACTCAACCTGGTCCAAGGTAGTCCCATGTGCATTTTGTATAGTAAGGGGAGGTGCCTTTTTCTTGAGATGTGGACCAGCAAACAACATAGTCTTAGTCTTCTTATAGTTCAGGACCAGTTTATTGACTCCAAACCAATCTCTGAGAGACTGGAACCTGCTCTGTAGATCTCTGGAGAGTTTATCATGCGGTGAACTGGTTTTGAATACCACCGCATCATCCACATATAAGAGCACCTTAGAGAGAGGGCAGGCTTCAATAAGATTGTTTATGAACAGGCTGAAGAGCAGAGGGCCAAGTATTGATCCTGAGATACACCAACTAAGACTTCATTAGCACTAGAGAGAACTCCATCAATTTTTGTCCTCTGTGTAAATCCTGTGAGGTAGCAATAGAACCAGGCAGACATTTCAGAGCAAAGGCACAGGGAGGAGAGCTTGTCAATCAGTAGTGAGTGGTTCACAAGGTCAAAAGCTTTGGTCAAATCTATGTAGGTGGATCCTACTAGATAACCTTTGTCTCGGGCTTCATGAAGGTGCTTAGTGTATTCTGTTATTGCAGTACCAGTGCTGGGTAGCTTCCTGAATCCATGCTGCCATTTGCACATTAATTCTTACTTATTTAGGTAGAGGATGAGTTGATCTGAGACTATTCTCTCCAGAGTCTTGGAGAGAGGATTAAGATAGTCCAATAGTTGGCTACATTCATGAAGTCCCCACTTTTGTGTACAGGAGTTACTATAGCTGATTTCCAGACATCTGGGAACTGTGAGTATTGCAGCATGAAGTTGACTATCCTGTTCTATGAACACCAGGACCAGCAGCTTCATATCTATTGAATCTCTCCCCACCCTTGTTTTTCCCAATACCCTTTTTACATATTTGTGAGTTTCCTTGATGGTGACTTGTTTGAAATAGAATTTGGGGAGATCAGTGTTGGGACCAGGTGGGTAACATTGACCTGGGCATTCACCAGTGGCATGCACAGCCACATTGTAGAAAGGAAGGAGAGACCTCATGTCTGAGAAGGCACTGTTTAAAGCATTTGTCATTTAAGCTGGGTCAGTGGTGATATCTCCATTAGTGTTGAGCATTGTCGGGAGGAAAAATTTTCATTATTTCTAAGGAGGTCTTTTATGTTGGCCTAGAATTTCTTTCCATTGTTTCAATGGTTCTTTTGCTGTTCTTTGTAAAATGCCACTTTATCCTGTCTTATTTCCCTGGTGCATTTATTATGAGCTTCTTTATATTTCTGCAGGTCACCCAGAGAGCCAGTGACCCTTGTATGACATCAGGAATTATCTCTGCTATGCATGAGGGCAAGGTGTGTCAGGGAGATCCAACCTGCTAAGTTACCTTGTATCATGTGCCTCTTTAGGAGGGTCAAATTTGTTATAGGCATCTGTTAATTTGTTTACAAAGTATGTAAGATCCTTGTTAATATCTCTGTTGGTCTCCTGATACCCTCAGTTAACCTGTGCCAAGTGAGCCTTGAAGGCGCTGATTGTGCATTCTGTAATACCCTGCTAATAGTGGTTCTTGGAGGAGGCTTAGGGTGCTGGGCTGACCATGCACATTGGACTAGCGAGTGGTCACTGATGGCATCAGTATGGACTGAGACCTCTATTAGTCTTTCTGGATCTGTGGCTAGGATCCAGTCAATTAGAATTTTGTTCCCAGTTTATAGTTGATCCGGGTTAAGGCAGATCATTACTATACACATATGAGATACTCTGGAATAATTAAGCAAATTAGGAAGATTTAATCCACCTTGCTTCAATGGAAGTTGTAGTATTGTCCACCGAATTTGGGGTCTGTTCCCAACCCACATCTGCACCTTTTTCATTTGTTTTCCCATTACATTATTTTGTGTCCATTTCATAAATGCTATAACATACTTCAGGCTCTGTAGTTGTGCTCTGATGTACACAGTTCTCCTGCAATCCATGCTAAGACTATAATTGCTGAGTCAGGACTATTTTAAACTCAGGTGGCTCAGCCTGTAATAGATACACACCCTGGAGTGCCTTTCCCTGGGGAGTTTTTCACTTCCCTCACTTTTTATAAACCGTTCTCAGTAGTTTGGTGAAGGCACTGGACTTTATCAAATGCCTCACGATGGCTGCAGCGCACACCCTGTTGTGTGCTATCACTTGTAAATGTACAGTAGAGTCAGCCAGAATATAATGCTCATATCAAAGTTTTTACTACAGACATGCTGCAGAATACTGCAGGAACACAATGTATTCCAAAGACAATTATTCTGTTTTGCCATGGGAAAGTGTAACATGCTGTATTTATTTAATTTATTTAAGCTTTTATCTGGGTATAGTACAGCTAGGCCTGGGAGCTACAGTATTTTCAGATGCAATTTGGGATTACAAGTACAAAAACTCATATACAAAATATATATAATATATTGTATTTGTACACAGTACAGTGTAGACAATCTCAAATTCAATTAAAATGAAAAAGAAAATCAAATAAAAGAACACCGATAAAGTCTAAAAACAGGCTCTGAAGAAAGAGTGATTAACTCTGAAACATCAGCATGTTGGCTTGATGGCACAAATTCCATTTTGCTCCGGGAAGCTACAACTAACCTCGGGAGCTAACCCAATGGAAAAAAGTTCCATGCAGAGGTAGCAGTGGCCCCTATGCACGAAGGGGGGGGGGAGTTGCTATGCACCACGTATGTGCGGTGTGTAGCCATTCTGAACCCATTGTGCCCTCCATGCCAGATTCATCAAATGGGGTGTGTAGCCCATAGGCACCCGATGCCCCAGCCATGTGAACAGCAACGTGCCATGGGTAGGAGTGGGGCATGTCCACACCACATGCCATATACAAAGGTGCACAGTGCAACATGCAGAGGGGCACAGAGGTGGAAAGGATATGCTGGGGGGGACCCTGCCGTAATGGCCATGCATGGCCATACCCGTGCACCCACAGGGTCTCCCCTGGCATGGCAACTGTATCTGGGCACCCGCACTCCAACACATGGAGCTCCCCACATCTCTGCTGCGCAGAGACCCCACCTGCACTTGTATGCCCCATCCCTGATGAAGGCAGCATAGGCAGTGTCCATTAGGCGTTGCCGCCAGCTGACTCATGGCCACAGCACTACCTGCCAGGTCCTGGGATGGTGTGGTCGGTGCAGTGGGGGAAGGGTTTATGGATGTTTGCAGACAGTGTTAAGGGGCCCCACTGTGTGCATGGGTGTGGCTCTCTCCTGGGGTTGGGGCTCCACATTTTATGTGGGCAGCAGGTGGGCATCGGGGGTCTGGGGTGGGTGCTGCCTCGTGCTGGGGTGGGGAGTGGCAGTGCCCATGTCAGAGGGGAAAGCCTCTGGAGCAGGCATGGGGGGTTGTTCTGCTGCTGGTGGCTACCAGCGCAGTCCACAGGTGCTTCCGTGGCTCCATGCCCTGCACCCAATGCTCGACCCAGGTGCCACACAGTCCTGTGTGGGGGATCCACTCTGGTTCCCAGTCAGACCATTTGATTGTGCACCCTCCAGGGACCAAAACTCTGCCACTATCAATTCCGCGTGAACCTACATCCTGGAGCCACAGATAGGTGGTTGACTGTCATGCATGCCACCAGTGTGCACCTGTCTGCAGGTGCAGAGCTGCACAAGTGGGTTACGCACCTCAGGCACATAATTCTCACCTGTTAGTGCATAGCCACCAGTATTTGCACAACTAGTAACTGGGATTAAGCAACTGAGCTGGGAAAACTGCAATGTTTATTTATTCACTTATTTATTTATTTAGTTATTCATTGATTTATTCATTCTTTAGTAACCTGGTAAGGCCCACTAGGTACAAGTGCTTGTTTTCAGGGGTAACCCTGGAGCACTGGGGAGGTTAATTGACTTGCTCAGAGTCACACAGTACACAGGTGGAGGTTGTGGGAATCAAACCCAGGTCTGCTGGATTTACCAAGCTCAATAGGAAGCCTGCCTGCTGATGCTGCCATTACCTGTTTACACATGACCATTTGTACTGAAATATGAATAAAGGATTAACTAGGCAAGCACTTAAAGCCCTTGTGTCACCTACCTGCTTGTGCTGATAGACTGTATTAACTTTGTGAGTTTAGATATTGAGACTTTGAATCCCCACTATTGAGCACCAGGATGTGTGTATTACTAATGGATATTGATTTAATCCAAATGAGCAGAGCAATACAAATGTTTTCATTTCTTAAAATGTTTTCCTTTCTTAAAAACAGACACATCCTGACAAATGTGTGAGGTAACTTTTCAGTCCAGTCTTAAACTGATATGGAACCGATGGATATGGGCCTCAATTCCAAGAAGGCCAAGTTTATGATCATCTCTGGCCCCCAAAAAAACATAACTTCAGGCTTAACCCTCAAGGACAATCTTGTAAACTCTATAGAAAAAGTGGACAAACTTAAATACTTGCTGTTCCTCAACTCACACCTCACTTTCAATATCCTTATCACTAACCTCAATAAGAAGACCCATACGAGGCCAAATCTGAAAGTTCTTAATCCCCGTCTCCAGACTACGTCTGGTAGCTCCTTGCTTTTACTCCTCCTCGAGCATGGCTCCATTGTCTACTCCCACCTTACTACATCCCACCTCTTCTCTAAACTCAGGACTACTTATAATAGCATTGTATGCTTTATCACTGGCCTCCCATGGTATACCCACCACCACTGTGCCCTTTACAGTCCCCTAAACTGGCTCACCCTTGAGGGTAGATTCCATTTTAAAATGCACTATTTCTAAAACAAGGTGAACCCTAATCTACTACCAGCAAGTGTTACTTCTCTGTTTCCTAAGTCAGTCCTCAAACGCAGTACAAGAGGGGCCCATTTCTTTTTCTACCTTATGAATGTGCCATAGGCCATTGCTCTGTCAATGGACTATCTATTCATACTCATCTGTATTGCTCCCTTCTGCCTATCCCATGCCTGTTTGAAGCCCGAAACTGTATTCATAGCCACCACTTCCTGAGGTAGGGCGTTCCATGTATCCACCACCCTTTCTGTGAAAAAGAACTTCCTCACATTATGCATTAATCGACCTCCCTCTAATCTCATGCTGTGTCCTCTTGTCCTGCTATTTTTCTTATATTGAAACATGTTAGACTCTTTCACCTTGTTAATGCCCTTAAGGTGTTTGAATGTTTCAATCATATCACCTCTCTCCCTCCTTTGCTCCAGGATATATATATTGAGTTCTGTTAATCTGGTCTCATATGTTTTCTGATGCAGTTCCTGCACCATTTTGGTTGCCCTTCTCTGGACTGCCTCAATTTGGTTAATGCCCTTGTGAAGGTGTGGCCTCCAGTACTGCATGCAGTACTCCAGATGAGGTCTAACCAGTGTCTTGTAAAGAGGGATTATTACCTCTCTCTTGAGACTTGTGATACCCCTACTAATACACCCCAACATCCCCCCAGTCTTACCTACTGCTTTAGTGGTTTGCTTGGATGATTTCAGGTAATCTGTGTTGATGATGCCCAAGTTGCTTTCTTCCCTTGTGTCTGCCAGCAATTCCCCTCCAAACCTATAGGTGACTTCTGGGTTTCTCTTCCCTATGTGCATGATCTTGCACTTCTTTGCGTTAAACCCCAGTTGCCACTCTTCTGACCTTTTTGCCAGTTTATCCAGATCTTGTCTCATTCTGCCCACCCCATCTGGATCATTTACTCTGTTGCAGATCTTGGTGTCATCTGCAAACAGACAAACCTTACCCTCCAGTCCATCTGCAATATCACTGATGAAGATATTAAATAGGACTGTCCCCAGGACTGATCCCTGAGGTACCCCACTTGTGTCATGCATCTCTTCTGACTGTATACCATTTACCACCACTCTCTGTTTTCTGCCCATCAACCAGTTTGCCACTCAGTTGACCAACTTTTGACCCACCTGAGCCTACACAGCTTATTAATCAATCTTCTATGTGGAACAGTATCTAAAGCTTTGCTGAAGTCAAGTTAGGTGAAATCAACTGCTCCCATTTGGTCAACCACTCTGGTTACCCAGTGAAAGAAATCTATGAGATTAGTTTGACAGGACTTTCCTGTTGTAAACCCATGCTGTCTTGGATCCTGTGCTCCTATGGATTCCAGGTGTTGCACTATCCTTTCCTTAAAGAGTGCCTCTATAATCTTGCCCATTAATGAGGTAAGACTGACTGGTCTGTAGTTCCCTGTCTCCTCCCTGCTATCACTCTTGTGGATCAGGATCACATGAGCCCTTCTCCAGTCTTCTGGGACCTCTCCGGTGCTCAGAGACTCACTAAACAGTTCTGATAATGGCTCTGCTAGTTCCACCCTTAGCTCCCTTAGTACCATGGGATGTACGCCATCAGGTCCCATTGCCATGTCTACCCTGAGCTTATTGAGCTCTTGTAGGACCCTTTCTTTTGTGAAGGGACTAGTGCACACCTCCCTCCCCCTCTCTGTCCATGTTGCTGAACTGTGGGCCCTGCCCTACCTTCTCCTTAGTAAATACTGAACAGAAGTATCTATTTAGGATAGATGCTTTTACATGGTCCTCCTCCTCGCACACACCCTTATCCCCTTTGATCTTAGCAATACCACCTCTGGACTTTCTTCTTTTACTAATGTATCTATAGAAAGTCTTATTACCTTCTTTTACTGTTTGTGCTAGTGTTTCCTCTGTTTGTGCCTTTGCCTGTCTTACTGCCTTCCCTGCTTCCCTTAGGGAAGTTTTGTATGCCTCCCTATCTTCATCCCACTGCATTCCCTTATATTTCCTGAAGGCCAGACTTTTGGTTCTAACTTTTTCTGTAACTGTTTTTGCAGGCCCACCTCTGAGGCATCTAATAGACCAATTAACAGGAAGTCAACCTCAGCGTTAGCAAACCAAAGGTAATCTAGCCTGAGGCATCAGTTGCTGCTTGGCCCTGTATGAAATGCTCAGCATACAGCTGACTGTATGACAAACCCGATTAATTTGGGCTAAAAAAGTTAAGGATGGCTCCAGCATGACCCCTAAATATGTAGATGTAGTAGCATTGTCCAAATGTGTCCCATCAGAACTATAAATATAAAGACTGTAAGTGAGAGTAGTTAGTTTGGGCCTTGAGCCATACAAGATGGACTTAATTTTCCTATTTTTCATAATCAATATACTTTTTAATAACAAATTTGATATCCTCCCAGCAGAGGTTGTACAGACTAAAATGATTGTTGATTTCAAGAATGCATGGAATAGACAGAAGTTAATCCTAGTGGTTGGAAAGAGAGGGTGAACTGCTGATCATTTAGGATCAGGCGTTTCAGTGAGTAGGTAGGGAAATGGGCAGACTAGATAGACCAGGTTGTTCTTATCTGCCATCAAAATCCATGTTTTCATGTTTCTATGATATCATTTCAAAATCTGAAATAAGATCTAGATTTACTGTGGCAAAATTAGGGAACTGTCTGTAAATAATAAAATTATCTACATGCAAGAAAAGTTTACCCCTCATATTAAAGGGACACTGTCAACTCCCTAAGGGCTCTAAGTGTCCCTAGTTTAGAAAACACATGTAATGATTGTTTACATTCTGGAGAGACTGCTGATGTAGCTGGTAGTTTGATTCTGATTCTTCTTTTCTTTTAAATTGTGAAAAACAGACTTCCCACCATTCTGGTGTTACCACACCAAAATATGTTTGTTTACATTCCTTGATCATCTCCCACTGCATCTTTCCTGAACTTGGGAACACCTCAACACAGATCAGCCACTAATAATACATCAGGAGGAGAGTAGACAACTGCATCATGAGTGGCTACAGTTTCTGGGGTGCTCCTAGTTTTTAGGTAGTATACAATAAGAGCAGATCAAGATTTTGAACCAAAACAAGGTTGTTTACAAATATGCCATTAGCATGCATTTCAATTCTACTGAGAAAGGAGAAAGATAAAGCAACCAACAATATCAATGAATTTTAGAGAATGTAAACAATTATAAAATGTGAGTTTTTAACTAGAAATAATATAATGCAAAAAATGTTGACAGTGTCCCTTTAAGAAATAATGATAAGGAATTAATAAAGATGGAACACAATACTGGGCCAAAAATAGAGCTTTGAGGGCACCAGATCGTAAGAGTAGTAAATCAGATTCTACATTATGTAGTTTCACCAACTGTTGATGTACAAGGAAGCAATTTTGGAATCATTTTAAAGCATTAGTTGAGATTCCAAGACAAAGTAATCTCTTAAGGAGAAGGCCATGCTCAACCAAGTCAAAGGCTTTGGTCAGGTCCACAGAGATGGCACCTGTAAACTCACCAGTATTCTTGGCAGTGCACACATTGGGCTAGATTCATGAATTGTTGTGGGACTAAGTCTCACACCACAACTCCAGTTGTAAACTGAAATCCCCATAGATGTGGAGATCGCAATTCACAGCACAGCACCTGTGGCACATGGTACTGCAGGTCCCACATGCCATATAAAGGATAATGTATAGTTCTCTATCTGTAACAAGTTTGTAAACTCTTCGAGAGGTTATCATAGCGACACTTGTAACCTCGAGAGCAAAGCTCGAGAGGTTCAGTCGCCATGACAACCTCGAGAAGAGTTTTCAAACTTGTCACAGATAGGACTATACATTATCTTTTGTAGTGTATGGTCACCTATCTGTGATGGAAAATTCAAACTGCTCATCCTGTTACTGTACCCCATCTGTAACTATGAGTCTATTGCTATGGAGGCCCCATGTAGTCGTGTTGACATGTGACCTCTGGCACAGAAGGCGTGACCTGCGAAGAAACAAATAAGAGGGGGATTTTGAGTCACACTTCACATGAAGTATGTTTGTGATATCGGGGTCACGGGAGTTGTTTACTCGCCTCACTGTTCATTGGAGTCCACATTGCAGTTTCTCTGCTGTCCACCTGCAAGGTAATTTCTTATTTATCACGATCATATAGCTCTGTCCTGGGAGAAAATAGCAGCCATCATTGCTTTGATCTAGTGCCTGCGTTTTCAAAATCGCCACTCGATTAACTGTGTACAGTTTAAAGAGTATTCAGCTGGCGCTTACAGCATTTCGTAAAGGGTTCTAAGCTGTTATGCTGCAGTAGCTACTTGCGTGGTGCAGCATAACAACAAGCTGCTGCAGCATAACAACTTTTCAGCTGGCATGGATTTTTATTCGTAACAATGTTCTACCATACATTATAACAGTTTTCTGCAGCTGCAGGGATTTCCCTGGCAACACTACCAGCAAACTGCCATATATCATGGAGCTGATCATAATCCAGCTCCACCTTTGTGAATACCCACAGCTGCAGGAAAACTGCAGCAACCTGCAGATCTGCAAGTGGCAACCAACTTGCACTTCCTGCATTTACAAGAATTTCTGATGTTTTGTGAATCCTTCTCATCATTCATGAACCTTACCAAAGCTGTTGTAGTACTATGATATGGCCCAAATCAAACTTGCTTAGAGAAAAGTAGGTCATAAACGATACAAGTAATCATTTATCAGATCATATACCGATCTCTCTAGGACCTTTCTTTTGTTTCATCATGATCTTTTACCTCTCAGGTTTCGGGTGGGCAGGATTCTCAGTCCCTTCTCCACTAACCCCAGTTGTCACTTCCCTCACCAGCTCCATGGGCAAGTCCCCCCGTATTGCCCTCCATGATGGGGCCAGAGAGGGGAGTAGATATACCCTGGAAACTGGCCCATCGTGTGGGTCAACAGGGAGTGGGCAGGGCTTAATAAAGCTAACTGTCTCTTCTTTTTTCTCCCTTCACCCCTTCTGTCAAATGTGCTGTTGTGTGAGTGGTGGCACACATACTGCACCATGGTGGCCTCTATCTTTTTTGTTGTTCAAAGCTGCACAGCCACCAGGACTTCACCTGGTGGCATCCTAAGGCTGGGCTAACAAGCTACCACTCCCCATTGCACTGCTGATGTCTGCCGCCGGGGGTCCAGGGCACAGGCCTCTGATTGTTCATCGAGTTCCACAGCCTCCGACTCTGACATCACCCAGTGACCACAATATGAGTCCATGACTTTGTTGTATTTCCCTGCCCCAGAGAGACAAGTATGTGTGGGAAGAGAGGAAGGGGAATCTTGCTTCAGAATGGGAAAACAGTGGTTTGTCATATACAGATCCTAAAGAAAAACTAAACAATAAAATTACTTTACATTTATTTTATTAGTTAAATCTTGGGGCAAGCCAAAGGCACTCAGTGTCTTTCTCTAAGGAAAAAAGTTTTACTTATCTGAACTTAACATGCTGTTTTGTAATGTTAATATTTTCTCACAGCCTGTGTGGAACACAATATGTAGTATATGGTAAAATGGAACAATGATACACACTTCCCTGTGTTCATTTTACCCCTATAGATATTTTCTAATTTTTGTCTCTGTTATTTAAATGGGCATATAATTTGGGTAAGCGTATAAACAACTGTCAGTTGCACGATATACACTGATAAACTAGTTCATTATGCATTACAATGGGCTGGCACCTCAGCTGTCACAAACAGCAGTTAGTTGATTTTACTCCAAATTAGCTGAAAGAGCTGACATTGAATAAACCAGACAGAACAAGTGGGGGTGGAATACATGGAGAAAGGTGTGGGGGGGGGGCAGGAGGAAGAAGAGAGGGCAGATGAAACAGAGCACAGGAGAGCAAAGTGACAAGAAAGGACAGGACATGAATGGGTGAAACAAAGCAGGAGAGACAATGAGAAGAAGGTGAAAAGCCAGGGAGGGAAAGCAAGAACAGCATAGGAGCCACACAGCCTCCAGTCGCACTGGGCATGTGGATATGCATATGCATACATCAGGGTGCATAAGGGTGCAATCAGTGTGGGTTTTCTTTATTGAGGTGGAGTGCTCATGTAGGGGAGAGATCATGCTTCTCCTTCAAAATGTTATGTGTGCTTTGTTCGGAGGCTGATGTGCCCTTTTTATGCCTGCTTTCCCTTGAAAAAAGGTGTTTCTATGGAACACATCTTTTAAGAGTTTTGAGTGTATTCTTCCATAATTGCAAATCACCATGACACTTAAATAATCTCTTTTTTCTGTTTCCAATATTGTAGACAGAACTTGCAGCTGCTTATCAGATGGCCATTAGGAAACTGAAACAGCTTCTTAAATATTGGTTGCCTATTAAACTGGAGATTTCTTTACCCCCTTAGAAATGCAACAACTTGCACATTTCAGTACTTAGCATTTAAGCATTTTCTTGCTACTTGCTTAAGTTGGACAGGTATTCTCTTTCAAGAAAGATTTATACCTCATAAATGTCATCCATTCTCAGCAAGGAATGTTCAAGATTTACACTGTGTTTTAAACTCTTTAGACACTATCTGCTAAGTACTATCTCAGACATATTTTATTATATACAGCAAACACAAACACACACACACACACACACACACACACACACACCATTCTTATGGCCACAACATTCAAAATAAATACTGCATTCTAGTATGCCATAAAACAATAAAGAAACTGTTGATGTCAGCTTTGGTTATGTCAAACACAGTGAAGTTCAGTTTTCAGCAGATTTCCTTTAAATACTGTATTTCTTATCCTAAACGTTGTTTCCTGGATAGCACAGGGGAGATGTTACATCTCATTCTCATAGGGGTCTTCACTTTACACATTATTACATTGTTTTTACTCAGGATGTCCCAGATTAGATGCAATATCTTGTTTTCAGTGGAGTCACGATTTTACCATTTTTGTAATGTATTTATTCAGGGTAGCCTAGTCCAGATGTAAAATATTCTTTTTAGCATGTTCCGATATTATGCAATGCATCATACTATTGTGTAGACGTACAGTCCCACTGAAAATAAGATGCCACATCTTCTGTGTACTACCCAGGCTAAATACAGTATATAGCAATCAGCAAGCATGTTCTAGGAAAACACATTGTAAACATGTGTACAAGGAAAACGGCACTGAAACTACCGGTCAGCAGATCTGCATTGTGCAAATTCATCAGAAATAATGGGTAAATCATGACTACACTGTAAGTAACATTTTACAGGATTTGCCAGTTGAGATTCAATGCTTTTTTAAGCTCTTAAGACACTATCCGATAAGCACTGTCTCAGACATAGTTTATTATATACAGCAAACACACACACACTCACACACTTGCACACAGGCACACATACACACACACACACACACACACACACACACACACACTGTGCACACCATCCTTATGGCCACAACATTAAAAATAAATTCTGCACTCTAATATGTTATAAAACAATAAAGAAACATTTGCTTATGTCAGCCTTGGTTATGTGGAACACGTTGAAGTTCAGTTTACAGTAGATTTCCTGTAAATACTGTATTTCTTATCCAGTACTTTGTATCCTGGATAGCACTGGGGAGATGCTACATCTCATTCTCATAGGGATCTTCATTTTACACATTTTTGCATTGTATTTACTCAGGATGTACCAGATTAGATGCAATATCTTGTTTTCAGTGTGGTCATGATTTTATCATTTTTATAATGTATTTATTCAGCGTAGCCTAGTCCAGATGTAAAATATTCTTTTCAGCATGTTCTGATTTTACACAATGCATCATAATATTGCGAAGATGTAGAACCCCACTGAAAATAAGATGCCACATCTTTTGTGTACTATCCAGGCTAAATACAGTATATGGCAATCAGCAAGCATGTTCTAGGAAAACACATTGTAAAAATGTATACAAGGAAGACTGCACTGAAACTGCCTATCAGTAGATCTGGATTGTGCAAAATCACTAGAAATAATGGGTAAATGCATGCCCACACTGCAAGTGACATTTTACAGGATTTGCCAGTTGAGATTCAATGCTTTTTTAACTCTTAAGACATTATCTGATGGGAATTTTCTCAGACATCATTTATTATATACAGCAAACACACACACACACACATGCACACATGCACACACCACACACACACACACACGCGCATGCACACACACACACACACACACACACACACACACACACACACTGTACACATCATCCTCATGGTCACAACATTCAAAAAAAATACTGCAATCTAATATGTTATCTAATATGTTATAAAACAATAAAGAAAATGTTTGTTTGTATCAGTCTTGGTTATGTGGAACATGAAGTTCAGTTTACAGTAGAATTCCTTTAAATCTTTCTTATCCTATATTTTGTATCCTAGATAGTACAGGGGAAATGCTACATCTCATTCTCATAGGGATCTTCATTTTACACATTTTGCACTGTATTTAATAGAATGCCCCAGATTAGATCTAATATCTTGTTTTCAGTGTGGTCATGATTTTACCATTTTTATAATGCATTTATTCAGGGTAGCCTAGTCCAGAGGTGAAATATTGTTTTCAGCATGTTCTGATTTTATGCAATGCAGTATAATATTGTGTAGCTGTAGAGCCCCACTGAAAATAAGATGCATTCTCTTCTGTGAACTATCCAGGCTAAATAAAATATATACCAATCAGCATACATATTCTAGGAAAACACATTGTAAAACTGTAAAAGGAAGACCGCACTGCAACTGCCTCTCAGCAGATCTACATTGTGCAAATTCATTAGAAATAATGGGTAAAAGCATGAACTGGATGCAATATTCCAGGTGTGATCTCATGAGTGGGTTATACGTAAATCAGTCACATCCTCACCTTCTCTTGCTGTAGCTGCTTCAGCTGTGTACATCTTTCAGTAGGTGGCAGGCTGACTCCAGGGAAAGTGAGAGCACCACATATTCTTTTTTCAGCACTCTTGTACTCCTAAAAGCTTTCCACAGCCATATTGGCTCTGACGAGAGTTTGTTTCCCAAGTGATAACAAGACAGCCACAAAAATATTTCTACTACTCCAGCCTCCCTTTACATGGAGAAACTTATGTGGGGCTGGATGGATGGCAACAAAATAGTGCCTATGAGAAGACTGCATTGACACAGCAGAGTACTTCACAGACTGTGGAGGGGACTGTGATGCAACTCCTAAATTGTTATTCGGTTGGAGTGTGAGTCCTTTCTTGCTTGCAAGAGGTCTGCATGGCTCTCTTCATTGCAGCCCTAAAAATTAAAAGATAAAAGCAGCATCATGAAGAAGCAGAGGCAGGCTGAGTACCAAGCTTGATTACCTACATCTAGACCCTGAGGGCTCTTAAACCCTGGCAGTCAGTGTTGCTGTTTAACATTTTTTAATTTGATTCCCTGGTGGATAAAGTTGACTTGCCCTAAGTAAGTAGAAAAGAAGTGATGCTAGCTGTCATGCAACCTTTTAGCAACCAGTCAATAAGCAGCATAAAAAGCCTTATTCCAGGGGCTTGGTTATTATTTTTGGGGTGAGTTTGTAAACTTCAATGGGTCAGTCAGAAAAAAAATAGGTAAAAATATAAAAAAAAAACAGAAAAATTATGAACTGATGAAAAAACTATTGAAATGAATGGGCTCACACTTCATTTTCATTTCAATTGGGGTTTTTCTTTAGTTGATAACTTTTATGTTTTTTAATATTTTTATCAACTTTTTTAATACTGTAGGTGCAGCCTACAGCCCTTCTGTCATCGATCAGACTGTAGCTCTAAAATGACTTTTCCTGCAACTACCTTTTTAGAAATTTGGATGTATTCCTCCACAGCTGCAAAGTAGTGCACTCCCCCTCTGATTTTTGCTAGTTGCTGTTGTATGTTAAAGGCATCTGAAGGAAGGGGGGATGCTACTGTATTGTGCCTCAAAATATCTCAGGATATTAACAAAAAAAAAAGCTTTTTAAACTGCTGTTTCTATCATCTGTCCAGCTCAGTTTAATAGATGTATTCAATTTCTTTCAGCAACCTAGGGGTTAACTCATTATATAATGTCTGTAAAACACTTAGCCTCTACAGTGTCAGATTATAGACCTACAGTCTGTGAGCTGTTTCATTCCTAGGGGCACACATACAAAGTGCAGGGGGGGGGGCTGTAGCACATCACATTTTTTTTTTTGCCTGAAGGATCTTGCCCTTTAAACAAACAAACAAAAAAAGTAAGCATAAACTAGCATGACAGAGTTAATTATAAATCCAGCTGCCCAGGCACACCTAGAACAAAAGAGGTGCTTGTGCTTGTGCTTGCTTGCTGTTTCTGGAGTCAGAAGTGTCAAGTGGAAAGTACTTTTAAGCATATGTGTTGTGTGTGTGTGTGTGTGTGTGTGTGTGTATATAATCCTGCTTTGGGATGGGCCATGTGACGCAGACTGCTGATATCTTATCCAAGATTTATGGTCTGAGGCTCAGTTACACTGAGTGAGCATTCCCTCCAGCGCAGCAGAATGTCAGTGTAAAACTGTTATGTTTCCATCCTCCAGACAGATAGTTTCAAAAGTAAACTAAAAGGAAAAAGAAATAACAGATTTACAGAGAGGGATAGAGCAGTTAGATGGACTCCATTAGTGGTAGGGAGGTTGGTTATTGCATGAATCTGGAACCTGCGTACTGGAGTTTGTTTACAGTTTATAAATGTAATTTAATAAATATATATATATATATATATATATATATTTCCTTTGGTAACCAGGTAAGGCCAACTAGGCATAGGTGCTTGTTTCTAGAGACAACCCAGCAACACTGGGGAGATTAAATGACTTAACCAGAGCCACACAGTATTGAAATGGAGGTATGGGAATCAAACCCATGTCTGAACGCTGGATGTACAAAGCTCATTTATAGTTCATTACTCTGACCTTTAGACTATACTGCCAACCCCATGAATAGTGAACAATTTAGACTGGGCTGTTAATATCTCAAAGGAGAACTGCCTTGAATCATCAAACATGCATTTTTATAGAAATAGATGTTATTTTTAAAAATACCAGTTCTTATTTTGTTACTGCTTAATCTGAACTGGCCTTTTGGTAAATTCAGTGAGTATTTCTGATTCACACACTGCTGGCATTGACCATTTTAGAACAGTATGATCTTGTCAAGAACTTACATTGTTGGTACAATTCACCTGTGTTCTAATTTAGAATTCGTAGGTTCATGGGAACATAAACAACATCATACAATTCTTAGATGGCACTTTGCAGCAATATGTAACCCATAAATATCAAATGGGTTAACTAAAAGGCCAGCAAAAGTGGGACAGAAACAGAAGGGGACCCACTATATGAAAAAAGCTTCCACAGGCAACATTACTCACAGGTTCAGTGCAGTTCTCCTTTAACTAAGCTTGTAGGGAATTTCAAGTATTTTATCTAAATGATAAGGAACTCTGTTTGCAGGGATTTGGAGCCATCTACATGGAAATTCTTCCCAAAGACTTGTATTAGTTATATGGGAAAACAGAGAATCTGGCTTCCATTGGAAATGTCATCTACAGGAAAATGTAGGAAAATTGCCCTGCAGTTATGGGAAAAAGGCAGACTTAATCTGGGAGCAGTTGCACACACAAACACACACACACACCAGTAGCATTTACTCTAACTATATAAATTCAAGAGTACTGATTAAGCAGCATGGCAGTTTTTGATGATTGTGACTAAACAGCACTATATGACACCAATAAGAAAATAACTGGTCATTTGGTAGCTATTCACAGCCATATCGGCTCTGGCTAGAGTTTGTTTTCTATTGAGGTGTTTCATTGTCCTGCTCTGATGAACACTGTGGGTGTCTACATTCAAATCCACCACAAAATGGGTGCTTGTGCAGGGATTTAACTCTAAAAATTGATTAGCGTTTTGCTCATAAAAGTTCTAAAACATTGTGAAAATGCATAGCACTTGCCTCACTGTGTTTAACAAACATAACACTTCTAGAAAACCTATATAAATACTTTCTGCACAGTAAGTATTGTCCCAAGAAAAAAACTGCTAATCAATTATTTAAAACCCTGTTGTATGCCAGTGTACTTCATAAACACCCATTTTGAGGCACATTTCAGCTTTGACTTCCATTGTGGTCATCAGAGAGGGACTAAAAAGGACTGTGACAGTAAAAAGGAAGTACAAAATGCTAAAAACCAAAAAAGTTATGAATGAAAGAAAGAAAAAACATTGAAATGAATAGGCTCACACTTCACATTCATTTCCATGATTTTTTTTTCTTTAGTTGATAACTTTTTGGTTTTTTAATATTTTTATAGTACCTATTTTTTATGTGGGTCTTTTTACTCCCACTCTGATGAACACTGTGGGCATCTATGTTCAAATCCACCCTGTCATAGGTGTTTGTGGAGTACGTCAGCATACTCTGCAAATACCCATTTCAAGGTAGATTTCAACATCGACACTCATAGTACTCATCAGAGAGAGACTAAAAAAGACATCTATAGAAAAAAAGTAGGTAAAAATATTAAAAATTAAAAAAATATAAACTAAAGAAAAAAACATTGAAATTAATAGGTTTGCTATTTTTACCCACATTGTTCTCTCTTTTTTTAGCCCATTTCTAATGAACTCCATGAGTGTCAGCATTGCCATATTTGATAACATAAGTGGATATCAGTAAGAAGAGTTATGGGTCTCTTTTAGGATGCGCTTCCCCAGTGAGTGACAGCTCAGTGGCTGCCCCACCCTATATACTTGTAAGTGAATGAACACTTGACAAACTCCACTGAAAAGGAGTAGATGCATCTAAAATGATCTGCCCTAAAAAAATACATTATAAAGGCAAGAATCACTAAAAACAAGATATCGCATCCCATCTGTACTAGAATAATAATAATAATAGTAATAATAATATGTTTATTTATATAGTGCAATTCCTATTTCAAAGTGCTGCACATACAAAAAAAAATATAACATTTTAAAATTAAGCACAAATTCAGCATTGGTTTAAAAACATCCACAGTTATAAATATCAATCATTAAAAGCTTGCTGGAAAAGGTGTGTTTTCAGGCTAATTTTGAAGCTATCCACGGTCCTGCACGCCCTAATCTGACGAGGTAGAGAGTTCCACAGGGATCGTGCTGCGAACATAAATGCCCGGGCCCCAGATGTTTTTAAACATACCCTGGGAACATAGAAACATAGAAGCTGTTGGCAGAAAAGGACCATAATGCCCATCCAGTCTGCCCATTTCTTTTTCTACCTTATGAATGTGCCATAGGCCTTTGCTCTGTCAATGGCCTATCTATTCATACTCATCTGTATTGCTCCCTTCTGCCTATCCCATGCCTGTTTGAAGCCCTGCACTGTATTCATATCCACCACTTCCTGAGGTAGGCCATTCCATGCATCCACCACCCTTTCTGTGAAAAAGAACTCACATTACCCCTTAATCGACCTCCCTCTAATCTCATGCTGTGTCCTCTTGTCCTGCAATTTTTCTTATATTGAAACATGTTAGACTCTTTCACCTTGTTAATGCCCTTAAGGTGTTTGAGTGTTTCAATCATATCACCTCTCTCCCTCCTTTGCTCTAGGATATATATTTTGAGTTCCGTTAATCTGTCCTCATATGTTTTCTGATACAGTCCCTGCACCATTTTGGTTGCCCTTCTCTGGACTGCCTCAATTTGGTTAATGTCCTTGTGTAGGTGTGGCCTCCAGAACTGCATGCAGTACTCCAGATGGGGCCTAACCAGTGTCATGTAAAGAGGGATTATTACCTCCCTCTTCCAACTTGTGATACCCCTACTAATACACCCCAACACCCCTCTAGCCTTACCTACTGCTTTAGAGGTCTGCTTGGATGATTTCAGGTCATCAGTGATGATGACATCCAAGTCTCTTTCTTCCCTTGTGACTGCCAGCAACTCCCCTCCCAGCCTATAGGTGGCTTCAGGGTTTCTCTTCCCTATGTGCATGATCTTGCACTTCTTTGCGTTAAACCCCAGTTGCCACTGTTCTGACCATTTTGCTAGTTTATCCAGATCTCTTCTCATTCTGCCCACACTATCTGGATCATCTACTCTGTTGCAGATCTTGGTGTCGTCTGCAAACAGACAAACCTTACCCTGCAGTCCATCTTCAATGTCATTGATGAACCCAGAACCTCTAACTTCTAACAACCCCTCATCAGATGAGCAGATAGGCTTTCCAGGGCTGTAGAGAATCAGGAGCTCTTGCAGGTAACTTGGTCCCAGTCCATGCAGGGCTTTATAGGTCAACAGACCAATCTTGAAAGTGATCTGCCACTGTATAGGCTGCTAGTGCAGAACACACAGCACAGGAGTAATATGACTAAAACACGATGTCCCAGTCAGCAACTGAGCTGCAGCATTCTGCACCAGTTGCAAGTGGTGGATATCAACTCTTGGAAGCCCCAGGTAGAGGGAGTTAAATTAATCAAGGTATGAGGTCACTAAGGCATGGATCAACATGGGCGGATCATCAGATGGAACAAGGTGTTTGATTCTGGAGATGTTCTTAAGATGGTAAAAGGCAGACTAGACAACTGCCAACACCTGCACCTGTAGTGTAAGTCCATAATCAAGACCCACCCCCAGATCATGCACCCATTCAGAGGCAGGTAGCTGTACACCATCCAGCCAAAGCCCAGGTGCTAAACCTATCACCAGCTCACTATCCAGCACCCCAGATCCACTAGCAACACCTCAGTCTTCCCAGAGTTCAATTTCAACCAGCTAGTCTTCATCCAGTCATGGATCTCCATCAAATTGCTGTTAAACAAAGAGACCACACTCTCCTGGTCTGGTGTGAAAGACAGATAGAGCTGGGTATCATTGGCGTAACAATGAAACCTCAGCCCATATCATCTTACAATGTCTCCGAGGAGCAGCAGATACACTGCGAACAATATGGGGGACAATACTGAGCCCTGAGGGACCCCGCACAGCAGACAGAATGGTTCTGAGGAAAAAATCCCAGACACCGCCCTCTGAGACCTGCTGGCGAGGAAAGAATGAAAACATCTGAGAACTGGACCAGCCAGGCCTCAGATAACCCTCAGGCGCTCAAGTAGCACCCCATAGTCCACGGTGTCTAATGCTGAAGAGAGATCCAGAAGTACTAAGATGGAATGACATTTCTGGTCCCTCACCATCAGGAGATCATTGAGCACCCAAACCAGAACTGTCTCAGTACTATGTCTCTTCCAGAAGTCTGACTGTAGAGGGTCGAAGATATCATGGATGATAAGGTGGTTCTCTAGTTGTATCGCCACCACTTTCTCAATCACCTTCTCAACGAAGGGGAAGGTTAGAGATAGGTCTGTAGTTGGCACAGTTGTTCGGGTCCAAGGAAGCTTTCTTAAGGAGTGGTGTCACCACCACCTCCTTCAGGAAGCTGAGGAATTCTCCAGCGTCTAAGGAGCACCAAACAATCAGTGTCAGGATTGGGCCGATAAACTCAATACACCCCAATAAAAGGCGTGTAGGGCCCGGATCCAAACTACAGTACGTCGGCCGCAACTTCTGGACAATCCGCATGATATCATCAGTCTCCGGCCAGTCAAAAGAGCTCCAGGTTGATCAAAAGAGAGTGACCAAATACCGATCACCATCAGCTCCCAAAGAAGACACTAAGGAGATTTCAGTCCTGATGTCAGCCACCTTACCAGCAAAAAAATAGAGCAAACTCATCACACTTAAGTTGTGAAAAAAGCTCCTCGAACCTGCAGACAGAATAGGTTGCACAACCTGTCCATGGTTCGAAAGAGCTGAGCTGATGAATTTTGAGTGGCAGCAATCTTGCCGCACAGGAATTCTGCCTTCTTATGTGTGATTGCTTATTGATAGCAATGATAGTGTTCTTTCAATCTAAGGTGTCGGCATCAAGGGATAATTTCTGCCCGCGATGTTCTAACCTTCATCCAACTCATCTCATCTCCCTCAAAACTCTGTCAAACCAGGGGAGTTGGGAGCGAAGAGAGAGTGGTCGAACATGGACTGCGGCGATAGAATCCATAGCCCTAGTTACGGCCTTCTTATAGGCCAACACCAGATTCTCTGGATCCTTGCCTGCCTGCGGAACTCCCAAAAGGTCCAACACCACCAGCAGGCCTTCAGGGGTTACTCCCCTCAATGGGTGGTATCTGACCATTTCCACTGGGGCAGACCTATAAGGGGGGAGAGGCTGGAAATCGAATCTCACTGTGTAGTGATCGGACCATGCAACTGGTTCCACCACCAAGTTGGAGGCCTCGATCCCCAGGAGGAAGACCAGATCAAAGAGTGACCTTGCTTATGCATAACAGAGGTAACTGCCTGTGTAAACCCCAATGAATACACAAGTTGGAGGAAATCTTGACCAAACTGAGAGAGTCCATTGTCGACCCAGGCATAGAAATCACCCAGGACCATCAGACTGGGTGACTCCAATGTCATGTTGATGATGAAGTCTACGATTTCCTGCAAGAATGATTTCTCACCCCCTGGTGGACGGTAGATGAGAATGATCCTACAGCCCGCACCTGCTACCGTGGTAAACTCAAATGATGTGGCCCCTTCCCCTGGTACAACAGTAAGATCCAATTTTGATCTAAAACAAATAGTCGCCCCCCTCGCCCCTGCAGTCTGATCTCGAGTGGTGTATCACTGAGGAACCGGCCAGGAAAGCTGCCTCCAAAATGGGCCTGCACTGTCATCGAGCCAGGTCTCGGTGATGCGAGCCAGGTCTGTCAACTCAACAAGGTCAGCAATAATTGCTGTCTTGTTTCTAACAGACCTGGCATTGCATAACACCATTCGGGTCAGATTGGGTTCTGGGGCCGACCGAGTTATCTGCCCAGATAAGCTGGAGCCCTTGAGTATGGTAACTAGACATGGAGGACCATATTCTGCAACCATTTCACCCCAGGGCATCTCCTGGACCGTACAACCCCGATACGGCTTCCCCGCTCCCCCCCCTCCAAAGTCCCTGCACCCCACCCCTTCCCTCCCCCTCCTACTAACGATACCCAGTGCCCTACAGTGGTAATAGATCACTGCAGGTAAAGGTGGGGGTGAGAAGGGCCGTAGATCCAGGAGTTCGGATGAGGATTAGTGTCTGACTGGGACAGTCTCAGCCCACACATCCTCCAACTCAAAAAACACATGCTTTCACTCCCTATAAAACTATATTTCCTCCCCAAAGTTTGTAAACAAGAACAATCCCAAAAAATAAATAGCCAACCCACAAAATAAATATAAAAACTAAAAGAAAATAGGTAAGTAATGAATGTATAGAATTTAAGAGTACTGAAGTCCTCTCACTACTCCAGTCTTCTTAATGTCCAGAATTTTATCTCCCCCACTGCATCTCACGAAGTGGGGGATACATCATGCAAAACTGGAGTCCTCTCATGACCCCCGTATAAAGTCCAAAAATAAATATTTCTCACTGTGTAGAGGGAACTAAAATGTAACAATCAAATATAAAACCCTCAGTAAGACCAACTAAATTAATTCTGATGTTCAAACACTCCTCAGTGGTCTTCAATAATTCAGGCATAAAATCCTTTTCTAAAAGCTCTTCAGTATGATCCAAAATTCAAATTGACCAAATTGCAGTGGTCTGGGGTTTTAGCCAAAAACTCCATGGGGGGGGCCCCCTCCTGACCCGCTATGGCCACACAGGTTTATCATAACCCACTCCCCGCAGCCTGCAATTACAATCTTCCAGGGAACGGATCAAGGAATGTCCCATGAAGGATTTTAGAGAAGCCCAACTGAGTCTCCGGCTCCCCAGAGCTCACTAGGTGACTCCCGTTCAGCTGTAGAGAGTACAGTCACCACCAGCCCAAGGTCCACAGAGGCGCCTCCCCTCAATACAACACCCAGACACACCGTCCCTTTAATTCTGTTCGAATCCTTATTCTTTTGTTTTGTTTTTATTTTTATTTTTTACTCATGGCCCGAAAGTCCAGGTCAAAAAGAATCTCACAGCTCTCCCTTCCACAGGGATTCATCCAGAACTTAACTAATCCAAATTATAAATCCCGGGACTCTTCTATGCCTCCCATGAAACAATGCTCTCAGCTCCCAAATGTAGTTCCAAGGACTGATAAGATCCCAACAAGTCCACCTGTTTAGTAAAATGATAGCCAGCCAGCCTGAGGGAAAGAAGCTCCCCAATTCAGCAAAGATGCCCGATTCCTCGTACGTCAATGTTCGCCCTAGTTCCTATGGCGGTCTTCCTTCATTGAAACTTCCTGCTTCAGGACTCCATATGAGGACTTCTGTGAACAGCTCATCACAAGATGCACTATGAGCAGGGTTAAGGTAAGAACAATACAGAATACTGAACTCGTCTCGGGTAAACTAAAACTACGATGCGGCTAAAGTAAACAAAACGTCTAAAATGCCTAAAACAAAGAAATTTCAACACAACAATGCAGAATTAGAAACTTAGAGCTCATTTCATCATTGCAGCCTCGCTGCCATCTTTTATACTGGGTAAGTGCAGTATAAAACTGAGTAAAATCAGGACCCCATTGTAAATGATATATTTCATCTCATCTGGGGCCAGAAATTCAAATCTTTTCCCATTGGGCAAAGCAATTGCTCCCTGTTTGCCCATGGTTTGCACCCATGCCCAATATTCAAAGAGGGCTTTTGCATGCACTAACAGGGTTAGCTCACATAAAAAAAACATAATGTATGCAGTGGACAAAAGGAGGGTCAGGGACAGGAATACTGCCTTTGTGATGTGCAAAGGGGTTACTGCAGGATACATTTTGCAGTGCAAATACTGCCGATCGAAACCCTGCCTTACTCCCTGTAACCCTAGTAATTTCCAGAGCCACTTCAGCCAACAAGAAATTTGGCAGCTGGGGGAGCACATCTACCCCCTGGCACCTAGTGGCACTTATGTCCAGTGATCGCCAACCCTGGTAAAGTAAAACTTGTCCCTGGCGTCCAGTGGCCCTCCACTCTCTGATCATTGTCCCTGGTAAGCTAAAAAGCTTTCCCTGGTGCCTAGTAGTCCCCCCTGCTCTCCGATTACCATCCCCAGTAAATTAAACATCTTTCCCTTGTGCTAGTTGTTCCCTGTCCTCTGATAACCAGCCCAGGTATCAACTGTCAAATTCCAGGTGCCACCCCCTCCCTGCAATCTCTAGTCCCAGTGTCATACAATAACCCCCAGGCATCTACTGGCACTCCCAACCACTGATCCCTGTCCCTTTATGCTATCACAGGGTCCCTGGTGTCTAATGTCCCCCCACAGAACTGCGGGCATCTGCCATTCACCCTGCTAACCCCCCCTTAGCTGCCTTGCTGGTGCCATGGGAGCCAATATGGTGGCCAGCTCAGTCCTCCTCTCACCTCCTCGGTGACCACCATATCGACAGACAGGAAGTGCAAGTACTCTGTACTGTACAGGGTGTGTACATCCTCTGTGCTGTAGAGGGGGCACGTGTCCTCTTTTTTGTTCAGGCATTAAGTGGCCTGTGCACTGTACACAGGCCACACGCTCCCTGTACAGTACAGAGGATGCTTGCTCTCTGATTGTCCATACAGCAGCTGGAAGAAGAGGTGAGAGTAGGGCTGTGCCAGTTGCCATATGGGCTCCTGCGGCATTGGGAAGACAGGTAAGGGGGGCAGCTGGCAGAGTGGGTTGTCAGTGCCCTTGGTGCAGGGGGGTGCGAGATGCCAGGGACTCTGTGATAGTATACGGTGATAGGGATCAGTGGGTGGGTGGTGCCACTGGAATCCAGGGAGTTATTGTACAATACTGGGACTAGCAATCAGTGGGTGTGGGGACCACTAGGCACTAGAGAAAGAGTTGTACTTTAATAGGGATAGTGATGAAAGGGTGGGGGGAACCAATAGGCACCAGGGAAAGATTTATGATTTAACTGAGGTCAGAGGGTGGGGGGAGAACTAGGCATCAGGGACTCTCTACTGTTCACAAGACCGGGTAATCAGGGTCAGCTGGAGCCTGTCACAGAAGGGGTGCAATCCTCCCACTGCTTCCCATGCAAATGGGCCCACGATGGGCATGCAAATGGCCCCTTAGTGCATTGCATGCCCAATGGACTTATGAACATATGAAACTGCCAACGGGTACAGGACATATGGTCTATTAAGTTTGCTCTAGTGTGCAGCTAGAAACTCCTTATGCTGCAGCTGCCCCACCCTCCCTACCCCAGTCATGGTGACCCTCCCCTCACTTTGTCCCATCCCCTTTTAAGACTTCCCACTGACTTGTAGGACACCACCTGTTTGAGAAGCACATTCCACGTAGACACCAATGATCTGTACAGAGGCAGGATCACTTCCTTCCTTCCTCCCTCCTGGAGGTGATTCATCTAGCAATACACCCCAGCATTTTGTTGGCTTTAGCTGCTGCCTTCCTGCACTGTGTTGAGTGGTTCATTTGCCCCATTATTATCACCCCCAAATCCTTCTCCTCCTTTGTAATAGTTATCTGCACCACTCCCAACTGATAACACCTCCTTGGATTCCTTGCTCCCAAGTGCATGACTTTGCATTTCTTAGCATTGAACCCCAGCTGCCATGTATCTGACCAGTCCTCAAGTTTTGTCAGATCATCCTGCAGCCCCTGCCACCCTACTGTGTCATCCACCACTGCACAGATCTTGGTGTCATCCGCAAAAAGACTAATCTTGTTCTTAATGCCATGTGAGACGACTTATTTGCATGGATCATCTGAGTAACACACTAGGAGCTATCAGTGCTAACAGGTCTGGTGGCACTGTTCCCTGCACTGGCAAGATCCATATCTGGGCAGACCTACTCAGCTTAGCACTGTGCCAACATGTTCCTATGTTCAGTCAGATAGTGCTAGTGCGCTATCAGACTGACAATAGCATCCCTGGGGTCATGGGTAATAGGTAAGCACAGTGCAAAACTTTGTGCTTCACTTTGCCCTTTTTTTAATATTGAGCCCTTGTCTTTCTTGGGTTAATCTATAGCAAAAATGTGTACAAGCAGGACCCAGTACAACAGCAATGCAAGCGGCGAACATTCGGCATTGACAAATGCTTACTATGTGTTTGTCCCAAGGAATAGTGACTCTTACAAGATCACATGGCAAAAGTATAATGGAGTTAAATCCTTTCCCCTACAAATGTACAAGTTAAATATACTGAAGAGTCACAGACTTGCACATTCTAGTAAGATCTTGACACTTTCTGCAACATGAAAAAACTATTACTATAAAGAATTTCTCTTACTTTTACTAAAGACTGCTTTATTTGTAAGCACTGCCCAGTTCTCAACTAATCCTATGGAACTTCAGCTTCAACTGCTGTTTGCTATCAAGCTGCCAGTTACCAGGAAATACTGAAGGGGAGTTTAAAAACAGAACTCTCAATGGTGTTCCTACAGGGCCTAAAAATATAACTTTGCTCTTAGTAAGGAAAAATTCAATGTGCAGTTGAGGGGTGCATAATGTTACTTACACAATGGCAAAGAAATTTCCTGCCCTCTGATTGGTCAGTGTTTGTCTGGAACAATGATGGCATTATACAGTAACATCACTGAATGAAGTCCAGGCACACAGATGACTGCATAACAGAGTCAAAAATCATGGCATGCCTACAAACGGCGTCAACTCCAGCAATCCCACTCTCCCACTCTGGACTTCAGTGCATTACAGCTGACCCCCCCCCCCAACACACACAAAGTGGCGCAACTTGTCACAGCTTCACAGCCCACAACACAAACCTCAACCTCAATGCTTTTACAGAAATTGCCACTCCGTGTGGCTTTGGTGTCTTACAGTCAATTCTCAGTTTTCAGTCCCAGTTCTGTGAGCCACGCACTTGCCTGCCCATTTCTGTGAAGCCGCACAGGATGGCACTTTCTCTGAGTACTTTCACTTATATAGCAGCCACAAGCAGTTTAAAAAAAGGCATCACGATGTAACTGAAGGCATAAACATTTCACAATCTGTTCCCTGAACAAACTGTACCACCCTTTGCTGAGCGCCTTCTCCTCAGAATAACGATCATGCCCACACATCTTCCACTCCTCGAACTGCTGCACTCTCCTCTCCGTGACTGTGCTCCATTGAAAACTAGTGAGTAAGGCTCATTTCATCACAGAAAATACATCAACACAACTACCAGTAGTGGAAGCATGCAGGAGCAAGAACACTAAATCCAAACCAAGGAGAAATGGAAGGGGTGGTGGGTATCAAGATAGAAACACAAAGATACAGACAGCTCACAAATAGCAGTGCCAATTGCTAAGCAACCACAACAAATTAACATATTTGTCTTTAAATAACCTTCCACATTAATTAATCACAAAAAAAATTAAAAAGTGTCTTTTTTTTATTCTAAATATAATGGGCCATTGTATAATTGCAATAAGGCACTCAAGGGTGTGTGTTATAAAAGAAATAATGCATGACAGAGTGTGTGTCATGCTGTGATAAAATCATTCCTTAGGTTGTTGGGCATAAGGCTGCAGGCTGAGTGCATCCAACACCTGTGAAGTGATGTTATCCCAGCATGACGCACTCCCTGGAGTGCATTATTCCTATTATACAATGGTTATTTTTTTTCTTTTAAAGAAAAGTAAAAAAAAAAAAAAAAACATTTTTATAAGGTTTTATACTTCAATTTGGTATGGGCATTTATACTAATGAAAAAAGTCCACAATTTCGTTCATGTCTAATAGGTGGTGTCTCTGGCAGACAGAGTCTTCCTCACCCCCTCAGCTGTCTTGCTTGCTGTATTGAGATGCTCTGTCTGTCCCTAGAGGCTTTTTTGATGTCTCTGGTATTTATTAAATAACGGTTTTGCTGTGCATTTTGATGTTGGAGTGAGAGAGAGATTGAAGGTGGAGATTGGTAGGGAAATTTTTTTTTTATGCTACCCCATCTGCACACAGGCCAATCACTCCTTTGGGTCTCTCAAGGACCTACTCTCATCTTAGGGTACTTCCAACCACCCACCGCCCCACATTGGAGCCACCCAGGGTACCCCGATGTAACCCTTCATCAGGTGAGTCCCATTCCTGCAAAGGGAATTAGCCTTACCGGCCTGCCAGTGGTCCTGATTGCTGCTGAGGTTGCCATTTGTGGTCCAGGAGCTCCAGTGGTTAGGGTCCAGAAGGTCAATATCTGACCGGCCAGTGTACCATTTTCCTCTATTTTTTCTCCTGCTGGAATGTGACATGCTGGACGTCAAGGCTGATGCCGACATCTGTCATGCTCCCCATGGCAGTGGAACTCAGATGCACTTATGTTGTCCCAAACACCACAAGGAGTCAGCAGGAGCTGGGCCTCAACCCAACCCTCCCCCAAGAGAAGATGAGCAGTCGTCAGACACTCAAGCCTTCTCTCCCCCAGCTGGCTCTCTGACTCCTGAGTCCATTCCCAAACCCAGGTTGCCGGCATCACAGCAGTGAATCTTTCTGCTGTGCCAGCGGGCCGGCTTAGGGGAAAATTTTAAAGGACTCATGTGCTGCTGTTCAGATTGGTGAGGAGTGTGTTCTGAACTCTTAAACAATTTAAATGGTTTACCGTGGTCTCTTTGTACAGTTTGCAGCAGTGTGTAAGTGGCAGGTAAACAAAGGAAGAGAAAAAAAAGGATCAGTGAAGCCAGAGATCACAAAGTAAAAGTCATCAGTCAGCAGCAGCATGTTTTAAAATGGACCTGTGCTGCTGCTGTCATTCTCACTGCCAAGCTGTGAGACTTTGGAAATCTCTTTAAACAGAGCCATGAGAGAACTGTGAACTCTGAGACTTCTGAAGACTCTGTAAACAGTTTAAATGCTTTACTGTGCTCTCCTTATACAGTCAGCAGCAGTTTGTACTGGGAGATAAAGGAAAGAGGAGGACAGTTTTGTGAGTCTTGGAGCCCGGTGTGATCACTCTGTGTAGGGTGGGCAGCGAGTGCTGATGCTGAGCTGAGGGGGAGCAATGAAACCAATTGCAGTGACAACTTACTGGCAACATTTACTATACTTTTAACAAAACTGAGCTATAATGACTGAAATGTGATAGGGCAAAGAGTTTCTATTTATATGAGATGTGTTTACACTTTGAGAGCTACAGGCAAGAGAATGTGAAGCTGATCACACTGACAGATAGTGGACTAATTATTTTAACATTTGATGTGGTCTTCTGTGTGCTGGGACTTGAGCTGTGATGTTATGCTCAGACAACATCATGTGTCCAATCCCAGACCCACCAATCAGAGGCCAGCATTATTTCTTGCCATTGTATAATGTGCAATAACATCACTTCTCGGGTGTTAAACAGACTCAGCTTGTGGCCTAATACTTCAACCACCAGAAGCATGATGTTACTACACAATATCACACACCCTGTCGTGCCTTATTGGTTAAATGTTGAGTTGCTGAGGTGCAGATGAGGTGTGTAAAGTATTGTTAACTATTAAGTTTTCAAGATGTAGTTGAGGCACATGCTGTTACATTTTATATTTTTAAGGTGCTGGTGAGATGTACAGCAATAATATTTCATAGATACATAGACATGGACAGCAGAAAAAAGCCTGTTGGACCACCCATTCTGCCTACTCAACCTGCTATGCACTGACCCTAGTGGCCATCCATACCCATTGTTTCTGACCACTTTTGTAACTAACCCCACATGTCTGTCTCAACTTTGCATGAAGCTGTTAACAGATTTAGCCTGTACCACTTTTTAAGACTGTTTGTTCCACTTGTCTAGCAGTCTTTCTGTGAAAAAATGCTTACGGATGTCCCTTTTGAATCTCCCCCTAGCGAGTTTAAGCAAGGCTCCTTTCATTCCTGTATTTGAACTTAAGGAGAAAAGTTATTTGATGTTCACCCTATTTATGCCATGCAAGTACTAGTATGTCTCAGGCATGTCATTGCTTTCCCTCATTTTCTCAAGAGTGTACTGTACATGTTTAAGTCCTATTCTCATATATCTTCCCCTAGTACATGGGCCATCTTGTTTCCCTTGTACTGTACTAATTCCACATTGTTTCAATCTCTCCTCAGGTCTCAGCTCCATTACTTTGTGCAGTATCCCAGGAGTGGACACACCAGTGACCTGTACAATTGGAGGCTCACCTCCCAACTTCTACAGCTTCTCTCCCCTCCCGATGCAACCCAGTATCCTATTTGCCTTGCCCACAACTCTATGACAATGTGCTGTTGTTTTTAGACTTTCTGATATCACTGCCCCAGGTCCTTTTCCTTGGTGGTGCTTTCCAGCACCATTTCCACCATTTCACATATGCACTTATGGGTGCCTCTTTCTAGTGTTATTCATTTAAAAAAAATTTACATTGAAGACCAACTGCCGGATCTTTGATCAGCTCTCCAACCCTCCCAGGATTTTTCTGCATTCCCATATTCCACGAAGGGAACCAAGCTCTTAAATGACAGGTTTAAATGCTTCCTTGGCAAGCTTTTAAACTAGCCATGGGGGGGAGGTGCTGATAAGGGGCAGGATATTTCAAGCCTCCGCCCACAAAACATGTCAGGTAGTAAGGTAAACACTGAGGTACAGTGCTCAACAGAGGGCAGGACAGGGGTAAATGGAAAAATAGACCAGGGCAATAAGAGCAGGCATGGGGAAAAAAGGATAAAGCAAACATTAAATGGAGGGCAATGAGTACCAGTGCCCATAGTCTGTGAAACAAGCTTCCTGAGCTAGTAGCCTTGATGGAAGATGAACAATTGGTTTTTGTGGCAGTCACGGAAACATGGTACATGGAGAACCATGACTGGGATGTCAACATACCAGGGTACACAGTCTACAGAAGGGACAGGGAGGGGAAAAGAGGAGGTGGAGTAGCTCTATACATAAGGGAAGGGATCAAAGCTACAGAACTAAAAAGTAAAGGGGGAGGACAAGAGGCACTCTGGGTCACCTTGGAGACAGGGAATGCATCACAGTCCACACAGCGGTTGTATACAGACCCCATCTCAAGGGGAGGAAATGGACAAGAAAATGATAGAGGACATTCCGAAAATGGCTGAAAAAGGGGAGCTACTGTTGATGGGAGACCTGAATATGGAAGATGTTAACTGGATGACATGTACTGCAGCCACAAGAGCAGGGTCATTCTCGATGCCCTGCAGGGGCAGGCCTTAGACAGCTTGTGTTGGAACCCACTCAGGAGGGAGCAATACTAGACCTGGTAATGGAGAGAGGATCACAAATTTAGAAGTCAGTAGACATCTGGGAACAAGCAACCACTGCACAGTGTGCTTCACAATGAGCACAACCATGGAGATGAGCCATACAAAAACAAGGATACTGGACTTTAGAAGGGCTGACTTTGGCAAAATGGGTAAATACTTGAGGAATACACTAGCAAATGGCCAAAAAGGAGGGGTGGAAGAACAATGGAGAAAAATCAGAACTGCCATCATAGATTCAACAAGCCTTTGTGTGAAACAAATAAAGAAAACAAAGTGGAGTAAAACACCACTATGGTTCTCAAAAGAGGTGGCAGGGAAGGTTAAGGAGAAAAAGGCGCATTCAAAAAGTATAAGGAATCACAGAAGGAGCACAACAGGGAACTGTATCAATTAAAGCAGAAAGAAATGGGGAAGGCAGTCAGAATAGCAAAAGCTCAAACTGAAAAAAAATAGGCAATTCAGTTAAGAAGGGGGAAAAAACCTTTTATAGGTACATTAGGGAGCATAGAAAGGTTAAGGGAGGAAGAGTGAAGATTAATAAGGGAGAGGGGAGGTGGGCAGAGGGAGACAGTGAAAAGGCAGAGGTACTGAATAAATACTTTTGCTCAGTATTCAGAAAAGAAGATGAAGAGGAGTTACCTAAACCACACAATAGAAGAACTCTGGGTGGGGACAGAAAGTCCATTTACAGAAGAAAGAGTACTGAAAGAACTCCCTAAAACTCAAGGTGGACAAAGCAATGGGGCCTGATGGGATTCACCCCAGAATCTTAAAATAACTAAGGGAGGACCTAGTGACACCACTGACCACACTTTTTAACAAATCATGGGAGGAAGGGGTGGTACTTGAGGTCTGGAGGAGGGCAGATGTGATTCCTCTTCACAAAAGTGGGAGCAAGGCAGAAGCAGGAAACTACAGACCTGTAAGTTTGACCTCAGTGGTAGGGAAAATTATGGAATCACTTCTGAAAGAAAGAATTGTTGAGTACCTAGAGGCCAGCTGGGCACAGGACCCAAAGCAGCATTGATTTACAGTAGGAAGGTCATGTCAGACGAATCCAATTGATTTCCTTGACTGGGTGACCAAAGTAATAGACCAGGGAGGTGCTGTGGATATGGCCTACCTAGACTTTAGCAAAACATTTGACACAGTCCCGCACAAAAGATTAATAATCAAGTTAGCCAGCCTGGGAGTGGGTCCCAGGGTGGTAGCCTGGGTAGCAAACTGGCTGCACAACAGGACACAGAAGGTAATATTAAATGGAACACATTCTGAAGAAAGGGGGTTACTAGTGGAGTACCTAAGGGCTCAGTACTGGGTTCAGTCCTCTTTAACATCATTATAGGTGACACTGCAGAGGGTCTGAAGGGAAAGGTATGCCTCTTTGCAGATGACACAAAGATCTGTAACAGAGTTGATACACAAGGGGGGTAGAATGGGTGAGAAGGGACTTGGCAAGGTTGGAGGAATGGTCAGACATATGGCAATTTAGATTCAACGCAAAGAAGTGCAAAGTAATGCACCTGGGAAACAAAAACCCAGGAGAAGAGTACACAATAGCAGGTGAGGTACTAACAACAACAAAAATGGAAAGGGACCTGGGGGTAGTCATATCAGATGTTCTAAAGGTTGGCAAGCAATGTGAGAAGTCCGTAAGGAGAGCCAGGGGGATACTGGGATGCATAGGAAGGGACATCACAAGTAGAAAGAGAGAAGTGGTTATCCCACTGTACAGACAGTTGGTGAGACCCCATCTGGAGTACTGTGTGCAGTTTTGGAGACCTCATCTACGGAAGGACATAGACAGGATGGAAGCAGTCCAGAGGAGGGCAACTAAAATGTTGCAGGGTCTGCATCAGAAACCATATGAAAAGAGACTGAGAGAGCTTAATATGTATACCCTTGATGAAAGGAGGGACGGGGGGACATGATAGATACATTCAAGTACCTCAAGGGAATCAACAAAGTCCAGGAGGGTGGCATCTTTCAGAAAAAGAGATGTGTAAGAACAAGGGGCACAATTACAGATAGAGTGGGACGGCTCAGGGGTAATGTGGAGACATTTTTTTTCATGGAGAGAGTGGTAGATGCATGGAACCGCCTTCCTGGGGAGGTTGTTGGGTCTAAAGCAGTGGGGGAATTCAAACATGCACAGGACAGACATAAGGCAATTGTAGTGGGGAGTGGCAGGAAGTAGGCTGTTGGTTAACTAGAATCTGCAGCTTATCCAGTAGGTTGGGAAATGGGCAGACTGGGTGGGCCAATTGGTCCTTATCTGCCGTCAAAGTCTATGTTTCTTTGTTTCTATATTATTTTGCCCATGCCACTTGAGCCTTTGTTCTCCTCCCTTCCCCTTTTAACCCCATCTTCTGGCAGTGGCCTATTCATCTATCTAGAAAATAAACAACAAAAATATTTGTTCATATCTCTACTTTTCTCTTGTCCACCTCCTGTCATCTCTCCTCACTATTCAGTCTCACAATACCCCCTTTGACCTTGCATGCTCCCAGATACACCAGAAAAATGCCTTTTTCCCTTGCTTTATTCCTTTTGCCAACCAGAATTCTATCGCCTCTTAGTTCTCCCTCACCTTCCTGCTGGATACCTTTGTTGCCTCCAGGTACTTATCCCTATCCTCCTCCTATCAGTTTTTCTTCTACTTTAAGAATGCTCTCCTTTTTTGCTCTTACCACCATCTAGCCGTGTTTCACTTTGGATCATTTTTCCCTTTGATATATTTATTTGATCTCAGATTACAAGTACCTTTGAGCTCTAGTCAGCTCATTTACAAAGGTTTCATGTCAGTGGGGGAGGGATTACAGTTAGACAAAGGGTTAACTAACAAATGATGTTACAAGAATATATGTCAAGCTTTTGAAAATAGCTCCAACAGGCATGCACCTATTTGCAAAGGATCTAGAGTCAGAAAGAGAGGCATAACACATATGCATACAAAAGTGATGTGTAAAAATACAGTACAGTATGTATGTTACAGCATACAGAGTCAATACATAATACATCAATAATAAACAGTGAATAAACAAGTGAAGGAGGCAGTCAATCAAAGGATGAGCTAACAACTTATGTTACAACATACAGAGACAATTCAATACATCGATAATATACAGTAACAGAGAAAGTGAAGGAAGCAGTAGAGAATTAATATAGAGGGCCATAGAGGATGGTAGAAGTGTTTCTATATTGACCAGAAAGGGAGGTAGCAGCCAGGGGCTTTGTCAGTATTGTAAAATGAGGTAGGCAGGAGGTGGGAGATAGTGGGAAGGGCATGAGCATGGGGAGAAGGATGTAACCAAGGCCTTGTAAGTGCTAATGGGGGGTGTGTTCAGAGTGCCACAGAGCAAGGGAGAGGTAGACAGAAGGGGTAACTAGGATTAGGTGGTACAATCGCAGGCACTTTCAGTTATGAGATGCTGTTGGAGCAAATGCTTAAACTGTACAAGCTTAGTTAGATAGTCCAATTCACTGTACAGACCAATGAACCAAAGTGGGGCTCTGTACAGAAGGGATCTTTGGTATTAAGCAGTCTGACACCACGGGATGGGAAGATGTTCAGTTTCTGAGGTGTGAGTGTGCTGGATCTTGAAGGATTTGTTCAACAGGCATCCAACGCCCATTGGTAAGAGCCCGAGGATCACTTTTTTGGTCAGGAGGCTTGTTTGGTATTTGATTCTGCCACTTAGCTGAAGCCACCTAGTTTGTGCATATAGCTCACAGGAGTGGGTGAGCCAGGCAGCACCTGTGATTAGTCTACAAGCTTTGTTTAAAGCAACAGTTAGCCTTTTGAGTGATGTGGTTGAGGCAGCTCCATATATGACTAAGCCATAATCAATAACCAATAGAACCGAACTGTAGATTGCAAGCTTCAGAGCTTCTGGAGTCAGACACTGTCTGTATCTGTAGAGGAGCCTGATCCTGGTGTTAACATTCCTAGCGACATTCTCTATGTGAGGTACATAGGTGAGGTGACTGTCCAGGGTTACACCAAGGTACTTAAAGTGCTGTAATTGTTCAAGAGGGGTTGCTTGGTTATTTTTAACTGTGAGAGCATGTGCCTTGTACTTATGGCAAGAGGATGAAAACAACTGCATTTTTTTTTTTTTTTTTTGTAGTTTAGCACCAATTTGTAAGTAATAAACCATTTCTCAACTTCCATGAATCCAAGTTGTAGGCTGTTTTCAAGTATGTTGGGATCTGGGTGGCTTGCAAAGATGACAGCATCATCTGCGTAGAAGAGAGTCCATTGATGACAAGCAGATGGCAAGTTTTTTAGAAAGATACTGAACAAGAGAGGACCCTAGATTGACCCTGGTGGTACACCAAACTGGACAGCCCTCTGTTCTGAGATGACATTAGACATCTTCACTCTGTGTGATCTGTCTCCAAGGTAGCTTCTGAACCATTTCATCATCTTTAGTGAGAGACCAATTTTTGTGAGTTGTCCGAGTAGGAGTGGGTGATTCACAGTGTCAAAAGCCTTAGTTAAATCTATAAAGGCTGCTCCTACAAGAGTGTAGGATGGATTTTTGAATGAAGCTGGTAAATTCTAGCAATGCTGTGGTAATGCTGTGCCCTTTTCTAAAACCATGTTGTTGCAGGCATTGGATGAAGGTAGCTTTGAGGTAATCCACAAACTGGTTGGCAACGATTTGTTCCAGCACCTTGGATAGGGGAGGGAGAATTGATATTGGCCTATACTTGCTATGCAGGGGACGATCACCAGATTTATGAACTGGGGTAACCGGGGCAGTTTTCTACATTTGCAGGAACTGTGACAGGGTTAGTGAGAGGTTTAGTATCTTAGTTATAGGTAGGAGTACTTCCTCTAGGGTGACTGCAATAAGTCGGAGGTCTAGAGAGTCTCCACTATGTCTTGATTTTTCCAACACTTTAGTTAGTTTTCTGATCTGGGTTATTGAGACCTTCTTAAAGTAGTAAGGAGGGTGCTCCAGGCTCTTCACCTCATAGTGACTTGTTGCATTTGCAGAGTCATCTTCAAAGAAATCTTGTAGATGTACACTGCTCAAATTGGTGAAAGCATCATTAAAAGTGTTTTCAATTTTAATCGGGTCCAGGGTGAGGGTACCATCAAGGTTTAGCATTGTAGAAGATACCTTTGGATCTTTACCAGTGATATCATTGCTATTTCACCAAAATTTTCTGCTGTCTCCCCTGGTGTTGGTCAACATCTCCCTGTGGTGTTTATTTTTCAACTGGCTAATAGCTCATGTGCAGGCATTTCTAGTGGCTTTATAGGCCTGCAGATCCTGCTGTTTACCAGAGGCTTCGGCAGAGTGCCATAGATGGTCCCATTGTTTCATACTGGTAATGAGTTCAGGAGTGATCCATGGATTAACTGTGCCTTGAACCTTAATCTTTTTAAATGGGGCATGTATACACAGATCATATAGAAGACCTTGATGAAGTGCTCGAGTGCTGCGTTAATGTTGTTGGTGGAGTCCAGCAGAGTCCAGTCCTAATAACATAGTTGTTGTTTTAAGAGGTCCAGGTGACCACGTTTTAGTACTCTGTTGTAGATAGTTTGTGGAGGGGGAGTATGGAATTTGTTGGACCAGCTGCAGGTGATTGGGGAGTGGTCACTAAGGGAGTCGGGGTGAACTGTTACATTAGTGATGAGATCAGGGTGATTTGAAATTATCCAATCCAGGGTGGAGTTTATTCTGGTAGGTGAGCGGATGAGTTGAGTGAGATGTAGAACCACTAAGGCATCCTTTATAGAACCATTTGCTGACAACATCCAGTTTATGTTGAAGTCACCCAGAATAATTGTATCGTAAGGTGATTCTGGGAGTGGAGATAGTCCAGGAAGCTGTGGAGACCTGAGGTGCGGTCTTTGGGTGATATGTAGATAGAGTACTGTGAGAGTTTTGTAGTGGGCCCCCAGTAGCACTTTTATTGCCAGTGCCTGAGTGGTGCATCCAAGGTCAATCACTGGCAGGGCAAGACCCTTTAGCATACTTTTTAGATAGATGGCACAGCCTCCCCCACATTTTGACAGCCTATCCAGTCTGTATATAGTATACCCTGGTATGGCAACTGCTGTGTCAGGTATTTTGGGGGACAACCATGTTCAGCAATTGAGATTTCTGTCACTTCTATCATTGTTTTTTTCTTTTGCCACCCCCACCTACTCTATGATCCTTTTGCTTTTTTCCGAATGTTCCCTCATCTAGCTGAAATCTGCTTTTTTAAAGTTTTATGCACTTACTGTGTTTTCCCTGTTGGTGGTCCTTATGTGGACCTCCAGAACTGCTCCTCTGTGCTCACTTTAGCACAGTAGATCCAGAACTGATACATTTTGGATCTTTTCACCATTGATATGCACCAGATCCAGAAGAGTCCCTTCCCTTGTCAGGCCTTGGACAGGCTGAACTAGGAACACCTCTAGGCATGCATCCATCAGGCATTAATTCCTAGGGCTTGCCACAATTGACACTTTCCAGTAAATATCTGGCCTATTAAAGCCCCCATTGCCACCACCTCCCTTAACTTTGTCATCATACAAAGTATCCCAATCCTGACCCAGTAGACTGCAGACCACTCAAGTCCTGATTTGTTTCCCATTTACTATTGCTGCTAGTGCCCTCAAGGTTTCTAGTTTACCAGACTCCCCTAGGCTGCCTACTTCAGTTGCTTCTATTCCCTCTTTTACATAGAAACATAGAATTCGACGGCAGATAAGGACCGCTTGGCCCACCCAGTCTGCCCATTTCCCCACCTACTGGATAAGCTGCAGATCCTAGTTAACCAGCAGCCTACTTCTTCCTACCCCAACCCCCCAGAATTGCCTTATGACTATACCATGCATGCTTGAATTCCACCACTGATTTTGACTCCACAACCTCCTCCGAAGGCTGTTCCATGCATCCGCAACCCTCTCTGTGAAAAATACTTCCTTAAATTACCTCTGAGCTGCCCCTCTATCTTCAAATTGTGCCCTCTTGTTCTTGCACACCTCTTTTTGAAAGATGCTACCCTCTTGGACTTTGTTGATTCCCTTGAGGTACTCGAAAGTTTCTATCATGTCCCCTCTCCTCCTTTCCTCGAGGCTATACATATTAAGCTCTTAAGTCTCTTCATATGTCTTCGGTGCAGACCCTGCACCATTTTAGTTGCCCTCTTCTGGACAGCTTCCATCCTGTCTATGTCTTTATGGAGATTGGGTCTCCAGAACTGCACACAGTACTCCAGATGCGTCTCACCAGCTGTCTGTACAGAGGGATAAAACTTCCTGTTTTCTACTGGTGATGCCTCTCCCTATGCATCCCAGTATCCCCCAGCCCTCCTTGCTGCCCTCTCACATTGCTTGCCCATCTTTAGGTCATCTGATATGACTACCCCAGGTCCCTTTCCATTTTGTTGTTGTTAGTATCTCACCCCCATTGTGTACTCTTCCCTGGGTTTTGTTTCCCAGGTGCATTATCTTGCACTTCTTAGCATTGAATCTAAGCTGCCATACATTTGACCATTCTTCTAACCTTGCCAAGTCCCTTCTCATCCTTTCCACCCCACCTTGTGTATCAACTCTGTTGCAGATCTTAGTGTCATCTGCAAAGAGACATACTTTTCCTTCCAGTCCTTCTGCAATGTCGCTTATAAAGACATTGAAGAGGACCGGTCCTAATACTGAACCCTGCATTACCCCACTAGTAACCCTCCTTTCTTCTGAGTGGACTCCATTTACTATTACTCTTTGTGTCCTATTCTCAAGCCAATCTTTTACCCAGGCTGTCATCTTGGGACCCACTCCCAGGCTGGCTAACTTGTATATTAATCTTGTGGGACTGTGTCAAATGCCTTGCTAAAGTCTAGGTAGGCCATGTCCACAGCCCCTCCCTGATCTACTACTTTGGTCACCCAGTCAAAGAAATCTATCAGGTTCGTCTGGCATGACCTTCCCGCTGTGAATCCATGCTGCCTAGGGTCCTGTGCCCCTCTGGCCTCTAGATTCTTTCCTTTAGAAGTGATTCCATCATTTTCCCTATCACTGAGGTTAAACTAACAGGTCTGTAGTTTCCTGCTTCTGCCTTGCTCCCACTTTTGTGAAGAGGAATCACATCTGTCCTCCTCCAGTCCTCGGGTACCACCCCATCCTCCCATGATTTGTTAAAAAGGGTAGTCAGTGGTGTCACTAGTTCTACCCTTAGTTCTTTTAGAATTCTGGGATGAATCCCATTAGGCCCCATACAGTGCTACTCCCTCTGCTGCCCTTTGCTGTGTTATTTCTAGTTTCAAGTTAAGTTTATTGTTCAGCAATTGCTATAAAAAAATTATAAAAATCATTAAAACATTCTGACATAAATATCAATGGACTTTACAGTACAGCACTTTTTTATGTGTTATACACATTATAAATATAAAACACTTTTGCGTAGTCAGCATCACAGGGCATTGTCATTCGTTGTCATTCATAGTATGTCTAAAAGCATAAGAGAGGTGCAATACAATTGTACAATGGTAATATGAACATCAAGGTACCCTTTATTATTCCACAGTAAAGTTCTGTACCTGTGTTTTCCTTATCGTATTAATTTCTAGGAAGAAAAGTATTAGTTTTTTAAAAAACAATTCCTGGATTGTCTGAGTTAAACAAAAGATCCAATATGTATCTTGTGGGTATATATAGGGGACCAATGTATTTACTCAGTAGTTTATTTATTATTTATTTATTAGAAAAGTTGGATTTACAACCTTTGAGTCATGGACTCATTTACAAAGGCACCTTGTCGCGGGGGGGGGGGTAGACAGAGTTACATAGTGTGGTTACAACAGTGAGAACTGTACAAGTGCAGAACACTAAACACAGAGTACACATAGGTTACATAATAATGTTACTTATCATAGGTTACAGTCAAATACAAGGTACCCAAGGTTACATTGGGGGCACAGTCCTGGACATACCTAGATAATACCTGGAGAGGGTGGAGGTAGGAATGGGGAGGGGGTGGGAGGGAGGGGGAGAGGAGAGGATGGGCTGTCCAGAGGATGTTGTCAAGTCAAGGAGGCCTGACAGGAGGATCCCACAGTGGGATTAATTAGGTGCATCTACAGCAATGAGCTTCAAAGAGATGGTTCCGGAGGGTAATTTTGAAGGGACCAGTTTTGGCAATGTCTGTGATGCAGGGTGGGAGGGAGTTGAACTAAGAAGGGGCTTGGTAATGAAAGGACCTCTGGGGCAGCGAGGTCTTGGTTCTGAGCACCAGAAAGGTGGCTTTGACAGAGCTACAGGTGGCAACAGACGAGGACACATGCTGTAGAGAAGCAGAGACCCCAGGGGAAAGTGCCCTAGAAGAGATTATTTGGTGCGTAGGCAGGTCTAGTAGTGCAGACACTCCTCAAAGGTGAGCAGATTGGTGGTGGAGTAGAGTAGACAAGTGTGAGTGCGGCTATGGGCTCCAGTCAGGAGCCTGCAGGTCTTATTGATTGAGAGCTGGATTTTAATCAAGGTGGTATTGTCTGCTGCAGTGTAAATCTGCAAGCCATAGTCCACTTGCAACAGGATGGAAGAGGAGATGGCCAGACAGAGGGCAACTTGGGGGAGGCAATCTTTATGCTGGTATAGTAGGCCTGTCCAAAAATTTGTGGTGGAGGATAGGGCATTGATGTGGGTGTGGAAGGTGATAGCCAAGTCAAAAGTGATGCCTAGATATTTGTAAGAGGTCACTTGCTCCAATGGGTACAGAGTGCTGGGGAGAATGAAGAGAGGGCATTCTTGGCCTTATTTTGGTGATGGGAGAAAAGCATTGACTTAATCTGCTTTAGGTTAATGACAAGTCAGTGGTCAAGGAACCACTTTTCAGCTTGGTTGTAGGTGTACTAGAGGGATACCTGGAGAGAAGAGGGATCAGGGTAGGATGCAAAGAGAATGGCATCGTCAGCATAGAGGAGCATTTTTCCTGTGCAGGAGCTGAGGAGAGTGTTGAGGTAGAGGCTGAAAAGTACAGGGCCCAGAATGGAGCCCTGGTGTACCCCAGAATGAACAGGCTGGGTATTGGACAGAGGGCCATTTATCTTTACACACTGGGATCTAGCAGAGAGATAGCTGGAGAACCAGGCAAGGGGACCAGTGGAAAAGCTGAGTTGGTCGAGGGAGTCAGACAGGAGGAGGTGACAAACAGTGTCAAAATCCTTGGAGATGTCTATGAACACTGCACCAGCATGGTTGCAGGAGTCAAGAGCAGAGTGCAGGCATTTAGAGAACTCCAGGAGGGCAGTAGTGGTACTGTGTCCTGGGTGGAAACCATATTGTTCTGGGCACATTATGTCATATTTGGCCAGGTACACAGAGAGTTGAATAGACACTAGTTTTTCTAGGGCTTTAGATAGCAGGGGAAGGATAGAGATCGACCGGTAGTTGTTAGGTGCTGACCGATCTCCACTCTTATGTATAGGGGTGATTTTGGCTGATTTCCAAGTACTGGGAAACAGACTGAGGCATAGAGACCAGTTTAGTAGGTCTGTAAGGGGGACTAGGATGACATCCAAGACCAGGTGGAGGATCCTGGAGTCTAGGGGGTCATAGAGCTGGGGTTGTTGCTACCAAGGGCTTTTAGCAGGTGCAGCCTGGCTACGTGGGGGGATATAGTGTGCAGCTAGAAAGGAGGGCAATCCAAGGCAGGGAGGATAGAGGCAGGGATTGGGTCAAAATAGTTATTTGGGAGGACAGAGCTTAGGTCAGAGAAGGTAGTATTGAGGCAGTCAGCTATGTGAGTTGGGTCTGTAGTGATGGTGCCATCAATGGAGAGCTCAGATGGTGGGGGGGAAGTGGGTCTTCCCATTAAGCTGTCCCAGAAAGTCCGGCCTGAACCCCAGGTGGATGCGGGGGTGGTCTGATAGTGCTCTGCCTTGGCCCATCTAATGGCCCAGTTGCATTGATTACATGCTGTATTGTAGGCTTGTCTATCAGCCAACTTGTTTGATTCACTAGTGATGTGCCAGAGATTATCCCTATGCTTAAGTTTTTGGATAAGGGATGGGGGATCCATGCAGCATTTTGTTTTTTAGTACGGATTCTGGTGTGGGGGGCGAAAAGGTCACAGGCCTTGCTGAAGGCATTGGTGAAGAGGTCTAGGGCAGAGTCAGTATCAGCGGTGTGATGAATGGGGGACCAGTCCAGCTGTGCTAGATGCAATTTTAGCTTTCTGAGACCCAGACTTGTGTATACCATGGGAACCTTAAGACAACAAGGTTTAGATCTTTAGGTTCTTGGAGAGAGCAATTCTTTGACACGTTTTCATCTTTAATATATCTGGCCTCAATGATATTACTTGGGAATGTCTAAAACCTATATTGTGTTAATACATTTCTTAGGAATTTATATGGTGTCCAAATGATATTTTAAGGAATGTTCCTTGTATTGTTCACCAACCAAGTAGCAAACCTTAGCTTTCTAATGTCCTCTACATCGGATTCCTTTGATTTGTCCTGTAACATTTCTGCAATCTGTTTAGTATAAGCCATATTCAAATGAATTTTCTGCTTGATCCAATTTCTCCTATAATTTAAGTAATTTGCCTTAAGTAGATGTTTTACTGTATTTAACCAACTACCATTTTTAGGGCAGTTAATTGTTCTTTTCACAGAGGCATTTGCCTAGAATGGAATTATTTTTTCTGTTAGTTTTATCCAATAATTAATTCATCTTCTCTGTACCATATGATTAAAACTTGGTTGACTAAGTTGTGTTCTAACTAGAGGTGGATAAAAGTTGTGAATTTTGCCTGAGTGGAACTTTCATGGAATTTTCGCCTTTGGCTCATCGGAAATTTTCCGAATGCATTTGGAGTATTTTCATCTTGTTTCATGGAATTGTTTTGCTGAACTGTAGAATAATACACATGAACTGTAGAAGTATTCCACAATTCAAGTTTATGTAATTATTCCTCAGTTCAGAAAATCTTCATCCGGTGTCTCTGGTGGCACCCGTCACCCTCCTGTTGCCAGCCCCAAGGGATTTGGGGTTTCCCTGGTGTCTAGTAGCACCCCCACCCTTTGGATCACTGGCCTCATAAGAATTAATGACCAGCATGGACAACACACGTGGTAACTGCTTTAGGTCATCTGTAGTTCTTTATGTTTTGCTATATTACCCTGAACCTATTTTGATGCTTATACTATGTTCACCTTATTTTTTGGCAACATGTTTAAAAAAATCTGCAGAGTTCGATACTCTTTTACATTTTGATAAACTGCACTATGGCAGCCTGCCACCACTTAAAAGAGAACCTTCAGAAATACGCTGCTGAGGTTGATCAAAACAGATGGCCAAGAGCCATGACTAGAGATGCAGCAAATTTAAAATCTGCCAGTGAAGTGAACGCAAAATGGCCACTTCACATTGGCACTTCACTATGCAGAGTGCCCCATAGGAAAGGCTCACTTCACCTTGTTATTATTACTTCACATTGTCATTCCACCTTAAACATGAAATAAGGCAGAGTGGCAACAATACTGGCAGAATCCCACCCACACAGCCACCAGAATGAATGTACATCCCCAAAGTGCTATGGTCTTGTGTCCAGAAAACTCCCCAGTGCTGATGAAGTGAAATGAAAGTGTAACAAGAAATGCAAAGTCTCCCAGAATTAATGGCACACTCAGTCATGCGTGCAGTGGTCAGGTCACACACAGAGTCACCAGAATTAATGTGCATCCCCAAAATGCTACTGTCTTGTGTCCAGAAAATTCCCCAGTGCTGACGGAGTGAAATGAGTGCATAACAAGAAATGCAGTCTCCCAGAATTGATGGTGCCATGCAAATGCACAGACAGATTAAGATTGCACTGCACACTCAAAGGATCCATAAGAAAAGGCACAACAACACCTAACCAGTGCTCACAAGTTACAAATCCAAATCTGGAAAGAAATACAATTTGCCGGTTGGGAGATTAGTGCATGGCAGTAACAATACTCTACCAGTAAAGATACCACAAAGCAGTATAACAAATTCATGCAGGTGTGGTGGATAGCATGTTCACATTGCTGCAATTACTATGTAACACAATAAAAGGTGTCTGATATAATGGCATGCATCCCACACACACTCACATGTGCACTCAAGTAATACGTAGCAAATTGAAAACCTTTAGTAATATAACCAAATGTTTTAAACAGACAAATTGTTCAGTGCTGCACCACAACAATCAGCAAAAAATGTCAAGAATTACTGAAAATATTAGTGTGTACATTAACAGTTATACAAGAAAAATATAACCAAAACAGAAAGACTGCCTTTTTCTCCCAGTTAATCTACCTACACCACAAATATGCCCTTCCCCCAAAGCACACTTCACAGTACACAGACTGACTATTCTAAATTAACATTCAAAATCCACACACAACAATAAACACTCGATGATATGAGCACAGAAGGGTTTCTTATAATTGATGTACTAAATTTTGAGCAAAAAATATTACTCAAAAAGGCATTTTAAATAGATTTTTGAGGTTTTGAATCACAGAGTTCGGAGAGCAAACTGTCTCCAGCTACAACTGCACACACACATATACACACACACATTACCCAGGCCAGAACTGAGGCTGTGCCAAACAATCTAGAGCCCATGTGACCTGCAGTCCCATGAATAACTGTAGAATTTCATTTTTAGCTCAATTACAGGGTGAAGTGAGGCGAATTACATTGATTTCAATGTGCTTCACCTTAAAATTAGTTTGGGGAAGGTGGAATAATGCAAAATCATTGGTTTCAATGGCCTTCACGTTCCTCATTATGAAGTGAAGTACTCCGCTTCACATTGTGAAGTTCCCTTCGGATTCCACGTTATTCAGTGAATCACTTCATGGAGCAAATTGGGGCCACTTCACCCACCACTACTTACAGTACTGTAACCCACATGCTGTAGGGGAAGGAATGCAAATGCCTATGGTCATACTTCCCCAATGAATTGTAGCACAAAACTCCCAGACTTAAAAATGCTTATTAATGAGTACAATTGTGGAGTGGTGAAGCATGGAGAGATACTACAAAACATGCTTACAATACTTCCTAGTAACTAGTCAAAAAATTAGTACTGTGATTCATGACATGATTGCAAATCATGATTTGTGACTGCATTTGTGACTGTGATGATGAAGAACATGATTAGGTGTTGACAGTGTGAGATAAACAATATGGAACTGTATTTGGAATGTGAATGTCTATGGCTGTACTTCCCCGAGGAGCTTGTAGCACAAACTCCCCACATAAAAACGCTCATTAATGAGTACAATAGTGGGGTGTTGAAGCTTGGAGAGATACTACAAAACATGCTTACAATATATCCAAGTAACTAGTAAAAAAATTAGTGTTGTAATTCTTGATGTGATCGTGAATCATGATTTGTGATTGCAATTGTGACCGTGATGATGAAGAACATGATTTGCATCATGAGTGACTTGTGATGATGGCCCTGACTTAAAAAAGCATAATAATGAGTACAATATTCATGCAGAATTATGCACCACACCTGTCCAGCACTCTGAAGGGAAGCCAAAGAAACAGCTGTGACTTAAGTTACAGATGGAGATTGGACCCTAAAGAGATGCAAATGCACAGACAGATTAAGATTGCACTGCGCACTGCAGAGATGCAGATGCAAAGGCACAACACCTAGCTGATGCTCACCATCAGAAATTCAAATCTGGAAAAGAAATACCTTTGCTGGTTGGGGTGGGTCACAGTGGGGGCAGTGTACTGCACTGCTGCAGTAACAGTCACTAGTACTAGTACCAGTACCAGTAAAGATACCACAAAGAAGTAAAAAAATCACACAGGTGCAGTGCATAGCAGGTTCACATTGCTCAAATTATTATGTGGCACAATACAAGGTGACTGATTTGATTACACACATTACACACACACACATCAAGTAATGCTTAGCAAATTGAAAACATCAGTAATATAACCACATATTTTAAACAAACTAAAATGATACACTACTGCATTACAACAATCAGCAAAAAAATGTCAAGAATTATTGAAATATTACTGTGTGCACATTAACACAGTTATACAAGAACAATACCACCAAAACAGAAAGCACTCTTTTTCTCCAAGTTAATCTACCTACACCACAGATACGCCCACCCAAAGCACACTTACACTGTCTCTCAATAACAGCTTTTAGAAGGTTTGAATTGCAGAGAGCTTTCAGAGCAAATTGTCTCCTACAGCTTCCTACACACACTACCCTAAACTGAGGCTGTGCAAAACAATCTAGAGCCCATGTGACCGGAAATCCCATGAATCACTGCAAATTTCACCTTTGGAGCTTAAAAGCAAGGTGAAGTGAGGCAAAGTACATTGTGTTCAATGTACTTTGCCTTAAGAATTGATGGAGTAGTGGTTTGGGAAGGTGGAGTAACATGAAGTCATTGTTTTCAATGGACTTTGCAGTACCCATTATAATGCAAAGTACTCTGTTTCATGTTGCGGAGCACTCCACAAATTCGCCTTCAGGCAGCGAATCACTTTGTGTAGCAAATTGGGGCCACTTTGCCCATCTCTAACCATGACTATCAGATGCCTCCACAAAGGAACAAACTGAACCTGGTTTACCATTCAGTGCTGAACAACTGAAGTTGGAATTTGGACCCAACAGCAGGGAACTCTGATCTGATCCCATTCCTGATCCTTCTGAATCCCTGAAATGTTCACTTTTGTTCTGCAGTCCTGACTGGTGCTTTCTCATCTGTGCTCTAGACCACATACCACAGTGATCAGAATTGTGGATATCCATTGGCACTCATGACTGATGTGCTGGTAGCAGAGGCTAACTATAACAATATGGGCAGTTATGCTTGGCGCATGCCAACAGGCAGACTATTGACATTTTGCAACTGGCAACTGCTTTGTGTGAATGCCAGTTTGATTCAGCCCACAGAGCAACAGAGTCTGACATTACAGGGAGGACTGGGAATGCATGAAGGAGGGATTGACATAATTAATAATTCCAGCCAGTAAATCCCATGATATTGATATATGTGAAATGGCTGACTGAGAGACAAGAACAGTGACTTTCAGATGCCTCCACAAAGGAACAGATTAAATTTGGCTCACCATACGAGGAGGCTAAACAACTAAAGTTGGATCCAGAAGCAAGCAGCCCAGTTAATATTCCTGAGTCCTCTGAATCACCCAACCCCTTTCTTTTTTTTTTGTATTTGGTTTCAAGTTATGTTGAAGATAGAAGGATTGCATTCTTTGCAATGGCCTCTGTAGATCCAATCTACTTGTTGAATTATTAGCCAAATCGTCAGCATAAGCTAAAACAGGTATATGTAGGTTGCCAATTCTAGGTGAATGAAACAATGTATCATTAAGAGAAATTATATCATTAATATAAATATTAAATAGGGTTGGGACCAGCATGCAGCCCTGTCGAACTCCTATATTGGTCATAACATTGTCCATAAGGAGACCTGTTTTAGTATATTTAATTCTAGTCCATGCATTAGAGTAGAATCTTCTTATTAACTGGCTAAACTCTCTAAATGATGACTTACTAGTAGCAGAAGCTAAACTTGCCCCCTTCAAATCAAAACTATGCTCACACCTTACTGCACTTGCGTATGTGACTGTAGCTCATAAACTGCTCTAGATTTACATTTGGCATCTCTACTCAACCTCCACACTTACACCTTATCCTCCTTCCCATATTTTCCACTCCTTTGCCCCTCAATCTACATTTCTTCCCAACCCTTTCCCACCCTATCCCCTGTACCACTTCCCCCCATGCACCCTCACTCCTAGCTCACTTTATCTCTCCCCAGTATCTGCTTTCATCCCTCACACTTATGACAAGGCCCTGCTGGCTGCTCCTGCTAATCCTACCTATCTCCTACATATCTTTCAGCTCTCAGTTCTCTAAACTGCATTTCTCCTTAATATTCTCCACCATGTACTACAACTATCAGCATTTTATATTTTTCCCCATGTATGTATGGGTGAATGTAACTACTGTAAATTGAAACTACTGTTCTAATATCTGTAGTCTTGTCTACCTGTTGACCTTAAACTTCTGTAAATGAGCTGCCAGTGCAAAGGTGCTATAATCCAAGATATCAATAAATAAAAAAAATAAAATTAATGTTAGAAGGTCCTGGCCAGTTCCCAAATTACTAATTTTTCCCATAAAAGTGATATATGAATAGTATTGAATCTGAAGAATAATCAACAAAAGTAACAAATAAAGTTTTATTTTCATTTTGCAATATTTTTCAGTCAGATAGTTAAGTAGGAAGATTTGAGTTATAGTATCATTATTTTTTTTAAACCCGCTTGTAATTTTGAAATTATATTATAATGCTCTAGCCATACAGTTAATCTGTTTAGAAGTACTTTAACATAAATTTTAGTCCATGTATCCAGCAGACTGAAAGGTCTGTAGTTAGCTGGGTCAGAGAAAAACACTTTTTTGTGTATAGGTATAATGTAACTTCTTTGCCAGCTGTCTGGCATATGTGCCTACATTACAGATTTATTATAGAAATTAGTAAGCACTGCTGCCCACCATTCTGTATTTAGTTGAATAAAATCTATCAAAATATTGTCTGATCCTTGTGATTTTTTTAAACTCTTTATTGCCATCACAACTTCACTTATTGTAAACCAGTTAAAATGTTCAGTAGGTTCATTATCATATAAATAGTTGTAAAAATACTTTAGCCAGGTCTCAAGATCTATATAAATGCCATACTATCCTTTATTCATATTAGTACCCACTGCAACTTGAGTCCAATGTTTTTTATCATCTTTTTCTCTTATAGTGCAGTATACTGAGCAGTGCGCAACTGCAGTTCCCATTGAATAACATGTATACCCCTACCACACAATTTGCACAGTAGAGGAGTACTGAGCAACTTTACTGTAGCAAGCACTGTAGTTTCCCATAGTTCTTTTTGATGTAATTGACATTGTGTATTGACATAGTCCTTATGTTGTCTCCTAAAACTATTTAGTCTTTCCATATTCATTTTTGTCTGATTTGTCTTCACAATTCTTATAAGTCTTGCTAGTTTTTTTTTCCTTTTCAGCTCTACAGTTGTTATAAACCCAATTGTTGTACCTTGGTTCTCAAAAACTTTTCCTTTTTTTCTCATTGTTTTCCTCACAGAACTGATACTGAGCTACTAAGGCATTATATTTAATTCCTGTATCTAAGTTATTAATCATTCTTGGTGTTATGTCCTGGATAAATGTGTCACTTAGTTCAATTGCATTTTCACTTGGAATCCTATCCCATTTAATTTTGTTATTTACTAATTGTATATCTTCATCATTAAGAGGTTTTATGGCATGCTTTTTTTTCTTTATAACAACACTGGTTGGCGATCACTCTCTGTTTTGCAGATTATTTTTAGATATGTATATTTATGGAAATCAAAGATAACAAAATGTAATTAATTGTTGTAGAACCTCTAGAGTTAATAAAGTTGTCTTCCTCGTTTTATGTGATGGAAGTCTACCATTTAATATTATTAATTGTAAAAAGTCAAACAAAAATTCCATTTGTTTATGTTTATCTGTATTCTTTTTATCCCCAACTTCCAGCTTAAACAGGTCCCTGGCTGTATCTTAGCCAGCAGTTATTGCTGATCATAGTATTTATAAATTTTATAATACTGAGTAATAGTGCCGATTATTTATTTTGTAGACTGTGGTGTTATTTTGTATATATATAATTTATTGATTGCATTTTGTATGTAATTTCAACATGTTCAGTGCCCACAATCTCCTGGATGGACATCTTTTTTGAATAAAAATTGCCTTGCCTTGCCTTATGGAGATCATTGGTGGTATATTCAATGCTTACCATATTTGTTTATTCCCATCCAGTGTTACCTTTCTATCATATCTAACATTAAAGTCCCCCCATTATCAGTATATCATTACACACAGTATCTATTGCTAGCTTTTTTATATCATCAACAATGTTTTTAGTAAGGTGTTTATCATAGAATGAAGAGTTAATGGGAGGATTATATACATTCGCAAGAACTATTTTTTCATCTCAAACATCTAATAAGATAAGTAAATAATTTTATTTTGTTATTGTATCTATTACCATTAATAAATCTGCTATTTTAATATATGTAACTAATGCTCCCATTCTCCTGCCCATCTTGCTCAATTTTTTAAGCTGGGAATTGCACAATCATATATCCATCAGTATTTGTGCTCTCCAGTTGTTCTATTCCATGCCAGGTTTCTTGCAAGCTCAGTATTTCCATTTTATTGAGAAAAGCAAAAAACTCCTGATCCACAAACTTTGAATTGAGACCAGCAATATTCCAGATCATGAATCCCAAGGTTCTCACATTTTTTTCCATAAAGAGAGCAAAGCTGTCATTCATTTGGATATCCTTTTTGGTATTTGAAATGGTTGTTATTATAGAACTACTATTACCATTAGTTAAATTATTATAGAGTCAACTGTTATAAGCCTCCACCAGTACTTGATATCTACAGTATTACCAGTCTCAAGATTGTAAATTACATCATTTTGTTTCTGTGTGTCTTGTCTGTGTGAGGTATTTGTTTGCTGATTATTATTGGCCCCCTCAAGGAAATCAGTGATCAGCATAACAAAATTATTCAATTTAGTATTGGCATCCAATATTTTGTGTGCAAGTACGTTATTACTTAAAGTTAGCTCAATCTGGTCAGCTTGCATTGGTTCTATGTCATAACTCCAAATGGTGATCACCGTTAGTGCAGGTGCACATCACCAAAAATAAAAATGGCAATGTATACTCACTGTGATGACAATGGGGCAGACACACATATCTATATATGTGGAGGGTTGTGCCCCCCTCCGCACCACCCTTACTTAATATAATCAACTTCGGGGTATGTTGGGAGGGTGAAACTTGCAACAACAAAAATACTGACTACAAAATTAGTCGCCCTTCCCAGATCCAAATCCTGCTCCCCCTCCTCCCACAGCCAGCCACTCTCACCACCACAACACATGGCCAGCTTGGCAGCCTTCCACTGCACTGCCTCCCACACTACCTTCCTCCTCTTCCATTCCCTGTCATTGTTCTAGTCACCTTACTTTTAGCTGGCCTGTTGCCTTCCTTTTCACCCATCGCTAACCTTTTAGGGTAGCCCACAATACAGGCTCTGAGACTGAGTCACTCATATTTGAGTCCCTCAATCTCAGTCACCTTTTTCACAAGGTACTCTGCACATTGACTTTGTTGTCTTCATAAAATTTGATACCCAAAAGGTTACCCACTAAATAAGTTATCATAGTTCTAAGTTTTGCCTGAGTTTCAAATTTAATATTTGCAATGCCAAAAATAGATAATATTATGTCTCATGAGTAATTAGCATCTTTTATCCACAGATCTTGTAGTGAATATGATGTTGCCAACTGAGTAATTATCTCAGCTTTTGGTGTTATTTCCAAGCAAGAAATACCCTGGTATGTCGATGTCTGATTTATGGTTTGAGGTTGCCCACATCTCTGTGACAGCCACCAGGTCAGTGCTCCCTTCATAGAAACATAGAAACACAGACTTTGATGGCAGACGAGGACCGCTTGGCCCACCTAATCTGCCCATTTCCCTACCTAGAAGATAAGCTGCAGATCCTATTTAACCAACAGCCTATTTATTCCTACCCCCCCCTTCCATGGCTATTGCCTGAAGCTCCAGTATTTTGTTGCCAGAACTCCATTTATTGGTGCACAACATCTTCCAACATTTATCCCTGCCCTCTCTTTTTCATGTTACCCTTGATATGTTTGATTCTGCTCTACTGGTCAGTGGGGGAGGCTGGCAAGGCCTCCTTTGTTTGTGAGATCTTGTGTGTACCTTACCATTCTGACTCTCCTCCTCACTAACTTAAACTAGCTATATGTTGAGCCCACCTTTCTCCCAGTAACCACCTGCCTTCCTTGTTAAGATGTATGCAATCTCTTTCATCAGCCTCCAATACCACCAGGTTGAGTCACAGTCCCTGAGGATATGAAATCCCTCCTCACTGCACCAACCCTTTAGCCATGCGTTGACTTGGAACACATGTAATTGTTCCCTAAGATTCAGCCATAGCTGCAGTAGCACCTTGGAGAAGGTTACTGTTCTTTCTCTTTCCTTTGCTACCTGTCCTTACCCAGAGTAAAGTAGTCTGACTTCACCTGTTCCATGCTCTGCTTGTTCACATAATTCATGCACATATGCACAATTAGAGCTGGCCTTCCATCCCGCTCCCATGAGTTCCACTACATGGTCTGTAAGTCTGTTTGCTGTCACTTCAGTGAAACAGCAGACCTCTACTTTATAACCAATCATGAGACCTAGATCCCTATCTGTGCCCTTGCAATGGAAACCCCCACTACAAGTACCTGTTGTGTGCCCCCTTTAGTGATTTTCCCACCCTCTGGCATGCTCTCCAGTACTGCCTACAAGGTAGGTGTGCTGGTACCCTCTTACCTTGTGGGGGGGTTGGGGTTCCTCTTGTTGCAATATTTATTGATTGATTGAGTTATTGATTTATGTATTCACTCATTCATTCATTTTTACATTTGATTACCGGGTAAGAACAATTGGACCAAAGGCCCTTTTTCAAGGTCAAATGAGCAAACAAATTGGCACACATTAGACAATATATAAAGTGGACAAAATACAGAATGATTTACATACAAAACTTGTACAAAGTTACAATGACTTTGTTCAAACCAGTACTGATGAAGGTGCTTTATAAAAACTTCAATGGTACAGTGTTTACTGAGTGAGTCTGGTAATTTGATCTAGTAATTGGGAGCAGCAATGGAAGAAGTGTGAGATCCTGGTTTGCCACAATACACTATGAGATGAATGTAAATAACTCTGTAGCTTTTACAGTTACTCTACAATGTCAGAATGAGCAAAAAATTCAAATGAAAAAATAGCCCAGTGAAGAAGGAAGCCAAAAGGTAATTTCATTCATGACAAAGGCAATAACCATCTGAGATCAAAATATAAGGAACAATGATAAGTTCATTCTGGTGCAAGGAGAATAAATTGACATGCAGTATGTTATTATAAACAACCATGAAACTTTGAAGCTCCTTAGTACCCAGATCACAAAAATAATTTCAAGCATAGTCAAAAAGGGGCAGCAATGAATCAACACCATTTGTATTTTAAGTTTGAAGAAAAAATTAGTGTTTCATTTAAGGCTGACTAGTTTACATTTGTAGCAGTCCAAGACACCCCAAATACCCTACTGCTTGGCAGATCTGAGTGGTAACTGAGTTAGCTAGGATTTATCAGTTTGACATAGATTACAGGAACTACCATGAGAAACATTGCTCACACAGTATTTCCCGCTCTGTCACTGTCCCATGTAACTGATTTCTTCACTTGGGGTATAGTGGCAAAAGAGGTAGTACATGTTGCTGGCTGCTCCTGTGAAATAAACCAACAGAGAAGAAAGAGTTAAAAAAAGCATGTTATAAAAAAGAGGCATGTTTTACAAAGGGCATGGGAGGGGAAACAGAAAGAAAAGCTTCTGGAAACAGGGGAAGTGCAGAAAACAAGAAGGGGAGGAAAAAATGAACATAAAGGCAGGGACTGAACTTAAACATGGTGACAAAAAACAGCCAAAGGAGTAAGATAATTAAAACAATTAAAAACAATTACTCTACAAGACAAAACAAAACAAAGAAAAAGACATTTTAACAAGAAAGAAGTACACTGTACTACTTTAGGTGAGTGGGAACTAGAAAAAGGAAAGAGGTGCTACAACTGCGGGGTGGGGTGGGGTGCAGAAAAGAAGGGGGAGAAAAAAGTAGGAAAAGAGAAAGTAAAAGCCTATAACTGAAATATAAGGACTATTAACAAAAAATGTTACTTTTATTTAATAAAAAGTTAAGGGTCTGACAGGGGTGCTAGAAAAAAATGAAAAGCTTCTGCATTTGGGTTTAAAGGAGTAAAGACAAGAGATGGAGGAAAAATGAAAGTTAAAGAAAAGCATCTGCAACAGGGAAAGGCAGAAAAGAAGAGGAGGAAAGGCTAAGTGAAAGTAAGTTGGAATGAAATCAATGTTTAAAAAGAGTTAAAACAAAGATTGCTTTATCAGGCATATTAGGGGTGGCAGTAAACAACATAAGTGCCCTGGTGTGGGCAGTAGTTAGAGCCAGTCAATGATAACCAGAGCGTCCTTATTTGGGGTGACCTTTTTAAGTCCAAAAAGTGATACGTTAAAGAAACATAATTAGCAATGCTCTAATCCATGGGCCAGATGGTAGGCTTTGTGCCTTTGAGAGGACAAGGGAGGCACATGTTTTCTATTTAATTACTACCAGCAGCATTAAAACTTGTTAGACTTATATTTTATTAGTTTTCATAAAATAAAAACAATAATTCACTTCCAGAATCTCTCATATAATCAGTGATTTCACAGATGCAATGGCAGGAGTTGATAAATTCCAGAGATAATGTTACCAAATGTGGAAGGAAATGCATATTACAGTGTCTTAATTTATAAGGATGAGCTATTGTTCTGCAAATAATGAGCATGCTCTGTGTATTGAAGAGCTGCACGTAAGACTGCACCGTCCATCAACTGGATTAAATGTCCTCTAATAGACTACAATTGAAGGAGATAAATGTTAGTATGCACTACAGCTCAGATTAACAGACCAGGCCAACAAACGCATATTGATATATATATATATATATATATATATATATATATATATATATATATACACATATAGTATGCTATGAACTAAATAAACAGACAGTACTAAAACAATAATTCTGGTATCTGTATGCAACTCCAGCAAAACGTCCTGCTGAAAGAGTAAAACTTGTCACATTTAAGCTGGTCCATCAAGATCAAAACCTTTGCATGCTCTATCATAGCTTTGCAGAGTCCCAGTCATACCATAACTATTGAATGCTGACTAAGGTCAGGTGCGACAAAGATGATCAAGGCGCTGGGGGACTTATCATATGAGACGAGGCTGAGTGAGTTGAACATGCACTCACTGGAGGAGAGGAGGGACAGGGGGGACATGACTGAAACCTTTAAGTACATGAAAGGAATAAACAAGACAGGTACAGAGGGGCTGTTCAAAGTAAGGGGGGGGAGGGACACCAGTGACCATGATATGAGACTGGAAGGAGGAAGGTTCAGGATGGAGATGAGGAGACTCTTTTTTACAGAGAGGGTGGTGGCTGGGTGGAATGTGTTACCTGCAGAAGTGGTATCCAGTAGAACAGTGGACTGCTTCAAAAGGGGATGGGACAGGACAAAGGGGGGGTCAATGAAGGGGAAGGGTGGAAGGGAGGGGCAGCTGCAGAATAACAGGTGCTAGCTGCACATTTGAGCAGACTTGATAGATCTCTAGGCCTGGCAAATTTTGTATATTCGTATGTTCATAAGGTAATATCCAAATGCTGTTTCAAATAACAAGGGTGGATTGATTGTGGTCTTCTTTTCATAGCCACTGGTGGGAAGGAGCCATTTTAAAAAACATGTTTCAACAAGTGCCAGCTTCAGTCTATCCATAACTGCTAGCAATTTTTAAACACCTAACATTTTAATAGTTAGAAACATATATAGGAACAAACATCAGCTTTCAACAGTCCCAGGAAAATCAACAGTTCAGCTAAAGAATTATGGCCCTTGCCAGACTAGTCCCAAACCTCTTGTAACTCCTCAGTTATTCTCATCTGATTCAGAGTCATTCCCGCAAGCAGCAGATTTCTGGCTGATATGGTAACATGGTACAGTATTACCTTCATCTTTTCTGGGTTGGTGTAGACCATAGGTTCTGCTGCTATAGATAATTTTCAGCATAGCAGATCACCACATGTTGTATACCTAATTTTCTCAGTTGTTGTCTGACCCCATTGAACACCTTCCTCCTCGACCAGATAGAGAAGCTGAGGTTGGGAAGAGGTGCATAAATGTACCTTTTATATTACTATATTGATTTATTTATATTTTATAGAACTACATAAATATATTTATATACCTTTATATAAATAATACATTCTCAGAATATATAAGTGCCCTGGTGTGGGCAGTAGGTACAGTAGGCTCTGCCAGTCAATGGTGATTGGAGCTTCTTTTTCTCAAGTGACTTTTTTTAAGACCAAGCAATGACAAGTTAAAAAAACACAAGTGAAATTGCCTTAGTCCAGGTGGATGCAACCTACAATGGGGACCCAGAATAGAGTAAATGGAAAAAAAGGCAGGAGAGATGAGTAGGAGAATTCTCAAAACAATGTCACAGTAAAGAACCTTTAATAAGTAGTCATTCTGCAGTGGCAGAGATGTTGCACCAAGCACAAAATCCACCATCTCCATCTCAGAACTCTGAGCCCTCCTTATAGTCACAAAGCTTGCCAAAAATTAGGGGATAAAATCCAGCAGCACAAAGAGAATAATAAAGAAAAGCCTGCACAAGATGGAAGGAATCTGTGGCACCTGCCCCTAGCAGAGGCAAGAGTAGCACTAGAGCAGGTACTTGTTGCATTGAAAAAACAAACAAGCTGCAGGTACCACTTGCAGTGGGATTGAAAGAATGGGCACTCATGTTAAAAAAAAATAATTTTTAATGGTGATTCAACAAGCATTATTAGCAATGCCAGCAATGCTGATGATGGCCATGGGAATGATAAACAAGAACTGAAAAAAGCCCTACTATAAATTCTGAAAATGTAAAAAGCACTGTCAATGATAGTGAGTGTGAAAGTGAACCAGATAGTCGGAGTCATTTCCAAACCCAAGATGAGACCAATTCAATTCCAGAGGAGATTCCATAGGAAAAATATGTTCAACATCTTCTGCCTGGCACAAAAACTAAGAGGGCTACATCTGAGATGTTGAATTATTTTTTATCTTGACTGCAGTAATGTATGTCATGTACATGTGTACTGTGTGAAAAGGTTATTAGCAGAAGAAGGGACATTAGCAATTTTGGCACATAAGCTATAATAAGGTAGTTACTATTATCACATCCAAACCTGAGGACAAAGTTGAAGGCAGCAGGAGGAGAGGTAGAAGGTGAGGCAGAGGATCAGCATGCCCATATGAGTGGTGACACAGTCAGAGATTCCCTGTTTCACAGAATTGGCTTATACAGATATTTTGTAAATTCTCAGAAGAAACCAGACAGTGGTGCATCTTGCTCTCAGATTAGCACCTTCTCTTTGTCTGGTTTTGGGTGTCCTCCCTGCAAATCAGGTCAAGATGTTGTTGCATCCTCCCAGGATCACCTTGCAAATGAGCCTGCTCAAGGGTGTAATTTCCTGGCAAAATAAAAATTTAATTGAATTCGATGTATCAATCAAGACAGCTTTTATCTCCTTCAGCTTCACCTACCCCAGTATTCCAAAAACAGTTAAGCATGAGAGAATCATTTGAAATATCTTCCAAATACAATGCAAATCATCCAGTGACACAAACATTTATCAAGGAAATTGCATCAATCATAGCAGTGGATTTTCATCCCTTCTTATGTGTAGAGGCTATTAGTTGTCAGCATGTAATGTACACACTGGAGTTCCCCCTACCAGGTGCCAACTTGGTTCTTTTTTCCTCAATAAGCAATACCAAATATGTACCATGAAATGCATCAACAACTTCATCGTGCTTTAGTGCACGCTTTTGTTCCCAAAATACATATCGCCCTGACATTTGGACAAGTAACCAAACTGCTGACTACATGACAGTGACTGCTCACTGGGTTTCTTTTGCACACTTCTTTGCCTAAGCCTCCAGCCCTACCTGTAGCAGCATCATGCAGGAGCTTTAAAAAAAAAAGGCTGCCCCTGTGTATCACTGCATTTGGGAAAGACCACTGAAGCTCAAGCACACTGTATTAAATGAACTAAATAGACAGTTTCAGGAATTACTGTCCTCTCATGGCCTGTCAGCTAGCTTTGTGGCTTACAACAGTGGTAGTAACAATCTAAAGGGATTGCATCTTGGTGGTTCACAAACATGCCTTGTTTTACTCATTCCCAGAACTTGGAAGTGCATGATTTTCTCAAGAAAGACCGAAAGATACAGAATATGCTTTTACCCCAAAAAATCTGTGGTCATTTTAGCCACTCTGTAGAGGCTATAAGATCTTGCAAGCCCTGCAAATGGAAAACAATCTCCCATACCATCAGCTAATACAAGAAATCATTACATGGTGGAACCCAACATTCTACATGTTACAGAGATTTCTTGAACAGTGTAAAGCATTATACCAGAGTACAGTGAAGCACCAGATCAAAAAAGGGGATGTGGCACTACATTCTTCACAGTGTTCACTCATTACAGTCCATTGCCAGATACAGCAACCAGCCAAGGAAGCCACATGAGAAGTCAACTCAGACAGTGATTCGCTCAGTAAAATATTTTTGTATTTTATGTGTATTGAGGAAGACATCAGAAATACAGAAACAGGGCTTTCAAGGGTAACTTGAGGGGGTCATCTTTGGCTGCTGCAACAGCTGCTGAGCTTGTAGACCAGTTATCTCTAAACCTGGAAATGGATCGTAGATTTGAGAAGATGTAGATGTACAGTATGAACATTATATCCTAGCCACAATGCTGGACCTTGAGTTTAAATGCAACCTAGCATCTTTCTCTCCATATGGTACTGATCTTAACAAAGACAGAGACATTCCAGTTTTGAAAGTTGTAGCTGAACTGAAAAGTCAGAACAATGTGAGAAAGGCAGAGGGACTTTCTATTTATTCTTACCAAATCAGAGCACAAAGAGCATGACATCCCCTAGCACCACAGCAAGAAGATCAAGACATGCATCTCAAGCTGATGATGAAGTTCAACAAAATCATTCTTTCAGTGATTCTGAACAGAAAAAAATAATACCATATGGGCAGACCTCCAGCTCATCATAAAAAAAAAACTCTGCTCCACACCAGAATACAATTCTGCCATCTGAATTAGCCACACCTATGGCAGAAGGGTACTTAATAGATCCAACATAACTACACATCAGCTTTAGCTAGCATTAATTGAAGTTGCCACTCTATACCTAAGCACCAGCTAGTGTGTATGCTTAGACAATGTTTAGTGATGCTGCAACTATTGTTAGTAACTGAAGAACCAGTATGTCACACAACGTTGTTGAAAAACTGACATTTGTTAAAGTCAGTCTAGGGTTGTTTATTGTCTGCTCATACTCAATAATATCAATACATTGCTCCTCTCAAATTGACAATGGCACAGACACTTATTAAAACTGACATGAAAAAAAACTTCCAGCACCTGACATAATATAGATTTGGCGCTAAAACTGTATCATGTTTAGTACCCAAGACATGGGAATGACTGTCCAAACAACTAGATAGTACTGCATTGTTGCCGTTCAAATGCTTTAGGTCCTCTTTGATGACTTTGTGCAACAAACACTGTAGTTGCTATGGCTAAATGATGTTTTTATGCTTCACATTTGTGCTTCATACTTGAATTTAATATCGGAATTTTGTACTGAAACTGAAATGCTGCTTGTAATTCTTCAATTTTGTCTTTGTATGTTACATGTTTGGATACAACTGCAAAAGACATAATATTATCTCAATCTGATATCCAATAAAAGTTGAAAGTTGAAATATGACACATGATGTCATGGAACATAGAATAATGCTCTTTGATTTTGTAAATAAAATATATGGTATGTGTGTACACTGTTGTGCACATTTGCTGTTCTGTTCATTTATTTTCTCATACTTAAAAAATGCAAAAAGAAAAAAAAAAAGAAATAATAACTTGATGGAGAATGGGATTTTTTGTAAGGGGGCCCCTGCTGGCATACTAACACCAAATGCTGGCAAGGGGAAGTCATCACAGCAAAAACAAACATTGAGCAGCAGATGTTCTTTACTAAGGGTGGGAGGATTCCAAATATCTCCATTCCTTATACACGTTATTTTCCAGACCATCACTGTCAGTCAAAGGACAAGTATCTTTTTAAATTAAAGTTGCAACCTCATTTGGAGGAGCACTTTATCTGTCGGCAAAATGTGGGAACCTGTCATGTTGCTTGCTATGGTGCTAGGGGATAGATCTGTTTTACTGCTTAGATCTGGACACATTTGCTTTTTTATTTTTTTTTTTTAACTTAACCTGGCCACTCTCACTTGCGTTTCTTCATTTGGCTTTGCTAACTGTAGTAAATGAATGATATGATTATCCAGGCTCACTTGGTAGTCAGGTTTTATTTTTTTGTATCTTGTACCTAAACCAATATGTCATTGAATATAGCAAATTCCAAATCCAAATTTAAAAGAAAATGGGGGATTAGCAAACCCAACACCAAATCCAAATCTGCCCTGGGTCTGCTCAGCCCTAGTTTCAGTTTATATGGAACCACAAGTTTGGACTGATATTTTTGTAAACCAGCTGAAAATGTGCAGAAAAAAGCTAATGTAGGATCTAAAACAATGCCCAAATATTTACATTGATGAACTTCTTCAATTGTATTGTCTATGTGATCATTTGACATCAAAGGAGGAGTACCATTTAAAATGACCCTGGATCCAAGAAGAAAGAATTTTGCCTTTTTTGTATCAAGGACCATATAATTATTAGTAAACCAGCCACAAATTATATGAAAAATCATTGTTCAAGGATTTAGAAATATCTGAAATAGCAATGCTGATGATTACTAAATCATTCACATGTAGAAGTGTGTCACAATTGGTGCAAATTTTAAGAATGCTAATAACAAAGAGGGTGAACATCAGAAGCCATAAAATGAATCTTTCAGGAACAACCCCCTATCAATGATTCACCACAAACTGTAGAAGAAACAGATCCTTTTCCTACAAATTGTGACCACTCAGAAAAGTAATCCTTCAACCTTGTAAACATGTTATCTAAAAGTCTTTAATTTGACCAGTTGATAAAATAGATTATGATCAATCAAGTAAAATATGTACAGTATGTTATAAATTTGTAAGGTGCTCTTGAGGTGTACAGTATATGTGACATGTAAAAGGTGCAGTTGAGGTGTTCATAGTGCATATACCTCAGGCAAGGTGTACACCTCAGTTCAGTGAGGGACTTTACTTGTTGCCCTGCTGTTATAAACAATAATGTTTGGAATCCATGACACCAGTTTGGCAACAATTATGTCAAACAACATCACAGCAGTGGATTTATGTTGACTGCAAGTTGCAGTTAGCATGAATCCATCAGGTAAACTGCCTTTTTGGGGGCTTGGCCCCACTAACCCCCAATGAGGGGGGCTGTGATCCCTGTAGCCACACATCCTTTAAGATTATCAACTCCAAGTCAAAGTTGATTTGGGATGGGGTGCAATACCCAGTCAAAGCAGTGCCGAGGCCCACGGATACATTACAGTGGCAACAGCGAATTGCTGCTGTAATGTCATTCACTGTGCAATTTTCGCTGTTCAGATGGCATACCTAATCTTTGTTACCCCCTTGTGTATAACCCAAGGCTGTGTTACGTATAGAAGCAAACACTATATCAGCACTCAGTTTTATGCATTTGCACTGTGTTTTGTTCAAACAGAACAAAAAGGAAGTGAAAGAAGAGGGGATGAACCTCTATGGTTTTATTATTATTTAACAATACAGTAAAAACACTAAAAGATTTTAAAGAAATGTTTAAAAACCAAATGCAGAAGAATTTAGCCTTTGATGTAGAGTGTCAAATAAGAGATAAATAAGTAGAAACTGAAAAACTCAAACACAATTTAAAAATGAATTTGTGTTAATTCTGTTTATTGTTAGTCAAACATTTAGAATAGAAAATAATACATGGGAAAGAACTGAAATGCTGGCAAAACACCAAATGCAAATAAAAAAAAATAATTTCATGATCATCGAAATTTTGGCTGAAGTACTTTTTTAATCTGCTTATTGAAGGTGGGTGCGGTTCCCAAATAGCTCCATGAACTAAGTCCCATCTTCATGTTGCAATATATAATGTACAGTTATAGAAACATAGAAACATAGAATTTGATGGCAGATAAGGACCACTTGGCCCACCCAGTCTGCCCATTTCCCTACCTAATGGATAAGCTGCAGATCCTAGTTAACCAGCAGCCTACTTCTTCCTACCCAACCCCCTAGAATTGCATTATGACTGTCCCATGCATTCTTGCATTCCACCACTGTTTTTGACTCCACAACCTCCTCAGGAAGCCTGTTCCATGCATCCACAACCATCTCCATGGGAGGTCATGTGATGCAAGCTGCCTGAAGGCTGTGAATTCTCTGGGCTCCTACTACCCATCTGCTGAAAATCGATTTTAAATCGACTCTAGCCTCCTAAATCAGCAAATAACAGCAATCGAAGTTCTCTCAGTCTCTGCCTTTTGTCTTCATCTGTTTCTCCCGGCATTGCAAAGCTTTACCACAGCAATGGAGGCAGAGATGAAGCAGGCCGCGATGCGGCACACTCCTCCCAACACGCCAGAAAAGCTTCCCAAGAAAGCGAGGAACCAGGCCTCTGGCAACTTGAGTAAATTGGGTGGCACTGCTCCCTTGGTAGTCCCTCTGTCTGAGGAAAGATTTCTCCAGGAGGTATCACCTCTTCGGGAAGTGGTGGAAAGCATCACTTCTGAGCTGAAATCTATTAAAGGTGATCTTACCTCCCAAAAAAGCAGGATGATTGATTCAGAAGCCAGACTTATGTCTCAAGAAAAATGGAGGGGTATAATGGAGCCAGAAATCATTTTACTGAAGCAGCAAGTATGGAAGCTTCAGCTCAAAAATGGAGGATTTGGAAGGGCGCAGTAGGAGGAACAACCTCTTAATTATTGGGTTGCCAGAATTGGAAGAAGGTTCAGATGCCATTGCCTTTCTCCAAAAATTCCTGCATAAATATGTAGGACCCTCACCTCTGAACCCCCAATACCACATTGAAAAGGCCCATCGATCCTTGAGGCCAAGGCCCCCACCGAACTCTCCTCCCCGCCCGATTATTATCAAATTCCTAAGTTTTATTGAGAAACAACATGTCCTCACTAAAACTTGAGAGCTACAATCAATAACCTGGGGAACATCCAAGATAAGAGTCGCTCAAGACCTCCCGATTGAGACCAGGCAGAAAAGAACCGCCTTCCATCCTATTGTTGAAAAGCTAATTGCAGCAGGTATCCGTTTCAGGATGCTCTATCCAGCCAGTCTGAAAGTCACGATTGAAGGCTCTGCATTCATCTACGAGTCCCCTGACCAAGCCATCAAAGACTTAACTTCCAGACTTCCCAACTTGTTCAAAGAGAGATGACCTGAACTCTATGGGATCAGTTGTTACCACAGCTGTGTCTCTTTCTCCCATAATGTTTAGATTGGCATAATACTTACCTGTTTGGTTTTGGTGGGATGGGGTTGGGTTTTGCGGTGTGAGGAGAGGTAGGAAGCTCTTAATTTTTAATTCTGGCAGGCCGCGATCACTCTGATTCCCCCAGCATGGTCCCGGAACCTTTGGGATGGTTTTTTTTCATTCTGGCCGGCCGGATTGGCTGCGGACGAACTTTGGTCCTGCAGCATATCATGTCCCCCAGGGCCTCGTAAAGGTGATGGAATGCCTAGCTTTCTAACGGTGGACGGGGGCAGATACCCCTTGCTTCTCTCCCACACTGGCAACCAGTCTTGTTACTGCAGCAGAACTATGCAGATTACGGTAAGCGACTGGCTAGTACAACTAGTTGGCATGTGTTATATGCCCCATGTATGAGCCGATTGTAGCTGCTAACCTCGTTTGTCTTGCTGTTTGCTTTCTTTTTCTTTTTGACTACAGTAGAGTATGGCTGCCATACTACCATTGTAAGATGGGATGGTGGGGTGCCCGGGGATGCGAAAAGCTCATAGGAAGCTGCCTCATGAGCTTATAAAGGGGGGATATGGCAACCCTGAGGTTAATGACAGAGGATTCAGCTTCATATTTTGCTGACGGACTCATCCAAACAGATCACTCCTTTACCCCTGTAATAATATCATATTCAGCCATTACTGGTTCATGAAACTCCTGGGTCTCGCCATTGAGGTTCTGGTTTCAGGTTCCTGTTGTTTGTTCTTTCATGGTTTGTCTGCCCAAACCTGGAACCACTCTGTACATGGTTGTTTTTTTTTTTCATATGGGGGGGGGGGGTTGTCTCTGGTTTCAGAACATAATCTCTCAATGGTTCTACAATGTTACTTGCTTTTGCTGGACAGTTTCTACACATCAGAGGTTTGAATATTTTTCCCTATATAGTTCAGGCTGGTTTATAGTGGGTCCTAGAGTGTGCTATCCTTATCTCTTAATTCGAAGGTATAACAATCCATGCTTTCTTAATTTAAAGGTTCAGAAATGGCCATGATGTCGATTCAGACAACTTCTTGGAATGTACCGGGGCTCAGAGATAGAGCCAAAAGGATTCAGATCTTTAATCATTGCGATTTACTCAGGATTGATATACTTGTACTTCAGGAAACCTATCTGGTAAATAATGAAAATATCTGGTTACTTAGATCTGGTTTTTCTCGTTTTCTGAGAGAGTGGTTCTGGGGCTAGCAAAGGAGTGGCTGTCCTAATTAAGAACCATGTCTCTTTTCTGGCAGAAGAAGAATTAGCAGACCCAGAGGGCAGACTCATACTGGTCAAAGGTTGTCTCAACAACTGCAATGTTGTACTCGGCTCTGTTTACGGGCCAGTAGGAGGGAGTCCTGAGTTTTTTATGACCCTAGCGGATAAAATCGGCACTCTTCTACCCTCACAACTAATTTTAGGAGGGGATTGGAATGTCCCGCCTAGTCAAATCCTTGACAGATCCCATGAACCAAAGAGACCAACAACTCCAGTTCAAAAAGCCCAATTGGACTTCATGCAGCTCTTGGGCCTTTGCAACCCTTGGCGGCTTACTAACCCCTTACTCTGGTCCTTTTCTTTTTTCTCCCAGGTACTTAACTCATGGTCTAGAATAGACTACATTTTGACCAGTAAGTCACTCCTTTCTGGTCTCCTCCAGTCGGGTATCGAACCGATAGTGCTGTCGGATCATGCCACAGTCTGGGCCAGGGTCTCACCGGATCCCAACTTTCAATGTGACACTATCTGGAAACTCAACACTCAACTTCTCAAGGATGACCAGATGGTCTCCCACATTAAAGAACTCATCTCTAAATTTCTGGATCTTAATAAGAACTCTACCCCAAAGGAGGACTCAATTTGGTGTTCCCTGAAGTGCTGCCTTAGAGTGGAGTTAATCAAATTGGCCTCCTTGAGGAAAAAAAGTAGGCTGGTACAAGCCGCTTCATTGTTGGCCAAAATTAAAGAGATGGAAAGCTCATACTCCCCCTCGTCCCCCTTAGGCTCGCTCGAATCCCTACTAAAAATAAAGAACGATTACGCGGACTTACTTAAAGAAAAGGCTGAATATGCTATTTTAAAAACCCAATCCAAATATATCGATCAAGGCGAAAAGGCCGGTAGGTCATTGGCTCTAAGATTGAGCAAAACAGAGAGCTCGAGACTAATCCCAATGTTGCATACCCCAGAGGGACTAGTTAAAACTACTCCCAGAGAAATCACCCAGATTTTTGAGGAGTTTTACAAAAAACTTTACAGTAGGCATCCCTCTCCAGCATCCCCTTTGGACATTGCGACTTACCTAGAAGATCTTGAACTTCCCCGCCTCCTTCCACATCATAAAAATACACTCGCCTCCTCTATCACCTTGTTTGAGATCGAGGAAGTCATCGCTTCCATCGCTTCTGACAAAGCACTGGGCCCGGATGGCTACCCTTCTAATTTTTACAAACCTTTAGTAAGGAACTAGCCCCCCTTCTCCTTAAGCTCTTTGACTATATGTTTGAAGCTGACACCATTGAGCCTACATTACTGGAAGCCATGATTGTGTTAATCCTTAAGCCAGATAAACCACCCAAAGACCCTGCAAGTTATCGCCCCATCTCTCTCTTAAATTGTGACATGAAGATTCTATCCAAGATCTTAGCCGAGAGGATTAAAAAGATTTGGACCCACCTTCTGAGCCCAGAGCAGGTAGGGTTTGTGCAAGCATGTTTCCCTGCTGACCACCTTAGGACCCTTTCTCATATCTCACATGCAGCCCAATCATTACATACTCCAATGGCTCTAATTTCTCTGGATGCTGAAAACGCGTTTGATAGAGTTAATTGGGATTTTCTATGGGCAACACTAGACAAGATGGATTTCCCAACTTCGTTCATTAGGTGGATCCAGGTTATATACAAATCTCCCTCAGCTAAGATCTATTGTAACGGGGTCTTCTCTTCAGTTTTCCATCTCTTTACTGGTACCATACAAGGCTGTCCCCTCTCCCACTACTTGTTTAATCTGTATTTAGAACCTCTTCTTCTCAATATCAAATGTTCCCCATATATCCAGGGCTGCCCGGTGCAGCAACAGGAGTTGGTCCTTTCTGCTTATGTGGATGACATCCTCCTCCATGTGGCCCACCCCGAAAAGTCATTAACGCACGCTTTCCAGGTGATTACGCAATATGGCGGCCTCTCCTATTACAAATTGAAACTTGCAAAATCAGAAGTGTTCCCTTTGAACTCTCTCACACACAAACACTGTGTTACTAGATTTGGTATGAGATGGTCTCCTAAATCAATTAAGTATCTGGGCATACATTTCACCTGTGACGCAACTTTACTTAAGAAGCTTAATCTGGATGACCTTAAGTCCAACATTCAGTTAGATTTACAAAGATGGTCCAAACTTCCCATTTCCCTTTGGGGCAGGATCAACATTATCAAGATGAACGTCTTACCTGTATCTTTTACCCCCTCAGCTCACTGGGCCCCTGGCTACCCCTTTCATACCTACAATGATTCCACTCCATCTTTTCTCAATTTATCTGGCAAAACAAAACTACCAGATGCTCTTTCTCTAAACTATGCCTTCCAAAAGATAAGTGAGGACTTCGTCTCCCTAGCCTACTATTCTACCACTGGGCAGCCCATCTCTCTAAATTAGGCAGATGGCTCCCAAATAAGGCTGAAGGACCCCTCCCGATCTGGCTCCAGATCAAGAGACGGATACTCCAAGAGGCCAATCTCTGCTCTCCGACTATATTTTTTATTCCCAGGTCCGCACTCCCACCCTCAATCTTGAATCCAACCATCATCACCTCTCTCAAAATTCTCTCTCAGTGCCTTTACTATCTCAAAATCCCCCCCAAAAGAGACATGGCTCAACCCCTCATCCTGAACCCCAATATTCGGTTAGGAGGCTTGATAATTAGCTCAGATTGGCTTCTTCAAATCCGAGAAGCTCTGGTTGAGAACCTATACTCTCAAGACTCTCTTCTTTCTTCTCTGGATATTTTGGCCAAGTTTGGCCTCCCTAACAATAAGATTTTCAAGATATACCAACTGAGACATCTCATTAATGCCAATTTCGGTCCAAAATTCCACTGCTCACAGGTCAGTCCCTTCCTCTGCCAAGTCCAAGACTTAACCTCCAAACCCCATTGCATCTCATCTATATACTCCTACCTGATGGGCCTTAAATATCTGGGCTCACTCTCAGACTCCTGTGTCTGGACCTCCCTCTTACCGGACACCACCCCTAATTGGCCGTGGATTTGGAAAGATTTACACAAATACCACACCCAAGATAGGTTCAGGCTTACTCAATATCACATACTAAACAACATGTACTATACTCTGGTTAAACTGGCTCGATTAGGGGAACTACCTCTTCCCCTATGTTCCAGATGTTTACAATCAGAGGGGAACCAGCTCCACATTTTTTGGCAATGCGAAAAAGTGGCCCCCTTTTGGCGTTCTATTCAGTCCAACCTGGATCCTCTTTTGGGTCTGGACAGTTTTTTCACTGTTGAAATATGCATCCTGGGTATTTATTCTAAAGTCGAGAACCAGGTGCACAGATTCCACATCGCACTAATTTCTATGGTGGTCAAAAGACTGGTCCTCAAGCATTGGACTGACCAATTAACCATAACATATACCGAATGGTTGAAAGATTTATCAACCTGTTTTAACAAGGAGAGATTCGCTGCTAGTTCCCGCAACCGTATGGATTTGTTTCACAAAAAATGGGATAAATTGTACACATTGTATTTGCACCAGTGACCTGTTGGTTCTGTCTCTGAGGCTCTCTTCCCCTATTTACTTTAATATTAATTCTATTGTCTTATGGCATTATGATAATACCACATTATTAATAAAATAAGCACACTTGGGGAGGGTTAGGGTTGGGGGGAAGTGGGTAGTATTAAAGTTATAGGGGATTTTCTTTTCTCCTATTTTATGTCCCATTTACTGTTTTGATGTATAGAGGAGTTGTTTTTCAACCCTATGTATAGCTCTGATCTAAACCTGTGACTTGCTGTAACTTTAAAACTAATAAAGTTAAATTTAAAAAAAAAACCTATTCGTGAAAAAAATATTTCCTCACATTACCTCTGAGCCATCCCTCCTCTATCTTCAAATTGTACCCCCTTGTTCTTGCACACCTCTTTTTCTGAAAGATGCTACTATCTTGGATTTTGTTGATTCCCTTGAGGTACTTGAAAGTTTCTATCATGCCCTCCCTTTCCTCAAGGCTATACATATTAAGCTCCTTAGTCTCTCTTCATATGTCTTCTGGTGTGGATCCTGCACCATTTTAGTTGCCTTCCTCTGGACTGAGCCCATCTTGTCTATGTCTTTGTGGAGACTGGGTCTCTAGAACTGCATGCAGTACTCCAGATGGGGTCTCACCAGCTGTCTGTACAAAGGGATAACAACTTCCTGTTTTCTACTGGTGATGCCTCTCCCTATGCATCCCAGTATTACCCCAGCCCTTCTTACTGCCCTCTCACATTGCTTGCCCACCTTTAGGTCACCTGATATGACTACCCTAAGGTCCCTTTCCATTTTTGTTGTTGTTAGTATCTCATCCCCCATTGTGTACTCATCCCCTGGATTTTTGTTTCCCTGGTGCATTACTTTGCACTTCTTAGCATTGAATCTAAGCTGCCTTACATTTGACCATTCCTCCAACCTTTCCAAGTCCCTTCTCATCCTTTCCACCCCATACGTTTCCTTCCAGTCCCTCTGCAATGTCGCTTATACAGACATTAAAGAGGACCGGTCCTAGTACTGAACCCTGCAGTATCACACTAGTAACCACCCTTTTCTTCAGAGTGGACTCAGTTTACTATTACCCTCTGTGTCCTGTTCTCCATCCAATTCTTTACCCAGGCTACCATCTTGGGATCCACTCCCAGGCTGGCCAACTTGTATATTAATCTTTTGTGTGGGACTGTGCCAAATGCCTTGCTAAAGTCTAGGTAGGCCATGTCAACAGCCCCTCCTTGATCTACTACTTTGGTCACTCAGTCAAAGAAATGTATTAGATTCATCAGACATGACCTTCCCACTGTGAATCCATGCTGCCTTGGGTCCTGTGCCCCTCTGGCCTCTAGGTACTCAACAATTCTTTCCTTCAGAAGTGATTCCATCATTTTCCCATAATACTTCAGAATGTTGGGGAATCTGGAATCCTTCCAAAAGAAAGCTGCACTGTATGGTTTGGCATAGTTTGCAGACCTTAACAGTGTGCATGAGGCCTTGACAATGGATACACAAGGTGTGAGCATTGTCCTTGTAAATCTTTACTTAGTTCATTGCAGTAAATGATGAGATGCAACATGGTGGCCACATTGGGCTGCCGTCACTAACTGCTAGTGAGAAGTTGCAAGGGGGTTTTAATTTTAAACTAAATCTGATTATTTGAATGATTTTTGGGTCAACTGTAAAGATTAAATTTGGTTAAGTTGGATTTTAGCATAGATTGGGAGCATAGTTAGGGGAAAAGTGAGACAGAGTAGGAGATTAGGTTTCTTGTTTTAGTGGATTGAGTACTTGCAAGCAGTTGAGAGTTAAGAGCAGAAATAGAATAAAGCTGCTCTGAGATACAAGCTTTTACCTGCAATAGTGGGAGCTTCGGACATCTGGCACAAGGAGTGGAGTCAGTGGAACTTAAAAGTAGCATTGGCCATGGAGGAACGTTGGACCATTCACCTTGCCAGGAGGATTCCTGAGCCATTGCAGTCTGGATGGTGAGGCACCAACCACAGGCCCACGGAGCTGGAGGTGTGGAGAATGGCCAGAGAGGGAAAGGAGTGGAATGAGAACTGGATCAAAATCTGGACTTTGGTGCACAGTGTCTACATCCCGAATCTACCAGGAAGTTTGTGGTGGAGACTGCCATTGAATTTTGCATGTCTTGTTCTGGGGGGACTGCGGACCACTTGTGGAGTTAGCAGAGTTTGATGGTGGACTTGGCAGATTCTACATGCTTAGATCAGACCATAGTCTCTCTGGGCAAGTACTGTAACACTGCTATTGCAAGTGGACTCTACCAGGAGTGGAACCAGGTGGGAGAGGGCTAATAGATCTGCTGAACTAGAGTGGAGTCTGGACTGCTCTATAAAATATCTGTTGTCAGATAAAGCCACAGAGGGTGATTTTTTAATTTAACTTTTTTGGAACTCTATGCCATGAAAGGGCTGTGTGAGAACTGAACTGTTGGATTACTTGTTGCAGTTTTGGGGGTGAGAGCCACTTGTTCAACATTAAAGTCAGAGACTCTTTTGTGGACTTTAGAAATCATTTTAGTGAGCTCCTTGCTTGAAATACCTTATGTAACTTCTTGCTTTTTGGACCCCCCCTTATTACAAATTTTACTTTGTTTAATTTGGGATTGGGGGGTTGGGAGTTGTATGTATGTGTGTGTGTGTGTGTGTGTGTGTGTGTGTGTGTGTGTGTGTGTGTGTGTGCATGTGTGTGTTTGAGTATATGGATGTACGAGCATAAACATATTTTAAATTGTTAAGTTAAATTATTGATAGATTAGTTCCTGGTGAGGTTAGCTTTTGCTTGGGGTGTGTTTAGCTGTTAGCATGTGTTGGTCAGCTGCCCCTTCGAGAAGGTGCTATTTCCCCTCTAGGCTCTGTATCCTGTGCCCTTTTGACTGCCTCCCATTACCATCTGAATCCTATAGAAGATGTAGGGCACTGGGTATAGTCTGTAGGAGAAGAAAGAGAGGGGCAACGAGGCCCATGATGGGGAATATGGCTAGGGGTTGGATTGAGGTGGTGGGACTGAGGAAGCACCCTGGGGTGAAATGGACTCAGGAAAGGGGCCCTCTTTGCCTTGTGCCCATAGCCAAGAATTCCATGGTTAGTAGACAGATAACCGGTCCAGCCTCATCTACCCATCCTTCTCGGGTGGTGCTATTCAATGCCAAATCAATTAAAAACAAGACTATTATTGCCAATATTGTTTCATCATATGATCTGGCTTGCATTACCGAGACCTGACTGGATGAAAATGCCACTCCAGTATTAGAATCGGCAGTTCCGACTCTGTACTCGGTAGTGCACTGCCTGCCCAAGAAAGGATCGTGGGGGTGGGTGGGTGTGTGGCAATTTGTTTTAAATCTGACTTGAGCCCCACAGCTTTTCTAGTGGGAACGACGAGGTCCTATGAGTGTGTAGCTGTACAAGGAATTGCACGTCTGAGTTGCAGGATCCTTCTCATCTACCATCCTCTAGGAAATGAGAAGAAATTCCTGCAGGAAGTCACAGACTTTGTCGTCAAGTTGATGTTGGAGTCGCCCAGATGGATAATTCTGGGTGACTTCAATACCTGGAATGATGATAAACTCTCACAATTTGGACAAGGCTTCCTCCAACTAATGTGTTTGTTGGGCCTAACACAGGTTGTTACCTCTGCAACCCATATACACTGCAACTCTTTGGACCTTGTCTTCTCACTGGGACTCGAGATCATGGATCTCATGGTGGAACCGGTCATATGTTCGGACCACCATACTGTGAGGATTTCCTTTGAGACTCCCTCAAAAAGACCCTCTCCTATAGAGATGGTCCAGTACTGCACTTTAAGGGGTTTAATCCCACAGGGTCTGATGGTGGTGCAGGACCTATCAGGTTTGATAGGTGCTTGACATGAGCAGGAGGAGCAGGTTATGACCTATAATAGGGTTGTGACTGAAGTTCTCAACTCGATTGCACCTGTCCATGTTCGACCCCTCACTTCACACCAGGGATCCGCTTGGTACGATGGGACTCTCAGGGAGTTGAAGATGAGGGATCAAAGGTTTGAGCAACGTTGGCAGAGATCCCAGTCTGGTGATGATGAGCTTATATTTATGTCTCATTATTGGGATTATTAATCAGCAATCTCCCATAAGAATGCAGAGTTCATGTCCAGAGAGATTTTCGCAACAACCAACAGGCCAGTTCAGCTTCTCCAGACTGTCGAAAGGCTTTGCAATCCTGCCTGTCTTTAGTCTGGGAGAGCATTTTCATAAAAAAGGTGTGATGAGTTTGCTCTGTTCTTTGCTGACAAGGTCATCCCCATCAGGTCGGAGATCCAGTCAATGCCCTCTACTGGGGTATGCAGTGATGGGCTGGAGGTCATGGGCCTTTGATCTGTCTGATTCGACTTTGACTAGGTGATGGTCGTGGTTGTGGTGAGGGTCACTGAGGAGTTGAGGCCAACCTGCTGTAGTTTAAACTTGGGCCCAACGTGCCTTTTAGTGGGCTGTGTTGAGTTCATTGGCCCAGTCTTAGCCAGGAGAGTCTGGTGTTCCCTAGTGACAGGGGTCTTTCCTGGGCCCCTGAAGAAGGTGATTGTAAGACCACGAATACAGAAACCATCACTGGACCTGGACTGCCTGGCCAACTACAGACCAGTCTCTAACAATACCTTCGTGGGAAAGGTTATTAAGAAAGTGGTTGCCCTTCACCTGGAGACCCATTTGTCAACTTCCAACATTTATGACCCTCTCCATTCAGATTTCAGGAAGAGGCACAGCACTGAAACTGCCCTGGTGGAGGTCTTTAGTTTTTAATGATCTCCTGGTGGTGAGGGGTAAAGGAAGTTATTTCATTTTTATCCTTCTCAATCTCTTGGCAGCATTTGTCACCGTGGACCATGGGGTGTTGTTGGAGTGCCTTTAGGTTAGTTGTGGACTGGCTGGTACAGTTCCCAGCTGGTTTCAGTCTTTCCTTAATGGGACAAAGCAATGGGTGGTGTTGGGTTTTTTTCCTCAGCATCCCTGCCCTTCCCATGTGGGGGTCTAGCAGGGCTCCATTCTTTCCCCCATGTTGTTTGCACTTCTTATGCTACCACTAGGGGACATTATAAGATAGTATGGACTGAGTTTTCACTGCTATGCAGATGATACTCTGCTATACCTGTCTTTTGCTTCTGAGCAACAGGAGGCAATCTCAGTGTTTAATCAGTGCCTCGCTGGGATCCAGGACAGGATGAGGGCCAACTGGCTGAGGCTGAACCTCAATAAGACTGAAGTACTAGTGGTGGAATCTGGTTGCCCGGGGGCAAGTGGGCAATCTGGTCAAGTCTTCAGGCTTAGGCTTGCGGATTCCCAGTTGCTCACTTCAACTGGGGAGAGAAATCTTGGTATGGTTCTGGACTGCGGTTTGACACTTAAGTCTCAGGTGTCAGCAGTAGTTTGGAGCACCTTTTATCATTTTTATCAGTTTGGTAAAGACTTCCTCCAGTTGATGAATTCACTGGGCTTCTCACAGGTGATTACCTCTGTGACCCATAGGCACAGTCATTGCTTGGACCTTGTCTTCCTTCAGATTTGAAGACCTCTGATTTGGTGGTGAAGCCAGTCATCTGGTCAGACCATCACACTATAAATTTCAATTTCCAGGTCCCCCATATAGGCCTACCCCTACTGAGATGGTCCGGTACCGCCCTTTAAGGGGTTTATCCCCCGATGGCCTATTGGCGGTGCTGGACCTATCGGGGCTGCCGAGGGATAGCGGTGACCCAGATGCCCTAGTCTGGTGTTATAATGATGCTGTGACTGGGGCTCTGGATTGTCTGCTGTCCATGCTCATCCCCTTACCCAGCGCCCTCGGTCCCCTTGGTTTTTGATGGGACCTTGAGGGAACTGAGGAAAGTGGGATGAAGGCTGGTGTGTTGCTGGTGGAAATCAGGCCTGGATGCCGACAGACTTAGATTGCTAGCCCATTATAAGGACTATCAATGGGCTAGTTCCCATAAGAAGGCAGAGTTCCTGTCCAGGGAGATTGCCATGGCACAAAATCGACCGGCTCAGCTCTTCTGAACTTTAGACAGACTGCACAGTCCAGTCTGTCTGTAGTCTCAGAGAGCATAGTTGCAAAGACAGTGCAATGAATTTGCTTGCTTTTTCACCGATAAGGTTGCTGACATCAGGTCTGAGATCCGCATGGGATGCCCCAATGAAGCAGATGGTGATTGGTGGGAGGTTGCAGCTCCTCGGTTTGTCTGGTCTGACTTTAGCAGGCCGGCGATCAGGGATGTCATGAAGATTATCCAGTCTTTGCAGCTGACCTGCTGTGGTTTGGACCCTGGCCCAATGCACCTCCTTGTTGGGTGTGTTGAGACCATCGGCCCTGTCCTTGCTGAGATAGTCTGGTGTTGATTAGATTCTGGGGTGTTTCCAGACACCCTGAAGGAAGCAGTAGTGGTACCCCTTCTTAAGAAGCCATCTCTTGATCCAGACTGTCTTGCTAACTACAGATCCATCTCTAACCTTCCCTTTATGGGTAAGATTATTGAGAAGGTGGTCACACTGCAGCTAGAGGATCATTTGACCATCCACAACATCTATGATCCTCTCCAGTCCAGTTTTCCGAAACAGCATAGTACCAAGACGGCCCTTGTTCGGGTTCTTGATAATCTCCTAAAAGCAAGAGATCAGAGGAGCCATTCCATCTTGGATCTTCTTGATCTTTCAGTGGCACTTGACACTATGGACCATGGGGTATTGGTCGGACACCTGTGGTCAGTCTGTGGACTGTCTGGTACAGTCCTCAGATGGTTTCATTCTTTCCTCACTGGCAGGTTTCTGAGCATTGTCTGTGGGATCTACTCCTCTAACAAGTTCTCCCTGACATGTGGGGTTCTACAGGGCTCTCTACTGTCCCCCATGTTGTTTTCAGTATCCATGCTGCTGCTGGGAGACTTTGTAAGGTGGTATGGGCTAAGCTTTCACTGCTATGCAGATGATACTCAGCTGTACCTGTCCTTTGTGCCAGATCGGGGGGAGTTGTCTCGAGTTTTAAAGACTACCTTTCCGAGACTGAGGACTGGATGAGTGCCAGTTGGCTGAGGTTGAATCTGGACAAGACTGAGGTTTTGGTGGTGGACCCAGGCCATCGGGTAGAGGGGCTATCGGAGGGACGAGCCTCAGGGCATTGGCTCGGTGGTCACCAGCTGACGATCTCTGAACGGGTGAGGGATCTGGGTGTGATTCTTGATGATGGACTGGCACTTAAATACCAGATGTCGTCCAATCTCAAAACTGCCTTTTACCATATAAGGAATGTAGCCCAGATCAAGCACCTAGTTCTGCCTGATGACCTACCAGTTTTGGTTCACACCTTTGTAACCTCATGCCTTGATTACTGTAATGCCCTGTATCTAGGGCTACCAGGGGTTGATATCTGCCACTTGCAGCTGGTGCAGAACGCAGCAGCTAGGCTGTTGACTGGGCTACCACATAGATGTCATGTCACACCAGTGCTGCACGATCTGCACTGGCTGCCTCTTCAGTGGCGGATCACCATTAAGGTCAGTTTACTGACCTATTAGGCCCTACATGGACAGGGACTGAGTTATCTGCAAGATCTTCCTTATCCCTACTGGCCCTCCCGGCTGCTTCGCTCCACCAACGAGGGATTGCTAGATATTCCTAGGGTCTGTTTAAAGTCATCTGGGGCCTGAGTGTTTGAATTTGTGGCCCTGTGGAATTTTCTACATTGTTGGATTCGACAATGCCTGACAGTGGAGAGTTTTAAATCTGCATTAAAAATTCACTTATTTATTCTGGCATTACCTGCTTTTATTTGATCTGCTACAGCTCTTTTTATATGGGGAGTTGTTTCCATGGATTTTATGCTTATGTACTAACACTATGGTTTTGGAATAGCACTATTTTTTTTAAATAAATGTTGATTGATTGATTGATTGATTGATTGATTGATTGATCATCTGAGAAACATTGTCAAGATTAGACATTTCATACCCCCGGGTGATCTACCATCACTGGTTCATGCTTTCATGACCTCGTGGCTTGATTACTGCAATGTCCTCTACCTGGGGGTATCAGGGATTGATCCTCACTGTCTGCAGCTAGTGCAGAATGCTGCAGCTAGTTGTTGACCAGTCTGTTGAGATCATGTCACATTATACCTGTGCTGTGCTATCTGCACTGGCTGCCTATTAGATGGTGGATCACCTTCACGGTACTAAAAATATAAGTAGAGAGAATGTTGCTAGAACCAGATACAATCACAGTGAAGGCTACTAAATCTAATATCTTGAAGGAGCAGGACACGAAGCTGTAAATTCTGTAATGCTAATATTTATTTAATGTGCACACATTTACAGCAACACCCTTGTAGGCTGCCCCCTTCTACAGCAATACCAATGTGGGTCCTAACGCGTTTCATGCCACTTAGCGCTTAATCATAGGAATCACATCTCCAGCATCAAACACCATAAATACACAGGATTTAAAATGACAGAACCAATAAAACATAGTACAAATCAAAAAAGTGCAGATAAGAAACAGTGCAAATAATAAACATTTTTCTCATCATAATTGTGTCAGCTGTAGACACGGGCCCAGATATTCAAAAGGGTTGCACATGGCGCAACAGTGTTGCACCATGCACAACCCATTGATGCGCCCTGGCACGATATTCAAAAGGGAAAAGTGCGCCGCACAAATCCCGATGCACTGGAGCGCATCAGTAATGTATGCAGGCACAGGTAGGGGGGGCATGCCTATGCATAACCTGCACAGCCCAATATTCATCCCAGGATGTGCAGAGTCATGCATGCACAACCCCTACCTGCGCCTGCACAAAGTTAAGCCAAAAAAAAAAGGAACAAGTGATGGCCACCCACAGGTGAACTGCCACATTGCAGGGCGCAACACGGCAGCTGAATGAATTCATTCACATATTTGGACTGAGTAGTATGGTATGGGCTGCACGCCCATTGGCTCATGCTGTGAACCAATGGGTGGGCCCACCGAGCTGCTCAGTCGGTGGGCGGGGCGCAGTAGCAGGCTGCCGCCTGCCAGCGGACGGGGGAGGGGCAGTGGGGCCCAGTGGCGGGTGGGGAGGGGGTACACTAGTCCACCAGGGTAGTAGGAGTATTTTATGAGTTACAGATGCCCGCGATCGGGCAGCAATGGGATCCACTGGACCACCTGGGATATTGGACGTGGGGGGGGTTATATTACTGATGCCCGCGATCGGGCACATAGAGGTCCACTGGACCACCAGGGATATAGGACGGGGGCTTATTGTTATAAACAAATGCCTGCAATCGGGCACATAGTGGTCCACTGGACCACCAAGGATATTGGACAAGGGGGATTTTCTTTTAGATGAATGCCCGCGATTGGGCTGCAGGGGGCATCAGTCCCCAACGTCTGCTGCTTGGCAGGGCGCCAGGCGCAAGTCGTTGGGGATCGGTGCACCTGCATGTTAATGGCATGCAAATGGGGCCATAATGAGATGCAAATGGATCCCCGTGCACCTTGCATAAATTATGGCCCTATTTGCATGTTCCCTTTTGAATATCGTGGGTGTTGTGCATGGCTCAATGGCACTTGCGCTAGCGCATCTCCATGCTCCACTCTGGCCACTTGCACTGGTGCAGTGCCACTGCACCATGCACAGTGAGGGTGGCCTGGGTGCGATATTCAAAGCTGCTGTGCCATAGTGCAGCTCCATTGAATATCGCCCAGGCCACACCCCTGCGCAACAAAGTTGAGCTGCGCCCAGGCTTGTGCCACAGCCTGGCGCAGTTTGAATATCCGGGCCACAATTTCTTGCTCATGATAAACATATGAATTATTAATTAGTACATAATTCACTACTCCCTCTATTTATAGAGCAATATATGAGAGGACTATATCATATTTAATGTTAGAATTTTACCACTATTCATTAAGAGCACCAATGTCCTCCTCCAAAAGTAAAACTGGGAATTCATATTTGACAATAGTCATGGAATCCACATTTTTACAGTTCTCCTCCTCTCTTCTATTAAAAAAAGAGCACAATCCAAAGTTACGGGTAAACTTATGGCAGTCTATAATATCTCAAAAAGTTTAAATCTCTGTTGTGGAACAAACAACAGTCCCTTGTACAAAAGATATAACTCAGTCTCTGATAGATCTCTTGAGGAAATGTTAACCACATTGTCTACTGGTAACTTCTTTGCATATTCCCTCTCATATTCCAGCCTCTTCTGCCTTTGTTCCAATGATTGCCTCCTCCTCCTCCTCCTCTTCCAGCCCCCCTCCTAATTTTTGGCACCTGAATAGTGTTGATCCATTGACTATGTCTCGGTCCCTCTGGGGTCCTGCCTTGAGAGGTTCCCTCCTGAATTTCTTCTTCACCTAAATAAATTTCTTCCCCACTGCTCAGTTCCTCACTATATCTTCTTTTCTGTGATTTCCCCACATTTTTTAAGATTGATTTAGTAGGTGTTCTTCCTTGTGGTCTGGAGTTAGAATTGAAGCTCGCTCTTTTCCCCCATTCAATTATGGTCTTATTAGCATAGTCATTAGTGTGTCTCTCAAATTTTGACTGCTTTATAGCTTATATCGTTCTGTCATAATTGCTCAAATTGATTTTAAAATGTTCACAGAGCTCCTCATACAGGGGATGATTATTATATTGTGTTAGTAAAGCTTCTTTGACTTTTGTTTCTTCTTCTGTTTCTGATTGTATAACTGCATTTTCCTTTAGAATTAAATCTATGTGCTGTCTGCTAGCTTCATGGCTAATGTTTTGCAAATAGTTAGAAAGCCTTCTCATTATAGGCCAAAGGAATTTTTTTTCAAAATTCTCAGGCCCCTTGGAATACGATTTACTTCAAGATATGCATTGAGCGAAACCCTTTCCCAATATAGCCTCTTTGCTCTAAAGGCTACCCTTTCAAACTGATGAAACAATTGCTTGATGTCAGTAGTTCTTACCTCCATATTCTGTGTACTTTTCAGTAACTCAGTAAACGTGTTGGAGCTTGTATCCGTATGTGAAAATATCAGGTCTTTAAAGGAGGGAGATTTTTCCGTATCTGGACCTCGAGTATTGCCAGCTTTTCTGTTCGCATCCGATTGTATTCCTGACGCCATTCAAACTCAAGCACTTCTTATTTGTTACTCTAGGAGTAGGACTCTTTACCTGCAGTTCCTACCTGCAGTGGACCCTAATATTAGGTATACTTGTTTTTGTGCAATGCTTTGAGTTGAATAATTTTGGCAGATGGCCACGGAAGTCACCTGGTGGATTTTCTGCTTTGCTCCCTGAGGGAACTTCTTTATTTCTCTATTTAGGCCAGATTAAGCCTGCAATGGTGGGATTTAGTCCCATAGTACTGGGTTTGAAAGTGAAGAGAATTGTGGGAATTTTTTTTCTGTGGAAAAGCTCAGTCTCTATAGACTTAAGCATGGTTACACTAGCAGTTGGCATAGAAATCCCATTATACTGGGGTGCAGTAGGGACATGGGACTGCATGCACAGTGGGATGCTCTTTTGATAGCACCTCAATGGGATGGGTTTGCTGGCAGCTTATGTGTTCCTAATTTGAGTCTGCTGAGTGGTTATCCCTGGGTAATCTTCCTACATAGTAGCCCCAAGAGTAGGACCCTAACTGTGACTGGCCCAAAATATGTTGGCTAAGTGTCAGGCCTGTGTGAGGGTGGGAAAAAGTTTCTCAGTGAGATGACTGGTGGATGCCATGGACTGGCTCTCTCATGAGAGTCAAACCAGGTCCTATCAGATGGCAAATTGCTGCAAAATAAGAACTATAGCTAATCATATATAGAAATGGGTAATAATACATGTTTATATTATGATTATTATGATTAGTTTATCTATTTCTCTGATGACTTCAATGCTAGACTGTGTAGGAAAGTGTTGGTGGAATATCTATCATGTGGAAAAGCAGATGATTAATAATTTTTTTTAATAACTGAACTACAGTATGTACACAGTATGACTACAATAATTTAAACTGGATATTGTTAGCAGAAGTGCTTATATTTTAGTATGTCTGTATTTTAGCATATTGTAATGGCATTTAGCTGAACAATAAAACCATACTTGACGTGACTCACCTTCAAGGTTGACTTGCTGACCTATAAAGCCCTACACAGTCAGAGACTCAGCTATCTGCAAGACCTCCTTCAGCCCTACTGCCCCACTTGTCCCCTCTGGTCAGCCAACAAGAGATTTTTAGAGGTCCCAAGGGTACATTTGGCAACATCTAGTGCTCATGCTTTTTTCTATATGGCACCAACCCTCTGGAACTCTTTCCCTCATACAATGAGAGAGCTTACTACTGTAGAAGCCTTCAGGAAGGAACCGAAGCATTTTTATTTAGGCAAGCTTTTCAGCATGATTAGAGCTAGCTGCACTATACAGTATGAATCACCAGGATAGTTTTACCAAGGTTTTTATTGTTGACATGCTTTTTTAATTTGTTTCTGTCTCACTTGTAAAATGCCTTGATTTGTAATGAGAAAGTGCACTTTATTAAATAAAATTTGATTGACTAATTGAGGATTGATTTACTTTACTGCAATGATACATATGGAAATGTGGTTCCTTGACTTTTGTCAGTGTCATAAACAAATTTTAATAAATAAAAGAAAGTAGTTACCAAACATACTGCCAAGTACTCAATGAGTTTTAGTGACGTTCCTCTTGCCATCTAATTAGTGGTTGATGATGGGAGAAGAACTGAAGCTTGATGGAGCTGCCCACATTGCATTGGCAGTGAGGACATGAGTCAACATGGGCAGCCCCAGCTTTAAAAGTCTCTGGGTGGTCCTAACACCTATAACTTACAGAACTAATTGTGTGGCTCAATTGAGGGAGATGTTCTTGAAGAAGATGCTGTATTACAGCCACGGATGTGGTGAAGATACTAAAACAGACATACTGAATAATGGTTAAAATAACTGGGAAAGGCTGGCTGTCATGGCTGGAGTTCAAGAAGTTGCAGCTGCTGGCTGGAGCCAGGTGAAATTAATAAAAAAATGCATTCAGAGGAGCTGCAGGGCAAAGGTTGCAAGTGGCTTTGTTATGAACAGTCAAAAACAAATTTAGAAAACATAAGCAAAATAGAGCAGTATGACAAAAGTAGGACATACAGTTGAGTCAGAACACTGGAAACACACTGTAGGTTAGCACAGGAGTCAAATTATTACAGCAAGGCAGTATGAGTAGTTGCCTTAGAGAAAAGCAGAAAGCACAAGGCAGAGTCAAACAAGGCAGACTGACAAAATACTAACCTAGAGCACTGCATGAGGCACAGACCAAATAGAACTGATGGCTAAAAACAAACAGAAATGCCCAAAATTCCAGGAGAAAACCAGGAAACATGGGGGATGGGGGTTGCTGAGCCTTCAGCTACAGTGCACATGTGGAGCTTTTGAATGAAGCTGAAGGAAACTGGTTTATATGGCCCAGGAAGGGGGCATCATTGGTTGTTCCTGCTCATGAAACCTCAGGTTTAGCCTTTTCACTGTAAGAAACAAAGTGTCAGTAATTTTGAGATTACATGGCTGTGATAATGACAGTGGCTTTTCTAAAGTGTATTAGCTTAAAATTGTCTGTAATGATTTAAAAGACTACTGTATGTGGAATGGCAAAAGTAGGTACTGTGTTTAACATCAATGTGCTTAGCACCAACATCTTATAAACTATCTTACAGGTGACAGAAGCCTGCACGTCACTGTAGGAGACACTTTGTGTTAGGCAAATTCCCCTGTGGCATACATCATCCCTCCCTCCCAGTTGGGTAGGTATAACCCTAGCCTGATAGCACTGAAGCCATGCTGCTATAATTGCAGATAGGTCAGAGGCATTCCAGCATAAAGGAAGTTATCTGCAGTTGTCTGATGTTGGGGGTGTATGCAATATGTAAGGGGCACCCTGCCATGAATGGTATATACCACCAGGCACAGAACACACACTGTTTTAGAGCCTCCCTGATCTGGGAACACAACATAACTTACTAGCTTTCCTCCTTGCCATGGAGTGCTCAGATAGCACAGGTGGGCAAGGCGTTATCTTTTTTTTATCTACCATGTAAGAGGATAGGGTCATTCTAATAACTGTACTACCATGTGCTGCAGCCTACTGCTCCCCTCCCTTGGAGTAGGGGATCCAAGTGGCTGTGTACTCAGACTTCCCACTGAAAGCCTGATTTCATGGACATGGTTTAATATAATTCCATGCTGCTGTACGCAGATGCAGTCCAGGACTGAGAATCTGATGAAGTTGCACACTGGATTGGGTGCAGACCTACCTGGACAAGATGTGTGTAAATCAAGTGTAATCACCCCTTTTATTTATTTAGTTTGTTGACCGGGTAAGTGCACTAGACAAATCCTGCCTATTTTCTGGCACGACCTGGGGAAGGGGGATACAGATGAATGCCAACTGACCTTGAACCAGATTAAGCTGTTGGTGGTATTTTTAGTGAATGAGGGAAATTTGGCCAGGACACCGGTGAAATTCCCCTACTCTTTTCGATAAGTGCCATGGGATCTTTAACATCCACCTGAACTACCACCAATCCAGGCAGTTGGGACCTCGGTTTAATATCTCATCTGAAAGACGGCACCTCAGAAGTGCAGCACCCCTCTCATGCTGCACTACAGTGTCAGTACTGGGATATTAACCCAAGTGCCAGATGTGGGAACTGAACCCACTGCCCACTGATCTCCCGGCCTCAGAGGCAAGTGTGCTACCTACTGAGCCACTGACACTATTACTTTATCATGAATTGAGCCAAACAAAATTATTGTGATGTTGTTTTGGTTACATAGTATGCTGAGATCTGATAAGGGAGTTGCATCTATTGTTTCCTTGGGCAGTCGATAAGGTTGACAGTTATAAATATCTTGGTTTATGGATAAATCAATCCTTGCAGGGCCATGATGACAGTATGATTAATATATTGGGTTAAAATGTGGCTTTCTTCATAGGAGAAAAACACACCATGTTATCAGATGTTAAAGACTGTATTGTTAATGATCAGTCCAGTACAAGAAAATGCTGATTTTATTTATGATTTAACTTTAGATATTCTGCTAAATAATCATCAAGAGGGATATAATAAACTTTCAAGGCATGCTGTGGCTTACGCAAAAGATTTTTATCATTGTGGCTGTGTCATTATTTCCAACACTTTAATAGTTTAGAGAAAGACGTTTGCCAGGATTACCCTTTATTCCCCCAATTCATGTTAGGTAGCAGTCTACAGTATTTATTCTAATTGTCTGAACTATAAAACTCCATGCATGAGACTGATGTTAAGGATGAGTATGGTGACCATCATTTCAAGGTCTCAAACTATTATTGGACCTTTTAGTACTATAGCTTTGGGCCATTGTATGAAACTACTTAAAAAACTGTTTGAGGGTAAAATATCCTTTTCTCATATGAGCTGAATAATTTGTATCTGTTAATGAGTAATTAACATGAAAGAAACCAAAGAATAATATCGGATTTTTGGAAGTACAGTATAGGTACAGTGGTAGCCAGTGAAATGATACAGAAAATCCTGATAGATCATAATTCATCACAGGACCTCTCCATTCATTTCAGTGTATTTCTATAATATTTTCCAGCATATCCAGATACATTATATACTGTAGTACATCTTACAAATGGCTACCACTGCAGCTGTCCCTGTACATCCTAAAACCATATTTAAAAGATGAAAATGAATGTGCACAAACTACTTAAATCCTTACATTTTCAGAAGAGATATGCAGGAGAAAATGTGGAAATGAACTCTTACAGTATACAGTATGTAAAGGAAAGTGAAGTGCTCTTATGTGGTTTTATATAGCATTTGTTGTATGCATCGATTCCCAAAGTATTCTACAAGACATAAGCCTTTGACAGCAGTTAATACAGTAGGTAGTAGCAGACATTGCAGTAGTGGTATTTATTTCTATCTGGTGCACTTCCCCATGGGTCCAGGGCAGCGTTACAATAAAAAAAAAAAACACAATCAATAACCCACAGCATAAACAAATAAATACATAATAACCACCTTATTCCATTAAAACTCACATAAAACATCCTGAAACATAAAATACACTAAAACGTATTGAAACTACAGTATTGCACATATGCATTATTCTCCAAATACTTGTTGAAATAAATAAACTTGAGCCCCTTTTTAAAAGGTAAGCATAGACAGGCTGATGGAGATTGAGGGAGGCTATTGAAAGCTCAGGAAAGTTAAGAAAACAAAATGAAAATGTAAGAGACAGCAGGGTTAATACCAGAAAATAAAATACCTTGCTCAAGGTCACACATAAAAACAGAATTTATCAGCAGAATGGGATTCCTATGTGATCTTTGTCGACCCTCCCATCTCCCTGCATCTTTTTTAATATACCCCTATGATTATCCCATGCATGTTTGAAACCCCCCACTGTTCTATACTCCACCATTTCTGCTGGCAGTCAGTTCCAGACATCTACCAACCTTTCAGTGAAGAAATATTTCTTTACATCTCTCTCTTGAACTCCCCCTAGCTTCATCACATGTCCCCTTCTCCTGGTGCTCTTTCTCATTTGAGACTCCCTCCTGTACCCTGTTCACCCCCTCAAGGTACTCATATTTCTCTATCATGTCACCTCTCCCTTTTCTTTTATAGTGAACATTTCTTGATCAGCTATTACAAACAAAACAAATAAATAGGGTTTGCCCTCTCTGTACATTGGAGAGCAATTGTCTTTGCATTGCCTTGTACTGGAAATCTTTTATTTTTAGGAGTAAAGAAATGTTAATGGCACTGTATTATTGTTTGGACATTTGGACATTTATTTATTATTTTTTAATGGTGTGTATGAGTTCATCCCAGTATGGGTAATGCTGTGCATGATACTCAGGGTCCCATTAAAATGTAAATATCATCATAGCAGGGCCACCTTGAAGGCCCAGCAGCAGTGCATTACACTGTTATTCAGGTAACCCTGGTTTGGGAGCAAACTTGTGCTGCCACATCTAGAAGCAGGCCAGATTACACCAGCTGCCACTTGGCAGTGCACTGCAGTTGGGAGGGAAGGTGTGGGACACCCAGTACCATTTAGACTCCTGTTGTGGGTCAGGGGAGCTTGCTCCTTCTACAGATGTCATTGCATGCATAGAATGTCATCAAAATGCTCTGCACACACACTTGGATAGGGTGGAGGACAGGGAAACAAGCAGGGGATAAAATTCCAGGACCATCTACATGACAACAGGTTGTCATGTCCTATCACCTGTGACACTGGATCCTGTCCACCGGGTGGATGGCCTGGGGGGGGCCTTCCCCACATAGTCCATTCCCAGAGAACAGGAAACCATGGAAGCCATGGGGTGGCAACTGGATCCCTTGGGATGGGGGAAGGCCAAGGCCTGAACATTATGTATCCCTGAGACCAGGGTGTGTGTATATATATATATATATATATATATATATATATATATATATATATATATACATCTATATGCATTAAATACATGTTTGGGGGGGGAAGCTTTATGGAAAAAATAAAAATATATCATTGTAGCACCCTCCCTATGGTCAAAGCACACCTGCACTCCTAGCAGTGAAGGGGCTTTCACACTGTATGTGACTGGGAAATTGTGCCCTTTATTTACATTTTGTCATTAATGACCCACCTCCCACAAATCGCCTACTGGTTCCTTTAGGTCAAGGTACCTCAGTAGTTGTCATTTTGTTTTTATTTTAATTACCCCCCCCCCCACCTCATGTATAGTGTGAAGAAGGGACTGCTGTACTGGTTGTTTGGTCTCTTCTGTGTTTCTCTTGTGAACCTTTTCGTGTGTTTTATCTGAAGCCGAATGAGTTCATGTTTGTTCTGGTAACATCAGGGTTTAATCATTTGGCTAGATTTAGTGAAACATTGTTGTCACAGTGGGAAGGTCTGGAATAAGAAAGAAAAATCTCAACTAAAAGCCACAGCTCCTGTCAAAAGACATTGATGGACAGTTTTCTTCTTTTCAGGTTTCAGTTACTACAACAAAAGAAAACAAGCATTTGTCAATACCGAATGCTGTCTTGCTGGTTTTGGCATTGGAAGTGCAGCAATGAAGTATAGAACCAACATCAATCCCACCCCACCCTGCAGAGAGTGACAGGCATTGGGGTGTGTGTTTGAGTCGCTGGCCATAATGCTCATGCTATTTCACTTCACCCTACCATGCAGAGTCTGACAAGTGCTGCGTTGTGCCTTGGGGTCATCTGGCCTTATGCTGATCCCATTTCTTAAGTAAGTATGTTGAGATGGGTGCAGCATAGGAGAATGGGTTGAAACTTGGGGCTGAAGAGTCCAAGGCACACCTTGATGCCTGTCAGTGGCTGCAGGGTGGAGGACCAATGGCATGAGCAGTATAGCAGACAATCCAAAGACACACCCCTGATGCCTGTTAGTCTGTACAGGGTGAGATGTAATGGTTAGAAATCCTAACGCCCTAGGCGTGCGTTGGTATTTGCACTCCAAATTTTAAAACATGGCCTTTTTGTGACCCCACCTCATGAAAGCATTTGGGACCTCTGTTCATGAACAGAGCCCCTGTGATTTTGCTAATCTGTCTCAAACTTTGATTTCCCACAGTCACCGTGCTATTCTGTACCACATGAAAATGTCAGCTGCACCATTTATAAGGAGGTGTGAAGAGGTGGTAATGTGGGAAATCTGGAGTGAAGATATTAAACATTCTCGAAGTTACTAGCGTGCGTGAGAACTGCACATCGCACACTCATAACACAGTCATTTAGTGGAATTATTTCACCAAATTTTTAACATAGCCATTTTGGGATCTCTGCTCATGAATAGTGGCACTATGATTATCTTAATGTACCCAAACGTTGATTTCCCACAGCAACCGTGTGATTGTGCGCCAGATGTGCAAAACTACATTTCGGGCAGGATGTGACAAATGACGAGGGTGCGTGAAAACTGCTCAACACATACTCATAGCAAAGCCATTTAATGGACTTTCATCATCAGATTTTCATCACAGGCATTTTAGGATGTCTGCTCATGGACAGCATCACTGCGATTTTCTTATTCTCGACAGAACACTGATTTCCCACAGCTACCACTCTATTCTGCACCGGAAGTGTGAAAACACATTTCAGGCAGGATGTGAAAAATGACAGTTGTACTGTTCATAAGCAGGTGCGGAAAAATGGCAATGCTGAAAATCTGGAGTGAAAATATTACAGATTTGCGAAATTATAAGTGTGCGTGGAAACTGCACAATGCACACTTGTAAAACAGTCATTTAATGGACTTTCAGCACCAAATTTTCAACATAGGCTTTCTAGGATCTCTGCTTATGAACAGTGTCACTGTAATTTGCATACTCTGTCCCAAACAGTGATTTCCCACAGCATTCAAGCTATTCTGTGCCGGAAGTGCAAAAACACATTTCGGCCAGGATGTGAAAAATGACAGCTGTACTGTTCATAAGGACGTGTGGAAAAATGCCAATGTTGAAAATCTAGAGTGAAAATCTTACAGATTAGCAAAGTTAAGAGCGTGCGTGGAAACTGCACAACTCACGCTTGTAAAACAGTCATTTTTTTTATTTTTTTTCACCAAATTTGCAACATAGACCTTTTGAGAGGCCACCTCATGAACAGTGGCACTGTCATTTCATTAATCAGTCCTGAAGGGTGATTCCATGCAGTGACCACAAAATCACCTTTTGGGAATGAATAATGCCATGACAGTAACTGAATTCGTTAGAAGGGGTTCCAATAACCCCATGTTGAAAATTTGGTGGCAAAATTTCAAAAAATGCCTGAGATATGCATCAAAGTTGAAAAAACCTTATTTATGTCATTATACAGCTTACCGGCATTTCTCCAGTTCATGGTGGACTTTGAAGAGTGCAGACGTGTTCCCGGTCCACAGAAGATTATCGCGCCAGGCTCCGGAGGTAAGTATGAGGTGGGGGGGGTAAGGAGGTGGGGCACACAGTAGGTGGGCATGGGTTGGGGGAGGAGGCTGCAGACTGCAAGGGACCATCTCTACTTTACTGGAAAAGGAAAAAAAACATCGCAGGAAGGTTTTTTATTTTTACAGGTACATTTGACACGCTGGGGTGGGCTCCCATCATGTCACCTGTGTGTTTTTTTGTCTGGGGGGGACTGGAGAAGATGGGGATTGAGCACTCCATCGGCAAATAAAAAAGAATGTTTGTGGGGGATGATGCTGACAGGGGTTAGGCTTTCCTGTTGGCAAATGAACTGGGAAGGGGAGTGTCACCTGCGGGGTTTTTTTCAGGGGGACTGGAGCCAACAGGGATTGGGTACCCCATTGGCAAATAAAAAAGAGTGTTGGGGGGGATGATGCCGATGGGGATTGGGCTCCCCCATTGGCAGAGGAACTGGGGGGGGCATGATGATGCCAACTGGGGGATTGGGCACCCCCCCAAGTCAGCTTTTCTGGGGATTGTGTGAGTCGGATGGCACAGTCGCTGCCTTGTCACACTGAAACTTTCACTGGGAAAAGCATGCCCTGCAATGAGGTGAAGCTCCCTCATTGTAATGGCTAAAACCCTTTCAAGGTGGTGGACATGCTTTGGCACTGTTGTTATAGACAGAGTGCAATCTAATTTGTGCCACGGAGCCCAGCCCCAAGAAGCAGTGGCGCCACAGGCCTCAACAGGACTGCACCTCCAAAACCTGCTATTCCGAAGTTACCACAACATGTTTCTTGTGCAGGTGCAAGACAACATGAAAAAGACTACAAGGAATTTTTCTTTCACAGGTGCAAGAGTGACAATTGGGATTGGGCACCCCAGTGTCACAGATGTATGTTGGCCCTGGGGATAGACAACTGAGTGTGTACTGCACACATGAAATGGGTGGAGGGTGCACTACATGGGGGAGTGATTGCATTACAGATGCCCACTCACAGAGCAGATCAGTACAATGATCAGTGAGGTGGATAATGCCATGGCTCAGCTGCTTGCTAGGTGGTGTCATGCAGATGAAAGCATCAAACCACTCTCTCATAGGAGTGGATCAGTCCTTTCAACTACAAGAAGTTTCTGCCCTGCAAGCACAGTACGGTGTCTTGGTCAGCCTCACTGATCATTAGCTTGTCACTGACAAGCCCAGTGCTGCATGAACTCCATTGTACCCGACAATGACAAACCTCTGAAATGCCATTCTTGTAACAAAATGTTTGCTGCACATGTGCATACTTAAACATAAACATGTATGTCACAAGATGAACATGAATGCCAGTGAGTACCTACGTGCACAGCAAAAGTTTGTACCCAAGTGATCCCGGTGTCTCAGCAGCATCTCACAGCTCACTTATTTGGACACTTGCACTCATCCTCAGTATCTAACCTATCACTACTTTTATTTATGTCTGTGTAGAGACAAAGACACATATGTGTGTGTGTGTGTGTGTGTGTGTGTGCAAGCCCATGCTGATGTTATTGTACATGCACACACGGGGAGTAAGTGGCATGCTGAGAATGTATTTAGAGCTATGTATTCTAACCATGTGCTGCTTCTGCAACAGCAGAACTGGAAGTTGCTGATGGGATAACATATTTATTTGAAATGGTTCTATCCTGGGGAAAAAAACACAGCTGTAAGCATCTAATTTCTTGGTGTGTCCTGAGGTGAGGATACATTAGGCATTTAGTATACTCAAAGGTAAGCAAACTAAAGAGTCAGTTTACAGGAAGACCATTGTGTAGGCTCCAAAAAAGGATGCTAGGGGAGAATAGATGTCCAACTTGTTTAGATTCTGTGCCTTTCTCTACAAACCTCACAAATACATTGCAAGACTTTTTACACTGTACTGTAAAGTACAGTATATGCATGCGGTTTAGAGAGAGGCACAGAAAGCAAACAAACAGATGATGGTACATAGGAGACTTACAGTGAAAAAGGTCAGCAGATCTGAATGATATGGGCACAAATCTAAATATACTACAGGATATTTATTATTATATATTATATAATATTAATTAAAGATTATTATATAACGCAGGATTGAACAAGATAAAGTAAAATATCTCCAAAAAGAGTACAAGAGATTGCAGTTAAATTTTAGTACACACTTCAGATATTATTTAAAATAATTAGACATACAAAAATGCACTAGAGAATCTTTCTTTGTTTCAGAGCAAATGTGTGGGTTGCTGACAAAGCAAGGCCATGTGACTGAGCCATCTAGAGATAATATAGGGTTGCCTACACAAATCTGGGGTCAGCTACAACCTGTTTTTTTTTTTTGGTGGGGGATAGGCAAAGCTATACTGTTTCTGGCAAATCCAAAATAGCATGCTCAAACCTTTTAAATTGTTTCACATACTAGAATTCACATTCTTCTAAGGGTTGCTGCTGGGTAGTGGCAAACAACAAACAATCCAAAAGTACCAGCGCACACCCCTCCCCCAACAGCATATCATATTTAAACTTTCCACTGCCAAACTTGGCTATATTTACTTTTCGCTCCTTGTGAGGAGTGGGTCCTCTTAGTTTCAGTCTGGAATTTCAATTTGAGTATGCTAAATCACCAACATCAAGGTGGGACCCTTGATTTAGTCCCTAACTTTCCAATTCCTCAATGGTTAATGTATCTAATTGGCTCCTTTTATACACTGTGTTCCAATCAAGGATTTTACACAGGTATTCAAAGGGAGCAAACTAAAAAGGAGCACCACAGACTCCTGAAACTCAAACAAATCCAAACTAGCATGCTCAAACCTTTTAAGTTGTTTCACACTAGAATTCACATTTCTTCTAAGGGGTGCTGCTGGATAGTGGCAAACAACAAACAATCCAAAAGTACCAGCATGGTGCCCAACCTCTGTGTAGGCACTAGACACCCCCCAACAGTGTGGGACACTGGGGAGCCCACCTCCAGTGTCCCAAAATATATTAGTACAGTATATATATACATATAAATATATATATATATATTCAAATCTAAAATGTTTTTGCTGACTTTGGGGTGCCCAATCTCTGTTCTGGCATTCTGAATCCACCCCCCCAGCACTGTGGGACACTGGTGATCCCACTCCTAGTGTCCCCAAATAATTGTTTAACTTGTAGTAAAAAAGAAAACTGTCCTCTGACTTCTTTTTTTAATCCTGTGAAAAAGAAAACAGTCCCTTGTTGTCTCCCCATCCCGACCCTCCCACTGAGCAACCCACCACTCTACACCCCCTCCTTGCCCTACATTTACCACTGGAGATCTTCTGTGATGTTCTGTGGACCGGCATACATTTGCACTTTTTAAAGCCAAACTGCAAACTGAAGAATCAAGGTAAGTGCCATATAATGGCTGTCAATGGTGTTCTGAACTTATGTTGATATTTTGGCCATTTGTCAGTATTTGTTTCACTAAATTTTCAGCATGGGCTTCCTGGGACCCCACCTCATGAACACTGTCACTGTTGTTTGGTTAATTGGACCTATAAGGTGATTTCATGGTCGCTGTGCAAAATCACCTTTCATGACTGATTAACAAAATGACAGTGCCAGTGTTCATGAGTGTAGTCTAAAAGCTATGTAAGCAATTAAATACCAATAAACGCTCAAGTTACATGTGATCGTTGAGATATTTTTTCTATGCACGCTCGTAACTTTGGTAATTTTTTATATTTTCACTCCAAATTTTCAACATTGCCATTTTTTCATACTACCTCATGGACAGTACAAATATCATTTTTGTATCCTGCACAAAATGTGTTTTTGTGACTGTGACTCAGAATGGCGTGATCACTGTGAGAAATCACCTTTTGGGACCAACAAACAAAATGACAGTGCCTGTGTTTATGAGACAGGATTCCAAAAAGGCCATGTTGAAAATTTGGTGAAAAGATTCCTAAAAATGCCACAGTTACAAGCATCCATTGAATTTAATCTATGCACGCACATAACTTTGATACTTTTCAGTATTTTGCTGCCAAATTTTCAACATAGCCATTTTTTACACCACCTTGTGAACAATACAGCTGTAATTTTTCACATCCTACTGAAATGTGTTTTTGCACCTGTGGGGCAGAATGGTGTTGCAGTTGTGCATAATTATGTTCTGACTTGCATTGCACAGTTTCTCTGTACCTGGGTATATGAGGTGGGGTAATAAGATGGCTGTGCTGAAATATTGGTCACTGTTGTTCAATACATGGAAGTGCAAGGCCCAGAGGGTCCTGTGCTTCCACACCTACAAACATATGCCCATATATGGAGGGATTTGAGCATGGGGTCTGGAGGACACTGTGCTCCAACAGTAAAATCAGGATATTATTATGCTATCTCAAAAAATAAGGAAGTTCATTGCAAAAAACTCCATTAATGCATCAGTTAGGGTTCCTATTATAGCAATAAAAGTATGGAAATTCAGTGTTAGGGTTTCCAACCCTATCACCACCCATCCCCCACCCTCCACATACCTATAGGTGTTGGGGTGTGCCTTCGGGTCATCAGGCCTAACCCTCACCCCATTCTCCTATTCTGTACCATCTCAGCTTCCTTACACATGGAATGGGGTGAGAGTTAGGCCTGACAACCACAAGGCACACCCCGATGCTGGTTGGTATATGGAGGGTGGGGTAGTAGGGTTTGGAACCCTAACACTGAATTTCCATACTTTTGTTGCTTTAATAGGAACCCTTACTGATGCATTAACAGAGTTTTTTTTGCAATGAACATACATCCCACCTGGGCATCAGCAAGTGGGGCTTGAAGCCTTTACTGACCTCTACACCCAGGCAAGTCAGAATAAGGAGACCATTGTGCTTGGAGACTTTAACTCCAACTTGCTTGCCAGCTCTAGCGCTGCACACAGAGATCTGGTATCTGTACTCTGTCTAACGCAGATGATCAAGAACTGCACCCGTATAAATTACCACACAGGCTCAGGTACCCCTGATTAACTGGGTGCTGAAAACACACCCAGAGTGACTAAATGATGTCAGAGTACTCCTTGACACCCTCAGTGATGATTCACCTATCCTATGTGAGTGGTCGACTAAACAGACCAAGCCCCCCTAAGAATGGTGAGAAACAGAGTAATTAAAAATAGTGCAATGGAAGACTTTAGGAAACACCTCAAAGGAATAGACTGGAGCTTCCTTGATTCATGACCCTCTGATGATACAGCTCTACAGCTCTTCCTCAACCACTTCAATGATGCAGTGGATAAGTTTGCCCCGTATTGTAAGAAGCTGACTAAAGGCTGCAGCATGGACTGGGTCACTCTGCAACTTCTTGCTTGATGCGGCATTGGAATCTACTCTGGCACAGGGCTAGGACATCTGGGACTGCAACGATGTCCAAAACTACAAGATGGCCCAAAACAAGTGCACTTGGGCAATCCGACAGGCAAAGGCTATATACCACAGGAACCGTCAATCTCAATGCTGGGGTGACGGAAAGAAATTTTCGACCTCTTTAAAAAAACCTCACTGGAAATGATGACAGATCCCACCCCATGCTTTACCACAACAATGACATAATACTAGATGCTGACATTTTGGCCAGTATTTTCAACAAAGCATTTACGGATTACAGTGCTTTCCTCCCCCCAAAACTGGCTACATACCAGGATGGAAATCCGACCTCTGACCACTCGCCCCCTCCTTCCAAATCTAGGATCTGCCCAACCTTTTACTTCAGATGGGTAACAATCAAAGAAACAAGGAAATACCTTACTAGAGTCCATGGCGAAACAAGGATAGGTGGTGATGGTATAGACATGAAACTGATCTCTATCACCTGTTCCAAGGTCATCAGACTCATCAACAAGCTTTTCAACCTGTCCTTCCACCTGGCTACTTTCCCCTCCATTTGGAAAACCTCCCTGGTCACACCTGTTCACAAAGGGGGTGATCGGTCACTGGTTTTGAATTACAGACCCATCTCAATTCTCTCACCTCTCTCCAAAGCACTAGAAAGGATCATAGCCATCCAACTCACAGATCACCTGCACAAATATGACCTCCACTCCCCCAACCGTATGCCTTTCGCAAACTACACAGTACTATCACTGCCCTAATTAACTTCACTGGATAAGCACATGAGACACGCAACCAGGGGCAGCTGGTTGGGGCAATCTTCATAGACCTAACTAAGGCCTTTGACCTTGTGGATCACTAACTGCTGCTCTACAGGCTAAGTGGTCTAGGGCTGTCCCCAGTCAAGGTCCAGTGGTTCTCCAGCTATTTATCCAGGAGATCTCAGAAAGTCAAAATTAACGGTGCCATTTCCAGAACCTGCGAGTTCTCAGTAAAGGTCCCCAAGGGGTCCATACTGGGCCCACTCTTATTCAGCCTCTTTGTGAACCACCACCCTGATGCCTGTCTCTCATCTGAAATCCTGCTTTATGCAGATGACACAGTGGCATTCTCTTGAAACTCCTGCCAAGAAGCACTTACTAGGGAGTTTCAGCACGACTTTAACACACTACAGGAATGGTTCAAGGACAGCATGCTGGTGCTCAACAGTAAAAAGACCAAGACAATGCTCTTTGTCAGATGACAAAAAAAGAGATCAACTGTACCCCTCTCAATTACCTGCAACTCTCACACCACTATGAAGCAGGTATCCTCATTCTGATATCTTCAATCAATCAATCACTTTATTTAACCAAGCATAAACACCATTGAGCAAGCTCATTTTCAGGGCAGTCCTGGGCATTAATACAATACAGTACACTTCATAAGATTACAATTACGGTGGACAGTGGTGCAAAAAAAAAAAAAAAAAAACATTGTGAAGGTGCCGGTCAAAATGGGCCTATACATACCGGTCAACATAATTAACATGTAAAGGTACATAATGATAAGCTTTACTGGAATGAGAAGAGACAACACTCCCATATAGTCTCCTCTAAGTAAAAGCTCATACCTAAATGATAAAAAATAGGAGGTATTAAGGAATAGGGTAGAAATTGGGGTGAAAGAGTAGGCAGCCAAGAGGAAGGCCAGAATAGGTAAAAGGTAGAGAATAGGCAGGGTCATCTTGGATTAAGGGAACTAGGCTTATAGGTCCTAGGTTTCTGTTGTTAGGAATGTGGGGTGGATGAGATACTTATGCGTAGGATTTGAGAGTGGCACCCGAGGCTTAGAGGTCATAGGCATCTGAATTAGTTGCATGATTCCTTCAGATAATCCATTAATAGAGCTTTGAATGTGAACATGCTTGGAAGTGAGGATAATTTTAATGAGTCTTGCATAGTGCTCCAAAGTGATGGAAGTGAGAAGTTAATTACTGCCGAGCCAAGGGTAGTTTTCACTCTAGGAATCTGGAAGCAGATTATGGAGAAGCATCTCAGGCCATAGGAACCTTTAGCCCATTTGAAGAGGTTTGAGATGTATGCAAGGAGGTTATCAGATAATGCTCTAAAAAACTAGAGGAAAGCATTCCTTTTTCTCCTAGTTGAGAGTGAGGTCCATCCCAAAACCTTGTATAGACGACAGTGATGTGTACCACAAGGTAGATTTAGGATAAATCTTAAAGCCCGGTGGTAAAGGGTGTCCAGTTTGTTTAGCATCGTTGATGGGCAATGACTGTAAAGGAAGTCAGCGTAATCCAGTGTAGGTAGGAATGTAGTTTGTACTAGTCTCATTCTGGCTTCTAACGTAAGTAAGTGTTTAATGCAATAGAATAAACCTAATTGCTGTCTAAGTTTCTTCAAGGTTTCATTTAAGTGGCACAGAAAGTTGAGCTTGTTATCCAGCCAGAACCCTAGGTATTTAAAGGTATCAACTACTTCAAGGGGTTCATCTAAGAATGTTCGGATCTGTGTGATATGTGGACATCCGGAAGTAGACTTTGGTGAGAGAATCATTGCTTTAGTCTTTTTGGCATTGAGAAGGAGCTTATGAGTGATAAGGTTGTACTGGAGGGTGACAAAGTCTTTCTGTAAGTACTCATGGGCCAAATCCAAGGATGAATTTGTGGTATAGAGTACAGTATCATCTGCGAATAAGTGCACATTGGCTGTGCCCAGCTGCAAGTCCAGATTATTGATGTATATTGCAAAGAGGACAGGGCCCAGGATGGAGCCTTGTGGGACTCCTTGTAACAAGGATTTTTGTGAGGACAGATCTCCTATGGCTTTGACTTGTTGTAACCTATTGGTTCGGTAGCTGGTGAACCATTTAATTGCAGAACTATCAAGGCCGATGTTACTCAGTGCAGTAAGCATGATGGTATGATCCACAGTATCGAAGGCCTTACTTAGATCAAGGAAGAGGGCAAATACATGCTTCTTAGAGTCCAAGGCCATTTGCCAGTCTGTAGTTACTTTGGCAAGAGTCAATACTGTACTTGGTTTGGCTCTGAAGCCAGACTGAGCCAAGTTTAGCAACTTTTGTGAATCCAAATGTTCTCTAAGTTGGATGTTGACAATTTTTTCAAGTAATTTAGAGAGTACGGATAGTATAGAAATAGACCGGTAATTGTTCAGATCACTTGCATCCCCAGTCTTGAATAATGGTAGGATGTGGGCAGTTTTACACGAGACAGGTAGCTCACCTTGAATCAGAGAGGTGTTGAATAAGTGTGTAATGGGGGCGGTCAGATAGGTATGGCCAAGTTTTAAGAAGTAAGGTTCAATATTATCTGCACCCGCACACTTTTTTGTATCGAGAGAACGAAGGAGGTCCTCCACTTGCTTGAACGTAATTGTGAGGAAGCTGAAGGGGGTGGGATGCGTTTGGTTATGGTTGTGGTTATCAGTGAAGCCAACAGTGTAGTCTCTTGCCGGGCTAATTTTGCTGATAGGTGAGGTGTCAAAGGCAAGCCCTGAGGTGGCAAAGTGATTATTAAACTTCTCTAGTAGATCAGCTTTGTCTATATAGGTGGTACCATCAGACAGAATTTTGTTTGGAAGGGATGTTGCAGTGGACTGACCTTCAACTTCTTTGAGGATGTTCCAAAATTTGGAGGAGTTGTTTTTATTGTCTTCTAGTTCTTTTTGGAAGTACCTAGCTTTTTCTGACCTAATAAGCTTGGTACAAGCATTCCTAGTGGTACAGAATGCTAACCAATCAGCCTCCAGGTGGGATTTCCTCACTTTTTTCCACCAGTAGTCCCTATCCCTAAGTGCTTTCTTCAGGATGGGAAAGAACCAGCCAGGAGTTTTATTTTTTGATTTGATCAGACTTAATGGGGTGTGTTTGTCTATTAGCCCCAGTAAGAGGCTATGAAAGATGTTAAATGCCTTGTTAAAGGTGGGGGCTAGATAGAAATCCTGCCAAAGAATGTTGCTTCGATCTTTCAGGATAGTGTACTGGCAGAACTTTTTCAGGCATCTTTTCAGTTTGAATTTGGAGGCCGTTTTTATTTGGGAAGGATGTCTGATGCAGGCAGTAGTGCAATGGTTGCTTATATCATTGAAGAATACTCCAGTATGCAAGATATTGTGAGGTTTGTTTACTAGCATTAGGTCCAGGAGGGTGCTTCGCTCAGGGTTTTATCTGTTAGGTCTGGTTATAGCAGCCGCCATTTGTAACAGACCATTAACATCGCATAGATCCTTCAATTTCTTAGAGCTGTCATCATTCCAATTTAGATTGAAATTCCCCATTAGAATACACTCAGTATTAGCAGAGTCAAGAGGTTTTGAAGGTGTGGTAGAAGTGCCCAGTCACCAGATGGCGGTCAGTAGCATGCTGCCATAAGGAATGATTTCTCACTGGAAAGTGATAATTTTAGAGCCAGGCATTCAAATTCTTTAGCCTTTGAGGTACAGTCAAAGACTGTGACTGTGAATTTGCTTTTCACACATATTGCAACCCTTCCCCCTCTAGTCGGTCTATCACAGTGGTAGATGATATATCTGGGTACGCTGATAGATTTGTCCAGGGTCGAGGGTGTGAGCCAGGAATCAGTTATCACAAAAAAATCAGGAGATGCATGTAGAGCCCAGGTCTGTATAGAGTCAATCTTCTTTAGCAAACTACAGACATTGATATGGAGAAAGCTAATCCCTTTATATTGAGGGAGGTCCGCAGGGGCGTCCAGAGAAATAGGTGGGCCTAGGTTAATTCAACATTTCCCGAACAGAGTAGGAGAATCAGTAGTAGTTTTTTAAGGTGGTGTCTTAGCCTGCTAAATAGTCTTTGGTTACTCCTTCTAGCGTACAGTAGTTTAGCGGTGGCTGTATTAAGGGCAGGATTGCTATTTACTAGGGATAAAACATAGAGAACTGATAGGGCCGATACTATCCTTGGGAATTGCACGTGTTCTATAGTTATGGCCTGGTGGGAGGAGTGGCATGACCATAGAGGAGACGTCCCTGATGTAGGATGCCATGGTCTAACGTGGAAGGCTATATCTTGGTGGATGATAGAGGAGGGAAACTGGCCTTTGTCCAAGTTGCAAAGTGAAATTTTGGGTAGAGCATAACTTAGTAATATAAGGTAACTATAGAGAAGGATAGGCGCAGATGGCATTCTTAACGTGGAGATATTTCCTTTTATCAGTAATAAATACAGGATGTGTAACAGTTCCTTGAGAGGGCCATGGAAATGAGTGGTTCCTGTGGGAGGATGGGGGACCAGTGAAAATTAAGTCCTAGCTGGTATCAGTGAGCTAGAAAGCTGGGGCAGGGTTTATGTGTATTTAATCAGGACCTGGGGGGTGCAAGGGCAAAATAATTGGTTGCTAGGGCTCCCTTCCTGGAGGTAATCAGTCCCTGAGGGCAAGTCCATACCTGCATTTCTGTGAAGGGCTGGTGGCTTCACACCTGGACTGCGGGTGGCAGTCTGGCAGGTCGGGTTCATCAGAGAACCGTGGCTGTGGCTCTCAGACTACCTGGAAGAAGAAGGCAGAAGAGAATTAAATAAGAAAGTCAGAAGGGGGTGGGCTGTTCCTGGAACTAAAAAAAAGTGCAGACTGGCTTAAACAGGGAGGCTGTTGCAGACCAAAATGTTAGGCAAGGTGCCTCCAGGTCTGAGTGAGCAATAACAGGGCTATTTAAGACACAATACTAGTGTAAAAAGGTGAAGGGGGGTTCAAAGGCCTGAGCTGAGATCACTGCTGGTCTTATGAGGAACACAATACAGGCATTTACATTAAATCAGAAAACTTCAGCTATAAAATACAAACAAGACAGTTTTAACAGAAAACATAATCTAGTACAATATAATCCAACATTAACAGTGGAGAGCTATATGGAGCCAATCGGAGTGCTCCTGGGGCTGACTGTAGCCAGTGGGCCACAGCAGTAAAAGACTCTGGATTTAAAATCATGTAAAGAAAGCAAAAATTGGCAGCTAGGGCTCCCTTCCTGGTGGTAATCAGTCCCAGAGGGCAAGTCCGTACCTGTGTTTCTGTGAGGGGCTGGTGGCTTCACACCTGGACCGTGGGTGGCAGTCTGGCAGGTCGGGTTCATCAGAGAACCACAGCTGTGGCTCTCAGACTACCTGCATTTCTGTGAGGGGCTGGTGGCTTCACACCTGTATTACGGGTGGCAGTCTGGCAGGTTGGGTTCATCAGAGAACCATGGCTGTGGCTCTCAGACTACCTGTGTTTCTGTGAGGGGCTGGTGGCTTCACACCTGGACTGTGGGTGGCAGTCTGGCAGGTCGGGTTCATCAGAGAACCATGGCTGTGGCCTCACAATAGATGAGTCCTTGTCATTTGATGAACATATATGCAATATTATGACTGCAAACAATAGGAAACTATGGGCCCTATTCAGGCTTCAGTTCTGCCTTACTCCCAAGGCCACGACACAGGCAGTCAGAAGTACAATCCTACCTCTCCTGGACTATGGAAATGTTGTCTATGAGGCTGCCACTGATACAAGCCTGCTCAAAGTGCTTACCTCACTAAATAAAGCCTGTAGATTTGTGCTAGGTACCGATCGCCTAACACATACATGCAACCTTTACATAAAGAATGAATGGCTCCCACTTGCTGACCACATTAAAGAATACCTAAACAACATTTTGACAACAAACTACTCAAAAATTTGACTTTATAGGGGAGTAAAGGAAAGGCTGTTGTATTCATTAATGCTAAAACTACATATATGTTATTTACCTAAATGCTGTTCCAAAGCATTTGAAAAATGTAAAATCAGCCTTCCAACTTAAAAAAAAAACTGCCTTACCTGCATCCAAAAATGGCTGCCAAATGTGTTACGTGATGACTTCATTGGAGCCAGACTCAGAGAGCTTTATGGCTCTCTATAATGCTGACTAGTTCTTTTTTCTCTTTGTGTAAAATTGTTTCACCAAAATGGTCAAAACCATGTGCATTATTTTGATCAATACACGTTAGGCTATGGTTCTGTTCATTTTGTTTACTTTAACATGCTGAAGTTGTGTTTTATTCCAACCGACTTTCTCTTTGGCAAACCACAGTGCAGTACAAATCTTAAATAACCTGGTGGTCTAGTGGTTATGGTGAATCCAGAATGTTACAATGGGGGTGATGGGGTGGTGTGCATACTTGATATGCACTTTTTAACATTTTTATTAAACCTTTATATTGTCTGCTATTATTCTTTTTTGGTACATTTTTGGTAGAACCTACACATGTAATCTGTAGTTTTGAATGTAAAAATATCCACAATCAGTAAATCAGACTTCTTCAACAAAGTGAAATTCAGTAGCAGCAAGCAATCAAGTAAGTTACATTGGGTGGGAGGGTGCATCTGAACCCTTCAACAGCTCCTAGATCCACCACTTGTTTGTAACAAAGTTCTTGTGTAGCCCAATGCCAGAGTTGATACTTTCTCAGAAATCAAAAATATGCTTGTCTTGTCTTCTTTTTCCATTGGAAATAATAATAATAATAAGAAGAATAAGAATCAGCATTATATAGTGCTTTTCATACACTTTGTATACCAAAGTGCTTTACAAGCAATGCTAGACTGGTATTGAAGTGACTGAACATGTAGTGGCAGCCATTTCACACATTAATACCCACACACAGCCTTGGACAATTACATGAACTGGTTTTATGGGAAGGGGAAAGTTGGCCAGGACAATGGGGTCAGGTAGTGATCATGGTGCTGGCAGCCCCACATCTTATATCACACAGTGATCTGCTCATATTTCTCCCCTCCTGTCTTTCACTTCCCTGAATATAGCAGTACCTTGCAGAAGTGGCCTTCTCAGTCCCTCTCTGGTATTTATTCTTCACTCCTTCTCTCCACACCAAAAACTGTTGAGCTCATCACCCTTCTGCATCATGAATGCAGGTAGTACAGTCCCTGGGATTTTGACAGATCAAAAATAAACAACTATTTCCAGTAAGTCAGGCTAATAACAGCAGGGCACAAGGGGAAAGATGGGCTTTTGTATCCTTAAAAGATCTAGGCTGCCTTTGATTAGGCACTATTAAATGATGGGCATGAGCATCATCCGCATGTCATTTAATAGTGCCTAATCATAGGTGACTTAGATCTTATATGGGTAGGAATGCCTATTTTCCCCAGCCTTCCCTGCTATCAATGGCTTGCACAGAAAGATCATGTTTATTATTAATTTGTAAAATAACACAGGAGACTGTACTAACCACATTCATGATGCAGAAGGATAGTGAGCTCACCAGTTTTTGGTGTGGGGAGCAGATGAGAAGAATGAATGCCAGAGAGGGACTGAAGAGGTCATTCCAGGAGGGTACAGCTGTATTCAGGTTAGGGGAAGACAGAAAAGGTGATGTTGTTCAGATCATTGTGAGATCTAAGATGTGGGGCTGCTAGCACCATGATCACTACCTGACAGTGGATGAAAACAGCCAGTGGCGACAAATACTCAGAGTGGCAAAGCTTCACCTAAACTGTTACTTGAATCCAGTGTAGGAAGATTATTCTTGGGTGGGGAGGATGTTGACATTTGTTAGGACAGTATCAAGGGAGCTGTGTATAGCTCATTCAAGATTCAGAAGAGTGGTAGCCAGGCAACTTGCATTGTGGAGTAGAGCACAGAAAAGTAATGGAGAAGAATTGCCGGGAACTATCCTGCAAGGTTCGGCAGATCACAGGTAAAGGAGTAGACCATCACCGGAAGTCAGGTGGCTTCACTCAAGGCATTAGTATGCCTCTCCTGCTAATAATATTGTTTTCCATAGTAAGTGCAGTCCTTATGAGGGCATGAACTGCAGTTTTTTCTGGTGAGTCCTGATGCTTATTGCTTGGCCCTCCAGGAAGACCTAGTTGTTGGTTAATGAGGCAGGAAAAATAACACAACAGGGGGACTGTACATACTGCCTTCACTGTGCAGAAGGGTAGCGATCTACTCAATGTTTACTGTGGGAGCAGAAGTCAAACATTGAGAAATTGAACTGGAGAGTGATTTGGGAGGCATGTTTTAACAGTGCCAGCTAATGAAGCGTATCAGTATAGGTGTGCACAACTCTCTGAGGTACAGAATTACAATCTGAGGTGTGATAATGCTCTTCATGAGACTGCAAGCTCATATTCAGCCCCAGGCAGTACTAAGGACAGAGTATGGATGGTGGGTAACGGGTTCAACAGAAGGTCGGCTAGGTGCAGGGGGTTCACATGGAAAAAGACTACAAGAGAAGCTTATTTGTGGTCTACCAAGAAAGCATGAGCTTTGGAATTTGACCAGACCAGTACTTTGCTACAAATTTTAGGGCATCACATAACCACTAGATCAGCAGTTATTTGAAGTGTTGTACTGTACTGTACTGTGGTTTGCTAAAGAGAAAGTCAACTGGATTACAAAACATTTTCAGCAAGTTAAAGTAAACAAAATGAACAAAACCATAGCCTAACATGTGTACTGATGAAAATAATCCATGTGTTAACACATGATGTTGATCATTCTGATAAAACAATTCAAAACAAAGTGGGAAATAAGAACTAGTTAGCACTATAGGGAGCCATATGGGTCTCTGCTTCTGTCTCTAATTATGTTATCATGACTCATCACTTAACACACTTGGCAGACATTTTAGGGGCAAGCAAAGCTGTTCTTTGAAAGTGAAAGGCTGATATTTACATTTTTTAAAAGCTATGAAACTGCATTTATGTTATTTACATAAATGCAGTTTTAACATAAATGTAAACAGCAGACCTTTACTTAACCTCATTATGAAGCCAGATTTTGGGGTTTGCAGTTTTAAAAACTGCTTGTTTAGGTACCCTTTAAGCTTCATACCTGTCTTCTGGGAAATAAGGTGTAACTCAGACTTGCTCCTCTCTCTCTGTAAGCCTTATTCTGTCCTGCTCCAGCAGAACATGCCAGTAGAAGTGTTACTAAGCAAGCATTAGCTGTTCTATTCAGAAGGACTGCACTGGGGAGGTGGGCCTTCACAGTCAGGGGTCCTGTCTAGTTAAATGAGCTACCATCTGCTGCCACAAGCCTTACGTGCCTTGGTCCTTTCAAGTCTGGGCTAAGAAAGTCTATCCGCCCCAGTTCAATGCTACTGCCACTCTTAACCCACAAGCCTTGCACGCCACTGTTCTCTCAAGCATTAGCAATAACGACTATCTCTCCACCTGTTTGCTGCTACCACCACTCTTAACCAGGTATTAGAAATCCAAAATAGCATGCTCAAACCTTTTATGTTACTTGAGACTGAAATTCACATTTCTTCTAAGGGGTGCTACTAGGTTGCGGCAAACAACATACAATCCAAAGATACTAGCACACACCACCCCAACCCCCACATAGAATAGCATAACATATTTAAACTTTCCTCTGTCAAAGTTGGCTATATTTACTTCAAGCTCCATGTGAGGAGAGGATCCTCTTCATTTCAGACTGGAATTCCAATTTGAGCAAGCTAAATCACCAACGTCAAGGTGGGACCCTTCGATTTCATCCCTAACTTTCCAGTGCCTCAATGGCTACTAACTGACTGCTTTTATACTGTGCTCCCAGCAAGAATTTTACACAGGTGTTTAACTTTCCAGTGCCTCAGTGGCTACTAATTGACTCACTTTATACTGTGCTCCCAACAAGGATTTTACACAGGTGTTTTAAAGGGAGCATGCTAAGAAGGTGCAACACAAACTCCCCAAACTCAAACAAATCCAAAATAGCATGCTTAAACCTTTTATGGTATTCCACACTGGAATTCACATTTATTATAAGGGGTGCTGATAGGTTTTTGCAAACAACATACAATCCAAAGATACTAGCGCACCCTCCCCACATAGCATAGCATAACATATTTAAACTTTCCTTTGCCAAAGTTGGCTATATTTACTTCAAGCTCCATGTGAGGAGAGGGTCCTCTTAGTTTCAGACTGGAATTCCAATTTGAATAAGCTAAATCACCAACATCAAGGTGGACCCTTCAATTTAGCCTCTAACTATCCAGTGCCTCAATGGCTACTAACTGACTCCTTTTATACTGTGCTCCCAGCAAGGATTTTACACAAGTGTTTAACTTTCCAGTGCCTCAGTGGCTACTAATTGACTCACTTTATACTGTGCTCCCAACAAGGATTTTACACAGGTGTTTTAAAGGGAGCATGCTAAGAAGGAGCACCACAAACTCCCCAAACTCAAACAAATCCAAAATAGTATGCATAAACCTTTCATGTTACTCCACACTGGAATTCACATTTCTTCTAAGGAGTGCTGCTAAGTTGTGGCATAACAGATTTAAAGCAGCTGTTACCTGAACCCTGAACCCAGGGCCTGCCAAGGTTCATCTTGCACTCTACAAATTGGCCTGAAGCTCCCTGCTCTTCACCTGCCCCACTGGCCTATCCACCATGCACCCCCTACTCCCCTCAACTACTCCCTGTTAACCCTCATGTTCCTATTCCAAATGCTCCCTACCCTTGAGCCTAACCTCCATTCCCCTCCTCTGATTCCTCTACTGCTACCTATTCTTGATTAGTTCTCACTATTCCTACTGTTTACCACAGCTATGCTTACTCCCCTGGGTGTAGCCTAGTAACCAATATAGGTATCAGGAATAATGTTCGGCCACATCACCTGTTCCTCCCTACAAGCTCCTGTATAGCTTCAATCTCTGATTTCTCCAGCTAGTACCTAACTTGACTTCAGCACTTTATTGTCTGCCCTGCTGTGTGTACTGTATCCCCATGTACCCTGTACCTAAGCTCTGGTTATGTGTTGCTTTTGCCTTTGTTATCTAAGTTGTGTTGATATTACCAATGTTATTAATTGCTACTGATCACATTATGATGTTTCTGACAATGCCTATTTAGCTGCTATTGACTCCCAAACTCATGCATTTTCCCCTCCCTTTATGACGAGGATCCTTTGTAAATAAGTGGTTAGCTCAAAGGTTGTAATTTATTTTACTCAATAAATAAATAACATATATATGTGTGTGTGTGTGTGTGTGTGTGTGTGTGTGTGTGTGTATACAGTATATATGTGTGAGTGCATCTATATATATATATATAGGTATATATATAGGTTTATATATTCATGGCGAAAAAACTCAGTTTAATACATCAGTTAGGGTTGTTCCCAGCACGAAAGTGAGGAAATTCAATGTTAGGCTGAACCCCTGAACCAACTCCACTTCGCCTCCCAGCCAGCATTGGGGTGTGTGTTGGGGGCCATCTGCTCCCAACTCTCACCTCATCACATGTGTAAAGAAGCTGAGTTGGTGAACCGTAGGAGAATGGGGTGAGAGTTACGACCGATGACCCCAATGCAAACCCTTATGCCGGCTGGGGGGCGTTCAAGGGGGCATTTCAACCCTGATATCTGAATTTCCTCAACTTTGTCACTGTGGAACAACCCTAACTGATGCATTAATTGGAGTTTTTTTGCCTTGAATTTCTCTTCTTTTTGAGACTAAGGACTTTAAATAGTGAATGAAATGTGGTGGTGGGAGAGGAGGCCCTTCAGGCCCTGTGCTCCCACTATGTGATTTGTAGTGAAATAGTAATGGTAACCACAAGGGAAACACACAGTGCAAATGGTAACTCACATGGTGATGGAAACATAAATCATTACGAACAAGCGGTAACAGAAACGCAAGTGCAAAGTGACGCCAAAGTGAAAGTAACGTAAACGGAGACATAAACGCAATTGTGTACAGAAATGCAAGTGGTAACATGCATGGTCATGGTACCACAATTGGAAATGCAAATGATAATGGTAACAGCAAGAATAACGCCAAAGAGAGCAGAAATGGAAATGCAAATGCAAGCGCATATGGAAACGCAAACCGTAATGCTCATGGCCATGGTACCGCAATCCAAAATGCAAATGGTAATGGTAGGAGCAGCATAAACACCAAAGGAAACAGAAATGGAAACACAAGCACATACGGAAATGCAAACCGTAACACACATGGGCACGGTAAAACAATTGGAAATGCAAATGGTAACTGTAACAGCAACGATGATGCTAAATGAAAGAGAAATGCAAACGCAAATAGAAGGGTGGCCAGAAATGCAAATCGCAATGCGCACGGTGACGCAAACCAAAACACAAAGACAAACAGTAGTGGAGATGCAAATTGTAACAGTAACACAAGTGTAAATGAAAATGCAAAGGGTAATGCACACAGTGGCATACACGGGAACGCTAACGCAAACGGGCATGGAAAGAGTAGTGTAAAGCCTACGTGTAACAGCAAATGAAGAGCACACCCTATTTTTCCCCAAAAGCTCCATTGAGAAACACAGTGACAACAAAGAATGTGTGCATAATAATGGGCCTCATAGCAGAAAATGAACAGTTGTAATACTAAATTGCTAATATCTCAGTAACCGTACGAGGTAGAAAATTTTAAAATTTCACATGATTCTTGACTTTCCTGGCTATGTTTTCACTGCATACATAGCCTACAGGGCTACATATTTTTGTGATAGAAATTCCGTATCTCGCACCATTTCCGAGATACGAGCCCCGAAAGGCGTGGTGGATGCCACCATGTTAGTCTATGGGGAAAAAACATTAACTTCAGAGAACCGTAACTTTGCATCTGTGTTATATTTTTTCACCAAACCACCAAAAAGCACATCTGTGAGATGTTGGCTGTCTTCCTTCCAAATTTCAGCTCAAAAGACCAAACTGTTCTTTTGCAGCAGGGTGGCAAAGAATTACTGTCATTTTGGCCACAGTCTAGAAAAGTACTGTCGTGATTTGCAACACCTTTCGCAAAAATTTGAGAAAAGTGTCAGAAGTGTGACACTACTTTGCAACACTACTTTCTCCAGAAATTTGGAAAACATATTTCTGGGGTGTTTAACCCCAGAATAGAGACATGGCTAGCATCCTGGGGGTCTGACTAGGTGAACAGAAAAATAATTGTGTTCCTAGAGGGTTCCAATTTTAAACTCCAAGCATTTTTATGATCAGTAACTGAAAACAAAATGGCAGATTTGCGACACTAAAAAGTGCATCTGCGACACTATCGAACATTTTAACTTTTCCCATTGACTTATAATGGGAAATTGTTTTTTGAATAACTTTTGAACCGTTCAATATTTTTTCACAAAATCATCAAAAGGCACATCGGGGACCCTGACCACACATTCCCTGCAGTTTTTGGACTGTCGCATAAACCGTGTGACCTGTAGGCATGAGCAAAGAATGCACAAAAAAAATCCTAATTGTGTGCACAAATGTTGCTTAATAACTCCACAGCTGTATATCTGACCAGTACAAAAGTTGGCAGATCCCAAGATCTATGGCTATGCCCCACGCCTGCCAAATTTCAGGCAAGTCTGTTGAACAGTGGCAAAGTTATTAAGGTGCAAACATTCACCATTTAACCTTAAATGGGTTACTCAATCCTATGATATATATATATATATATATATATATATATATATATTTACACATACATTAGAGGCAAAAAAACTCCATTTAATGCATCAGTTAGGGTTGTTCCACAGTGGCAAAAGTGAGGAAATTCGGTGTTAGAGTTGAAAGTCTCCCTTGGACCCCCCCAGCCCACCCCCAACTGGCATTGGGGTGCATGTTAGGGTCATCGGCCTAACTCTCACCGCATCACATGGTAAAGAAAGCAGAGGTATAGGAGAATGGGGTGAGAGTTAGATTCTATGACCCCAACACCACCCCCGATGCTGCTGGTTGGGGGATGGGCTGGGGGTCCAAGGGGCTTTCAACCATAACACCGAATTTCCTCATCACTTTTTGTTGCTGTGGAACAACCTCAACTGATGCATTAAACCAGTTTTTGCCCTAATTTCCTTTTTTTTGAGAATGAGGATGATAAATAGTGAATAGAATGCAGTGGCGGGAGCACGAAGCCCTTTGGGCCCTGCACTCCCACCACGAGATGTCTTGTTACATAGTAACAGGAACTGCAAAGCAAACGCAAGTGGCAATGGTTACGCACATGGTAAAGCAAATGTAAATGGTAAACCAAATGTTAATAGAAACGCAACTGTAAAGTGATGCCGAAGTGAACAGTGATGCAAACGGACATGGAAGTGCATACAAAAATGCAACTGGTAATGTGCACAGTGACGGCACCGATATTGTAAATGCAAATGTTAAGTGTTACAGTAACAAGAACATGAAAGGTAACAGAAATGGAAATGGGAACAGAAGCACGCACGTAAACATGAACTGTAACATGCATGGGCATGGTACCTCAATCGTAAATGCAAATGGTAAAGTTAACATGAAGAATAATGCCAAAGGAAACAGAAACATAAACAGGAATGTAAATACGTACATAAATGCAAACCGTAACGCTCACTGTCACATTACTGCAATTCTAAATGCAAATGGTAACGGTAACAGCAACAATAACACCAAAGGAAACAGAAACACAAAAGAAAAAGCAAGCACATATGGAAACGCAAACTGTAATGTGCACGGGCACAGCAATGCAATAGGAAATGCAAATGGTAACAGTTACAGCAACAAAGATGCAAAACGAAAGACAAACGCAAATGCAAATGAAAGGGCTGGCATAAACGTAAATGGCAATGCACGTGGTGACACAAACTGAAATGCAAACACAAACAGTAGTGAAAATGCAAATGGTAACAGTAACACAAACGCAAGGCAAATGAGAACACAAAGGGTAATGCACACGGTGGCGTACATGGGAATGGTAAAACAAACAGGTACATAAACACAAGTGGAAACAGTAACTGTAACATTAACAGAAACACATACCCTGTTTTTCCCCAACAGGTGCATAGAGAAACACAGTGTGTACAAAGAATGTATGCATAGTAATGGGCCTCAGAGCTGAAAATGAGGTGTTGGAATATTAAATTGCTTATATCTCAGTAACCGTGCAATGTAGAAAAAAAAATCACATAATTCATGATTTTTCTGGTGGTGTTTTCACTAAATCCATAGCCACAGTCTATGCACGTGTCTTGCACTGTTTTCAAGATACGAGTCCCGAAATGCGCGACGTACGCCACCATGTTAGTCTATGAGAAAAAATGCCAACTTCAGAGTGCTGTAACTTTGCAGACATGCAATCTTTTTTCACCAAACCACCTAAAGGCACATCTGTGAGATGTTGGCTGCCTTTCTACCAAATTTTAGCTCAAAAGACCAAACTGTTCTTTTACAGCAGGTCGGCAAAGAACTGCTGTAATTTTGGCCATAGCCTGAAAAAGTAGTGTTGTGATTTGTGAAAGCTTTTGCAAAAATTTGCGAAAGTGTCATGAGTACAACACTACTTTGTGACACTACTTTTTCCAGAAATTTGAAAAACATATTTCTAGGGTGTTTAACCCAAAAATAAAGACATGCATCCTCAGGGTCCGACTAGGTAAACACAAAAAGAATTGTGTCCCTAGATGGTCCCAATTTTAAATGACAAGCATTTTTCTGATCCTCAACTGAAAACAAAATGGTGGAGTTGTGACACTACTAGGGCCATTTTCAACAGTAAGAAATGCATTTGCGACACTGTCGAACTTTTTGTTATCTTTTCGCATTAACTTATAATGGGAACTTGTTTTTTAAATAACTTTTGAACCATTTAATATTTTTTCACAAAATCTTCAAACAGCACATTGGGGACCCCTGCTGCACATTCCTTGAAGTTTTTGGACTGGTCACACAAACCATGTGACCTGTAGACACAAGCAAATAATTCACCAAATACCATAAATGCAAGCACAGATCTCACTTAATAACTCAGCAACTGTGTATCTGACCACAACGAAAGATGGCAGATCACATGATGTATGATTCTTGATCAGGCATTCCACATTTCAGGCAAATCCATTGAATGGTGCAACGTTATTAAGCTGCAAAGTTTGACCCTTTAACCTTAAAAGGGCTACTCAACCCTAACTATGGCAGCACTAGAGTGCTGCCATTATATACTGTATATCTAATTTATACAATAGGGGTGAGTGATACATGAGTGAGATAAAACAGTGTATCATCCACTGCAGTGTGATATTATTACCCTCTGCCCTACTGTGATGATGTCAACCATTTACACACAAAGGTCATGGATATCATCATTCTAGGCAGCTTTCCCCTCAGCATACAAAAAACACCTGTACTGTTACCACAGACACAAATGCAGAACTACATGAGAGGTCTCACTGTTGCCTGCAACTAACTCAGTATTACAAAACACTATCACCTATTCCCCATACTCAAACTTCCAGCTCATTGCTGTAATACTCCCAGTTTGACTGCAGCCAGCAATCTAAAGAGCACAGCTTCACAGAACAGTCTGTTCCTCACTGTTACCTACAGCTAACTCAGTTTCCACTAAACACACTCTCCTGTTCCTCAAACTCTGCCTCTCAGCCCATTATAATTACTGTGATACTCTCAGCTTGACTGCAGCCAGACTTCTAAAGAATGCAGCTTCACAAAATAGTTTGTTTCTCACTCCTACCTAAAACTAACTCATTTAGCATTGCAAAGCACACTCATTTGTTTCCCAGAGTTGGTTACAGTGCCAGTCCATTCAGAAAACACACAGAATGAGCAAACACATAAACAGGTACAGAACACAAGACAACATAACAATACTTCTGAAACTCTGGGCCCTATTGTATAAATCAAATACATGATGTGCAGATTGTGTGCTATGGCAAATATTGTCACTCTTGCAGGAGTGACAATATTTGCCGTATCACACTCTTGCCCATCATGTAGCTCATATATATATACAGTATATATATATATATATATATATATAATATAGGGCAAAAAACTCCATTTAATGCATCAGTTAGGGTTGTTCCACAAAGACAAAAGTGAGGAAATTCAGTCAAACCCCCCCCTTGCACCCACTCAGCCTGCCCCCCAACTGGCATCAGGATGTGTGTTGGGGTCATCGGCCCTAACACTCACCCCATCACATGCGTGAACAAGCTGAGGCATAGGAGAATGGGGTGAGAGTTAGGACAGATGACCCCAATGCACACCCTGATGCTGGTTGGGAGGGCAGGCTGAGGGGGTGCAAGGGAAATTTTCAACCCTAACACTGGATTTCCTCACTTTTGTAACTGTAAAACAACCCTAATTGATGCATTAAACAGAGTTTTGTCTCTAATTTCCCTTCTTTTTGAGAATGAGGACATTAAATAGTGAATGGAATGCTCCCACCACATGATTTTTTGTGACATAGTAATGGTAACAGCAATGCAAATGCAAGCGGTAATGAATGGTTATGCACACAGTGACACAAACATAAATTGTAAAGCAAGCATTAATAGAAATGCAGATGCAAAGTGATGCCAAAGTGAACAGTGACGCAAACAGAGACTCAAGCGAATATAGAAATGCAAGTGGTATCGTGCACAGTCATGGTACCGCTATTGTAAATGAAAATGATAACAGTAACAGCAACAGTAACATGAAAGGAAACAGAAATGGAAATGCAAATGCAAGAGTGTACAGAAACACAAACCATAACGTGCATGGTGATGGTACCGCAATTGTAAATGCAAATGGTAATGGTAACAGCAACAATACACCAAAGAAAACAGAAACACAAATGCGTGTATGGAAAATGCAAACTGTAATGCACATGGGCATGGGAACGCAATTGGAAATGCAAATGGTAAAGGTATGAGCAACGATGACGCAAAATGAAGGAGAAATGCAAACAAAAATGGAAGGGCAGCCTCCAACAGAAATGGTAATGCACACGGTGACACTAAGTGAAAGACAAAGACAAACAGTAGTGGAGACACAAATGGTAACAGTAACGCAAACGCAAATGGAAATGCAAAGGGTAACACACACGGTGGCGTACACGGGAAGGCTAATGCAAACGGGCATGGAAACACAACTGTAAAGCCTACGTGTAACAGTAACTGGAGTGCACACTGTATTTTTCCCCAAAAGTTCCATTGAGAAACACAGTGAAAACAAAGAATATATGCATAATAATGGGCATCAGAGCAGAAAACGAGCAGTTGTAATACTAAAATGGTAATATCTCAGTAACCGTACGACCTAGAAAAAAAATTAAAATTTCACATGATTCTTGAGTTTCCTGGCTAGGTTTAAATGCCTAGCCCATAAGGCTACACATTGTCATGACAAAATTCCATATCTTGCACCATTTCCGAGATACGAGCCCCGAAAATCGTGGCGGACACCACCATGTTAGTCTATGGGAAAAAAGTAAACTTTGGAGTACTGTAACTTTGCATCTGTGCAATATTTTGTCACCAAACTACCAAAAGGCACATCTGTGAGATGTTGACTGCCTTCCCTCCCAATTTTAGCACAAAAGACCAAACTGTTTTTTTTTTTTTTTTGCAGCAGCAGGGTGGCAAAGAATTCCTGTCATTTTGGTCATAGTCTAGAAAAGTACTGTTGTGATTTGTGACACCTTTCACTAAAATTTGCAAAAGTGTCACAAGTGCGACACTACTTTTTCCAAAAATTTGAAACATATTTCTGGGGTGTTTAACCCCAAAATAAAGACATAGCTAGCATCCTCAGGGCTCGAATAGGTAAACATAAAAAAGTTATGTCCGTAGATGGTCCCAATTTTAAATGCCAAGCATTTCTGTGATCAGTAACTGAAAAAAAAATGGTGGATTTGTGACACTTCTAGGGTCATTTGCAACACTAAAAAGTGCATTTGCAACACTTTCAAACTTTTTGTTAACTTTTCCCATTGACTTATAATGGGAACTTGTTTATTGAATAACTTTTGAGCCATTTAATATTTATTCACAAAATCTTCAAAAGGCACATTGGGGACCCCGGCCGCACAGTCCCTGAAGGTTATGGACCAGTCGTGCAAACTGAGCAACCTGTAGGCACGAGCAAAGAATGCACAAAAAAACGTAATTTCGTGCATGAATGTTGCTTAATAACTTCACAGCCGTATATCCAACTGGTACGAACATTGGCAGATCCCAAGATCTATGGCTACACCCCGTGCTTGCTAAATTTCAGGCAAATCCGTTGAACGGTGGCAAAATTATTAAGGTGAAAAGATTCACCCTTTAACCTTAAAAGGGCTACTCAACCCTAAACAGAGTGTGATAAATCCATTTATCTGAGTAACTGTGTACATAAATCTTGTGTTTATGTCATCAGCTGTTTATCCACACAGTGCTTATGTCATCAGCCATTTGTCTATACAATGCTTATGTCATTTAGAACGTTCAGCCTCAGTAGCAGTATTAACCGTATTCAAATGTGAATAACTTTAAAATGAAAAATGATAGCATGGTCCTGTGAGCATGAAAGTTGTACAGCACTGAAATATCTACAAAATGAGTGATGTTTTATTTATTGAAACCTTTTTAGATTTTTTTGATAATTAGCAAAAACACTGCAGAAAATTCATATTTTTTTTATTTTGTCTGCAAACAAATGTAAATAACTTTAAAATGAAAAATGATAGAATGGTACTGTCAGCACAACGTTTATTCAGCACAGAAATATCTACAAAATGAGTGGTGATTCATTTATAAATACTTTTTAGTTTTTTCAGAATTAGCGAAAAACAGCAGAAAATTCAAATTTTTTGCACTTTTTCATCAAACAAAAGCAAATAACTTTAAACCAAAAAATTACAGTATAGTACTTTGAGCACACAAGTTGTTCATCCTAAAGATATATCTACAAAAGAGGTGTTTCATTTCTAGATTCCTTTTAGATTTTCTATAACCAGCAAAAAATGGAAGAAATTTCAATTTTTATTCACTTTTTTGACTAACAAATGCCCCTACCAAAGCAAAACCAAAAGAATTGCATAAATGGAATATGCAATGGAAAACTCATGTAATAAATGATTTATCTGCACTCAAGCAGTTTGACCTTGGACAACTCAAGGTCAAACTGCTCTTGTGCAGATAAATCATTTATTATACTTGTTTCCACTGCATATGCATATATATATATATATATATATAATATTGTATAGTGCCACGGTAGTGGCACCATAGTTAGGGGCTGAGTAGCCACTTTCTTGCAAAACCTCAAATTTTGCATCTTAATAACTTTGCCACCATACAACAGATTTTCCTAAAATGTTGCATGCCTGGTCTGGTAATATAGATCTCTGGATCTGCATTACAGTTGGATATAGTTACGGAGCTAGAGAATGCCAAAAATACAGACTTTTTGCACATTTCTTTGCTTGCACCCACAGCCTGAACAGTTTGTCTGTTTCAGTCAAAATATTTCAGGAAAGATGGAGCCTTGAACACCAATGTGTCTTTCAAAGATTTTGTGAAAAAATATTAAACCATTCAAATATAATTAAAAACACAAATTTCCTATTATAGTCAAAGGGAAAAGTTAACAAAAATCATGAAACTTTCGCAAATGGCCATTTTTACTGTCACAAATGGTCCTTTTACTTTTGTGAGTGAGCCATTTTTTTTCAGTTACCACACAGAAAAATGCCTGGTGTTTAAAATTGGGACCCTCTAGGAACACACTGCTTGTTGTGTTCACCTAGTCGAGTCCCAAGGATGCTAGACATATGTTTTTTTGGGTTTAAACCCCCCCCAGAAATGCATTTTTAAAATTTTCAGAAAAATGCTTTCACAAAAGCGAAATTTTTGTGATTTGTTTTGCGAAACTTTAGTGATTTGCAAAAGTATTTTGAGAAAGTATGCTTAAAATAACTACAAATCTTTGCCACTCTCCTGCAACAAAACATTTGATCTTTTGGGCTGAAATTTGCACGGTGGCAAGCTCTGGTCCCACAGATGTGCCTTTTGGTGGTTTGGTGTGAAAACATTACAGGGGCCCAAAGTTACAGCATTCTGAAGTTCCATAATTTTCCCATAGGATAATATTGTGGCATTCATAGTGCCTTTCAGAGCCTGTATCTCGAAAACGGTTTGAGATATGGACTTGTCACAAAAACTCTTAGTCCTCCTGAAAGGGAGGACTAAGTTCAGAACTAGGTTTGAAGGTACTGAAACCCATGAAATTTGAATTTTTTTCTGCCTTGTGATTTACTGTTCCAATTGCTCATTTTTATGTCTGAGGACCACTATTACGGCCACAGACTTTGTATTCACAGCGCTCTCTGCTGCCCCTATCTCGGACACAATGCACAATACAGATTTGGTTGACTTCATGTTGTGGGAACTATTCAATCTCATGATTACAACCACACTTCCATTTTTTTACTAGCTGCTACGGTTCCCCAGATATGGGCAAATTAATCTAACAAGCTTTCCATGACCTATAGGGCTGCTGTTTGGCTCCGTGCTTATGTGTAAGTGGGAGCGCTGGGACCGGAGGGGGCCCACACTCCCACAAACACATATCATTATGCAGAAGGGCCCCATGCTCCCACCAGCACAGACCATTTACTATTTATATTACAGTTTCTCAAAAAGAAGTTAAATTCATGCAAAAAATTCTGTTATTGCATAAGTTAGGGTTGTTTCCACATCGAGCAAAATGTGAAAATGCAATGTTAAGCGTTAGCAGACCTGACCTAACCACCCACCAACTCCTCCTCCACAGACCAACAGATGCCGAGCTCTCTCATAGGGTCATGCAACCTAAATCTCACATCATTCTCTGTACCTTGTCAAGTTGTTTACATATGGAATGGGGTGAGAGTTGGGACACATGACCTTATGACAGATGTTGGTCTGTGGAAGAGGGGGGTTGGGTGGTTGGGGGGTCAGGGTCTGGTAAACCTAACATCACATTTCCACACTTTTGTCACTGTGCACACAACCTAACTGATGCATTAATGGAGTTTTTTGCAATGGATATATATATATATATACACACACACACACATATATACACACACAATAAAAGTAAACAAATAACTCATTGCATAAAAACTTGTATTCTTACTGCAGTGGAATAAATCCATTTATTCCACTGTGATGACATCATCAAACCAAAAAATCACAGTTCTACTGTACAAATTGGAAACGTGATGTCCAGTGGTGGAATACACTTTTAATGTGAATGAGTGGAGATTGATCTCGGCTACCATCACTCATGGCTCTGCTACGCTCTGTCACTCATGAGAATATCTGAGTTCACTCTCCACTCATTCACATAAATAGTGTATTCCACCAGTGGCCATACTGTATCCCATATACACACACACACACATATAAAATACAGGCCTGATAGGGCTGGTATAATTGGGTTGCATGGTCACTGCTATGTTAAACCTCAAAGTTTGCACTTTAATAACTTTGCAACTGTTTACCCGATTTGCCTGAGATTTGGAATTCACAACCGCCTACCATAGAACTCTGGATCTGGAAATGTTCATTTTAGTAAGATGTACAGTTGTGGAACTGTGGGCCCTCAAAATGTGAAAAATCACTCTTTTTTTGAGCATTTTTTCGTAAGCCATAATGGACTGAAGAATGTGTTTCAGTGGCTTCAGATTTGTTTGTCTACATGTGGCCTGGGTTTAACTGGTGCCTTTTAAAGATTTGGTGAAAACATATTGCTCCATTCAAAAGATATTTCATTTTATCATGTCCCATTATAGCCTATGGGAAAATTTATATGTACACTGCAAAAATTTTCACAATCATATATTTTGTTGTTGAGTTTCCTGAAATTGTTTTCATGCTGCTGCCATCTTGTTTTCAGTTAGTGAGAGAGAAAATAAACTTTGCAACTCTAAAAATAATGCCCTTTGGTAAACACCAACAGTTGTGTTTACTTAATCAGGCCCTGAAGAAGATGACCCTGGCTTTAGGTTTTCACCACCTGGCCTGGAAATATGTTTTGCAAAATTCTTCCACCATTTTGCCATTTTCTGATTGTGGCAACATTCTTTGTTGCAGCGAAAATAATTGTGATAAAAAAAAATAACCACAGCATAGTTTTTTGCTTGCACGACAATATTCCCATTATAGAGATTGGAGTGTCATGAAAACTTTGAAAGTAATTGCAGTAAAACTACTCTAACACATTTTGATATGAGTTGTTTTCTTTGCCACTTCATTGTGTGAAGGTGGATTGTGCTATTGGCCTGAAGTTTTCAGGGTGGCAAGCCATCATCCCACAGATGTGCCTTTCGTTGGTTTGGTATGAAAACATTGAACAGGCACATAGTTACAGCATTCTGAAGTTGAAAAATTTCCCCATAGGATAACATTGTGGCACTCATGACACCTTTTGTGTCCGGGATTCTAAAACGGTTCGAGATACGGATTGTTTGTCACAAAAATTCTTAGTCCTCCTAAAGGGGGACTAAGTACAGAAGTATGTTGGAAAACCATTAATACCATGAATTTTGAATTTTTTGTTCTAACTTGTACGGTTACTGAGATATTTGGAAAAATTAGTATTCCAGTTGGTCATTTTTTTTTTTTTGTTTGGTTGTTTAACCAGGTATAGCACACTAAGCTGAAAGCTTTTTTACAGGAGTGACCTGGGACTACAAGGAGGTTAAGTGACTTGCTCAGGGTCACACAGTATGCAAGTGGAAGCTGTGGGATTCAAATCCAGGTCTGGTCTGCTGGATATCACCAGATTTGCAGCTCAGAGCCTTAGACCACTGCGCTATACTGCCTCAATGTCCGTGGGCCACTATCATGCCCTCAGAGTTAGCACTCAAAGAGCTTTTCAGTGCCTGTATCTTGGAAATGATTCAAGATATGGATTCAGTCAAATTATGTTACGTGGACATCTCGCTGTCATGATTACAATGACACTTGAATTTTTTTTCTTAGCTACTACGGTTCCCAAGATATTGACAAATTTGTGTTACAAGGATTCCTTGACCTATAGGGCTGCTGTATGACTCCATATTTGATGTGCAAGTGGGAGGTCCCGTGCTCTCAGTGACACATATTATTATGCACAAATGGGCAACAGGCCCCATGCTCTCAGTAACACATACCATTTACTCTTTACATTACACTTTTCCAAAAAGAAAGGAAATTCTTTGCAAAAAACTTTAATGCATCAGTTAGGGTTGTTTCCAAAGTGACAAAAGTGTGGAAATTCAACATTAGGGTTACCACCCCACCACCCCACCCCCACAAACATGCAAGACACATGCAAGATTGTAAGACATTATACGACTCAATCACATCTGTAAGCACAATAATCATTACACTGTACTCATTACACATAACACCGTATTATGACAAAACAAATACATTATGATCAACTCTATACTGCCAGCACAGTATGATGACACATTATTGCTGGCATATCATCTTCATACAGTGAAACTTAGTCTGTACACATTTTCTAAATATTGATTTTTATGTGTCATAACTCAAAAATTGGCTCTCTGCAGTTATTGCTGCTACCACATAGGCATGTGGCAGCAGGAAAGATTGAGTTGACACATACCTAGTACTTTTCAGATACTGCTCAGGTATGAAACTAGCACCATCACATGTTGTTATACTGCTGCATTACCTGGAAATACTCATTAGCAGCATGTTATGGTTAGCTTTGAATAGTACAACTGTTACTTTATTTATTTATTTATCTAAAAGTTTTACTAGGAAGGCATGCTGAGTGGAGTACACTCAGTTCCAGATGCGTCCTGGGGGAGGGTGAAGTTTAGCTAGACAGTAACATGTAGTGATACAGTATGATTACAGTAGCATGATTACAGTAGCATGACGTGATACAATACATGATTGAGTAGAAGACACATTTTACATGATACACCTGCCTCATGGTGGGGGAAGTAGACATTAGTACCTCTAGGGGATAGTGCCCACTGCGAGGTTAAGTGCTGCAGCAATAGAGGCTTGTTAGTGGTAAGAATAAACATGCAAGCTAAGATATAGACGTACAGCACTGGGCGTAAGGGGCTAGCTGCATGTGCAGGTGGTGGTGAGATGCTGTTTGAGGAGACGGTAGACTGCAGAGTGGAGGTGGAGTGTCTGAGCTCAGCAGGAAGAGAGTTCCATATGTAAGGCATCCTGTACTTGAAGGCAAGCTGGCCTTTGGCGGAGGACATCCTTGGAAGGGAGAGTAGCCTGGAGTCGGTGTGCCAGGGGGCATAAGTAGAAGGGGTTTGGGGAACAAGGGAGGTTGCAGGGTATGGGGGAGGGACTGGGTCCAGAATTTTGCTGTTAGCCTAGCACAATGCGCCATTCTATGGTCCTGTAAGGAAGGGAGATCTAAGGATTTATAAAGGTCACAGTGGTGCATTGTGGGTGGGCGGTCCAGGGCAAAGCGGGAGAACGAATGGAAGAGAGGGTCCAGCCTGGCAAGGGAGGACATAGGGGCTGCACTGTACACATTGTCCCCATAGTCAAAATGTGGGAGTATCATTTTCCACACAATTTCGTTGCGGGTTGCCAGGGAAATGCAACCACTGTTCCAGTAAAGGGCACCAAGTTTCGGGTGCAGTTTTTTGTGGATAGCATCAATGTGTGCTAAGAAGTTGAGGTGTTGGTTGAGCCAGACCCTGAGGTATCTGAATGAGGTGCAGGTCTCTAGGTGGGATCCATCTAAAGTGTGGAAGGTGGGGGCTGTGGGGAGGTGGGAGAGCCTTTGCCTGGACCCAAAAGTGAGTGAGACAGTTTTCTTAGGATTGAGAAATAGCTGGTTTGAGTGGAACCAGAACTGGATAGCATTAAAATCCTCCTGAAGTCTGGATGACACTTCAGTGGGGAATGGACCTGAGATATATAGTACGGTGTTGTCAGCATACATGTGTATGGATGAGCGAGGGCATACAGAGGGCAGATCATTTAGAAAGATAGAGAAGAGTAGTGGGCCAAGGACCAAGCCTTGAGTCACCCCATAGAGACAGTAAGGGGGACAGAGGTGTGTGAACCAATTCATACTGCTTGTTGCCTCCCATCCAGATAAGATTGGAACCAGTTGGGAGCCTCACCTGAGAGGCCGGTGAGGGTGAGTTTAGTTAACAGGAGTGAGTGGGAGACCATGTCGAAAGCTTTAGCTAGGTCGATGAAGATCGCTGTGGTGACATGCCCTTAGTCCATGCCGGAGAGGATGTCGTTGGTTAGCCTTAGAAGGGAGGTGATAGTGGAGTGCAATTTCTGGAAGCCAAACTGGTAGTGTGAGAGAAAGGAGGAAGAGTCAAGGAAGGAGAATAGTTGGGTGAGAGCAAGTTGTTCCTGGAGTTTGGTTAGAATAGGGAGAAGGGAGATAGGTCGGTAATTGCCCGGCAAGGAGGGGTCACCACCTTTAGGGAGAGGGATGACTGTGGTTTGTTTCCATTTAGCCGGGAATTTTGCAAGCGAGTAAGAGAGGCTGTAGAGGGAGGCCAGTGGGGTGGCAATGGCTGGGGGAGGAAAGGTAAAGCATCCTGGAGTCAAGGCCAGTGGGGCATTTACCTTTGGAAGGATTGAGTGAATGTAGAGCTGTTAGAACTTCGGCTGGGGAGACCAGATGAATGGAGAAGTGGGAGGATGGGGTAGGGGTGGTGAGGGTGGTGCTGGGATTGTGGGGAGGTGCTTGTTATTGGATAGAAGGGAGGAGGCACATTTAGTAAAAAATGTGTTGAAAGCAGTGGCCACCTCCCCTGAGTCAGTGACCATGGAGCCTTTTATATTTAGGGCCGGGTTGGGTGGCTGAGAAGGAGGAGAAAGCAGTGATTTCATTGATTTCCAGAATTTCACTGGGTGGTTGAGGTGTGATTGGAGAGATACCTTAAAGTAGTTTGCTTTTGCCTGATGAATTAGTCTAGTGCATACATTACAAAGTGTGTGGTAGTGTTGTAGGGCTGCCTGTGCACCAGTAACCTTGTGGGATTACCAGGCTATGTCTCTGGTGTGGAGTTGGTCAATAATGTTTGCGTTAACCCAGGGTAGGTGGGCACCCCTTACATGGGCTCTTCTGAGAGGTGCATAGTGGTCCCAGATTGCCATGAATTTGGAACTAAAAAATTCCAAGGCCGAGTCGATGGAGGAGGAGTGTTGAATGCCTGACCAATTAGTGGTGGATAGGTCGGTTAGGATTGTAGCAAGGTGTAGGGATTTGAAACATCTGGTGAGTAGTATTTGAGGGGGCAGCACCTGGAGCTTGAATACTTTCCTTACTACATAAATCATGCGGTGATCACTTAGGGAGTCAGGTAGTGTACCTGCTTCTATGACCCGATGGGGGTGTGTGATGAGGGCCCAATCCAGGAGAGAGAGGTTAAAGGATTTGTGATTTAAATGGGTGAGCTCAGAGATTTGTTGGGATAGGCTTAATGCAGTCACCTGGTTTTTGAGCTTGGTGTTTGTGGTAGGGAGCCAGTTGATGTTGAAATCCGTAAGACTGTATAGGATGGCATGCTGGGGGGTGTCCGGGGCACAGTAGGATCCCGCTATATATAACGGGATAGAGTGAGGGAGTGATATTTTGAGTAAGAGGGTGTCTATGGGGTACGTTGGGTTGAGGAGTTGGACTGGTGCGAATTGTAACTTGATGGAGATGAATATGGCAATGCCCCCACCCTTCTTTTTCCCTGGGTGGTCAAGTCGAGTGAGGGAATAGCCAGGGATGGATATTTCTGTGTTCAAGTTATGGGGTTTCAGCCAAGTTTCCATGATAATAAGGATGACCAGACGCAGGTAGAGGACAAGCGGTTGTAGTGGGGCGATTTTGTTCAGGAGGCTGCAAATGTTAAGGTGCATGATTTTAAGTCCACGTGGGAGTTGGAGAATGGGGGAGGTGTTGTTGTTGGGGGGGGCAGGTGGTCCTGGATTCGGTTCAACATCCCCTGCCAGGAGTAGCAGTAGTGGAATGACCTGCTTTACTATGAATGTCAACCATTTCACCTTGCGTGTGGTAGGTAGTTGTTGTAGGGGTGATGGAAAGTTTTTAGGAGTCGTCGGGTGCAGTACTGTCAGCCCAGCATGGAAGAAAGCTGGCAGTACAGTAGGACCTAATTCCCAATTACTTAGCATGGCAGGTTGGAATGGGCCAGGGATGTGGGTGGTGGTCTGATGGGGGGAGGTATTGCCTAGGTGCAGCATGTAGCAAAGGAAGAAGGAGCTTCTGGGGAAGGTGGCAGTAGGGAGGGATGTTGAGGGGCAGTAGATACAATAAAGTTAAGTACAGAGGCAGCATGGTGAGAACTCTGGGTTAAGGTAGCTGTGAGAGTGATGGGCGGCCACTAGTGTCAGGTTGGTATAACCTGCTAATGAGAAACTGAGCTGATTGGCTAAAAACCCACGGGACCCAGCCTATAAAAGGCGGTGCTCACCAAGGGTGGCTGGGGCCAACACACGTGGCTGGAGCTTTAGGAGACGGCCACCCGGGCTCAGTAACACTTCTTTTTTGTACCTGCTGCAGTCTCCGTCATCCGGAATCTGGTCCTAAGTCAGGGGAGGGCATGACACTCGATGGCCCTCACGACCACCGGCTGCTGGCTGTGAAGAGGAGACAAAACATTCCGATTATAAACAGGTATGAAGAGGCGGGGCTGGTTCAGCATATACACACACTCTGGTTCAGATTTGCTAAGGATTAGGGGGTAGGGGAAGGGGGGCTGGCTTAATCTTTTCAGGGATAGAAGCGTTAAACTATTAAAGGGTAGCAGTGATGTGCACAGCTGTGGAATTTGGAATGCTACTGGCACACAAGGATTCAGCTAGCACACATTAGGTGGTATCAGGCGCTGCTGCATGGTTAAACAAGGGGTACTTTCCTGTCTCAAACCTCCTTTTCATAATTAGTAGACCCCCAAACACAAAAGCTGTATAATAATTAGCAACTGATGTATACTGCACTGTTAATTATCATGCTGTTTCCTGTGTCTAAGCTTAACTTATCTATCAAGTAGAACACTATCACAATAAGTGAACGTAAAATGCTGGAGCTGTTATAACGACCGCTATCACAGTTTCACTGAACATAGTTTGCAGGAGCTGTTATAATGGAAGTGAATTCTCCGGACTGTGGATTTAGGAAATTCTTAACTCTTACAGTAGCTGTTCACCTCCTGAGTACAGGGGCTCATTTCTTGGGTGCTTCTCTGTGGGGGGAGAAGCCCTGTGCCTGCCAGAATCTATAATTAAGGAAGCCCCACTAAAAAAAGGCTCAGTCACAAGTAATTTGGAGCTTGGAAGCAGACTAAAGCAACCAAATTTGGTTTGAGGAAGTAGACTAAACCCACAAGATTAGAATTAAGGTAAATCACTAAGGCAGGGTGAAACACAGCTGTACTGAGTTAGCAAATAAAAGTGACACTGAGAAAAGCTAAAAAGCACGGCTTTCTGTAACACAGGTTTAGTAGAAAAAGACTGTCTCCATTCATCTGCTGACCAGGGGCATTTGAGAAAAGGCACCAAAAGCATCTAGTCCTTTGTCCAACACATGCAGTTGGAGCTTTCAAGAGATGGCCGCCCGGGCTCAGTAATGCTTCTTTTTCATACCTGCTGAGGTCTCTGTCGTCTGGAATCTGGTCCTAAGTCGGGGGAGGGCAGGACACTCGATGGTCCTCATGACCACCGGCTGCTGGCTGCTGCAGTCTCCATCGTCTGGAATTGGGTCCTAAGTCGGGGGAGGCCAGGACACACAATGACCCTCACGACTACCGACTGCTGTGGTCTCCGTCTTCTGGAATCCGGTCCTAAGTCGAGGGAGGGCAGGACGCTCTATGGCCCTCACGACCACTGGCTGCTGGCTGCTGTGGTCTCCGTGTCCCGAATCTGGTCCTAAGTAGGGGGAGGGCAGGACACTCAATGACCCGCACGACCACCAGTTGCTGGCTGATTTTCACATGTTACTTGTAAAGTATACTACAAAAAATTACTTTTATTATAACTGGCATTTGTTATTAGGACTGACTCACTGTATCAGAAAAAAATATGCAAACATCCAATGACTGTTGCTAGGGTTATCCAAACTTTCATTTCCAATATAGCTATCTATGGATAATGTACTGTGTGTTTCATCATTTGTTAACAATTGAAATATAGGCATCTGCTTAAATCTTGTTACTGATGATAGTAAAACAAAAATGCTTACTGTGGGCCATCACCCATGGTTGCCCAATATGTGTGTGTACCCCCAAGGCACTCTCATGGCAGCAGAACTCATACAGTTGGTGGACCATGATGATGGATGTGTCTTGTAGTATGTCTAGAGTTGAATGTTACTTCTGTTACCTGATACTGGTTGTCTCTGACTGGTTGTGCTACCTTGACCCTTCCCCTGCATACATGTCTGTGTGTGGGGGAGGGATGGGGTGGGAAAGGCAGTTAGAGTTTTGAGGATGGGGGTGTTGGGGTGGGTTAGTAACCCTAAAGTTCAATTTCCACAGTTTTGTCACTGTGGAAACAACCCTAACTAATGCATTAATGAAGATTTTTTCAAATAAAATATATGTTATAGTGGCACTGTAGTTAGGGTTGAGAGAGCACTTTAATGTTAACCCTCAAATTTTGCACCTTAATAACTTTTCCACCATATGACAGATTTGCCTGAAATTTTGGATGCACAGTCTGGTACCAGAGATCTCTGGAGTTTGCAAGTTGCATTATGGTTGGATGTATGCATGCAGAGCTGCAGAATGCAAAAAAAAACAGACTTTTTGCACATCTCTTTGCTCATGCCAATAGCTTGCATGATTTGTCCATTTGGTCTGAAATCTTCAGGGAAGATGCAATCTGGGTCACCAACATGCATCTCAAAGATTTGGTGTAAAAATATTAAACCATTCAACAGTTATTTAAAAAACAAATTTCCCATTATAGTCAATGGGGAAACAATACAAGTGTCTTATGAAAGTGTCGGCAATGCAATTTTACTTTTGCAAATGACCCTTTTACTTTTGTGCTGCCACTATCTTGTTTCCAGTTAGTGAGAGAGAAAAATGCCTGGCATTTAAATTTGAGGCCTTCTAGGTAAACACTGACTGTTGGATTTATCTAGTTGGGTCCTGAGGATGCCAATCCTATCTTTTTTTTGTGGGTAAAACACCCCAGAAATGCTGTTTTAAAACTCAGAGCCAAAGTACTTTCACAAATTATGGTAAAGCATCCACGAAACTTTCACAAATGTGAAAGTTTTGTGCTGTTTTTTGTGAAACTTTCTTGATTTGCGAAAGAACTTTGGAAAAAAACTGCACATTTTTGCCGTCCTCCAGCTAGAAAATGATCTTTTGGGCTGAAATTTGTATGGTGGTAAGCACTGGTCCTACAGATGTGTCTTTTGGTGGTTTGGTGTCAAAACATTCAACTAGCCCAAAGTTACAGCATTCCGAAGTTGAGAAATTTCCCGTATGATAACGTTGTGGCGCCTGTGATGCCTTTCGGCTTGCGTATCTCGAAAATGAAATGAGATATGGAGTTTTCGCTACCCACAGCTTAGATCACCTTCAAGTGATCTAACATGTAGAAACAAGTTTCAAAATCATAGATTCCACAAGCAGTGGAATTGTTTTCCTACTTGCTACGGTTATGGAGATATTATCAAATTAGTGTCACAGGGGTTCCAAAGGGTGACTTTTCAGTGCATTTCAGTGACTGTATCTCAGAAATGATGCAAGATACAGATTTGATTGAAGTTAGGAATCTGCATAGACACTGCACAATTCACACTATTAATGCAGACATTTTGGGGAATTTTTGCACCAAATTTTCAACATGGGTTTTTGGAACATCCCCCCTCATGAACACTGGCACTGTCATTTCATTAATTGGTCCAGAAAGGTGATTCTGCATAGTGACTGTGAAATCACCTTTTGGGACTGAATAACGAAATAGCAGTGACAGTGTTCATAAGGTGGGGTCCCAAGAACCCCGTGTTGAAAATTTGGGGTATAAATTACTAAAAATTGCTGAGATATCAACCTAAGTTGAAAGGCCCACTGAGAGCTATAATAGGAGCCTACCTTGATTCCTCAGTTTGCGGTTGGGCTTTGAAGAGTGCAAACGTGTCCCGGTCTAAAGAAGATCACTGCTCAGATTTCCAGAGGTAAGTATGGGAAAGAGGGGTGCAGGGAGGTGATTGCTCAATGGGAGGGTGGGGAGGGAGGACTGGGGAGACGATGAGGAGCCATTTTCTTTATAACAGGTGTAAAAAAAAACATTGGGACAGTTTTCCTTATTTATAGGAACAGAAAAGCGAATGTGGGGACACTGGGGTGGGCTCCCAGTGTGCCACATGAGTTGGGGGATACAATATTACAACAGGGGGACTGGGCACTGCAGCCGTCACACAAGCACACACCCCGCCCCAAGCTCCCAACAAATGCCGCTTCTTGCGGAGGTGTGTAGAGAATGCTGACCCCTCCCAAGCTCCTGTAATGTGCCTCTCCTTGTGGTGGTATGTATGCAGTAACCCCTCCCCCCAGTCCCCATAATCAGCCACTCCTTGTGGCGCTATCTGGCAGTATGAACCCCCCAACTCCTGGTAAATGCTGCTCCTTATGGTGCTATCTGGCAGTATAACCCCCCAGCTCCCGGTAAATGCCACTCCTTGTGGCAGTATCCCAGGTGCCAGCAAAATTAAACTCTCCATCCCAAGCCCCCATGAATGCCAACTTCTGCGGTACTCGGATGATGATGAAAGACCCACTCCCACCCACACACCCCAACCCACCCCCTCCCCCCAGCACAGTCCCACCGCCGGTGGGCAAGCTCAACCAACCCACATACCACCACAACTGCCTGCCAACAGAGCTGTCTGAGACTGACAGTTACCCAACCACCTGAAGCACACATAGGTGTCTGGTAGTCGAGTAGCTGTCAGTCTCAGACAGCTCTGTTATGAGTATGTTTCTGAGATAAGACTAATGTAGATTTGTTTTTTTAATCATAAAATACAAATATCTTATAAATTGCTCTGTTTATTTTTATGCAATAGGCGTTGACATAAATCCTATGTGATAAATCTGAGCTACTATGAGGTAAATTCAAAATTTTACATATATACACATAGTAGACACATCATCACAGATTTATATACAAAGTAGATATGTCACAGTCACTCCAGAACTCATTTAGAATGTTCAGCCTTAGTACCAGTACTAAACATATTCAAATGCAAATAACTGTAAAACGAAAAAAGCATAGTGCTGTGAGCATGAAAGTTGTGCATCTCAAAATTATATACAAAATGAGTGCTATCTCATTCATAGATACCTTATTGTTCTTTTTAAAATTAGCAAAAAACAGCAGAAAATGCAATTTTTTGTTCACTTTTTTGATAAACGTATGTAAAAAAAGATAAGCAATCAAAAGAAAATGTCCCTGCACTGACAGAAAGCATCCCTATTGCATCAATGAAATATACAATGGTGATCTGTCAGATAAATTATTTATCTACACTTGTGCTGTTTGACCTCGGACATCTCGCTCGTGGCTTACGCCACTCGTGAGGTTACCCGAGGTCAAACAGCACTTGTGTAGATAAATCATTTATCTGACAGCTCACCATTGTAAATCCCTTATTTATTGTATTCATTTCTATGCTCAAGATGCAATAGATGCCATTGTCAAGTAGAGTGATTGGTTATCAGAGGATTTAGAATAGTGGGAAACTGGCAGTTTCATTTTTGGATTGACTATTCAATTATGTCCATGGTATAATTGAAATTACTTATGTTCATCAGCTGGAGGCCCAGGCAGACCTGCAGCACGTGGTGGATGACCTGCTGCTGGAGCTGTTGGTGTTTCCTCCATGGAGGGGTCGATGTTGACAATTTTGACCTCCTCTGTCGGCTCTTCTGCTCCAGCAGCACCCTCCGTCGATGGTTCATCCTCTGTAAAAAAAAAAAAAAAATTAGAAAAAGGGAAAACATTATTTGTCTGTAGATATTGTTATGTGTATGTCTACCTCTGTAATACCAGTTGTAGTGAACTGTAAATACTGAGAAGTTTAATGAGATCAGGCAGGGAATTCCACCCCCAACCCTGTATCAGAACAGGTACTGGATCCTGAGTGGACAGCCACAGACTAACTAAAGATGTGGACAGTAATGGTATACCTGCCTGATACTAGCTGCACACAAGGTAGGATGCTGAGGAGTGTGAAGGCCTCACTCAAACAATGTCCCACCCCTTCCCCCCTATTTTATCAGGTCATTTCAAGGGGTCAGCTACACAATACTCCTACCCCTACTACCCTCCTCTGATTAGGTAGTGGATCCTCAGTGCAGAGGTACGGGAAAAGTAAACACGTGGACATCAATGGTATACTTTCCTGATTGCTTCTACACAGAAGTTAAGACACTGAGGATTTGCATTTCCTCAGCCAGGCAATGCTCCCAGCTATGGACGCCAGGTAGTGCATACTGAGAGCAGAGTGACACACTAAGTAAAGGTGTGGATATGGATGCTATACCTACCTGATACCAGCTGCACACATACTAGTACAGTGAGGAGTTGCAGTGCCTCAGGCAGGGGAATGCACCCACGTCCACTAGAACAAGTACTGGATCCTGAGTAGACAACCACAGGCTAACTAAATATGTGGACATTAATGGTGTATTTACGTGATACCAGATGCACACAAGGTGGGACACTGAGAGGTTTGAAGACCTCACCCAGACAATAGAGTAAGTAAAGTTAGCCAGGAAATGCTCTCACATTCCTACACCAGGTACTGGATGCTGAGTGCAGAATCACACTCTAAGTACATATGGATGGTATGCCTCCATGATACGAGGTGCACAGGTAATCAGGTAGTGGATGCTCAGTGCAGAGGTACAGGCAAACTAAAGTTGTGAACATGAACGGTGTAGCTTCCTGATAACAGCTCAACACAAGTTAGGACACTGAGCAGTTGCATGGCATCAGCCAGGCAATGCTCCGACCTGCTCACACCTGGTATTGGATAGTGAGCGCAGAATCACACACTAAGTAAAGCTGTGGATATGGATGGTATACCTCCTGATATGAGGTGCACAGAACTTAGGACAGTTAGGAGTTTCACTGACTCAGTAGGCAATGCTACCCCCTGCCCAGAACCGATAGTAGGCTCTGAGTGCACAGCCACAGGCTAACTAAAGATGTGTACATCAATGGTGTATCTCTGTGATAACAGCTGCACACAAGGTAGGACACTCAGTAGTTTGAAGGACTCAGGCAGATGGTCCCCCCTCTCTCCGGATCAGTTACTGCATCCTCAGTGCTGAGGTACAGGCCAAATAAAGCTCTGAACATGTATGGTATAGCTTCCTGATAGAAGCTTGACACAAGTTAGGACACTCAGCAGTTGCATGGCCTCAGCCAGGCAATGCTCCGACCTCCGTTCACCAGGTATTGGATGTTGAGTGCAGAGTCACACACTAAGTAAAGGTATGGAATATGGACAGTATACATCCCTGATATGAGGTGCACACATGTTAGGATGTCCAGAGGTACAGTACAACCCAACTAAAGTCATGCACATCAATGGTATACTTTCATGATACCAGCTCTACACAAGTTAGGACTCTGAGAAGTTGCATGGCGTCAGGCAGGTGATGGTTCAAGGTCCGCACAACAGGTAGTAGATGCTGACTGCAGAGTGACAGAGTAAGTAAAGCTGTGTATATAAATGGTATACTTCCCTAATACCAGCTGCACATGTAGAGAGGAGTTGCACTGAGTCAGGCAGGCAATGGTGCCCCACCCCCCACCCCCAGAACAGGTACAGGCTAACTAAGGATGTATAGATCAATGGTATATCTCATTGATAACAGCTGCACACCACACAAGGTAGGACACTCAGTACTTTGAAGGCCTGAGGCAGACAATAGTCCCCCTCCCCCCTTGGATTAGGTAGTCAGTCCTCAGTGCAGAGGTACAGGCCAACTGAATAGATACATAGATACATAGACAGTGTCGGCAGATAAGGGCCTTTGGCTCACCCAGTCTGCCCATTTGAGCTTGTAAGTTCAGTTTATGTTTTCCTAGAAGTCTGTTTCCCCTTACCCGTGACCTCCAGAATTCCTTTATGTCTATCCCATGCATTCTTAAATCCCGTGATTGTTTCAGCCCCCACCACTTCCTCTGGCAGGGTGTTCCACTTGTCCACCACCCGTTCTGTGATGAAATTCTTCCTCACGTTTCCTCTGAATCGTCCTCCCTCCAACTTCATCCCATGCCCTCTAGTTCTGGAACATCTTTTTTTTGCTTAAAAATAGTGTATTCCTGCACCCTGTTCCTCCCTGTAAGATACTTGTATATCTCTATCATATCCCCCCTCTCCCTCCTCTCCTCCAGGGAATACATGTTCAGTTCCTTCAACCTGTCTTCATAGGACTTGTGATGCAATCCATGCACCATCTTTGTGGCCCTCCTCTGAACCTTCTCTACCCTGTCTATGTCCTTACGTAGGTAAGGTCTCCAGAACTGTACACTGTACTTCAGGTGGGGCCTCACTAGTGTCTTGTATAGTGGAATTATGACCTCCCTTTTCCTGCTGGTGATGCCCCTGCCTATGCATTCCAGCATCCTATTTGCTTTACCTGCTGCCTTGTCACACTGTTTTCCCTACCTTGAGGTCATCAGAGATGATAACCCCAAGATCCCTTTCCTGCTTGGTGCATGCTATATCCTCACCCCGACTGATATATTGTGCCAGGTTTTTGTGCCCCATATGCATTATCTTGCACTTCTTTGCATTGAATTTCAACTGCCAAACCCCTGACCATTCTTCAAGTTTCTGCAGGTCCCTTCTCATTCTGTCTACACCCTCTGGTGTGTCTACTCTGTTACAGAGCTTTGTGTCATCAGCGAACAGTGAAATTCTGCCTTCTAGGTCCTGCTTAATGTCACTGATGAAGATGTTGAATAGGACCAGTCCCAGCACTGATCCCTGTGGTACCCCACTGGTCACTCTTCCCTCTGTGGAGTGACAGCCATTTACCACCACCCTCTGTGTCCTGCCACCCAGCCAGTTACCTACCCACCACACTACTGTTCTGCCCACACCCATATTCCCCAGTTTGTGTAATAGTCTTCTATGTGGCACAGTGTCAAAGGCCTTGCTGAAGTCCAGATAGGTCATGTCCACTGCCCTCCCCTGATCCACCTCCCTAGTCACCCAGTCAAAAAATTCAATGAGGTTGGTCTGACATGACCTCCCTGGTGAAACCATGCTGCCTTGGGTCCTGTAGTCCATTGGACAACTAGATGCTCCACCAATCTCTCCTTCAGTAGTGCTTCCATGATCTTCCCCACTACCGAGGTGAGGCTGACTGATCTGTAGTTCTCGCTTCTCTTTGTTGTTCCACTTTTGTATAAGGGGACTACATCTGCTGTCCTCCAGATCTTTGGGTACCTCCCCTGTTTCCAGTGATCGGCTAAACAGGATAGCCAGAGGTTCAACCACCACCTCTCTTAGTTCTTTAAGGACCCTGGGATGCACCCCATCTGGCCCCATTGCTTTATCAACTCTTATTACTTCCAGTTCCTTCAGGACCCTTTCTCGTGTAAAGGGACTTGTGTCCATTTCTGCACCATTCTCACCCCTTGTACTCCCTTCAGACCCATTACCCTCCTCTTCCTCAGTAAAGACTGAGCAGAAATACCTGTTCAATATGTTAGCTTTACTGTTGTCATCCTCCACGTGGCCCCCATCCTCTCCCTTTAGTCTCACTATCCCTCCCTTTGCCTTTCTTCTTTCACTTATGTACCTGTAAAAGGTTTTGTCCCCTCTAACCACTGATTTTGCAATGTGTTCTTCTGTCTGAGCTTTGACTTCCCTTACTGACCTCCCTGCCTCCCTTTGCTTCTCCTGGTACTTCTCCCTATCCCCTTCTGCCTGTGTCTTTTTGTGTTGCCTGAATGCAATCTTTTGGCTTTCACTTTCTTTGCTACATCTTTGGAAAACCATAATGGTCCTCATCTTCCTTTTCCTCTTGCTAACCTGCTTAATGCATAATTCTGTTCTTGTAATCCCCATTTTAAATACTGCCCACTGTTCCTCAACCCTGATTCCTGCCCCATTCCCCTTAATGCCTCTTTCAAGTATCTCCCCATTTTCCCAAAGTCTGCCCCCCTAAAATCCAGGATACGTGTTTTTGTGTGGTTTGGTTCTGCTCTTTCTGTGATTTCAAACCACAATGACTGGTGGTCACTGTTCCCCAGGTGCTCCCCCACTGTTACCCCATCACACTGTCCCTGTTTATTTATTTATTTGCTTTTGGTAACCGGGTGAGTGCACTAGGCATAGCAATGCCTATTTTCAGGCATGACCCGTGTTTGTGAGCACAAGGTCCAGTATTGTCTTCTGCCGAGTTGGTTCCATGACCAGTTGCTTGAGGAAGGCACCCTGAAGGGAGTCCAGGATAAATATGCTCCTAGTTGATGCTGCTGCTGGGATGCTCCAGTCCACGTCTGGAATGTTGAAGTCTCCAACCAGTACTACCTCACCCTTGTCTGCCATCCTTTGGATGGCTAGCATCAGCTTCCTATCTAAAGCAGTTAACATGAATGGTATAGTTTCCTGATAGCAGCTGCACACAAGTTAGGACACTGAGCAGTTGCATGCTGTCAGCCAGGCAATGGTCCCATCTCCTTACACCAGGTACTGGATCCTGAGTGCAGAGACACAGACTAAGTAAAGTCATGGATATTGATGGTATATCTCTGTGATATCAGGTGCACAGATGTTAGCACTGTGAGGAGTTGCACAGCATCATGCAGGTAATGCCCTAAGCCCCCTACCTACCACTGCCAAGAATAGGTACTTGATGCTGCGTGCACAGCCACAGGCTAACTAAAGATGTATACATCAATGGTATACCTCTGTGATATAAGCTGCACAGAAGGTAAGACACTGAGGAGTTTGAAGGCCTCACTGAGACAATCACCCCCCTCTCCTACGGATCATGTAGTGGCTCATTAGTGCAGAGCTACAGGCAACTAAAGCTGTGGATATTTACGGCATAGCTTGCTGATATGAGACTCACACAAGTTAGGACACTGAGGACTTGCATGACTCAGCCAGGCAATGCTGAACCTCCGCACTCCAGGCATTGGATGTTGACTGCCGAGTCAGACACTAAGAAAAACTGTGGACATGAACGGTATACCTCTGTGATATGAGCTGCACACATGTTAGGACAGTGAAAAGTACCGCTGCTTTAGGGAGGCAATGCCTCCCCCCCTCACAACAGGTACTCAATACTGAGTACACAGGCATAGGTAAACTAAAGATGTGTACATCAATGGTATGTGTACCTGATAACAGGTCTGTACAAGGTAGTACACTGAGTAGTTTCTAGGGGTCAGCCACTCAATAACCCCCCTCCTCAGGTCAGGTAGTGGATCATCAGTACAGAGTTACAGTCTAAGTAAAGACGTGGACATCAATGGTAGACCTTCTTGATAGCAGGTACACACAACTTACAACACTGAGGAATTGTATGCTGTCAGCCTGGCAATGGGCCTATATCCTCACACCAGGTACTGGATACTTAATGCAGAGCCACAGACTAAGTAAAGCTGTGCATATGAATGATATAGGTCTGTGATATCAGCTCCAGACATGTTAGGACAGTCAGGAGTTGCACTGCTGCAGACAGGCAATGCCCCCCGAACACGTACTTGATTCTGAGTGCAGAGTCACAGGGTAACTGAAGATGTGGACATCAACAGTCTACCTCCCTGATAAGAGCTAAACATGAGGTAGGACAATGACGAGTTTCAAGGCCTCAGCCAGAGAATGCCTCTTACCTGCCCCGCTACCCATCAGGTCAGGTAGTGGATCGTAAGTCCAGAGGTACAATCCAACTAAAGTCATGCACATCAATGGCATACCTTCATGATACCAGATCTACACAAGTCAGGACTCTGAGAAGTTGTATGGCATCAGGCAGGTGATGGTTCCAGGTCCACTCAACAGGTAGTAGATGCTGACTGCAGACTGACAGAGTAAGTAAAGCTGTGTATATAAATGGTATACTTCCCTAATACCAGCTGCACACATGTCAGAACAGTGAAGAGTTGCATAGTGTGAACCAGGCAATGCCTACTCCCCACAGACCAGGTACTGCATCATGAGTGCACAGCTACAACACAGCTAAAGTTGTGGATGGGCTCAGTGCACAGTAGCCCCCAGACCCTAAGAATGAGGTGTGGCATCCTGAGTACACAGCACATCTGAACTACAGATGTAAACATTAATGTGAAATTTCTCTGATATGAAGTGACAGAAGCTACAATATTGAATAGCTGGACAGTCTGTGCAAGGCAATGTTGCTAGCAGGGAAAAGCACATACTGGACCTTCAGTAGAAGGACAGAATGTCATTGTGACTCGCCAGCAGAGTTGAGCACTAGTAGCTGCTCGACTGGAGCCCCACTGTCCTCACCATCTGGGAGTGGTACACGGTGGACACACTGGGAGGAAGCAGGGATGGTTGCTGTTGCTGCTGAGGGAGAAACAAACAAATATTGAATGTTTTTTATATGTGTGTATACTGTGTGATTTCCGTTTAGTGCTACTTGAAGGTGTGTTTCCACTATTGTTTAAATATTGTCTTGCACTATATTAGCATGTGCTACATGTTGATGTAACACAGTAATGACTAAAACACATATTTATATACTGTATTATATATCATTGATTGGTCTTAGTCTGTTACTTATAGTCTAGGAAGAGCTTTTTTTTTATATAACCTGTTATGTTACCTGACTGGGACAATTAGAAGTAACATAAACAGGAAAACGAAGGTACATTGGGTAAAGATTTGATATATCATGACTGACATAATACAGTTCAGATGATGAGTCATGGTGGGATAACACTGTTCGTGACATATTGTGGATTCAAGTACAACATATGTAAGATAGTTGGTTATTTCACCATGACACATGCACTATTATGTCTTATTCATTTCATAGAATAGAATAATATAGAGGATAATGCCTGATGTACAGGTGATTGAATGGTTGCTAGGACATCAGTAAACCTCAAGAGCACAGCTTGAGAGGTTTACAATTGCCCTAGCAACCATGAGAGATGACTACACCATGGTTATCACCTGTACATCAGGCATTGTCATTTATAATGTATGGGACTCGACATGAGAAGTTACCCCACCCGGACACAAGTAATTTAGCCTTACCTTATTAATGAATTTGCACTACAGCCACATGATTGTGTAGGGAAACAATGTATTAGGATAAACAGACTGAATGACAGTGGGCCAAAATAGCACCAGAGTTAAAATCTCTATCAGACATAGAGATTGCCATACTCAGTAACAGTAAACTGAGACAATTGGAATGTTATTTGAATAATGTACTGAGGCTAGCAATCACATTCTGGGTGTGTCGTCGAATATTGAATAACACTGGCATTCTGTTTTGTAAACCCACTGCTATGACATAGATGAGATAGGTTTATAAGGTTCTGACATCACAACAGTAGGATTCCAAAGTGGATAATGGCTGGAGATCGGGTGATAACCATGTGTAATCACCTCGAGTGGTTGCTAGGGCAACATGGTAACCCTCGAGAGTACAGCTCGAGAGGTTTACTGTAGCCCTAGCAACCAAGAGAGGTGATTTCAGCGTGGTTGTCACCCGATCTCCAGCCATCATCTTTTATAGAGTATGGTCAAAAAAAACACTATTTGCATTCTATGTGTGAGAATTATGGAACTCTGGTACATTCTTCTTTGTTATGCCAGTGTTTGGAAGTTCTGAAGTGTGGTTAACAACTTTTAAAATTCTAAACAGTGCATAACAAAGCTGTGTGACTGCTGATTATGGTGGTTAACAGGCACTTACCATACATTATAAGGTTATAATGCATTTGATTTCAGTAGGTAATAAGGGCTACCCATACATCATATATGTAATAATACAGTAGATAAAGCAAAAGCTAGCTCCTGATTTATTACTGAACAGGATAAACTGTAAATCCTTCTAGTAACCAATGGGAAAATGTCCCAGGTGCAGTCCCTTGCCTGATATCCCATAAAAATCCCTCTGACATGGAACATCAAACATATCTGCTGCCATCTTGCATATTGTCGGTAGTAACTGTAGTAAGTCTAAAAAAAAACACACATGGAATTTTCTTTTTCACTGATACATCACCCTGAGGTTTGATGAATGTTTTTTTTTAATATTCTGAAAATCTTTCTAGGAAAAACTATGTCTCATAACTGATTAGTATTACCTAACAGCACAGTTTCAGCACTCAATGAGCGAGCCTCTGCAAGTGTTTCAGAGGTTGCACCAATACCTACAGTTCTATGGCACACTATTTTTTCCCTTTCCATCAATAAATCAGTATATAAATAAGTTTATGTTAAACATTAATAAGATGTCTAATATGCCACTAGAGGGTGTGGGTGATGCCAAGATTTACCCATACTTGGTGTGTTGGTGGTGCCTTGGGTGCACCTTGGGACCGAACAACACATCAGCCGTGGGTAAATATTGAGATCAGCCAGAATCTCTTGACGTATACTGCTTGTATTGCAGTTTCGGCAGTTTATGTAATTGACTAGGCAATTCAGCAGGATTAAGAAGTTGTCTGACAATTTTCAAAATTTGAGAAAAATGTGTATGTATGGTACTTAGAGATTGGGAGAGTAAATAAGAGTGGCGTAATGCTGAAATGTTCTAATAGCAGTATCTTGTTAGATGGCAATCACATTTTTTTTATGGAATACAGTATTGCACTACAATTACAGTCTACTAATGCTGTTATGTGTGATGTATGACATTAGTTAATAAGATTCTCAGATGAACTTAATGAGATTCTGAGGGTGTCATTGGATTCATTTAACTGCTCTGACAGATTTGTTGAAGACATAACATTTAGAACATTTACGACTGTTAAAAAGATGTACTTACTACCATGATAGAATTCTCCAAATTCTGGCTTCCCTGCTTCCTCCCACATAGCAAATGTTATGTCATACCACTCCCGGATGCTCCTGCGCATCTCACCCACCGACGCCTTTGCTTTATAGAATGTCTTTTGGGTGAATTTCCACTTCCTCCAGCAGTCGTCTGCACTCTTATCAAATTCTTCTCTCCCCCAAGGCATGGCTAACCTGTGTAAAAACATACAAAAGAAAGAAGCAGTTAATAATTTAGTAATGATTTTGAATGGGGTTTATTTATTCATTACTATATAATAAGTTAAACTTTATGTGTACTGCTTTGTTATTTTACACATATTTTACAGTTAGCAAGTGAGGTATTGAAGCTCTGAGCCACTGATTGTCTCATGTAGTGCAGCATCTTTGTAAATTAATCATTTCTTTGATTGAAAAAGGTTTAAATATTCCATCCTAAGTATTAATACTAAAACATTAGGTACTGTAGTAAGTGTTCCTCTGACAGGTTAAACTTTTCTTTCTCTTAACTTGTTCTATTACATTGTAAATTAATGTATATAGTGAGAGTACCTGTCTGATGGATTGACTATTTCACAGAAAGAGCAGTTTATTATGAAATACAATACAATGGGTTCAACAGTTTGACATATGAAGATATATAGGATAGTGTATGGCCAGCCATACACAGCAAGGGAATTCTTCACCCAAGTGTTTTCTATGATGTCTGATGACCTCGGGAATGAAGCTCAAGAGGTCCTTTTGCTGTCATAGAAAACATGAGGGAGGAAGAGTTGCCGAGTTGTTTGGGAGGCCATACATTGTTCTGTATAGTGCATCGTGTCCGAAAATAGAGGATGACTTCCATTTTTTGACCATTGTTTCTCACTGGAAACCCACACTGCTGGTCTTTCCAGCCATCTGGCCAGCTGGTGCGCAGGAGTTACCAACTGCCCCCTCTTATGAACGGCACTAGTGGGGGCGATTGCATTGTGACGTCATCACTAACGCTGAACAAAAACTTGTTCTGTGTTACTGACGATGTCACCACTGAAGCAGAATGGCATTTGCGGTGTATGGATTTCGATACAGAGCTGCATTCCACCATGCACTATATCAACATGCAAGTTTTTGTGTGCAGATAAAGTTATAGACCTGCATCAAGTCTGCTTGAATGTGCAGCTAGCAGCCTTATTGTGCAGCTACCCATCACTTACATGCTTGCATTCCATTGACACTGCCTGTTGCTCTGTGTCATCCCGTTTAGAAGCACTCAAGAGTCCTAGCGGATACCACTTCTGCAGGTAACGTATTCCACTCAGCTAGCACCATCTTTGTAAAAAAAGTGTAAGAAAACAAATATTTTTATACTGTTAATTTAAACCGTGACTTACGTTACCCCAGGTATGTGAGAGACTCAGGTTTGTAGCTCGCATCACAAACCTGGGATTAGTGTGTCGCCTTACAGCCTGAACGAGGGCCAGCACCTCCCTATCACTCCAGGATTTTGGTATGTTGAAATTCTGTAAAAAAAAAGATATTTTTTTTGTTTAGAACAACGGAACAGAAGATTTATTGTACTGTTAGTATTTGTGCAGGACTGACAAAGGACATGTGCACTGTGCATGTGAGATGCATTGGCACATTTGTGAGATGTATGTAAACTAGCTTAGGTAGTTGTGTCATGTGTCATTGCAAACTTGATGTGCCAGTGCATTGTAGATGTACTACTCAATGCCACTAATGATATGTGGTGGATTTGCAGTGGCAGTGATGAGGGTATGCATATGCATATCTGGTGCAATGCCATTTACAGCACAAGTCAAAGGTCTATCACCAGCATAGTCTTGGTATGAGTCTGTGAAAGATAGTGTAGTGCAACTACAGTTATCTAGGTGTTCACTCACAGGCAGGCTGCTATAGTATAGACTGCAGGATGACAGCTTGCGTAGTCTTCAAGTGTATGGAGCTCCCCCAGGCAGGCAATGGCACTATACTATCTGACACTCACTCTGGCTCCAGGTGGTTTTGTGGTTCTGCTTTGCTGATATCTGCCTTGACCAAAAGAGACTGCAAAAGAAAGTTGTGGTACAATAGTGGTCCTCTCTGTCATCTGTTGTAGCTAGAGCTCCCAAAATATGTAACACATTTGTGCTTGAGTTGACTTGCTTCACTCTCCCCCCCCATCCCCCACTGCCCGTCTGGCTGTGGCAGCACCACCGGAAAAAAATAGGGTACTAAATAGACAATTGTAATAGTCCTGAAATTATTATTGTATGCATTATTATTGTTGCATCATTACATACTGAGCTGCAGACTACTAAAACAAGAATTAAAATTTGATGACTTACTTTTGGCTTGTTTGGAAAATAAGTTATTTCTTTTTCTTCTCTGCTGATCTGTTGAAATAAATAGACATTGACTATGAGAGAAAGCTGAGGTGTTTTACTATTCTGTAACAAAGATTAATATTTACCAGATTTTGTGTCTTATTTACATGTATAGCAGTTTTATGATGAAAAGTATCACTAATACAGAACTACAAAGAACATGGTAATCATGGTTGTTGCGGCTGTGTATTGCTAATGAGGTAAGCACCGTCTGAATATGTGGCAGGATATAGCATTGAGATAGTAGCTGCAGACAAGTTTGGACACCGAGGAGCTGGACAGACTCTGGTAGGTAATGCCTACAGCTCACCCCAGATGAGATACTGTATCCTGAGTTGACAGGCAGAGTCGAACTAAAGCGATGGATCTCAGTGGTGTATCTCCCTGATAGTGGGTCACAGTTTAGGACAATAAGGAGTTGTATGGTCTCAGGCAGGCAATGCCCCCCCATTTCACAGCAGATACTGGTTCTGGTGCAGAGTCACAACTCAACTGAAGGCACGAAGTTTAACAGTATATGTCTCTGATACTAGCTACATACAAGATAGGACACTGAGTAGTTGCATGGCCTGAGCAAGGCAGTGCTCCCACCCACCTGCAACCAGATAGTGGATCGTGAGTGCAGAGTCACAGTGCAAGTAATGCCATGGACATCAACAGTATACCTTCCTGATATCAGCTGCACACAAGTTTGGACACTGAAGAGGTACACATCTTAATACAGGGAATGCCCACACCTCTCCAGATAAGCTACTGGATCTTGAGTGCAGAGCTACAGCAGAAGTAAAGCCATGGGCATTAACTATATACCTCCCTGATACCAGATGCACAGAACATAGGACACTTAGGAGTTTCAGAGTCTCAGTGAGGGAGTTCCCCTATCCCCCGCCAGACCAGGTAGTGGATTTTTGAGTGCAGAGCCACAGCCAACTAAAGCCACTGAGATCTATGGCATACCTCACTGATATGAGGTGGACACATGTTAGGACACTGAGGACTTGCACGGCATCAGCTAGGCAATGCCTCCATGCACCCCTCCCTTCCTAGACCAGGTACTGGATTTTGAGTACACAGCCACACCCAGCTAAAGCCATGGACATCTACAGTATAGCTTCCTGATACCAGCTGCATACATGTTAGGACACTAAGGAGTTGAATGTGCTCAGTGAGGCAATGCCCCTAGCCCCTGGGACCCGGAAGTGGTCCTGAATGTAGAGAAACAGCCTGATTAAAATCATGGATATGACTGATATAGGTCATTGATAGCAGGTACACACAAGTTAGGATACTGAGCAGTTGCACGGCATCAGTCAAACAATGCCACACCCCCTGAGGAGAGGTAGTGGATCCTGAGTGCAGAAGCACAGCCTAAGTAAAGCTGTGGACATCAATAGTATACCTTGCTGATATCAGCTGAAGACATGTTAGGACACTGAGGAGTTGGACAGCCTCAGCCAGGCAATGTCACCATCCCACCACACAACAGGTAGTGGATTTTGACTGCAGAGCCAGAGCCAACTAAAGCCATGGATATCTACAGCATAGCTTCCTGACACCAGCTGCAGGCAAGTTAGGAGACTGATGAGTTGCACAGCTCCAGCTAGGCAATACCCCTATCTGATGCCAAACTAGTTACTGGATTTTGAGTGCAGAACCAGAGGCCAACTAAAGCCATGGACTTGTATGGTATAACTCACTGATATGAGGTGCACACACGTTAGGACACTGAGGAGTTGCATGGCCTCAGCCAGGCTATGCCCCCACTCCTCCAGATCAGGTACTGGATTCTGAGTGCAGAGCTACAGCCCAACTAAACCCATGGTCATTAATGGAATAACTCCCTGATACCAAGTGCACACAAGCTAGGACACTGATGAATTTCACAGCATCAACCAGGCAATGCCACCATCCTCCCCCAATCAGGTACTGGATCCTGAGTGGACAGCCACAGGTTAACTAAAGACATGGAGATCAATGGTATAATACCTCCGTGATAGCAGGTATACACAAGTTAGGATACTAAGGAGTTGCATGGCATCAGCCAGGCAATTACTCCAATCCCCCAGACCAGGTACTAGATCTTGAGTGTAGAGCCACACCCCAACTAAACCCATAGACATCAATGGTATACCTGTTTAATACCAGCTGCACACAAGTCAGAACACTGAGGAGTTGCATAATGTCAGCCAAGCCATGCTCCCACCCCCATCCCAAGCATAGGTAGTGGATTCTAAGTACAGAGCCACAGCCCAAGTAAAGCTGTGGACATCAATGGTATACCTCCCTCATACCTGCTGCACACATGTTAGGAGACTGAGGAGCTGAACAGGCTCAGCCAGGCACTACCCCCATCCCCTGACCAGGTACTGCATCCTGAGTGCAGAGCCACACCAAACTAAACCCATGAAAATCAACAGCATAGCTCCGTGGTACCAACTGCACACTAGTTATGACACTGATGAGTTGCACAGCCTCAAGCAGGCAATGCCCCCCAGACCAGGTACTGGATGCTGAGTTCAGAGCCACAACCCAACTAAAGCCATGGACATCAATGGTATACCTCCCTGATACCAGCTGCACACATGTTAGGACACTGAGGAGTTGCACGGCATCAGCCAGGTAATACCCCCCCAGACCAGGTACTAGATCCTGAGGGCAGAGCCACACCCAACTAAAGCCATGAATGTAAACAGTATACTTGCCTCATCCCAGCTGCACACAAGTTAGAACACTGAGAAGTTGCATGGCCTAAGCCAGGCAATGCCCCCTTCCCCCCCTCAAAACCAGGTACTGAATCCTGAGTGCAGAGCCACAGCACAACTAAGGCCATGAACATCAATGGTTTACCTCTGTGATACCAACTGCACACTAGTTACAACACTCATGAGTTGCACAACCTCTGCCAGACAATATCCCTACCCCTCCAGACCAGGTACTAGATCCTGAGTGCAGAGCTACAGCCCAAGTAAAGCCATGGACATCAATGGTATACCTCTCTGGTAACAGCTGCACACAAGTTAGAGCACTGAGAAGTTGCACAGCCTCAGTAAGCAGGTTAAATAAAACTAATTTTGATAGTTTCAGATTACTATTAACCTAGTGGAACAATGGATAGCAGACAGGTTATACACTAGATCTGGTGTTTGTACAACAAGTCAAAAATCTTGCCAGATCTGTTGTATTTATGGAAAATACTTGAAAATGACATTTATTTGTGGGGTATTATGTGTCTGGTGTGATGGTTATTTGTGGTGGAACAGTGTGTATATAAGTAACATAAACTGCCACACAGATTGACTATAAAACTTAAAATACAACTTTTTGTTCTAAGAGATAGGAAGATATTGCCAAAATAGTGCATAGATCATGTAAGAGTGCATAAAATTCGATTTTGAGGCATCTTAATTGTTTTCACCATGCTTATTGGCTAATTAGCACATTTTTAGATAATAGATTGGTCTGTACTTACAGTTCTTTCCTGGAGCCAGTGTTGCTTGTGTAAGAGTGACAAAATAGGTGCTCAAGTGATACTTGATTCCAGTGGTTCATAGAAGTCACATGGTGAAGTCTGCCATTTCTTCTTTTGTGAGGATACAAAATCTTTGATCGTGACTCGCATTGATCGCAGGGATCGTTTGCAAGCTTGCAAATTCTTTGATCATGAGAATAACACGAGATTTGGATTGTGGAAGGCTTGTAATTTAAAAAACAACTTTCCGTAAACAGTTTTGAACAGAGTGTATAGCTATATGTATTTTTATTGCTTATGAGGCGTGGATTTTACAGTGATGATGATCTTTGAATGTTTTCTTATATTTTCTTATATTTATAAATCTTTGATGGCAAGCATGCAAATTTATTGATCGTGACTCACTTTGATCACGAGAATCATTTGTGAGATTGCAAATTCTTTGTGAAAATAACGTGAGCTTTGGATAGTGGAAGATGTGTAGTTTAAAAAATACTTTTTCTGCAGTTTTTCACAAAGTATGAAGACTTATGTGTTTTTATTGCTTATGAGGTGTGGAATTTACAGTGCTAATGATTTCTGAACATTTTCTTCCATTTAATTGTATTTTGAAATCTTTGATCGTGAGCGTGCAAATTTATTGATTGCAACTCTCTTTGATCATGAACATCGTTTGCGAGGTAACAAAATATTTGATTGTGAGAATAACGTGAGATTTAGCATGTAGATGTTGTGTAGCTTGGAAAAAAAAATTTTTTGTACTTTTACATGTGTTTTGGGGTGAGTGTGGTTTTATTGGGTATGAGATGTGGATTGGTGAAAAATACTGTGGGTTGGATATGTTACTTGGGTTTTCCTAGCTTTTTTCGATCTTTGATTGCGAGTGTCCAATTTCTTTGACTGCAACTCATATTGACCGTGAGGATCGTTTGCAAAGTTGCAAATTCTTTGATCATGAGAATAACTCTAGATTTTGAATGTAGAGCTTGTCAGCTTTTGGGAAAAATAGATATTTGAGAGATTTTTCATTGCTTTTGTGTTAAGATGTACTTTTAATTGGTATGACAAGTGGATAGTGGAGAAATGTCTTTTGACATGTTAGTTTTTTTATTTTATTGAGTTCTTGATCTTTGATCATGGACATAGAAATTTCTTTATTGTAAGTAACATTCATTGTGAGGGTTGTTTGCGACGTTAAAATTAATTTTCATAGGGAGAATATGGTGAGACTTTCAGTATAGAAGTTGTTAAGTTTCCGGTAAAGGACTTTTTTGCCGACAGTCTTGTATATGGTTCATAGTTCATATCTGATGGGCTCATTCATTGAAGTTCTCCTTATTTTTTGCCTCAGTTGGTGCCCAACTGTGGTACTGAGAGTATGGCTCACTCAGTTGTCGGCTGCTGGTTGTTGATGTTTTTGAGATGAGTAAGACTGGGAGGGAGCACTGGACCACTGTGGAAAATTTTGTTTTAAAAATGACACATCTGGGAAGAATTATGTGTGTAGGTGCGGGTGGTAGTAGACTAAGATACAAAAAAAGTTTGCCTTATGTGGAATGGGGGTTTGAATTTGTGATCTGTGCTGTGACACTAGATGACAGTAACAGGGCAAAATATGTTCAATTCTGTGAAAATGCAGGTTTGAATTTCTGTTGGGGGTGAGACTACCACTAGACTATCAGGGAAAATTAGGTTTCATGATGTTTTATTGGGCTTGGGTTTCTTGGGGAGGGTGCGCACTGGAAATTATTTTTTTGGCTTTTGTGATATTTTCTTTACAGAATTTTTGCATGTTGCAGTACTATGTAAAGATGACAGTATAGTACTCAGAATAGTTGTAAGTGATAGTAAGGTGTTTGTGATATTGCTGAATTGCACAATTATGATATTGTGTTATATTGCATGTTGTTAATGATTAATGTAGTATAGATGTGTCATGGACTTATGCTGCAGTACTTTTCTACTGGCTGAGGCTGTGTAACTCCTCAGTGTTCTAACTTGTGTGCAACTGGTATCAGAGATGTATACCATTGATGTCCATGGTTTTAGTTGGGCTGTGGGTCTGCACTCTGCATCCAGTTCCTGGTCTGGGGGGGTGGGGGCATTGCCTAGCTGAGGCTGTGCAACTCATGACTGTTGTACCTAGTGTGCAGTTGGTATCATGGAGGTATGCATTGATGTTCATGGCCTTAGTTGGGCTTTGGTTCTGCAGTCAGAATGCAGTACCTGGTCTGTGAGGGTGGGGGCATTTCCTGGGTGATGCATTGTTGCAAATCTCTCTTTTATAAAGGGTTCATAATCTTGTTTACATGTACTGTGGTAAGAGAAGCTCTCATTTTTATTCCTTTCTCAAAAAGTAAGGAAATTATTTGCAAAATAACTGAATTAATGCAACAGTTAGGGTTTTTTACAGCGACAAAAGTGAGGAAATTCAACGTTAGGGTTTTCATTTTTTTTTCAATTTAAAGTTTATTGCAAGTTTTACACAGTTACATGAGACAGAACCATGGGTAGAAACTTAGTACATACATTCAAACAATCAATTACTTTGGATCTGTCTCCTTCCTCCCCCCCTCACCCTCCCTCCCCCACAGTCCATATTTCCTGAATCAATCAATATGTTCTTTACTAACAAGATTCAATCTTTAAAGAGAGTATAAAGTATACAAGGGATCCCATATCTTTTATATTTAGACAAATTATTATGAAAACTTGCAATGGTCTTTTCAGTTCTGAGATTTGCCAATAGTTTGTTGAGCCATTCAGAGTCGAGCATATTGTCTGTATCTTTCCAATGTTTTAGAATCAGTTTCTTAATGGACATTGAGATCATGGAAATATGACATTTATGATTATCCACTGAAATTTGTGAGTAGTCACCCAAGACACATATTTCAGGGGTAAAATACTCTGACAGACCTAATAATTGATCCACTTTGACCTTAATGCAATTCCAAAGGGGGATTATCTTGGGACAAGTCCAAAAGATGTGAAGAAGGGTACCTTCATCTTGAGAACAACGTGTACAGTGATCGGAGGGTATTAAACTCCAAGCAGCTAATTTTTGTGGGGTATAATACAAGTTGTGTAAAATATGGAATTGCATAAGGCATAGTCGATCTTGTGTCATGAAGCAGTGGCAGTTATGTCAAAGTATAGACCAATCTATATTCCAGTGGGGGAAACAGGGCTGACCAGTATAGTGTGGGACCAAAAATTTCTGTAAAACGCCAATCGTATAAAGTGATATGTAATTTAGAAATTGCTTTAGGAGAATTGGCCAAAGGGCGCAGCTCTAATTGAAAAGAGAATTTAGATACGCAGGGAGGTGTCTTACCTATTTCTTTGATAAGGAGATGTCTTAATTGAAAAACCTTAAAGAAACAGAGTGAGGGTATTTTAAATTTCTTCATAATTTCAACTGTTGAGAGCCAAGATCCATAGTTTCCCACCAATTGGGATAATTTTCCATCCCCCAATTGGGGTAACCAATTTGGTGTTAGCCTCTTGTTATCAAGTTGAAAAGTTGGGGAATTCCAAATTGATTTGGACATATCTGTATGATGTTTGTATTGTAAAAAGGCACATATTTGGGCATGGGCTCTCAAGGAAACTTCGATCATGGTTGATTTTAAGTTTCTTGGTAATGAGGATATTTTTAAACATAACAAGGTAGAAGGTTCTAAGTTACAAGAACGAATCATTTCTTTCTATTTTGTGCCAAGGAGGGAATAAAGATGAGGGGAGTGGTGTGAACCACCTAAGATATTTGGATATATATCTGGCCCAGTGTTATAAATTAAGATAAGGTAGATGTAAGCCTCTTTTAAGTTTGGCAGCAGCTAGCTTATGATATGCTATTCTTGGTTGATTTTTGGATCAAATAAAATTGGTAATTAATCTGTGAATTTTCTTGAACCAAGTACCTGGTAGACAAATATTAAGTAACTGGAGCGGGTATAGTAAGCGTGGAAAAATATTAATTTTGATTAAGTTTATCCTTCCCCACAATGAAACAGGAAGGGTCTTACACCGGTCTAAGTCCTGAGTGATGGTTTGTACCAGGGAATCTAAATTTTTCTTAATGGTAAGCTTTGTATCTCTGGTAAGTTCAATACCGAGATATCTTAGGAACCATGAGAAACCTAAAGGTGTAATGGTATTTTTGAATACTTTATGATTCAGTGGAAAAACAATTGATTTACTAACATTTAGTTTATAATTTGATAATCTACTATACTCTCCAATAATCTCTATCATTGATGGGATGGATGTTTCTGGATAGGATAAGTGTAAGAGAAGGTCATCTGTGTATGCAGATACTTTCACCTCTGTGCCTTGTATTGTTAGGAACTGTACCAACCTACTCGTAGTCAGTTTACAAATAAGGGGTTCAAGGTATATATTAAAAAGTAAAGGGGAAAGAGGGCATCCTTGTCTCGTACCGGAATGTAAAAAAAATGATTCTGAAATTACTCCATTCCCTGAGATTCTTGCAGAAGAGGGTCTGATAATGAGCTTTTATCCACTTTTGAAATTCTAGTGGAAAAACAAAGGCATTCAAGGTTTGAAACAAAAAGTTCCAATTAACTCAGTCAAATGCCTTCTCGGCATCCATGGACACCAAAACAGTCATAAAAGAGGCATCCCAGGATGCCGAGAAGACATGCGAGAGAGTCTGGAGGTGGTCCACTGAAGATCTCCCCTTCATGAATCCCACCTGTTGTAATCCTATTAAATCTGGGAGTAGTAAACTGAGTCTATCTGCTAATAGTTTTGTTAAAATCTTCATAACTTGGTTAAGCAGGGAAATGGGTCTGTAATTCTTCACCAATTCTGGGTTCCTGTCTGGTTTAGGTAGAAGAACAATGCGGGCTTCTAATAATGTGGGGTCAACTTGTGCCCCTGATAGAATATGTTGATAGAAAGGTAAAAGGAATGGGACAATTTGGTCTTTAAATTTCTTATAAAAATTGGCTGGGAATCCATCTGGTCCTGGAGTTTTATCTGTGGGGAGGTTTTGTATTACCTCGGCAATCTCTAGGGTAGAAATGGGTGCAATTATTGCACGTTTATGGGCATCCAAAAGAAGGGGCAGTTGGGCTTCATTTAGATAGGAGGACAGAGTAGGGTTTGAAGAGGGGTCAATCATAGCTCCATATAGTTCTTTTGTAGTACATAATAAATTCATTTACAATGTCTTTAGGAGAAGATTTCAAGGAACCATCCATCTGGGATAGAATAGGAGGGATGAACCAGGATGTTTCCTGTTGTTTAATTCTGAGAGCTAATAATTTTCCTGCCTTATCCCCCTGATCCGTGTGTGAGGCCTTTGTGCGGAGGATTGCAAATTCAGCTTTCTCCCCGAGTAGGCTCAAATAGGAGTCTTTAATCTTTATTAAATCTTGTTTGATATTATCAAGAGAATGAGGGTTTAAATTAGCTTCCAAGGTTCAAATTTGGGACAACCGATTTTCAGTTTTGAGTCTTGGAGTTTCTTTCTTTTTGAAGCTAACCCAATTAGAATACCCCTAAGGTATGCTTTAAAGGTAGACCAAATAATATCAGGCTTAGTATCTTGGGTTACATTTATATCAAAGAATTGTTCAATATGGACTTTAATTAATCCGAAATCTTTGAGTCTTTGAGCAACTGGTCATTCAGCTTCCAATGGGGACTCCGCTTGGGTAAGAAGGTAAGGGACAACCGACCCAATACCAGGGAGTGATCGGAGAGAGGTCCCAGTTGAATCGATGAGGATAACACACCAGGGAGAAGGGACTGGGATAGTAAAATATAGTTGATATGAGAGGAGGTCCAGTGGACTGGAGATGTAAATGTGTATACCTTATCTTTGGGATTCAGAATGCTCCAAACATCACACAGGCCCTACTGATCAATTAGATCAAGCAGTGCCTTTGAGCTGGGGAAAGTCCTCTGGAAATGGAAGCTATGCGGTCCATAAAGGGGTCAAACACCACATTTAAATCACCACCTAGAATTATTGAGGTGGGTAGCAATGGCAACATGGTGTTGATGAGGTGCATAAAAAATTGAGGGTCATCTTTATTAGGACCATAGATACTGCTAAACAAAAGGCCATCAGAATGGACAGTGCCTTGGACTAAAATGAACCTGCCCTGTGGATCTTTAATGACCTGTGAGGGGTTAAATGAGACATTCTTATTAATTAAAATCATAACACCACAACTATTTGTAGTACCTTGGGCAGCGAATACCTGTCCTATTTGCTGTCTCCTCATTTGTAAAGCTTCAGCATCTAAAAAATGTGATTCCTGAATAAAAGAAATTTGTGATTGTAAAACATTTAAATGCTTTAGTATTTTATATTGTTTCAGCTTTCTCCTAACCCCTTTAACATTCCATGTAGAAAAACTTAAATCATAAGCCATTTCTCTTGTACCACAACACAAGCACGAATTACCCGTGAGGGAATGTAAATCATATTTCTTAGTATCCCTCGATATCTGTGGGTAATGGACTGTCCCTCCCCTCCACCCTTCCACCATCATCCCAAAATCCCACCAAAAATCCCAAAAGAAACCCTTTTAAACTTTGTTTCCCAATTACAATCCCAGCCCTCCCCCCTCCCTATTGTTCTGAGTATCGTTTTGCAGTACTCCATACTTTCACTTCTCCCCCCAGCCACCCCTCCCTCTTTATCTCAACTATAAATCTTCCACCTAAGAAAGAGTTAGCTCCTGTACTAATCAAATCTACCCAGTGTTACTTCCATCTGCGTCTAAGGAGCTTAAGTAAAGAGAAAAACATGTGCAATACTCCCCTCTTGTGGATTTGAGAGGCAACTGCACCTTTACAGAACTCTGGTAAAAGGGAATGCAAAGAACCTTATAATTATAAAAGTGTTCTGTGTCCTGCAACCCTATGAACACACAGTAGTTACCCTGAACTCTGAAAAGTAAACAAATTTTTTTATGTTACTATCTAATAACACTTACGATTTTGTGAAATTTTAAACCCCTCTGCTGAAGCTTAATACGTAGCAGTAGGAAGGAGAGAGTCTTTTTCCTTGCCTGTATGTCACCTGCAGAGTCTCTTGTGGAGAACATTAATAACAAGTCCAAATCAGAATTGACTCTAAATAATTCTAAAGCAGAGCGATACTTTCTTCAGGATAGTAGTGCAGAGTTCAGCAGTAAAATGAGGGCAATTTTAAATCTTCGCTGTTGTCAGATTTTTGACCAGGGAAGCAGAATATATGATTGTCGCTAATATGTTTTCAACCTCTGAAACAGTTTCCTAAGCCAATTTTTTTACCATGTTAATCCCAAATCTTGTAACACAGACCTTGCTTAGAGATGTTCTTGGATAATCCCCATAGATGGCGAGATCTTTAGTTTCAGGTGCCTCTGAACAGGTCAGGTAGGGCAGTTTTTAGGCCTAGACTTGCAGCTGCCGAGTCTTCATAGGAGTGCCAGGTTCCTGAGATGAACACCTGTAGTTTTGTCGGGTACATCATTTTGAATTTTAAGCCTGCTGCTATTATTTTTGTTACCAAGGGATGAAACGCTGGTCTGCGTTGTCGAACTGTGAGAGGCAAGTCCTGTGCCAAGCAAATTTTTTTCCCTTCCCATTGCACCTCCTGTATTTCTTTTCTTTTTGTCAGGAAATGTTGTCTCTCCAAATAGCTTAGGAAACAAAATATGAGGGGTTTGGGGGTTGCCCCTGATGGAGGAGTTGGTCAGAGCACACTGTGAGCCCTTTTGATTACATACCCAAGCCCAAATGGAGAAGGCCCTACTGTCTTTTCAATTCATTTCTGAATGAAAAGGATGGTATCGTGTCCTTCCTCCAACTCTGGTAGTCCAATAATAACCGTGTTGTTTAGGCAGTTACGCACTTCCAAGTCTTCGGCTTTTTGTTCTATTCTGGTGATTTTCTGATTAATTGAAGCAAGGTCTGGGTCCATCTTTTCAGCCCGTCTCTCCAAGGATATGATCCAAGCTTCGCTATCAGTTGTCCTTAATGCAATGTCCTCTATGGCCTGAGATAGTGATTTAATTTCAGAAGCCATCCTTCTGAGCTCCTCTTGAAAAGGTCGAAATTTTACTAAAAAGCCTGAGAGTGTTAGTGGTTCTAGCTCCGTCTTCTGCAGCATTGGAGTCTGCAAATTGGCAGCACTACTAGCTCATGTTCTTTTGGGGGCCTTCTCCAGTGTTACAGGAGGAGTGTACCTTGGCTGCATTTTTTTTTTTATTTCCACATCCATCTCCACTACAACGAACCAGACCAGTGTTCTTTTAATTGGGGAGCTTCTGGTCCACTTTTGGTAAGTTTTAGTAGTCTCTGAAGGGTGAAAAATTGAGTTTATTGGAGCAGGTGACTGGAGAGGGCTAGAGAAGTGTCCTTCAGGCATGCTGCATCATGTGGTCCAACATTAGGGATTTCAACCCTAACTCCAACTCCCCCCCACTACACACACACACACACACACACACACACACACACACACACACACACACACACAGAAGACACAACTATGGGGGGAGGTAAAAGGCAAGACAACCAATCACAGACACAAACCATAACACAACAGAAATAACATATAACTTCTTAAACACATCGCAACAGGCACCCATCATCATGTTTCACCAACTGTATCAGTTCTGCCATCCCAATCTCTTGGATGCGTACACCCTTCTACATAACAGCATACTGTAGATAGTAAAGCACATGTGTGTGTGGGAGTACAGAGCCCTTTGGCCCCCCTCCCCCGTGATCTCACCAATGTATCCATTTTGCATAAAAACATAGCCCTATGCTTCTACCAACTTGGGTATTTCTGCATGAGAGTATACCCCATGCCTCCACTAAGTTGCTCATTTGTGCATAAGAGCATAGCCCCATGTTCCCACCAATTTGCCCGTTTCTGCATACCATCATAATATAACTAGCAAAAGCATGTATTCCCACCAACTTCGCATTTCTCCATAACAACATAGCCTGTGTTCCCACCAACTTGCCCATTTCTGTATAACAGCATCATATGAGTGATGAAACACATGTATTGGTAGCACCATCTCAGATGCTTCTACTGGATATCGGTGTACACACCCAAGCAGAAGTGATACAGTTGATGAAACATGATGATGGATGCCTGTTGCGGTATGTTATGTTTAAGAAGTTGTATGTTATTTCTGTTGCATTATGGTGTGTGTCTGTGATTGGTTGTCTTGCCTTGCCTCCCATAGTTGTGTGTTCTGTGTGTGTCTGTGTGTCTGTGTGTGTCTATGTGTGTGTCTTGTGTGTGTGTGTGTGTGTATGTGAGGCAGTGGGGGGAAGTTGGAGTTAGGGGTGAAAACTCTAACGTTGAATTTCCTCACTTTTGTTGCTGAAAAAAACCCTAACTGTTGCATTAACGCAGTTTTTTGCAAAGAATATCTCTCTCTCTATATATATATATATATATATTTATACAACTTATGTGCTGGGATACATTCCAGTATAAAAGTAATATCTGTAGAAGCCAGTGAAGATAACACTGTTATCTTCATGTTCCTATATGTCATCATGATATCTTCACACTCCTGTCGTCATCCTGTTATCTTTTAAATTCCTATACGTAATTTGTAAGACATCCTATTGGCCCTCAAAAAACTCATCTGTTAGAAGGCTCTGCCTCTTAATTACCTAACCCCCGTCCCTCTACCAACGTGACTCTTACATCTGGTTGACCCTGCCATTAGTTTAAAACCATGATTGATAAAAAAAAAAAAAAGCGTATCTGGTTGATTCTGCCATTTCTCCCTAGTCTCATCAAAACAGTTTAATTCCCGACATCCTTTATTTGTAGTGTGACCGAGCGTCTTCAGTATGTTACTGTGAGTACCTCACACTCATCTAAAACAAACCACTGCCTCTTTAAAATCATAGAAATGAAGTCCTTTTTTATTAATTTTCTTGGGCTTGCAACTAGCAACACTCGCTCGCGTTTACTTTCACTTCTCTGAAGCTGCCGACATGCCGAGTTGCTCGCTCTGTGTTCAGTTTTAACTGCAGCCTATTTTTTACTTTGCAAGCCCAAGAAAATTAATAAAAAGGGACTTCATTTCTACGATTTTAAAGAAGAAGAAGAAGAAGAATCAGCATTTATATAGCACTTTTCATACATCCAAAGCGCTTTATAAGCAATGCTAGACTGGTAGTGAAGTGACTGAATGTGTGGTGGCAGCCAAATCGCACATCATCACCCACACACAGCCTGGATAATTGCATGAACCAGTTTTATGGGAAGGGGAATGTTGGCCAGGACACCGGGAATGTTCCGTACTCTTTGCAAAGAGTGCCCTGGGTTCTTTTACTTCCACCTGGACACCCACCAGAGGCAGTGGTTTGTTTTAGATGGGTGTGAGGTACTCACAGTAAGGTACTGAAGCCACTCGGTCACACTACAAATAAAGGACGTCTGGAATTAAACTGTTTTCGTGACACAGGGGAGAAATGACAGGATCAACCCGATAACATTTTCAACACCTTAATAAATTTCTAAAAGCCACAGAGCTTTTTGTTAATTTACAAAGAGAGTTTTTTCTTTTAAATGTCTGCCCGCTTCCCTACTGAAAACCTTTTGGTCAAGCACACATTTATACTACAACTCCTCAGTGAGACCTGGGGGAATAACAATCAACCAAATAACTGATTTTAATAATCATATCTTTACTAATTATAACAGGACCAGTAGGGAGGGGAGGCACTCTATTCCTGCCTTTATAATTTATTTGCAGTACTGTTGTAAGTGTCTGATGTGGTCAGTTCTATGGGGAGTGGGGGGAAAACATATCTGGTGGTCATGTTGGGGGCCAGCACATAAGTTGTATAAACAGAACATGACATGGCATGACTGAAGATATCATATTTATCTTCACTCGAGGCCAATGACATCAAGATATCTCACGAGTGGCGAGTTTCTTGAGGGGCCAATAGGATGTCTTACAAATTACGTATAGGAATTTAAAAGATAACAGGATGACGTACAGGAGTGTGAAGATCATGGTATCATTGGCCTCTCATGAAGATAAATATGATATCTTCAGTCAGGCCATGTCATATCCCCTATATATATATTATGATAGCATGGTAGTGCTACCATAGTTAGGGTTGAGGAGCCCTTTTAAGGTTAAAGGGTCAAACTTTACACCTTAATAACTTTGTGAATGTTCAACAGATTTCCCTGAAATTTGGAATGTATGATCAAGAACCATACACCTTGGGATCCACCAAGATTTGTACCAGTCAGATATACGGCTGCTGAGTTATTAAGCATGATCTGCACACACATTTACGCCATATGGTGAATTCTTTGCTCGGGCCTACAGGTTGCATGGTTTGCGCGAGCAGTCCAAAAACTTCAGGGAACATGCGGCCAGGGAGCCCGATGTGCCTTTTGAAGATTTCGTCAAATAATATTGAACGGTTCAAAACTTATTCAAAAAACAAGTTCCCATTATAAGTCAATGGGAAAAGTTAACAAAAAATTCGACACTTTCGCAAATGCACTTTTTACTGTTGCAAATGGCCCTAGTACTTTCGCAAATCCACCATTTTGTTTTCAGTTCGGTGATCAGAAAAATGTTTGGCATTTAAAATTGGGACCATCTATGGACACAATTCTTTTTGTGTGCACCTAGTCAGAGCCTGAGAATGCTAGCCATGTCTTTATTTTGTGGTTAAACACCCCAGAAATATGTTTTTCAAAGTTCTGGAAAAAGTACTTTCACAAAGTACTTTTGTGCTCATATCACTTTCACAAATCTGTGTGAATGCTTTCGCAAATCACAAAAAGTACTTTGCAACACTACGGCCAAATTGACAGGAGTATTTTGCCACCTTGCTGCAAAAGAACGGTTAGGTCTTTTGACCTGAAATTTGGAGGGAACGCAGCCAACGTCTCACAGATGTGCCTTTTGGTGGCTTGGTGAAAAAATATTGCACGGCTGCAAAGTTACGGTACTCCAAAGTTGGCATTTTTCCCCATAGACTAACATGGTGGGATACGACGCACCTTTCAGGGCTCGTATCTCGAAAACGATGCGAGATACAGTTTTTTGTTGTGAGATGCATAGCCCTAAAGGCTATGCAATTACAAAATCTTAGCCAGGAAAATCTTGATTTTTGGGAAATTTAAATGTTTTTTCTGTGTTGTGTAGTTGCTGAGATATTAGCAATTAAGTATTTCTAATGTTCGTTTCCAGCTTCGATGCCCATTACAATGCATACATTCTTTGTACACACTGTGTTTCTCTATGCACCTGTTAAGCAAAAATAGGGTATGCACTTCCATTTCTGTTGTAGTTACTGTTTCAACTTGCGTTTCTGTCCCCATTTGCATTTACGTTCCCATGTACGTCACCGTGTGCGTTACCCTTTGCATTGTCATTTGCGCATGTATTTTCATTACTGTTGCCATTTGTGTTTACACTACTGTTTCTTTGCATTTTTGTTTGCATCATCATGTGCATTGCCATTTCTGTTTACGGCAGCCCTTTCATTTGAGTTTCCATTTCTCTTTCGTTTTGTGTCTTCCTTGCTGTTACTGTTATCATTTGCATTTGCAATTCCTTTACTGTGCCCGTGCACATTACGGTTTGTATTTCCATATGTGCTTGTGTTTCCTTTTGCATTTCTGTTTGCTTTGGTGTTATTGTTGCTGTTACCGTTACCATTTGCATTTACAGTTGTGGTACTGTGCCTGTGCACGTTTCAGTTTGCGTTTCTGTACACGCATCTGTTCCCATTTCTGTTTCTGTTTCCTTTGGTGTTATTCTTCCTGCTATTTTAACCATTTGCATTTACAATTCCGGTACCTTACCTGTGCGTGTTATGGTTTGCATTTACATGTGCACTTGCATTCACATTTCTGTTTCTGTTCCCCTTCATGTTCTTTTTGCTGTGACACTTAACATTTTCATTTTAAATACCGCTGCCATCACTGCTCGCACTTGCATTTTCATACACGCTTCAAAGTCCGTTTGCATCACTGTTCGCTTCGGCATCACTTTGACCTTGCATTTCTTTTAACGTTTCCTTTACCATTTATGTTTGCATTACCATGTGCGCCACTGTTGACCCTTTTGTTTGCATTGCTGTTCCTGTTACTATGTCACAAGGCATCACGTGGCAGGAGCTTCCGCCGCCACATTCATTCACTATTTCTCATCATCATTCTAAAAAAGAAAGGAAATTAGAGGCAAAAAACTGTTTAATGCATCAGTTAGGGTTGTTCCACAGTGACAAAAGTGAGGAAATTAGGTGTTAGGGTTGAAAACCCCCCTTGGACCCCCCCACAGCCCACACCCCCCACCAGCATCATGGTGCGCCATGGTGTCGTTGGTCCTAACTCTCACCACATTTTCCTACACCTCAGATTCTTTACACATGTGATGGTAGGTAAAAATTATTTTTAAACAAGTAATACATGTCATTTGGACAAAAGTCCAGTTTACAAGACAGATCTGTGTAATTCCTATCTAAAATACATACAATAAGGTTCCATGTTAACACATAAACAAAACACATCAGCATAAATATTACTAATATAGCAACAAAAAAGTATAAAAATACTCCCTCTTATCTTTACATAAAGATAGAGATCTTATCCAACTTTACAGTACATTAAAAGGAATAATCAACAATTACAGAAATGAGTATTCAATTATTTTATAATATAAACAAATGTAGAACGATTTGCAATTTCCCTTACATCTGAAGAAAGAGAATTCTAAAAACTAGCAGCTTGATGAATTAAAGTCCTATCCCCATATTTGTTTTGTGATTTTTCTGTAATAATGTTATTTAAGTGAACTGATCTAGCTAGTAACCTTTTAGAATGTTGCTTCGCTGGAAACAGCAATAATGAAATTGGATGATTTAAACAAGAATATTTCATTTTATGAATTAAAATTAACCATTGACAAATATAATTTGTATCCAAGGGCAGCCAATTTAATTTATTTAACAATAGACAATGATGAGTATGATAATTTACCTTTAGTACATATCTGGCCACTAGGAAATAAGTTTTATCCAACCTAGCCAAAAGTGTTTTATTGGCTCTTCTATATATCAATTTGCCATATCTTAGCACTGGAATAATTAACTGTTCAGCCAATTTCTTCCTATCTATTATTGTCAGACATTCTGTGGTTCTCCTTAGAGCCCCCACCCTTTTGTTCACTTTTTTTGCCAAATCCATAATATGGTAAGAAAAAGACATCTGCTCATCAACTATCACTCCCAAATAATTGTAATCCTTAACCTCTTCTAATTTAATTCGATTTTTTGTATGAATTTGTAGTTTAAAAGTAGTATCATAATTTTTTTTTGATGAAAATTTCATACATTTCGTTTTCTTTGTATTCATAATCAGCCTTGACCTGGTGAACCACCCCTCGATCTTTAAAAAATCAGACTGCAGGTTTGATTGCAATTCATCATCTGATTGACCAGATGTGATAATTACCATATCATCGGCATATAACCAAATTTCTGTATGTTCAACCAGTAGCGGAAGATCATTTATAAAAATAAGAAACAGAAGAGGTCCAAGGATTGATCCCTGAGGAACGCCTCTGTTGACCCTTCTGCTCTCTGATGAATAACCCTGTACCTCCACCCTCTGGCAGCTATTATCCAAATAAGATTTTAGCCAATCTAGAGGGCCATCTCTAATACCTATCCCTTGCAGTCTCTCAATCAATAAGGGGTGCTCCACCAGATCAAAGACCTTTGAAAGGTCTACAAAAATTACTGCTGTCTCCATATTATTTCTCAATGACCTATTTAACAGATCACTGAATTCTAGAAGGGCTGTTGTAGTAGAATAATTTTTTCGGAAACCCGATTGATTTGATGTTAACAGACTATATTTATCTAGGTAATCCGTGACCTGTACAGAGATAAGTTTCTTCAAACTTTTTGATAGAAGGGGTAACAAGGGTATAGGCCTACAGTTATTTACCTCTACCACACCTTCCCCCTTGTAGATCGGTTTTAGTCTACTTTATTTCCAAGATAGGGGGAAATAACCAATTTGAAGGCTCCAATTAAATAAATAAGTAATGATGAGATGTGAGTTAGGTCTGATGACCCCATGGTGCACCACAGTGCCGGTTGGGGGTGGGCTGTGGGGGTCCAAGGGGTTTCTAAACTATAACACCAAATTTCCTCACTTTTGTAGCTGTGGAACAACCCTAACTGATGCATTAAATGGAGTTTTTTGCCTCTAATATATATTTTACCTTTGTTAAACCCCAAATTTTGCTTTTTAATAACTTTGCAACCATATGACTGATGGGCATGATGCACAACAGGTACCATAGATGTCTTGATGTGGCAAGTTTCATTGTGGTCAGATGTGAAGTTGCAGAGATGTGTAGTGTGAAAAAATGTGGAAATTACCATTTAGGTGCAAATTCTTTTTCACACTGTTTCTTCAAAACAGCTTGGGGGTCTGGTCTGAAGTTGTTATGGTATATGAGGACTGGGTCGCAGTTGTGCCTTTTGAAGGTTTGGCGAAAAAATATTAATCTGCTCAAAAGTTAAACATTTAAGTTTCCTATTATAGCCTATGGGAAAAATTATATGTGCCTTGTGAAAGCAGTTTCTGCTTTTGCAAAAGCACTTTTTGCTGTTGCAAATGGATCAGTAGTGTCATGCTGCCACCATCTAGTTTTCAATTAGCAACGGGGACAAAATGGTGTAATTCAAAAAATACTGCCCCTTGGTTAACATCAACAGTTGTGTTTACCTAATCAGGGCCCAAGGAACAAGATACTGTGGTACGTTTTTAGAAACATTTTCAGGAAATATGTTTATTTAAATCATCCATTGTTAGTGTGGCAAATTTGCGACACTATTTGTGTTAAAATACCACAAACTGCAGCACAGTTTCATGAAAGTCCATGATGCCACAAAGTGTGACCCTGTTTCTCAAAATCTTTCGCAAAATGTGTAAAAACTGTCAAAATCTGAAGCATTACTTTTCCAGAAATGCCTGTTTCTTTGCAATTGCATAGGAAACAAATGGTTTGCAGTTATGGACTGAAATTTTCAGGGTACAAAGGGCTTGCCCTGCAGATGTGCCTTTTGATAGTTTGCTGACATAGGAGCCAACTGCATGGGTGCTTGGATGCTCTAGCACCCACAAAGTTGACATAAGCACCCTCAATATTTTGAGCACAACCTGCAACAAAGGATTATTAGGGAACCTGGTCACAGAAGAATATTACTTACTGGCAAAGAGCACCAGCAAAGATTCCTAAAAGTTAGTATTCCTGTTTGCTGATAAAATTTACAAGTGTTCCATAGTTATAACATTCCAAAGTTCAGAAATTTCCCATAGGATAACACTGTGGAGTCGGGGTAACTTTCGGGGCTATATCTCAAAAACACTTTGAGATACAGATTTTTCATGAAACTGAGCTTGATACACATTTAGGTGTACTAAGCAGTTATGCACATTTCCAGGCCTTGATTAGAACTGTGGTGGAAATTTTTATCAGTGTCCCTATAGTTACTTTGATACTATGCCTTGGGAAGTACAAGGGTTAATTGCAATGCCTGAGCTCTTATGAATAGGCAGGAGAGCAGGACCCAGAGGGCCCTGCACTCACTCATATGGATAACATTAAGGAGTGATGGGATTACAGGGCCTGGAGGGCCCTGTGCTCCCATAGGGAGATGGGGATTAATTACAATGTGTCTACACTTTTAGAGAGATGGGAGCATAGGGCCCAGAGGGCCCTGTTCTCCCACATATGGATACTTTTATGGAGTAATGGGAGATGAGGGTAAATTACAGTCTCTACACTTATGACTAGATGGGAGCACAGGGCACATAGGACCCTGAGCTCCCACATATGCATACCGAGGCCTCTGCACTTCCACATGAAAATCAGGGACAATTACTATATGGAGGGCCCTGTGCTCCCACATCACACTATGGACTGATGGGAGCACAGGACCCAGAGGGTCCTGAGCTCCCACAACCAAATAAGTTTAAGATTACACTTTCTCAAAAAGAAAATAAATTAATTGCAAAAAAGTTGTTAATGCATCAGTTAGGGTTCTTATTAAAGTGACAACATTATGAAAATGTGGTGTTAGGGTTTCCAACCATAATACCACTCCACTCCAACCAACCAAACCACTCCACCCTCCATACACCAACAGGCATTGGGGTGTATCTTGGGGACATATACCCTAATGCTCACCCAATTGTCCTATACTGTACCATCTCTGCTTCCTTTCATAAGGAATGGGGTGAACATTAGGGCTGATGACCCCAATACACACCCCGAAGCCTGTTTGTGTGTGGAGGGTGGGGGGGTGGTACAGTTGGTTGGGGGGTGGGCTGTTAGAGATTGGGAACCATAACCTACATATTTCCATAATTTTGTTGCTTTAATATGAACCCTAACTGATGCATTAGCAAAGTTTTTTGCAATGACTATTTATATATATATATATGCTTTGCAAAAAAAAGCTATGTTAATGCATCAGTTATGGTTGATATCAGACCATAAAATGGAGGGAAACATAACATTAGGGTTTCCAACCCTAACATCCAACCCCCATCCTGCACACACTAACAGGCATCAGGGGTGTGCCTTGGGGTCGTCAGCCATAACACTCACCCTATTCCATAAGTAAATAAGCTGAGATGGGTATAGTATAGGAAAATGGGGTAAGCGATGTGGTTTACGACCCCAAGGCACACTCCCGATGTCTGTCAGTGTGTGCAGGGTGGGGGTGGGGTGTTATGGTTGGAAACCCTAATGTCATATTTCTCACATTTTTATGGTTTGATATCAACCCTAACTGATGCATTTAGTTTTTTTGTAAAGAATGTCCTTACTTTTTGAGATAGTGTAATCATAGCCTTACTTGCCTGTGGAGGGCCCTGCATTCCCACCCATCTATATTTTTTGAGATAGACTAATCATATTCTTATTTGCCTGTGGGAGTGAAGTGCCCTTTGGGTCCTGTAAATACATAAATGTAAATACATAAATTCCTACATAAATGCCAATATGTATGTCCCTGTGCAAGAGCTGTATGCTTCCATTTATAGGACAACAGTGACCAAATTGCCAGCATAGACATTTTATTACCCCATCTCATATACGTGGGACAGATATTTTTTGAATCCATGCCAAAATGTAATTCTGTGCAACTGCAATGCCACAGGTGCAAAAACACATTTTGACCAGGATTCGAAAAATGACAGCTGTGACATAAATGAAGTGTGGTAATATCATGTCTATGTTAAAAATTTGGCATCAAAATATTTAAAAATTTCCAGTGTTACAAGTGTGCAGAGTGAAATTGCAACAATTAGTCATAACTTTTTCAACATAGCCATCTTATGACCCCACCTCGTGAACTTGTCAAGCAACCTCAAAATCACCTTTCAGGTGGGAGTTGTGTAATGACAGTCATATTGTTCATGAGGTGGGGTTCATAAATGGTCATGTTGAAAATTTGGGGTCAAAATGTTAAAAAACGGCTGAGTTATGCACTAAAATGTAACCCCCATTGGAATACATTGAACCACATTTAGTTTCTCATATTGCAGTCGCTGGTTCCAGCAGCAAGATATGTTTTTCAGTCGGAGACTGGATCTCAAACCTGGGACCTGTTTAGGTGAATAAAAGTGTGTAGGGGGTCTTCTGTGGTGAGTGTGGGCTGGTGGGTGCTGAGTGGGTGGTAGGGGGATGATCAGCGAGGGACTGTTGGATGTTTAAAAAAAACATTGAGAATGGTTTTCCTTATTTCAGGATGAATATCAGTATTAGAAGGGGGGACTGCAATTGTTGGGTAGGGGGGTGCCTCTAGACATTAGGGAAATATATTTTTCAGAGGGTGTGGATGATCGGTGGGTGGGGAGTACTACCAGACACCATGTAAAACAAATTGTGATGGCGACGACAATCAGTGGGTGGGGGGTGCCACTAGACACCAGGGAAATACATTTTTTAGAGGGGGAGGACTGTCAGTGGGTGCGGAGTGTCACTAGACACCAGGATTATCCATGTTTGAAAATAGATGAACAATACAGCATATCTCTATATAGTAAAAAGACAATAATTCACCCAACATCCTCCATGGCACAGGGGGTAGTACACAGAACTACAAATCACAATGGTCCCATGTTTAAACCTCACCATTACCCACTTTTTTTCTAAAACAAAACATTCTTCTTTGACAGGCCTTTGTTACAGTGCTTCCTCCTTTTTTGTACACACATATCATCCTGTTTTGATAATCAGTAACACTAAGTCCATCTGCAAAAAAGGATTACGCCCATGCAGTAAACAATTCCTTTTTGAGCTGGTCTTATGCATACATCCTCCATGGCACAGCAGGTACTACACAGAAGTACAAATGCAATGAGGCCAGGATTTGAACCTCACCTTTACTCACTTTTTTTTTTCACTGGAACCACCACTAGACACCAGTGAATAAACAGCCAATACCAGCACATAAATTGGAAGGAAGAGGGGTGCCATTAGACACCAGGGATACTAAAACAAATAAACGGGAGGGAAATCAGAGGATAGGGGTAGGTTGCCACTGCACACCACCAATAACAAAACACATTTGGAGGGTGGAGACTGCCACTAGACACCAGGGATAACAAAAAACATTTAGTAGGTGAGGTGGTGCCAGTAGACACTAGGCACAGGATGTTGAAACAGGATCCTGTTTTTCAGATGTTTTGTTTAAATATGTTTCCCTCGCTAACTGTGAAATAAAATGACAGCAGCTTGAGCAAGGGAAAAATGTATAAAGTAAAAGAAAAACAACTTAAAGGCCATTTCCATTGCACATAATTGTGGAATCCGCCTGAGGGGGGCCCAATAAGCAAGCTATATGCGTTGCTCTGTACTAAACATAGCATTTTATTGTTTTTTAAATATATGTACTTCACTAACTGTCAAACAAAATGGCAGCTGCTCAAAAAAGAATTTCCCCTCTGTGACAAAGGATGATTTGTCTGCGAAAAAGGATTACACGCCTGTGACAAAGGATCCTATTTTGAACCGAACATCTATAATTTCCCACTGAAAATAGTGGGACATTCAAAAGTTAATAACTTTGGAACAGATTCATATTTTTTCGCCAAACCAGCAAACAGCACATCTGTGAGGCAGAGCCTACCTACTCTGAAAATTTCAGACCATAATTTGAAACAGTTTCAGAGATACAGATAGAGAAAGAAACAGCAAAAGACACGTAAGTTATAAACTTTTCACACTTTGTATCTCCAAAACCACACAACTGATTGGAACAAAATTGGCCACATTAAGACATCTACCCCATAAGATTATGCACGCACATTGTCATACAAATCTGTTGAACTGGTGCCAAGTTATTAAAGTAGAAAAATTGGGCTTTAATATTAAATTGAGCACTCATCTCTAACTATGCTGGTGCTACTGTGCTAGTATAATATATAATACCTTAAATTTTCCTTCATGGATTGTATGCCCAATACCAAACTGCTCAGCTGGTGGGACCTCCACAGCCTGCCTTGGAAATAGGGAAGACAAGGGCTGATGTCCCGCCATTCATCTAAAAGAAGTGTAGAGATGTAGAAGCAATGCACACAGATATCATCAAGATTTTTGTACTTACAAGAAGAAGTATGCTGATTGAGAGTTACACTATTTCCCACTCATTTAAAAGAATATCTGGGTAAGAAGAGCATTTCTTGTTTGAAAATGGCAGAAGAGCAGTGGTCATTTTGAGGGGGGTTTGGAAGCTGGCTGATTCTTTCTGGATCAAAGGGAGGTAGAGAACCCACCAGCACTGGTCATCATTAACAATAACTCACTGGTCCTAGAGAATATTTTTTTTTTTTACAAAAATCAGTTGTTTGTGTAGAAAAAGGGTAGCGCCATGGGGGCCGCATTTGCCCCATTATGCATATTTGTACCTGGGGAAGTGATAACAAGAATTAAGGTCCACTAGGCACAAATGCCTATTTTCAGGAGTGACCCGGGAGCACTGGGGGTGGTTAAGTGACTTATCCAGGGTCACATAGTATGCAATCAGAGGTTGTGGAAATCAAACCAAAGTTTGCTGGATGTACAAAGTTTATTCACAGGTCATTACTCTAACTTCTAGGCTACCAGCCCCAAAATAAATCCTGTGGGCCTTAGTAAATCTGTGGCATGTTTCTTTTTTTTGTTTTACAATTCTTGGCTGGGAAAGAGACACCAAGCTAAGGCTTGTTTCCGGGTATGTCTTTGGATCACAGGAAAGTTAATTGACTTGCTCACAGTTGCACAGTATGCGAGTGCTAGCTGTGGGATTCAAACCTAGTTCCCCAGGCTTATAGCTCAGTGCTCTTAACCACAATGCTATACCACCTCACTAAACACAGTTGGTCTTGAATCCCCAAAATTGTTGACACTCTTTGCAGACTGTGTGAGAGGCCTTTTGGCACCATGCATGTTTGCTTAAAGTTAAACCAGCATAATAGTCTGTGGTGATTTGCATATACAGCCCATGATGCTTTGCATTATAGGGGCATGTGTGATTTTGTATTTCTTTGAAACTTGGCTTCTTGACCAATGCCATTTGAGGTAACCCTTGCCTCAGTGCTTGTGCACTGAGGTTCTTTGTCTTTTAGTTTGTTTTTTTGTTTTTATTGGGCTCACCACAACATAAGCCAGATAGACCACCTTAGGAAAGCTTGTTCATTACACCAGGGTATCATACAGATGAGGCACACTAATGAGTCCTGGTAGGATGAAACAAGTGTCTGTGTCTCCTGTTGGCATCCTTTGCAGACTGTGTGTCAGAGGCCTTTCAGCATCTTGCATTTTTTGCTTAAAGTTGAACCAGCATAATATTCTGTGGTGATCTGCATGTACAGCCCATGATGTTTTGCATTATGGGTGTGTGTGTGTGTGTATATATATATATATATATATATATATATAAATATATATATATATATATATATATATGAATATGAATATGACTGGACACTTTATTGATGGCATTTCCTTAGTGTGGTGGGGGTCAGAACAAAGAATTGATGATTTTGTGAAATTCATGATGGGAAATAACCCCAGTCTGCACTTACATAGAAACATAGAAACATAGAAACATAGAAACATAGAAGTTGACGGCAGATGAGGACCTCAAGGCCCATCCAGTCTGCCCATTTCTTTTTCTACCTTATAAATGTGCCATCAGCCTTTGCTCTGTCAGTGACCTATCTATTCATAGTCATTTGTATTGCTCCCTTATGCCTATCCCATGCCTGTTTGAAGCCCTGCACTGTATTCATAGCCACCACTTCTTGTGGTAAGCCATTCCATGCATCTACCACCCTTTCTGTGAAAAGAATTTCCTCACATTCCCCTTAATCGGCCTCCTCTAATCTCATGCTGTGTCCTCTTGTCCTGCTATTTTTCTTATATTTAAACATGTTAGACTCTTTCACCTTGTTTATGCCCTTAAGGTGTTTAAATGTCTCGATCATATCACCTCTCTCCTCCTTTGCTCAAGGGTATACATATTGAGCTCCGTTAATCTGTCCTTATATGTCTTCTGATGCAGTCTCTGCACCATTTTGGTTGCCCTTCTCTGGACTGCCTCAATTTGGTTAATGTCCTTGTGAAGGTGTGGCCTCCAATACTGCACGCAGTACTCCAGATGGGGCCTAACCAATGTCTTGTACAGAGGGATTATTACCTCCCTCTTACGACTTGTGATACCCCTACTTTACCTCACCAAGGTTGAAACTGAAATCAGTTATCTGGATTTAAGAATTAAAAAGGATGGCAATGGAGCAGTGTTCACTGACCTATATCATAAGACTACAGATAGGAATACATTCCTCACATTTGCTAGTTGACACCCAAACCACACCATGAGAGTAATCCCCAAGGGCCAGTTCATCAAAACCAAGAGAAATTGTAGCCAAAATGAAACTTATCAAGAAAGAGAAAAGGAATTATAGACAAGATTAGTTTGAAGACCTTGTTAAGGTATTTGGTGGTGGTTGTCCCCAGGGCTTTCCTCAGGCCAGTCACTTCCAGCTCCCAGATCACTTAGGGAGACATGAACCAGAGGCTTCTTGATACAGGGCTGGGGAGAACTGGAATGGAGGGATCTACAATGCTGATTCAACAACTATGTTGTCAACTGACATCATAGGGATGGATTTGTGGTGATCACAAGTTGCGTTCGACATAAATCTGACAGGAGACCCTGGTTGCTTTTCTATCGGGGTGCTTTGCCGCTGAACACCCCATGTGGGGACTCTGCCTCCACACCCCCTAAACATAAGGATTATAAACTCCAAGTCAGAATTGATTTGGGGAAGGGGTGCAGGACCAGGGAACAGAGTGCCGGGATCTTGGGGGGACCATTACAGAGAACTGTCAATATTGTCGTCATCGGCGTGTTCACTGTAATGGTGTCACCATACAGAGGGCATACCAGAATGAAGCCTTCACAGTGGCAAAGGTGCTTACCACCGAAATAAAATTATTTTATTTATTCAAGTTTCACTTGCTTGCTGACACCAACAACCAACTACAGGATGAAGGGGGATGAGATCTTCTCTCAGTGTGCTGGGCATGGTGAGGTCTGGATATGGGGAGGTTGTACTGTAATTTAATAAACCTAAGGCGTCTGACTAGAGGGAGCAGGGTAGTTGCCACTTCTGCTGGAGAGGTTAATAGAGGCTTGCAGGGGAAGGGGGTTCTTGTCCATGTAATATAATTACTGGAAAATGAATTGAACTTTATAGCAACAGCAACCTTTTTTTTTGTTTGTTTGTTTACAACAGTGGACTGCTGGACTAGAAGTCTTCTATGTTACCTCAGCTTCCAGGGACCCCAGCCAGCAGATAAGGTAAAAGGAAGAAGGAATGGTGGGTGCTTTGGGGAGGGTTTTGTGTGAGAGATACTGAGTGGGTGATGTTTTTCTTTATAAGGAAGCAAAGTAAGATGTAGAATTGGAGCTTCCAATTCCACTCCTATACCTTAATCAGAGGCAGAATGGAACTGGACTCTGAATCTGAATTTCTGGAATTCCAACCAGGGACCATAATGGAATGGATTCCAGAGAATCCAAGAATCCCTAATTACTCCAACTGGGATGATTCATGATATGCAGCATCTCGTTTTCTTAGGGATAGTTTGCTATGTTATATGGGTTGCTGCTTACGTGGATATATTTGTTTATAACAACATCAGACTATGTAACATAACTGTGATATACTGGCAATATAAAGTTTTCCCCTAAAACAGATGTGTTTTGGGTGCATGGGTTATACTACTCAATTGTTTTTTCTGAACTCTTTCCCTTTAGACTCACCTTCTTAAAGGCACCACATGCCAAATCTGCAGTTTTGTTTTTTTACAGGTTTAGAAAAGCAATTTCATTACCACTTTGTGTCACTAACAACACTGTAACTACTTTATAACTACGCTGTAATAGCACTGTAACTATTGTGCAGTTAAATGTAACTACTATGTAGTTGTTAACCAGTTTTACAATTGTGTATTGTGTACATAGACAATTGTATGAAGAAATCGTTACACGTGCAACTACTACTGTCTCTCGGCACAACTCAATCCAATCAACATAACTACACATTATTTACAAATTTGTTGAACAACAGTGGAAGCATCTAAAGGAAGCCTTACTGGAAGAAACAAACCAATGCATTAGATTTGTATCCAAAGGCAAGAGAAGGAGAATGTCCACTGTGGTTCTCGAGAGAGGTGGCGGTAAAGGTCAGGGCAAAAAGGAATGGGTTTAGAAAATATAAGGAGATCCACAGGAAGGAGTACCTAGAGTGTCTAAGGGAAGTGGGAAAGGCAGTAAGGAGAGCAAAGGCACTGACTGAAGATGGTTTAGCACAGTAAGTTAAGTAAGAGGACAAGATATTCTTCAGGTACATCAGCGAAAGGAGGAGAAACAAGGGGGGGATTGCAAGGCCAAAAGAGAGGAAGGGGAATGCAAGGAGGGTAACATGGAAAAGGCAGAAATGCTGAATAAATATTTCTGTTCAGTATTTACAGAAGAGGGGGAGGGGCAGGGATCACAGCAGTAAAGCAGTTGCCAAGGAGGTGAAGAGGTGGACAATAGTCCACTCACAGGGGAAAGACTCCTGCAGGAGCTCACTAAATTGAAGGTGGGTAAAATGATGGGACCAGATGGTATACATCCAAGGATACTAAAAGAACTGTGAAGGGAGATAGCAGAACCTCTGTCAGCCATGTTCACTGAGCCGCTCAACACAGGGGTGGTACCAGAGGATTGGAGAAGGGCACATGTGGTCCCTCTACACAAATCTGGGAGGAAGAGACAGGGAACTAGATGCTGGTCAGTCTCACCTCAGTAGTGGGGAAGATCATGGAGACATTGCTTAAAGAAAGGATAGTGAGGCATCTGAAGTCTTCGGAGCCCAGGACCATAGGCAACACAGATTTACAGTGGGGAGGTCATGTCAGACAAATTAGGTTGATTTCTTTGACTGGGTGATGAAGATAAATCAGATTGGGGCAGTGGATGTCACTTACCTTGATTTCAGCAAAGCCTTTGACACCGTCCCACATAGGAGGCTGATAAACAAGCTGGGCAGGCTGGGCATGGGGGACAGGGTGGTAAATTGGGTTAGAAACTGGCTAACATACAGGAGGCATAGGGTGGTGGTAAATGGGGTGCAGTCTGAGGAGAGGGGGGTGACCAGTGGGGTGCCTAAGGATTGGACCTGGGGACAATCATGTTAAATGTTTTCATTAGCGACATTGCAGAAGGGCTGGAGGGAAAGATATGCCTGCTTGCAGATGACATCAAGATCTGTAACAGAGTGGATACCCCAGAGGGGGTGGAGAAAATGAGGAGGGACCTGGGGTAGGTTGAAAACTGATCTGAGGATTGACAGCTGAAGTTTAATTCAAAAAAGTGCAAAATTATGCACCTGGGACCCTGGGGAAAACTACATGATGGGGGAGGTGCTAACAGTCACAAAGGAGGAAAGGGATCTGTGGGTTATTATTTCAGATGACCAGAAAATGTCAAGGCACAATGCTAAGGCAGCAGGGAGGGCCAGTGGCATGTTGGGGTGCATAGACAGGGGTATGACCAGCAGAAGGAGGGAGGTAGTGATGCCATTATATAAAACCATGGTTAGGCCTCACATGGAGTACTGTGTGCAGTTCTGGAGGCTGTACTTTCATAAGGATATTAACAGGCTGGAGACTGTCCAGAGAAGGGCTACTAAGATGGTACAGGGCTTGCAACACAAGACTTATGAGGAGATATTAAGGGACCTTAATGTGTACTTGCTGGAAGAGAGGAGGGAAAGAGGGGACATGATAGAAACATTCAAGCAACACAAGGGGATAAACAAGGTGCAGGGGGAGACATTTTTCAATACAAGAGGAGCACAAGAACGAGGGGGCATGACATGAAATTGGAAGGTGAGAGGTCAAGAGGGAATGTGATGAAGTTCTTTTTCACAGAGAGGGTGGTGGTGGATGCATGGAATAATCTGCCTCAGGAGGTGGTGGGAGCGAGTACAGTGGATGGATTCAAGCATGTTTGGGACAGGCATAGGGGAACCATACAGGCACAGCAGCGAGTGGATTGAAAACAGTAATCCAGTACAAAGGCTTACAGGCTGACCAGATGGCCCAGGCGGTCCATTTCTGTTGACAATTTCTATGTTTCTATTTTATTTTATTTTTTTATTTTTTTTCATTTTATTTAAACAGCAGTTTGGAAAACCTTTGAGCCATAGGCTCATTTACACAAAGGTACCTTGTCACAGTAAGACAAACAAAAATACACAGTATAGCAGTGCAACACATAAGTATAACAGTAACTTAAGACATAGATACAAACAAGCTGGTACAGGTAGGATTGATGCAAAAATACCAGAGTTATGTTGTCCTATGCAGATTAGTAGTAAGCTTTATTACAAGTATTGAGTAACGGCTTTGACTAATGGCAATTAAGGCATCGGGTGTTAATAAGGTGGTTACGTAGGAAGTCTGGAAGCAATGATATAGTTGGAGCTCGAGAGATGGGGGGGCAGTGTGTTAACCAGGAGGGGGCCCTAAAGCTGAAGGCTCTTTGGCCATGAGAGGTCCTAGCTCTAGGGATAACAAGAGAAGTTTCCCAGAGGTCCGAGTATGAACTAGTGGGACAGAGCGGCGTATGGTGGTGGTCAATCCTGGCGGGGATAGCCCAAGGAGGGTCTTTTTTGTAAGGGTACAGGTCAGATATTTGAGGCGCTCGTCAAGATCAAGTACCAGTGCTTTAGCATACAGTAGACAGGTGTGTGTCAGCCTAGTTGCCCCAGTAATTAACCTGCAGGCCTTATTCAGAGTAGTGCGAATTTTATGGAGTGCGGTCTGAGTAAGCACCATACACCGGCAGTCCATAGTCCACTAGGGACAGGATAGAGGAGGAGACTGAGTCAAAAAGCCTCTGGGGAGGCAGTGTTTATATCGATGTAAGATGCCCAATCGGATATTAGTGGCATGGCTGAGGCAGCGATGTGTCCATGGAAGGAGAGGAGGGGTCAAATGGATCCCTAGGTATTTATAGGAGCAAACTTGTTCAAGTGGGAAAGAGGACCCAGAGTGAATGAGGAGTTTGAAGTTGCAGGACTTGTTTTGAGGATGAGTGAAAGAACATGTTTTTGTTTTTCAGATTTATCACAATCTATGTTCCTTGAACCAGCCCTCAGCTTCATGAAGGACTTCTGCAGCAGTCCTGGAGGGCAATAGGGTTATGACTTGAGGCAAAGATGACTGCATCATCAGCGTACAATAGAGTGTTCCCGAGCAAGAGCGTGGAAGGGTGTTGAGGTAAAGGGAGAATAGTAAGGCCCAGAATGGAGCCTGGGGAACCCCAGAAAGATGGGACAGATGTCTGAGTAGGTCCCATTAATTTTACACACTGTGAGCGGTCAGACAGATAACTGGTGCACCAGGAGATAGGCCCAGCAGCAAAACCAGAGAGACTAAGGGCATCAAGAAGGAGGGTGGGAGACAGTGTCAAAAGCTTTAGAGAGGTCAATGAAGACTGCACCAGCCAGAGAACCAGTGTCTAAGGAGGAGTGGAGAAGTTGGAGAACTCTCGGGAGGGCTGTGTTGGTACTGTGGCCCGCTCTGAAGCCATGCTGCTCAGGACATAGGACATTGTAGGTGGAGAGGTAGTCAGAGATTTGAGAGGCCACCACTTTTCCAAGGCCTTGGAGAGGAGAGAGAATGGAGATTGGTCGATAGTTTCCAGCCACAGTCCTATCACCACCTTTAAAGATAGGGGTGACAGTGGCAACTTTCCAGGCAGTTGGAACCTTCCCCAGGCAAGAGAGTGGTTGATGAGGCACGTGATGGGGTAAGGACTGTGTCTAAGACCAGCCATAGGATACACGGATCCAGGGTGTCACTGCCTGTACTATTACTCTTGAGGGCAGTGACAAGGTGCGGCCTAAGTTCTTGGGCAGAAACACGGTGGAGGAGAAAATAAGGGTGAGAAAGATTTACGGCAGATGCTGCGGGAGGAGGGTCAAAAAAATTTATGGGGAGGATAGGGCTAAGGTCAGTGAATGAGGTGTTGAGGTGGTTGGCTATGAGGACAGGGTCTGAGGAGATCACACCATTAATGTTGATCTGGGTGGGTGGGGGGGTGTGCAGTCCCATTTAATTGTTTAATGTTATCCCAGAAGGTTCTGGGGTTCCCCCATGAGGCAGTGAGTGAGGACCGATAGTGCTCAGACTTGGCCTTTCTGATGGACCGAGTGCACTTGTTTCGGGCGGCAGCATATAACCGCCTGTCATTGGGCCGGCCAGTCTCAATGGCAAAGTGCCATAGGTTGTCCCTATGTTTGAGTTGGTGGATCAAAGCTGGGGTTACCCAGGGGGCATTCTGCCTTTTAGAACGGCGGGTCAACATTGGGGCAAAGATGTCACAGGCATTATTAAAAGTTTGGGTAAAGAAGGAGAGCTGTGTCAATGTCAGGAGTTGCCTGTATAGGAGACCAGTCAATTTGGGACAGAAGTTCCTTAAGTTTTATCAGTCCACCAGGTATTAGACGCCACTTCGGCATATGGACTGTGCTATAGGTTTAGGGACTGAGGATGACCAGTGGAATAGAATGGGGCGTGATCACTGAGAGAGTCTGGGAGGACCTGTACATTAGGGATCCGATTAGAGGCGGTTGGTGAGTACCACATCAAGCAGGGTACTGGATTGCCTTCTTGGGAGTTAGTCCTGGTCGGGTGGGTAACTAGTTGCATTAGGTCTATTGCAGAAAAGGAGTCTCGGGTAGAGGAGGAGGAGGGACTGAGCCAGTTGACATTTAAGTCACCCACCAGAATTTGATCAGCGGAAGGAGGTAGTGAGGTAAGGTATTCTGTAAGAGAGGCAATGGCCTGTGTTTGGTCCCTGGGGGGCACATATGCAGTAGTCAGATAAAGGGGTCCCTTTAAAGGGTCAGGGGTTAGTTTCAGTGTAGCGCCTGGGCCCTGGAGTCAAGGATGGGAGCAGGCAGGGCTAAAATGGAGATTCCTTGACATAAATAGCGCAGCCACCGCCCCGTCTCCCAACACGGTAGGACTGGAAGAGGGTGAAACCAGGAAGGGAGACTAGGGAGTCAGGGGAGGATTTCGACAGCCAAGTCTCAACCATAGCGATGACATCAGGGTTAATTGATGTGACCAGGCATTGTAGTGAGTCAGTCTATGTTATGTAATACCTGTTGTAAAGTGTAACAGCAAATCTATTGTGCAACTACCACTGTATCTCTTTTGGCATTATGCAATTTGTTCTTACAAGGGCAATGACACATGTAATAGCTATTGTAACAGCAAATATATTGTGTGACTACTATGCTACTGCTGCTGGCATTATTAAATTAATTCTTACAAGTGTAACTACATATGAATAAGGGGTAGACTTGCAATTATGCAAATTAAATAGTTTTGTGAACAGTTATATATAATTTCATGGTATTAGACTGCATGTTTATTAGCCCGTGAGTTCATGAAAAACTGCAATACAGACATGGAACATAGAGCTGTGCAAAAGTTTTTTTTTTTTTCGCCTTAGCTGAACTCCCATGAAATTATGTAACCTTCACGGAAGTTTCCAACCTTCCACCTGTGGCAAACTTCCAAAGGTTTTTGTTGAAATTTCACCATGTTCCACTCACCTAAAGGAAAAAAAATGCTACCAGGGCCCTGATTCCAAGACAGATGTTGCAACTCATGATGCTTGCCGAGTTGTGACATATGTTCTCACTTCATGCCAGGGACCCAGCACCAGATTCCAGAACCGGCAGGGTCCCCGGCGACTATGTCCTGCAACTTGCGGCACCTCCAGTGTTGCATCACAGGAAGGGCAAACCTACACAGTTTGCCACAATCCACATTAGCACCCTTCTACAGGGTACAGGTCCCACATGGCACTGCTTCCCCCCAATGCCCTGCTCCTCGACACCATGGCAATGCCTTACAGGGCTGGTGGGGGGGGTGTGGGGCCAGAGGACTACCATGGAGTGCTTAGCATGCATGCCAATAGCAGCATGTTGGTGAACCAGGGATGTGAACTGCCCTGTGGTGCAATGCCCGGGGATAGGGGTATGGGGGTGCCAGCAGCCCACAGAGGGCTGCCCTGCCACAGGGGAATGGGTAGGAGATGATGTGGAACCATTGGGGAGGAGGCTGTTTGGGGCACCAAGCACAGAGGTGTACCTCCGGTGGATGCACGGTACAGTTCGACCAGCTAGTAGCTTGTCTAACTGTACTTAGACCACTGTCTTCTGGGGTCCATCTTGGAATAGCACATTTGCTATTCCATCTGCCACCCTCCTGGAATCAGGCATAATAGCTGCCATACACCCATCTGTGCCATGTCACAAGGGGTTTATGGTGTACCCGGTGGCGCAGCACACCTTTGGTGCAGGCTGCCTGCACCATATCACAGGCTGCCTTCTGGAATACCAGAAGGCATAACGCATGGTGAAAAGTGCTACTTGCACCATTGGGTTTCACGCAAGTCACTTTGTGACATGCATAACCTGTTCTGGAATCGGGCCCCTGGTGTCCAGAGATGCCCACCTCAGCCCTGCCTGAAATAAAAATAATAAATCCCTGGTGGCTAGCAGTCCGTCCCCCACCTGATCACTCACCCCATATTTTAAAAATATTCCCTGGCATCCCTAGTGGTTAGCAGTCCTTCCCCCCACCTGATCACCCACCTGACCAGTCCAGGACATCATGCCCTGGTGTACAGTGTAACACCCCCCCCTCCCACCATCCCAATCACCATCATAGTAAAAAAAATGAAATGCATAAAAATTCTCCCTGATGGTCTAGTGAATCCCCCCACCATATCATAGAAACATAGAACATAGAAACATAGAAACATATCCCCAATCCCCAGTCTGTGAATTAAAATGTTATTCTCTGGTGGGCTAGTGTACCCCCCGACCCATGCAGACAATATTCCACCACCCCACCCACCCCCCATTCTAAACCAGGGCCTGCGGGATATGCCAAACAGTCCTTATCTGCTATCTCCTTCTATGTTTCTATGAATGCAGGTCTTGTTCACTGTTTCAACAATCTATGTCTAGCTAACATATATTTAAAAGGTAATCACAGAAAAACCTAAAAGTATAATCAGAATGGTGACTAAAATATGATTAGAATGTAACTTCACTCTGCTATACTTTCATGTACTTACTGGCAGATCTTTAAATGATGTTCCATGTCTGCAGTCCAGTTTTTCATGAACTTACAGGTTAATAAACATGCAGTCTAATATTGTGAATTGATATATAATTGTACACAAAAATATTTCATTTGCATAATTACAAATTGGCATTGTAACAACACTGTGGCTGAAAAATAATGGTATTGTTCTCACAGTTAATGCCTATGTAACATATATTTGCAAGTGCATACGTTTACATTTATCAGATTTCAATATTGTACTTGTTATATACTTCTCATTCAGAAACCAGTCCCTTAATAAACATGCAATACAATATTGGACTGTATTCAAGTACATGGTTGGGAATGTGCCAAATGTGCATACCCAGGCACAGTGATCAACAGCAGCCATCCAATAAGATGGCCTCTTCACCAGCAGATGGGATCCTGCCCTGTGTGTGGAGTGGGGAATTGTTGGATATACTTGGTCCTCCCAGTACTGCTGTTTCCATTAAGGGGACCTACTGATCTGCCAGTGTTCCCTGTTGTGCCCCCAGCCCTCACAGTTTAGTCAGAGGGCCAGGGTAGCTTGGTGGGAAAGATAGTACCATGGCCACCACTGTGTGCAGCTGGTGGAAGGGGCATGTAATGGCCAAGAAAGGGTCCATGCCTGTGAGACTGGTGCAAACCCAGCACCACTCCACACAGCAGAGTGGGGAAAAAGCATGGCATGTAGCCATGCTCCGCCCTCAGCCACCCAGCTGGCCAGCAGCAGAAAAGGGGTGTGCATGCAGAAGAGGTGTGGGCCCCCCTGTTAACTGCACTGTGGTCTGATGGCACTCCTGTTGCATGGCAGGGAGATGTACAGTATTGAAGCCTATGCATCTCATATATGTGTATGTTCCCCTTCAGAAATTGTTCCCTCATGAAGGTATTGCTTAATAAACATGCAGGTTAAAATTGCTAATTGCTGTACAACTACATTGTTTACTTATACAGTAAACATCATTCATTTACATAATTACTTATTGGCTTTGAAAAAATGCCTTAGTTATTAAGAAATGAGATGCTTCTGTGGCATTGTTTCCACAGTTAATGCCTAGCTAACATGTATTTGCAAAGTAAGTACGTAAAAACTGACACTTAAACTACAAGAAGAAGGGTAACTATGTTATGACTACACTATAATTGAGCAATAAGGCACAACAGAGTGTGCATAATGGTGGGATAATGGCCCGCTTTGTGTGGGTTGAAGCACAAGGTGAAGCCGGTGCTTCCACCACCAGAGAAGGCTGTTATCCTATCAAAATGCTCCCCCCATAATGCCTTATTGCGATTATGAGATGGGTCCCTATTAGCGAAGTGTACAAAGTATTTTAAAATAGTTTTTTTGATTAATACATTTAGAAGAAACAAATAAAAAAATGTAAAATAACAGTTTAAAAGAAAAAATAGTCCAAGTTTAAGCATGTGTTTTTTTCTCACTGCCAGCAGGTGATTCCAGTGCTGTATATGTGAGCTCAACAAAGCAGCTACTGTGTTCTGCCAGAGCAGTTTGTGGTTGTTGGTGCTGTCACTTAGATCGCAGTGGTAATTAGTGACTAGCATGAATACTAAACAGGTCACATTTTCCTCCCTTTGGTGTTTTGGAGGCAGCACTGCACTGCTGGGGACGTATGCTGTTTGTTTCTTTTTTTTTTTAAATGGTAATCGGTAGTTCATTTAGTGCAGCGTGTTTGAGACTCAGAGCCAGATTAAGATGGAGCTGCCTATGCATTTAATGGAATCTACCAGATAAACTTTAAAAAAAAGGGATAAGTGTTTGGTGAGGGGCCGACAGGATGTGTAACGCTGGAAAGACAGGAGCTGGGTATTGAGCGAGATCTGTTCTTGACCCAGTTGGACTGGAGAATGTGTGTGACAGAGGAGATCTATGTTTGCAGGTACCATGCATTGTGTGGGCAGCTAAACTGCAAATATGGGTATTTTCTAGGTAAGCAGTCCCTTTTGCCAGGAACTAATTTCATGTGGGCCATTGTGTTGGGATAACAGCCCAGCTGAAAGGAGCTGTGAACCAATCGGAAGCCGAGATTCTTAAGACCCATTTCATAATTTGCTGGTAACTACACTAACACTGATAAATGTCAACGCTGTAGTTTTGATGTATGTTATCCTTCAGAAATCATTCCCCCATGAACTTACTGCAGTTTAGTATAGTGGTTAAGAGCACTGAACTGCAAACCTGGAGAACTGGGTTTGAATCCCAGAGCCACCACTTATATACTGTGTGCCCCATCCACCCAAAAAAATACATTCAATCTAATGTTGTTAATTGCTAAAAAAAAGTATTCATTTACATAATTGCTTATTGGCTTGTAACAGTGCTGTAATTGCTAAGGAATGTGCTGCTTCTGTGGTATTGTTTCCACAGTTACTGCCTAACTAACTAACATGTATTTGCAAAGTAAGAATGCAGAAACTGACACTTAGCCCTTAGACTTCCAACAGAACTAGAATGCATAATAATTCTGTACTGATATATCAGTCCACGGCACAGCAAGGGTTAAAGTGTAAGCAGAAGGGTAACTATGTTACGACTGCACTGTAATTGCTGGTAACTACTCTTGCACTGATCAAATGTCAGTGCTGTAGTTATGATGTATGTTATCCTTCAGAAATCTCAGTCCAGTTCATCAACTCGTCATCGTAATATCCCTGCCAATTCTGACAAGCCCCTGTGCCAATTTGCATGGTACTCACTACAATGAATACACTCTTGTTTCTAATGATTTCTGTGTAAAAGGCTCTCCCCACCTGTCACAGGGGACAGAGCACAGGCTCCACAGCCTCTAGCTCACATGAAGCCCTACCCCCAGTAATGTGTTTGGACCTCCCCTCCATGGTACTCCTACACCCTTACTTTAGCTCTCCTCCCTAGGCTGGTCATTACCCAGCATAAGCCTAAAAAGGGCACAATTAGTAAATGGAAATATGATGTTTCCTACTCACTAGTAAGGGCCCAAGTGTGGTGACTCATGCTCATGCTGCTACTACTATCTGGTAATGTTTACAGCTCCTTGGAGTAACAAGAAATGGTACACTAAAGCTGGCCTCAATCAACATTTGTGGCCTTCTTTTGAAGTTTGATGCCCTTCAAGCATGGGTCACCATTCACAATCCTGATGTGCTATCTATTGTCGAGATGTGGCTCACACCCAAGACCCCCGACTTAGCCATTGTACTTAGTGGGTACACGCTATTCAGACAAGATCGACTTCACAAGAGAGGAGGTGGATGTGTCACCTATCTGAAAGACCATCTCCAGGGCCATGCCCTACCCAGGCTAGACACAGGGATGACTGTCCAAGCCGTAGAGATCAAAATACTTCTAGGGGATCAAAATAAAGCTCCAACTATATTATCAGTCTACATACCTTCAAAAGACCAGTCCAACAGTATTAAAGCAGCTCTTGAGTACTTAAGCAACTTGCCCCCCAACTCTGAAATAGTCACAATAGGCTATTTTAACATGAACTGGCTCTCCTCTAATGCTGCTCCTTTTAAAGATGCCATCTCCACCATGCACATTACCCAGATGGTTGACTCCCCAACCAGAGCTAACTATCGTACGGGGACTAGTACCCTGCTTGATTGGCTACTCACCAGCCACCCAGAATGCATCTCCTATGCAACAGTCCTCCCTGACATAATCAGTGACCACTCTCCAATCATTTGTCAGTGGTCTAACAGAACTCTTAAATTACCTGCCAAAACCCTACTCAGACATGTCCTTCCTAGAGGGCAGCTTGAACCTCTAAAGGCATACCTTAGTATGCTGTACTGGGCACCAATAAACAGTGCTAAAAGCATTGATTCAGCACTAGAGTACTTCAACACACTGTTTAATACTACATGTGATAAGTTCACCCCACTTAGGAAATGTAAGGTAAAGGGTACTTGCCACTCCTGGATTATGCCGACTCTCCCTGATCTCATGAAAAACAGAGTTCAGCTATGGCATTGTGCCAAAGCCATAGGTAGGCAGGTCGATATACAACTCTACAAAAGGGCTAGGAATGCTTGTACCCAGGCTATCAAGCACGCTAAAAATCACCTTTTCAAAGAAGAGCTCTCAAACTCTTGGGGTGATGGTGGGACATTTTGGAGTAACATAAAAGACCTGACAGGAAATGTCCCCAAAACTGCACCCTCAATGCTTACCATAGGTGGGGCTATCACCCAAGATCCTAGAATTATTGGTGACCTTTCATCTCTGCTTTTACAGATCTAAGTGGTGTCTCCAACCCCCAACTTTTTCCTTGACTGATAGCAGCATTGAAAATGTAGGTAACATTAACCCTCCATCAGGGAAACACCCCCAGTTCTATTTCAAAACTATAACCAAGCCTGAAGCTAGGAAATTTCTTAAGAGTGTGCTTGGAAAATCAAGCTACAGTGTCAATTTCGTTGATCTCAAACTTATTTCACTTACAGATAACCCCATTGACTAATTTATGAAATCTCTCACTCAGACTGTCACAATTTCCATTGAAATGGAATTCCGCCATAGTAACACCAGTCCACAAAAGCGGTGACAGGGACAACCATGCCAATTACCACCCCATGTCCATCCCCACGAAATTACTTGAGTGGATTGTTGCTGATCAGTTGACAGACTATTTGGAAAAGTGCCATATTCAAAGCCCCCAGCAACACGGCTTTAGAAAAGGGCACAGTACCACCACTGCACTACTAGAATTTACAGTTTTCATCCATCATGCATTAGATCAAGGTCAGATGGCAGGGACAGTCTTTATAGACCTGACCAAAGCCTTTACGGTTAATTATGCACTATTATTGAAGGTTCTCTCCAACACTGGTCTCTCGGCTGACACCGTTAGGTGATTCAAAAGCTTCCTGTTAGACAGATCACAGCAAGTGAAGATAAACGACTCTATCAGATAGCCATCAGGTGCTATCAAGTGTCCCCAAGGGTCCATTCTTGGCCCTCTATTATTCAGTCTCTTCTTAAATCACCTCCCCATTGCATGCGCTGACAGGATCCTACTATATGCAGATGATGTTGTTATTTTTACAAGTAACCCTGACTCTCTACATTTGGAGAAGCAGCTCCAGCTCTAATTCAGTGCTGTAGAAGACTGGTTTGTCAGGCATAAGCTCCTTTTAAACTACAAAAAAACAAAAGCCATGTTCTTTGCCATCCCTCACAATAGGCACAATTCCCACAAGCTCTCAATTCAGAATAAGATTAACACCCCACTTGATATAGTAAATGCTTTTAGATACCGTGGGGTTACCATTGACAGCTCCTTGCCCTTTACTATCCACATTGACAACATTGCAAAAGCAATCAACACTCATATAGGCTTGCTGTACAGGCATAAAAACAGCCTTACCACTGAGGCCCTCAGGACAGCTATACAAAGCTCAATCATTTCCATAATTGATTATGGCCTTGTGGTTTATGGACCTGTTACCAACTGAGTTTTGAGGATGATCACAATGGCCTTAAACAAATGCAGTTGACTCCTAACAGGAGCCCCTTGTCTCACACATACGTGTGACCTTTATGCCTAGATGTGCTGGCTTAACCTTCAGGGTAGGGTGATGTATCAAACCAGTTTGCTAGGTACAAAAATTAGCCTGGGTCTGTCATCTCTGGGTTTTCAGGAGCAGTTAATTTTTGCCACATATTGACCATGACCTACAGACTCAAACAACCAGCCATTCAAGGTCCCCCTCTGCCACACAATTCAAGGACAGAGATCTTTCTTGTACCGGGCCCCTTCTGGTCTCAAAATTCTGCCCAACAACACCTTAAATGAAACAAAGTTGGGTCCTTTTAAAGTTAAGCTCTGACAACACCTCACATCACTTGCTGTATGTGACTGTCAAATCTAACGCCCGGGTACATTTTTCCTGAAAATCTCTTAGAGGCACTTAGCATGTAACTCTGTGATTAGTAATCTGCCCTTTAGGCTACCCCCCATACCACTCCCTACCACCTTCCCTACCTACCTTACTTGTTAAATACTCCCCCATCCCACTACCATCCTCTTCCTCTTCACTCCACCTCTTTCTGACACCTTCCACCCCTCTCCCTTCCCCTGTCCCATTGCCCTCCCCTTCTTCCTCACCACTCCTCTTACTCATCACCCTCTCCCCCCTCACCCCTTACATGCACCACCCATTCCCCCTCAACCCTAATCTTGACAATGCCTTCTTGGTTGCTTCCTTGCTCCTCTCTCCACCATGCTGCAATTTAAAGTAATAGAAAGTCAAGTCACTGACTACGTTGGCATTATTGTAATCCTATTTCATTAGTACCTTATTATTATTTAAGACTAGTTTTACTCTCTTTATGTGAGTATCACATGTTGTAGTCCCAAATATATTTGTAAATGGCAGATCTTGCCTAACCAAACTGGTGGAGCTCTATGACTGGGTAACTAGGCAACTGAACAGGGGCCATGCAGTGGATGTCCTGTATCTGGACTTCAGTAAGGCATTCGACTCTGTGCCATATAGAAAGCTGGGGGTAAGTTAGAAGGCCAGGGGCAGGTGCAAAGCTGGTGAGATAGGTAGGGAACTGGCTTCAGGGAAGGCAACAGAAGGTGGTGGTGGGTGGGGAGCTCTCACACCCAAGGGTAGTGACGAGTGGTGTTCCACAGGGCTCGGTGTTGGGACCAGTGTTGTTTGGGATATTCATTGCAGGCATATCATTCGACATCAAGAGCAAGACCAGCCTGTTTGCTGATGATATCAAGGTAGGAGTGGTGGTGGATGACCTAGGGGGATTGCAGGAGTTGCAGGATGATCTGGCAAAGCTTGAAACCTGGTCAGACACCTGGAAACTGAGGTTTAATGCCAAAAAGTGTAAAGTGCTGCATTTTGGGATGAAGAACCCAAGGAGGAGTTGCCAGCCAGGAGGGGGGGAGTGCAGCTAGCCCAGACAGAGGAGAAGAAGGATCTGGGGTGCTCATTACAGGGTCAATGAACAACTCAGCACAATGTAGGAAGGCAGCTGCAAAGGCCAACAAAATGCCTGGTTGTATTGCAAGGGGTATATCCTCAAGGAGGGAGGAGGTGATTCTGCCACTGTATAGGTCATTAGTTAGACCGCACCTGGAATACTGCATGCAATACTGGCGTCCGTATCTGAAGAAAGACATTAAGTTACTGGAGGGGGTGCAGTGCAGGGTGACAAAGATGATCAAGGGGCTGGGGACTTATCATACGAGAGGAGGCTGAGGGAGTTGAACATGTACTGCTGGAGGAGAGGAGGGACAGGGGGGACAAGGATTGAAACTTTTAAGTACATGAAAGGAATAAACAAGACAGGTACAGAGGGTCTGTTCAAAGTAAGGAGGGGAGGGACACCAGGGCCAGGATATGAGACTGGAGGGAGGAAGGTTCAGGAGGGAGAGGAGGAGACACTTTTTACAGAGAGGTGGTGGCTGGGTGGAATGCATTACCTGCAGAAGTGGCATCCAGTAGAACAGGGGACTGCTTCAAAAGGGGATGGGACAGGACAAGGGGGAGGGTCAATGAAGGGGAAGGGTGGAAGGGAGGGGCAGCTGCAAAATAAGGGGTGCTAGCTGCACATTCGAGCAGACTTGATAGACCTCTAGGCCTTTATCTGCTGGCAAATTTCGTATGTTCATATGTATGATATGTTGTTTAGTCCCAATTGTATTTTGTATGACTTGTATTTTTATTTTGTATTGAACTGTATGTGGAACCTTTGTAAACAAGCTCCCAACTCAAAGGGTAATTGTAATTACAATATTGCATGAATAAAAAAAATATAGCATATTGGTAAAGAACACTAAGCTGCAACCTTGGAGAACTGGGTTTGAATCTGAGACCCACCAGTTGTATACTGTGTGACCAAACAAAAAAAAAATGCAATCTAATATTAATTGCTAAAAAAATTAATTTACATAATTACTTATTGGCTTGTAACAGTGGAATGTACTGCTTCTGTAGCATTGTTTCCTCATTCTCCTTCAGAAATCATTTCCTTATGAACTTACTGCTTCATAAATACACCATATAATATTGTTAATTGCTATACAACTGCATTGTTTACTTATACAATAAAAATCAATAATTTTCATAGTTACTTTTTGGCAGTTCTGTGTGATAAAGGCGAATCAATTTGGGCAAAGCCATTTGGGTGATGGCAAAACAGAAAAGATGTAAACGCCGACCGACAATAAACAGCATTCACAGAAAGGGTAACAACACTGGTTTTGCTTTTTGTTGCTTGGCCCCCCATGCCCACTTCAATAACTAATCACCTCTAGGGGGACAAAACTTGGGAAGGGGGTGAACATTGACGGTCGCCATTTCAGTGATTGTTGTTGTTCCGGTCTATCATTTCTGCCGTCACCGTTCTTGCCATCACCCAAATGTTTTCAGCCTTATCATGGGATACCCTTATTGGCTTGTAACAGTGCTGTAGTTACTAGGAAATGTGCTGCTTATGTGGCATTGACCCAAACCTCTTCTGCACCCACATCCCTGTCCTGCTGCTGCCCAGGTGGGTGGCTGGGGGTGGGGAATGGCTACATGCCATGCTTTTTCCCCGATCTGCTGTGTGGAGTGGTGGCGGGTGGTGCTGGATACACAGGCAGGGACCCTTCCTTAGCCATTACATGCCCTTCCCACTGGCTGAACGGGGTAGCAGTCATGGTAGCATCCTTCACACCAAGCTATCCCAATTCTCTGACCATACCATGAGGGCTGGGAACATGGTTGTGAACATGAGCAGACCAGTAGATCCCCAATGGAAAACAGTAGTACTGGAAGGACCAGCTATATTCCACAGTTTGCCACTCCACACAGAGTGTTGAATCCAGTCTTTCTGGTGGATAGCCCATCTGATTAGATGGCTGCTGTTGATCGTCAGGCCTGGGTATACACATTTGACATATTTCCTGCCACCTATGTGAATAGGGTGCAATATTAGTTTGCATGTTTAGTAAGAAGTAAGTTCCTGAGGAACTGATTTCTGAATGAGAACTTATCAAGCTAAAGTACTGACATTTGATAAATGTACAGTAGATGTGCACACTTGCAAATACATTTTACCTAGGCATTAACTGTCAAAACAATATAATTATTTCTTAGCCACAGTATTGTTATAATGCCATTTAGTAATTATGCAAATTAAATATTTTTTTGTACAGTTATATATCAATTCATAGTATTAGACTGCATTTTTATTAATCTATAAGTTCATGAAAAACTGAAATACAGACATGGAACATCATCTAAACAGTTGCCAGTCAGGGGATTTAAATGTAGCAGACCAAAGTTACATTGTAATCATGTTTTAGTTACCATTCTTATTACACTTTTAAGTTTTTCTATGTGATTACTTTTTAAATAAATGTCAGATAGACATGGACTGTTGAAACAGTGCACAAGACCTTCATTCATATGTAGCTACACTCATAAGAACAAATTTAATAAAGCCAAAAGTAGTAACATAGTAGTTACACAATAGATTTGCTGTTGCAATTTGTAATAGCTATTACATGTGTAGTTACCCTAGTAAGAACAAATTACATTTGGGGAAGAGGAGCTGCAACAGCAGCATGTGGCGTGCCTCCAGTTGGGCAGAGCTGCAGAGGAGGATCGGCTGAGTGGGGAAAAAATGTCGCCCCCCCCCACTCAGCCCTTCACCACCACCAATTTTAAAGGGCTAGTTACTCCCACCAGAACTACAGCTGTTTACCTATAGGTGCTTCAGCTGCACTGGTGCTGACATCCCCTAGCGACAGCTACAATGCCGACTGTCAGCATTGCAGCCACGGGATGTCGGTGCTCAATTAGGGTGCTCCAACCCTCCCCTTTAGGGTGGCTCCACCTCCCACAATCCCACTTGTCTCTAGGATTCTAACTCTGAGTTGGAGTTGGACTGGGGGGGGGCAAACACCCAGCAAGGCAGTCCCGATTGGCACACAGACCGCCACAGCGATGGGTGGATTTTGCCCGATTCCTGTCGCTGAGGTGGTCATTACCATTGAGTATTCACTGTGGTGACTGTGCACCAACTACAGCCAATAAGGGAAATCTGGAGGTGAAGTCATTGATTGAAGCAAAGGGTCTGGAGCAGGGGGAGCATAAAAATGAAAACTGGAAACATCGGAGCAGGCTGAGTCAACGGGGACCAGAGCCAGAGCGAAGCTCAAGGAAATGACGATCAGCAGCTGGTCAGGGACGCATGGCTGTAAAGGTACTGTTGACTTTGGGGCTTTGTACAAGGGCAAACCAGCAAAAAGGTGCTGTCAAGACTGGGGCTAAATCTGTTGATCAGCAGCTAGGCAGGGACACACCAGCTAAGAAGATACTGTTGAACTTTAAGACTGGTCAGGGCACACCAGCAAAGATGACCATGATGGCTTATAGATGGCATGCATTGGGAGGTTACTGTTGTAATGAGGAAGGGCTGGTGCATATAGTTCATATACTGTTGTAACGGTTCATATAGTTCATATACTGTTGTAACGGGGTGTGGGGCTGGTGCATTTAGTGCTGGGAATACTGTGATACCCTTGTCAAAGGGCCAAGTGGTGCTAATATGAGGAGAATTGTGGGATGCAATGGATGGGGGGCAGTGTTATGGATGGTGGAGGCTGGGAGGATGTCCAATATGCCACAGGTTAAATAGGCTGGAAGAGGAGGTGAGGAGGATTATGGGGGATTGCAAGGGGGTAAGCAATAGGAGGATGGAGTTGGAGACAGGGAACATGGAAACAACATATGGGGCACGGGGGCAATGGGATAAGGGAAGGGGTGTGGTGTGGTGGGCATCAATAGGGACAGGCAGTCCTGCAATGAGGGATGGACTGAGGTCAGGTCTACCAGGAGGGAGGGATGTGAGGCAGAGGGGCAGAGAACACGCATGCCAAAGTGAAAGTAGAGAACAGGTTTGATGCACTGCTGACACTGGAGGGGAGGAGGAGGAGAGGAGAGATGCGGGGTGGGTGAGGCACAAAGGAGGAATGGTGGTGGGAGGCCAAGGGCAGGAGAGGCAGGAAGAATCATGAGGAGAGGAGGGGCATGGCAGCAGCAGGATAGTGGTGTGAGGGGTGGAGGAGTGGATAGGGGTGGGGCACTGGTAGCAACAGCAGAAATACAGAGGAAGAGAATCTAGATTGGCTACATGGAGGAGGAGGGCCTATGAGCAAAGAAGAATGGGTGTGTTAGTGGTGGGAGACTCCATACTTAAGGGGATCAGATGGGGCAGAAGAGAGGAACGGCATAGTCATGTATGGGTGGAAGTCATAACAGGTCTAAGGGCAGATGGTACAGGACAAACAACTCTAAGATGTGTGAGATGGGGAAGGGGGAGACCACACATAGTGGTACATGTGGGGACTAATAACCTGGCTGGGGAGATGGTGGAGGTGCTGAAGGAAAGGTTCAGGGAATTGGGGAAGCTGTGCAAGGAGGTAGGGGAGACAGTTGCCTTCTTGGAGGTGCTCCCAGTACCCTGTGTGAGCACAATGATGAAGGAGAGGATTAAGGAATTCAACGTTTGGCTGGAGGAGTGGTGCAGATCAAAAGGGTATGGTTGGTGGGGGGATGGAGACAGACCTGGGACAATAAAGATCCATATGCAGGGGATAGGCTACACCTAAGTGGCGAACGAAAGGGGATATTACAACAGAAGCTGCAGAGGTATATAACAACTTAAGTGAGTTTAAACTAGCAGGTGGGGAGGCAAGGTACTCAGGGACCGTGTGATCCTACCCCCCAGGCAAGTAAGAATGTACTATGGAATTTAGTACAGAAGGGGCAAGGTGGGGAAGGGGATCTGGAAAAGGAGGAGAGGGTGGCAGAGTGAAGGGTGGTCTCTGTGAATGCAAGAAGCCTTGGCAACAAGGTGGTGGAGCTACAGGTGCTCTTGGCTGTAGGGAGGGTGGACATCATGGCCATCACAGAAATGTGGGCCACAGAGCACCAGGACTGGGATCTGACAATACCAGAGTTAAAACTGTATAGAAAGGACCATGGAGGGGTTGTCTATGTGAGGGAGTGGATTAAATGTTTAAGGGATGAAAGGAAAGAGGGGATTGGAGGTAATGTGGTTACAGTTCCTGGACTCCGGGGGAAGGAAGTTGAGGTTTGGGGTGGTATATAGGTCACTATCCCAGACAGTGGATATGGACAGGCAACTGGTGGATCAAATAAGTAGAATATGTAGGAGGGGGAAGGTGGTCATAGTAGGGAATTTCAACCTGCTGGGGGTGGACTGGACCTTGCTGGTCACCTCCAGCACTAGGGAGAGAGTCCTCCAGGACACATTTCAGGAGGGGTTCCTGACACAGCTGGCTGCTGAACCCACTAGACTAGGGAACACACTGGACCTGGTACTATCTATCAGTGAGGCAAGGAGGGATATAAGGGTGGAGAATCCGTTGAATACAGCGATCATCAAACTGTGGTTTAATATCACAATGAGCAGGGAGCCGAACCGATCAGCAACAAAAATGGTGGTAGATTTCAGGAAGGCGGACCTTGTGAGAATGAGGGAATTGCTGAAGGGGAGACTCAAAGGAATAAAACGGGGAATGGAGACAGTGCAGAAATGGGACATAAAAAAGCAAAGAATCATGGAGGTGACAGACATGTGCACCTGGCTACAGAGTAAGAAGATTAGGGTAAAGAGGCCATGCTGGCTGAACAGTGAGGTGATAGAGGGCGTGAGGTCAAAAAGAGCAGTGTACCTGAAGTTCAGAAGGACAGGAAAGGAGGAGGACAGGGAGGAGCACACCAAATGGTCAAAGGAGTTGATCAAGAGGGTAAGGGGTGCGAAAGCTACTAGGGAACTTAGACTAATGCAGGAAATAAAAGGAAGGGACAAAGACTTTTGTAGGTATGTCAGGGAGAAAAGTGCAGCGACATTATAGTGAGGATAAAAAAGGGGGAAAAATGGGTGGTAAAGGTGCGGAATAAGCGGAAGCACTGAATGAGTACTTCTGCTCAGTGTTTACAAGAGAGGAGAGGAGTCCTTTACCACCCTGGTCGGGAAGGAGGGGGGATGGGGAGCATGAAATAACAGATGGCAGGATAGAGGGCAGCAGAGTTTTGCAGGGACTGAGGGTGCTGAAGGTGAACAAAGCACTAGGGCCAGATGGTATCCACCCCAGGGTGCTGCAGGAGATGGCAGAGGTTCTAGTGGAACCACTGGCAGACCTTTTCAGCACCTCCCTGGAAATGGGGGAGATGCCACAGGACTGGAGGATGGCCCACGTGGTTCCATTACATAAAATCAGACCAAGGGATGAGCCAGGGAACTATAGGTTATTCAGTCTGATATCCGTAGTGGGGAAGCTCATGAAGATAATATTAAAAGAAAGACTGGAGGGCGATGACCTACAGGACTGGAGGCAGCATGGGTTTGTTTCGGGGAGATCCTGCTAAACAAATCTTATATAGTACTATGACTGGGTGACTAGGGAGCTGGATGGGGGCCATGCTGTGAATGTGTTGTGCTTGGATTTCAGCGAGGCCTTCGATTCAGTGCCCCATGGGTGACTAGGGGTGAAGTTGTCTGGGGTGGAAGTGGAGACAAAGATGGCATGTTGGATATCAAACTGGCTACAGGGTAGGCTACAAAGGGTGGTGATGGGGGAGGGTCTCGGAGCCTAGAACTGTGATGAGCGGGGTGCTGCAGGGCTCGGTGCTGGGCCCAATCCTGTTTGGGCTATTAATCTCAGACATTGCACAAGAGGTGGTGAGCAGTACTAGCCTGTTCACTGATGACACCAAAATGGGAACAGTTGTGGATGATGAGGGGGATGGATGCAACTACAGAGGGACTTGACCAAGCTGGAGGAATGGTCAGGGAAGTGGCAGCTGGGGTTCAATGTGAAAAAATGCAAGGTGTTGCATTTTGGGGCTAGAAACCCAAGGAGGGACTATCGGCTTGGGGGGATCAAGCTGGGGAGCACTGAGGAGGAAAAGCACCTCGGGGTTTTGATAACAGGGAGCATGAACAATACTGCCCAAAGCAGGAGAGCAGCGGTGAAAGCAAACAAGATGCTGGGGTGCATAGCAGGAGGATTCACGTCCAGGCACAGGGAGGCACAGGGAGGTGATCTTGCCCATCTTCAGGGCGCTGGTCAGCTGCACTCGGAGTACTGTGTACAGTTCTGGAGGCTGTACCTGAGGCAGGATGTCAAGCTGCTGAAGAGTGTGCAGCAGAGGGTGAAGAGGATGATTCAGGGGATGGAGGGAATGGACTATGAGATGAGGATAAGGGAGCTGATATGTATGCCCTGGAGGAGAGGAGGGAGAGAGGAGACATGATCAAAACCTTCAAGTACCTGAAGACTATCAACAAGGGGGGCAGAGGGACTGTTGAAACTAAGGAGTGGGAGGGGAACTAGGGGGCATGGGCTAAGAATAGAGGGAGGGAGATTAAGAAGGGAGATGTGTAGGCATTACTTAACTGAGAGAGTGGTTGCGGAGTGGAAAGCACTGCCAGAGGGGTGATAATGAAGAGAAAGGTGGTTGGCTTTAAGAACGCTTTGGGACAGATTACAGGGGTGGGTGAGGGTGGGCGATGAGGTCAACAAAGGGAGGGCAGGGGGGATGGGGAAGGGGCAGCTGTCTGGTAGGGGGCTAGCTGTACAATTGAGCAGACTTTGATAGTCCAGTACGTCTGTTCTGCTGGCACCTTCATATGTTTTGTATGTGCATAATGCCAGAAGAGATACAGTGGTAATTGCACAATATATTTTCTGTTACATTTTGCAACAGCTATTAAATGTGTAGTTACACTTGTTAGAATGAATTGATTTTGGCCGAAAAAGAGACAGTAGTAGTTGCAGATGTAACTATTTCTTCATGCAAATTGTGTAAGTACACAACACACAACTGTGAAACTAGTTAAAAACCACATAGTAGTTATATAGAACTGGATAGTAGTTACAGTGTAGCTACTGCGTAGTTATACAGAACATACAGTGTAGTTAGTGACACTTAAGTGTTACCACAATTTCTATTTTGGGGCACTGTCCCTTTAAATTCTATATAGCAGTACTGTAGCAGAGCAGGTACTGGAACAACATACCCCCTAAAGAGGACCCTAATTGGCTGAGAAGTGAGCAGAATGCTAGAGATGCCACCACATGATGCCACGACAACAATAGGGTATCAGACTTTTACACTGATGTAAGAGGAAAGCTAACTATAACATAGCTTACTGCCATACCCCTTCTACTGCATTTGTATGGAAAGGAGAACACAGAAGCGCGACTGCCAGCATGAAATGTAAAAAGTAAAAATGTTTTTTTTTTTTTTTTATTTGAAAGTGCCTTCATTTTTTCAGCTGCCCCTAATGATGCAATGATTTCTGCCTCTCTGTTATGGTACTAGTAAATGCCCTAAATTAATTTATTTGTAATTTTTAACCAATAAAGGGGTACTAAGCAGTGACAATTCATTTTCAGGTGCACCGTGGAGGCCAGGTTACATGGAACTGTTTTCTGTCAAGTAGAGTGTTGGAAGGACACTGAGGCAAAAGCTCTACTCCTACAAGTGCTATGGTATCTTTACCTTCTTCCTAGACAAACACCACAATTTACCATAAAGTACCTTAGTTTAATGTCTCATGCAGAGCACGGTACCCTATCAGTGCAGCAGCATCATAGTTCCACACCACTGTGTCAATATTTGGCATTCACTCAAGTTTTTTGTTGGACTAGAACATATGAACCTTTGATCTTCCAGCCTTAGAGGCAAACTTGCAACGTATTGAGCCAGTGACAGTGATAAATGCCTTAATTCTGTTTTTCTTTTAGCATCAAGTCCTCTTAATTTGTTTTATACATTTATTTTAAAACATCACAGACAGATTATATTTTGGTCAGTGTGCTAATTATGAATGAGGCAACGTATTTGTTTGTGCTGCTTCTCCAGAATAGAAAAAAAATAACAATCCAGTCCACCTGCTTGAGCCTGTTCCTAAGTTTTACATGCACCAACATTTCCTTTAGTTGTAACGTAAACTTGTCATTCTTTTCTGCCTGCATGTAGAGCAACTACATATATGCAATATGTACTTGCATTGGAACCCACAGCTTAATGTCAAAAATCTGAATACAGTACTGATGTTTAATACAAGGTTAAAGATTTACTGGCACAATAGTTTTTCCCCAAAAAAGCTGAATAACTCAGTGCACTTAACTTTCCACACTATCTCTGTCCTCAAATGTATACTGTTTTCTGAATAATACTTATAAGCATTGATTGATAGGTCTACTTAATTTTGTTATTCATTTATTGTACTAGCTAATACTGTATTGTTATTCATTTATTGTACTAATACTGTATGGCCTAAATGTTACGTTGCATGAGTCTGATAAAAATATAAAATTTTATAGGTTCATAATGCATACTGGTGTGCTACAAACACTGTTTGGGCCTTGGTACTCATAGACTATAGAGTACATGTTTTTCCATTTAAAATGAAGCCTAATTAAATTGCTACAGAAATCTGTAAAATGTTAAAATGTATTAGCAACTTAATAATATACAATGCTGAATTTCAGTAGCCTGTAGGAGATGACTTTTAGATCAGAAATAGGATGAGAGCATCCCCATGTGGATGTTATTGGAAATGCTATTTTAACTTGAGTCTATAGTAAGAATAAAAAGACAGCAGGGAGCCATACCTTTCAACTGTCCCTAATTTTCAGGGACATTGCTGATTTTTGACTCAGATTCAAAATGTTGCTCTATCCCTTCTGAAACTGTGGTTTCTGCCATGGAAGAATAGGGAATTGAAGCATAAAATAATTGCACTAAGTTTTACAGTCTACATTTCTGCAGAAAAGGTTTTTCAAATTAAGCCACACAATATACTGTAGCAGGCCTCTTGACATGATCTTAACATTTTAAAACATGTATCGCATATTTTGGTAATTTGTCCCTGATTTTTTAAAGCCCAGTCCCTGATTTGCAAGGCTGGAGATTGAGAGGTATACCCAAGTATAATGGCAAACAATGTGACAGTGCTAAATGTGGTGCCCTGTAGCATTACCACATTTGTTTCAGCAAACACAAAGTTCATGCACAGTCACCAAGGGATGGAGACCTCCTAAGGCAGTGTCCCTCAGCACTAAATTAAATATAGTTGATTTTGGTGATGGTTATGTAACCACCCAGTCCCCTGGGGTTACTAGAATCCCTTCAGTTACAGTGCTAGGCAAGGAGAGGCAGCTGGTGACTAACTAGTTAAATGGGGTTTTCACCTGCTCACTTTTCTGTTTACTTGGCTTCAGCTGAGATGGAAGGGATGAGCTCATTTCGAACTCTTGCAGCAGCATAAGCCTTTGCCAGCTGTGAGAAGGGAGTTTAGAATTTTGAGAGAGAGTAGCATGAGACAGCAGCTAGAAGTTGGAAGAGTGAGAACTGGTCAGCTGAGGACTCTGAGTTGAGAGCCCTGCATTCTCACCATAGTCCTGGTAATTATCCAGTATGCCAAGAGAAGTGGTGGAAACCATTGTCTACAACATGATCTCCTGATTTACATCCTGAAGGGGTGAAAAGGACTGCTAGTGGATGAATCCAAGGGACAATCCCCTTTTTGATCCAGGATGTTTTGAATCTGCCCGAAATGTCTAACACTGTGTAGAATCTGACTTTTGTTACAGAAAGCAAGTACCTGTGCTATTGTGTTCTCTGGCTAAAAGGGAAATGCACAACTTTTCTGTGAATTTAGAAGTGTGAGACTGTTCTCGTGTAAAGTTGGCTGAAGTGTGTGATGTCCAGATGCATGACTATACCACATTGTTCGGGACTTTAGTTTTTTCACTACCAGTGTAGTGATTTAAATGCTGAATGCGAAAGTTTCATCCAATAAGCCTTTTCCAAAGTGTGTTTTAAATGTTTAAGGTATAATTTTGAAAGAATGGCTGAGTATGGATTTGGGAGCAAAGGGTGAGCAGACCCCCATCTGGAGTAACCAGTTCAGGACTAACAGGTTCAATAAGGATGCCTGGTTACTTTAGACATAGAGCCAATGTCTGAAGAGGATTTTACCCACTGAAGTGGGTTGTGCTAGTGCTTAGCAAAATGTATGTTCAGTTGTGGCCGGTGCCACTAGATGCAATGTTCAATGTCCTACGATACGTGGGAAAAAGGTGCATGTGGTCTGTCAGTAAATGTGTTTTCAGTTGTGGCCAGTGCCACTGGAAGAAATGTCCTATGTCCTATGCTATATGGGAATACAAGTGCAAGATGTTCTACGTCCTACAGCATGGGGAGTACAAAGATAGTTTTCTGTCAGATACAGTTGATTTATTGTTCTGCTAGTTCCTAGTGCCACCATGTATAAACCTTGGGGATACATCTTTGCTTTAGAGAACATCTTTTGAAATAAGTCACACTCTAGAACCCCAACTATGGTTTGGGACAGTTATGTTATTGCTTCCTGTCTGTGTATTTACTTGGTACCCCTCCAGAAGTTAGGTCTAGCATAGCACTAGCAAAAGGTTCTTTACTCAGGACCTGGTTTTGTAAATACTTTATAGGTCATATTGCTTCTGAACACCCCCACTCCTTGATCTCTAGAGTAATGGGCCTGGTATATATTCCCAAAGTTAGGAGTGGCACCAGCTGTCTAAATGTGTTGAAGTCTGTGCCCAGTTATGTGCGCCAGTAATAGTTAACTGTGTAAAGTAGCAGGGGGTGGTTGCAAAATTGGGGGCTCATCTGGTGATGTTTTATTTGGGGACAGAACCAGAGATTTTTTGCTGAGGTTATGTCTGGCATCTTTGTGTCGGGTAGTGGTATAACCCAAATGGAAAGGAAGCTATGGACAAGGGATTTGTGCATAGAAAAATGTCACCCAAATGTGCTGCTTGTGTGCCTTCCAGTACAGTAAAAGAACAGAGTGCTGCTTGTGTGTTTTCAACTAGTAATGGACAGTAAAGTACTGAAGTGCGTGTCCTGTTCTCTGCATCAAAAAGTGCTTAAGGAACTTTTAAAATGCAATTTTCAAGTGCCAAACATATTGTAGACTTTAAGGAACAGACTCCGATATGTGCCCTGAATGTTTCATGTGCTTAGTGTGCAAATTGGGGGAGTCACTAAAGAAATTGTCCAGAAATTGTGGTAAAAGATTAATATACAAGTTAGCCAGACTGGGAGTGGGCCCCAAGATGATAGCCTGGGTAAAGAATTGGTGGGAGAATAGGACACAGAGGGCAATAGTAAATGGAGTCCACTTTGAATAAAGGGGGGTTACTAGTGGGGTACCGCAGGGTTCAGTATTAGGACTGGTCCTTTTCAATGTCTTTATTAGCAACATTGCAGATGGACTGGAAGGAAACATATGTCTCTTTGCAGATGACACAACGATCTGCAACAGACTTGATGCACAAGGTGGGGTGGAAAGGATAAGAAGGGACTTGGCAAGGTTAGAGGAATGTCAAATGTGTGGCAGCTTAGATTCAATGTTAAGAAGTGCAAGGTAAAGCACCTGGGAAACAAAAACCCAGGGGAAGAGTACACAATGCGGGGTGAGATACTAACAACAAAAATGGAAAGGGACCTGGGGGTAGTCATATCAGATGACTTATAGGTGGGCAAGCAATGTGAGAGGGCAGTAAGGAGGGCTGGGGGATACTGGGATGCATAGGGAGAGGCATCACCAGTAGAAAACAAGAAGTTGTTATCCCTCTGTACAGACAGCTGATGAGACCCCATCTGGAGTACTGCGTGCAGTTCTGGAGACCCACTCTCCACAATGACATAGACAGGATGGAAGCTGTCCAGAGGAGGGCAACTAAAATGGTGCAGGGTCTGCACGGAAGACATATGAAGAGAGACTAAAGGAGCTTAATATGTATAGCCTCAAGGAAAAGAGGGAGAGGGAGGACATGATAGAAACTTTCAAGTACCTCAAGGGAATCAACAAAGTCCAAGAGGGTAGCATCTTTCAAAAAAAGAGGTGTGCAAGAACAAGGGGGCACAATTTGAAGATGAGGGAGGCAGCTCAGAGGTAATGTAAGGAAGTATTTTTTCACAGAGAGGGTTGTGGATGAATGGAACAGCCTTCTGGAGGAGGTTGTGGAGTCAAAAACAGTGGTTGAATTCAAGCATGCATGGGACAGTCATAAGGCAATTCTAGGGAGTGGGGTAGAAAGAAGTAGGCTGCTGGTTAACTAGGATCTGCAGCTTATCCATTAGGCAGGGAAATGGGCAGACTGGGTGGGCCAAGTGGTCCTTATCTACCATCAAATTTATGTGTCTCTATGTTTCCATGTAAAAATGGTCAAAACAGCATTCCCGCCACTGAAATTGCAGCCGAGAAAAAAACATTACAGTTTAAATATGCTCCTGCTTGATGATCGCCACGAAGGAAAAGCAAGTGAGGAGAGAGAGAAAGAGGCTCATTTACATGGTGTCGAGTGACTGGCGTGGCTGCATCCAGTCCCGCGCCCTGGTCAGCATCTGTGTGCTGCAGAGTGTTCGAGGAGGAGAGAGAAAGTGGCGTGAGAGCTGGTTAGACCAGGATCATCCATCAAGGAGCTTATGAGCATTCTAAACATTAGTAAACAGACTAGTACAGTGTAATTTCAGGCTCAACCCATTGTACGACCAACTGGAGAGTGATCGAGGTGTTTGTGGTTATGATCTGTGGGACCGCCAGCCTGTTTCACCCCAGAGGCTTTCCTAGAATTGGCAGCAGGCCAAAACTTTCCATTGGTGGGAACAACCTACTGAATTCAATGAGTAAACAAGTAAACTGTGCAAACAAACTGTGTGTGAATGTCAAGCCAGCTGAACCTGTGTGCAAGCAATGTGATTTATATGCAAAGAAGAACTACAAGTTGTAAAGACAGGCGCAACAAAGAGAAAATTCTGAGCATAGACTGAGCAAATGAGGAATGTGTTCAGCAACAGTAAATTTCTAAGCATCAGGACTTTGAGTTGTATATGGCGAATGCAGCAAACAGGCAATCCTGTGCAAAGAAAGACTGTGGTGTTTACAAGTAATTGAGCATGTGTAAATGGAATTTTCCTGAACTATGCTGATTGCAAAGTCAAGTTTCCAGTCTAAAAAAAATCATATGAATGTGCTGTGAGCAGTTCAACAGATTTTGTGCATAAGAAAAGTTACAGACACCATGATGGGGCGGGGTCAGCAATGTAAACAAAGCAGCAGAGAGCCATTTTGTGAGACAATATGTGACTAGTGAGGAATTCAGTAATGAAAGGTTTGTGTGTTTGCTTTCAGACATGGCTTCTGGAACACCCTGCTACCCAGATCATGCCTGACTATGATCGCTGAGGAGGTGGCAGCACTAAGAAAGGTTGAGACAGCCTACTATGGTGACAGGTTACCCCCGGATGTAGCAATTCCTAGCTATCCAGTGAGACTATGCATTGTGTGTCTAAAGGCTGGAAGGGATGTGTTTCTGATACCCTATTGTGTGAACTGCCTTGTGAAGTTTGGAATGAGCAGAGGTGCAGTGCCAGAGAGGGCAGCAAGAATTCAATTGGCTCCCGTGTGGACTCTGGCAGGGGACCCTGCCTGCAGCAACACACAGCACCAAGTTGAACTTGTTGGGGAAAGTTCTTCAGTGTGTTACAGAAAAAGCAAGTAAAATGGATGTTGATACACTGCAAGGGCAGTAACAGAGAGAGGTTTCCATGACTGAGACTCAGATGGACATTGCAAGAGAGGAAGCAGTGAACTCATGGAATCAGCATCTGAGTCCTAACCTAGTGGGGAGAATGAGTTACAAGAGACATTGAATTAGGAGGTGCCCACCTCCACGCCCAGTGAGGAATGGAATGTCCAGGAGTGAGAGCATTTGCTCACTCTTGGGCACAGATCATGAGTGAGGAAGTGGAGGATGAAGAAGAGTATCTTCATGTTGAGGGCTACTGTGAGCCGCCTCAAGCTCTTGCCTCAGAGGAGCCAGAGACAGTTGCAGAAGGCTCTAGCAACTTGTCCACAGAGATAGTGAGCAACAAGTTTTTTCATTCTTTGAGTTTGAGACACTTGCTTGACCAGGACTGGCCACTCACAAGCCAGGCCATGGGCTGCAGACTACTAAAGAGTAGTAAGGAGGAGAGACTGATTCATAGGAGGGCTAATGTCACAAATGGGAAGTCCTTTCCTACCTTTTCTCATCGAGTCTGGGAGGAAATTGAACAGAACTGGCAGTCCTGGCAAACAGAAGAGGCAAGTAAGAATTTGCAACCAGGTGAGGCAGAATGTGTAAGGGCAAAATCATCAGTGATCACCTTAGATTCTGGAGACTGGGCAGGACTCTGTTTATGAGCACTGTGTGAATTGAGGATGGAGCTGGGCAAGAGAGATTTCACAACATCAACCTGGAACACCCGGACAGGGTCATAGTCCTCATCCCACACCCTGAGTGGTACTACACTTAATGGTGCCTCTCCCTGTGAATATACCCAGCATGCCTAAAGGAAGTAAGCAGTTGCAGGCCAGTGCCTGTCATTTGAAGCAGCAGTATCAATGGAGGAAGATGCAGTTCTTCTGGTATTCCAGGAATTCTTCAGGTATATCCAGATTGGTCTTCCCAGCAGCTTGCCTGTTTCATCATTTGTTTTTTTCTGAGATCATCAGCCCAGCAGTTTTCTTGTGTCATTGTTTGTTTTTCCAGGAGACATCTGAAGATGCTATCTGGTCTGAAGGAAGAAGGTCCTCAGCTCGCAGAATAAGAAGCCATTTTTTTTTCATTCTTCTAGGAGCTGGTAAGAAAATTTTTTATTTACATTAACTGACTTTGCACAACACATCCTACATATAAAGACAATCCAAGGAACATTAATGTTTTCATCAAATAGTCTCCCCATGGATTATAGAGCTGTACTGACCCTGTCCTGTTCAAGGACTGTTCTTTAGCAGGCTTCATCCTAGGAAAGACTCTTTAATGGACAAAATGCCTACATGCAACAGTGATATTACCACTAGTTGGGACATTTTAAGAACTTCAGTCACCCCAAATGTGTTGTATGAATGTCTTCTTTCCATTTTTTTTTTACTTTTGTGCTTGTATAAAAAATATGTTTTTGGGTTCTTTTGTGTTAGGTGGAGGTTCAGGCAATGTTTTGGAATGCAGAATATGTTTCATGTTTTCTTCTCTTCCAGATGTTCCTGAAGAAGAAAAAAAGAGAAGAAGAGATGCTGGAACTCATCAGAGTTCCCCTTTTCTTAGTGTTTTTTAGAATTATTTACTTTTAATAGGGCGTTAACATGTTTTCTTCACAGGTGTGAAATTCTGGGAAAATGTAATGCAATGTAGTGTATGTTTTCCTTTTAGTGTTCACAGGTACCGTGGGAAGTTTTGGGGATAGATTTTCCCAAGTAGGTACTCTAAATCAGAAACATTTTTTCTAGAGGGCTAGGGAGATAGGCAGGCTGGTGATACTGAGCCAGATAGGGGTCAGTAGTGCTAATAGGGCATGCTTCAAGCAGTTTTCTTGGAGCCACTGAGAATCCATAGATAGATCATAGGATAGGAACTGACGTTTCATCAGCTGGCCTCTGCTCCTTTAGTGTTACCTGCCTGTGCCTGGGAAATGGTAGGGGACAAATAGTGCTACCTCCCATAGGTAACACAAAGGGTAGGATGGCCTAGTGCTGGATGGAGCTATGACTGCAGACAGTGATTCATCTGGTTGTGGTGAGTGTAACCACCCAGTCCCCTGGGGTTACTAGAACCCCCTCAGTTACAGTGCTAGGCAGGGAGAGGCAGCTGGTGACTAACTAGTTAAATGGGTTTTTCACCTGCTCACTCTTCTGTTTACTTGGCTTCAGCTGAGATGGAAGCGATGAGCTCATTTCAAACTCTCACAGCAGCATAAACCTTTGCCAGCTGTAAGAAGGGAGTTTAGAATCTAGAGACGAGAGTATTGTGAGTCAGCAGCTTGAAATCAGGAAAGTGAGAACTGGTCAGCTGAGACCTCTGATTTGACTGCACTTCATTCTCACCCTAGTCCTGGCAATTCTCCAGTTTGCCAAGAGAAGTGGCAGAAACTGTTGTCTACAGCAGAATCTCCTGATTTTCATCCCTGAAGGGGTGAAAAGGACTGCTAGTGGATGGATCCAAGGGCAATCCTCTTATTGATTCAGGATGTTTTGAAGCTGCCTGAAATGTTTAACAGTGAGTAGGATCTAACTTTTGTAACAGAAAGAAAGTACCTGTGCTGTTGTGTTCTGTGGCTAAAAGGGAAATGCACAACTTTTCTGTGAATTTAGAAGTGTGAGACTGTTCTCATGTAAAGTTGGCTGAAGTGTGTGATGTCTAGAGGTATGACTATATCACGTTGTTCAGAACTTTAGTTTTTCCACTACCAGTGTAGTGATTCAAATGCTATATGATAAAGTTTCATTCAGTAAGCATTTTCTAAAGTGCATTTCAAATGCTTACAGTGTAACTCTGAAAGAATGGTTGAGTGTGTATTTGGGAGCAAAGGGTGGGCAGACCCTCATCTGGAGTAGTCAGTTCAGGACTAACAGGTTCAGTAAGTGCACCTGGTTACTTTAGGCATAGAGCCAATGTCTGAAGAGGATTTTACCCCTGAAGTGGGTTGTGCTAGTTCTTAGCAAAATATATGCTCAGTTGTGGCCAGTGCCACTAGAAGCAATGATCAATGTCCTATGATACGTGGGGAAAAAAGGTGCAAGTGGTCTGTCAGTAAATATGTTTTCAGATATGGCCAGTGCCGCTGGAAGAAATGTTCTGTGTCCTATGGCATATGAGAATAGAAGTGCAAGATGTTCTATGTCCTAAAGTGTGGGAATACAAAGAGAGTTTTCTGTCAGATATGGTCAATGTGTTGTTTTGCAAGTTCCTAGTAACACAGTGTGTAAACCTTGGGGGTCCACCCTTGCTTTAGAGAACATCTTTTGAAATACTCTAGAACCCCAACTAAGGTTTAGAGAGTTATGTTATTGCTTCCTGTCTGTGGATTTACTGGGTACTCCTGCAGAAGATAGGTCTAGCAAAGCCCTAGCAAAAAGTTCTCTCCCCAGGACTGGGTTTTGTAAATACCTTATAGGTCATATTGGTGTTGTACACCTCCACCCTTTGATCTCTAGAGTAATGAGCCTGGTATACATTCCCAAAGCTATGAGCGGTACCAGTTGTCTAAATGTATTGATGTCTGTGCCCAGTTATGGGTGCCAGGGGTAGCTAACTGTGTAAAGTAGTGTGGGGATGGTTACAATGGGCAATAACTGTGTCTACACTTATTTACATTTTGGATAGGTGTGCACAAGGTGGGCAGTGGCAAATGTGATAAACTTCAATTCCTTGCACTTATCTTCAATTCAGGTTTCAAAAATTTGGCACAAACACTTTCACTCTAAAGTACATGATAGACATTGGGTAAAGTAGACCACAGAATGGAGGATAATAAAAATCATTAAGGCATCAATGAATAGTTATTATTCTAGTTCTCTAATGTCACGTGGTATGGCATGCCACTGCTGTACATTGCTATGCTTGTGGTGGGGTGACACAGTCAACAGCCCACAGTGCTGGCCACAGCCTAGTGCTGAGCTACAATAAAAATTAACTTTTATTGCTTAACTCAAGGTTTTTATTCCCTTTAGTTTGCTACTTTAACTCCATGTCAATTACTTTATTTTTCCCTGGGCCAGGTCCAGTTTTTGATCAAATGATGTGTAATACCACATTCCAGAAAATAAACCTATCAAAACAAATAAAAATGAAAACAGGTCACATTTATGGTTGGCTTACCTTTTAATTTTGCCATTTTGCCCTTGGCACAGGGTCATAATGTTGCAAGACATTATGCCGTAGCAATATACCATGCTCTCAGTACAGTGCAACATATTGCCAGCAGCATATGTCTTTGTTTTGCAGGGGGCTCTGCCCCCACACATGCCATTATGGGGGGCTGTGTCCCCGAACCCCCCAAAATAAAATAACTAACTCCAGAGTGGAAGGGTAACCGTTAAATTCATACAAAGTGCAAAAACTAAAATAAATCCATGCGTCTGGGACCGGGAATCGAAACCCAGTACCAAATGTACTGCCTGCCTCCCTCATCCCGTCAAGCCATGGCAGCTGCTCACTGGCCCCCTGTGCCAGAAGAGGTCTTATCCTCTACCTGGGAAGAATGAGAGGGTGCACTACTGCACATACACCCTTTCGCTGTTTTGCACCCTCTTGCTCTTTCCTACCGAGCTGTTCCTGTTGCACAGTTTTGTCATGCACAATGAAGCATGTGACATATTGACCCAGTAGGTTTACCTTCCTACTGCTGTTTATTGATTTAACAAGTTTGTAATTTACCCCCATATCATCCAAACTTACTGATTTTATTTTTTTTTTATACTTAACATATTTTCTTGATTTGTTTTTGTACTTTTTTAACAATAAACACATGATGGTGCTGGTGGAGGAGGAAAAGTAGTAAACTTACTAGTGAGGAACTGTGTGGTCAGTCAAGATGGTCTCTGATTACAAGCAGACACAGTGTTGGTTGATTGGTGGTATCTCAGAAAACCACAATGCACCACTGCTGCCAGACAGACAGCAAAGAATGCAGGGCCTGCAGTACTGCTGGTGACTCCGTCTGACAGCATGACTATGTAGCAGACAATCTGCTAGGTTCATGAGGATTGTGGTGAGTGTCTCAGGAGTACAGTATTTATTCAGCTGTTGCTGGAAGTGTCAAGGCCCCACAAGGTTAGACAATGTTGGCTGAATGACTTGCCTGTTCTTTGAAAATTAGATTAGATCAGTACTTGTAGCAGGCATTGGTTCAGGTAGATAAGCCTCCATCTTTTACAGTGCATTACACTAGGATGAAGTACTCTGTAATAAAGATGGCACATTTTTCTGCTGGGCACCAGTACTGAACTCCATACTCTAGGTACAGGTCACTGGTAAGGCCACATCTAGAGTTTGGAGTTTAGTACTGGTGTCCGAACCTCAAAAATGACATTAACCTGCTGGAGAAGGTCCAGAGGAGGGCTACAAAGATGATAGTGGATCAGCAGGTAATGCATACTGGGAGAGGTCGAGGGCACTGAACATGTACTCCCTGGAAGACAGGAGAGAGAGAGAGAGAGAGAGAGAGAGGACATGATTAGGACATTCAAGTACTTGAAAGGGATAAATAAGGTTGATAAGTAGAGTCGCTTTTAGCTGAGTGGCAACCATAACATGAGGGGGCACAGTCTTAAGTTGGAGGGTGGGAGGTTTAAGAGGGAGGTCAGGAAGCACTTCTTCACAGAGAGGTTGGTGGACACTTGGAGTGTGCTGCTGGAAGAGGTCATCTCATTGAAGACAGTGGGCAGCTTTAAGAGAGGCTGGGATAGGCATAGGAGGAAGGTAAGGAACATGGGTAGGGAGGATGGGAGGAGTGGGGAGGGAGGGCAGGGACATTAGCTTAAGCTGTGGATCTTGCAATATGAGTAGACTTGATAGACCAAATGGCCTTCTTCTGCTGGCTTCTTTGTATGTTTGTATGTTCATATGACACATTGGAGTAACTGCTGTTGGATTACACTGTGCTCCTGCAGCATAATGCAAGATATTATTGTCAGAAACTGTGATACAAGCATTTCATCCTTGCAGGTGGCACAGTACTCAGGTGACATCTCAGAAATATACAAGCAAGCAGTTTTAGCAAATTATGTAGCATGATTAACAGTTTGAGATCATGAGAGCATGAGTAGAAACTGACAGGAGGGAGGTTCAGGAGTCACATGAGGAAGTATTATTTTTCAGATAGTGTGGTGGAACTGTGAAACAGTTTACCAGCTGAGGAGGTGTGTGCTAAAATCATTAATGGTTTCAACTGCAGCTGAGACTGAATGAAAAAAAAAATAGTGATTGCTTAAGACCACAGGAACTGGGAGGGGTGTGGAGAATGAAGGATGGGTGTGGTGGGCTAGGACCCTGGATGAAACAATAAGTCCCATGGTTAGTAGGGTACCAAAGGCAGACTTGTAGACCATTGATCATTTCTGACATCATTGTCAATATTTCTGTTTCTTTGATTCTAATTTGGAACTCTTCATGTGCTGGGGTAATGCCTTGTTCCAGTCAAGAATCAATGTGGCAAAGAAATATAGAATAATGCATATGCAGGTGGTTGATATGGAATTTTTTTTCACACCCAAGATGTGTGATAATAAAAAAACCTCGAGAGCATAGGTCGAGAGGTTTTTTTTATTATCACACATCGAGGGTGTGTAAAAAAAAACTCCATGTTAACCACCCTTCATAAGTTTTATTTTATATAATAACAGGCTATGATTAATATCAGGCTAGGATGCTAAAAAACCTCTCGCATCAGTACAAAACACAAACAGCTCCCACATAACTTCAAATGCAGCGTTTATTACTGCAGGACAAATTTTTCTAAGCGAGAAGTGAACAGAATGGTATAACATGTAAATTCAGTACCTTTTTTAATCTTCGTTTCTAGGTTTTATCTAGCAGAAGTATCGGGATTTTTTTTAATATGAGGGAAAGGTCAAAGTTCATTAGACTGCTAAACATTAATAAACCGATAAGATCAGCAGGAGAAAACGAATTACTTTTAACTAATTTATGTTCTATTCTTTAGTAAACTATGCTTTTTAAAACTAAAAATAACTTGTGCCTTGTAGAAATCCTAGACCATTGCTTCTTCAGTTCAGAGGTGAAAGGTTAAAAATTCTGAGGTTGCTAGCTGTCTTCCGAATTGTGTTTTGATTTGCTTGCTCGTTTATAAATGTTTCCCTGTCACTAGAACAGGAGGTAACAAAATGGTTCTCCATTGTACTATCACTTTAGATGGGGAGTCTCTGTTTCATTTGTGCTGCTTTCAGAGTTAACGAACTGCCTGTGTGTTTTTTTTCCATTACGGAAGTGTCTCGCACTGCCTGTAAGCTGATTTTTCAATGATTCTCGGCGCGAGGATGTGGAAATCGTATCAACTCGCAGGTTGATATGACTTTTTCCATATCAACCTACAAGTTGATATGACTTTTTAACAAGCGTGAAAACGAGTTGATATTGGCCATAGCCAGTTATTACATATAAGTACTCACCTTTTCTTGAATACAACAATTAGGACTGTGCAGAATGTCAAATTTCACCAGTGCAATTCATGCTGAATGGCAATTTCACTTCCAAAATGCTTTTCAAAATTCCTTTTTGAAATCCACAGAATTCTAGAAGGTATTTCTTTGCAAACTGAAGAATAACTTTCTGTGGATTACGTAAACCATGGAATAATATTCTGCTGATTGCAGAACCAGAATCTTCAGGTTATATAAACTGCAGATTACTAATTAATGAAAAGCATTCTACTTTTGAATTTTTTGGAATTCCACTATCTGCAATATTCCACAGAATATTTTTTGGAAATTCCACAGAATTCCATTTCTTCTGAATTTAACAATTCTGTGCAGTCCTGACAACAATGCATGATCAGTTCTCTAAAGTTTAAAGTGAGTCCTGTATCAATCTGTGCAAAATTACAGCTTCAGTAAAGTAGGCAAATGGATAAAAGACACCACTATGCCAGCTGACCTAACATTTCACACTTGCCTACTTTGTCAGAGGTAATTGCTGATCAGGCCAGCTATTTGTAAGATCAAGCTAATCAGTTCATTTTGGCATGCCACTGCTGTTGCCATTAAGCAAACAATGGCTATATGTTTACAGAAAGTAAAACTGCAAGTGAAATAATACTTATAAATGTAGTGCAAATATGGCACATAAAATAACAAATCCATTGAACTTTTAAAAACAGTTTCTGTATTTACATTCTTCTTGCATCATAGTTGTCAATCCCCTACTCCTATGGGTGTCTCAATTCATTTCAGTAACTTGATAAACCCTGATCCTTAAAAAGTAAAAAGGCTCACTAAATGAAATGCACTCCACATCTACACTGTCATGGCAGCCATCAAATAACTAAACTATGCACTAGCAGAGGTCACATTATTTGAATTAGCATTTCTAGATACACAGTTTAGTATATATGAAAGTAGAGAGCTGGTAAATTTCTGTGGTGGAAGGAAGAGGGCATGGGTTAATAAGTGAGATAGGGTGAGGGGTGGAAATTCCTATAGAAATAACATATTCACTGCTGTTAGTGCAGCATCCCTGCTTTTAGTGCAGCATCTTATGATACAAAGAGGGCTAGTGCAGAACCGAAGGTTCCGCTTCCTGCAACATCACTGGGTGAGAAGTCTCATGCTGCTGAGCAAGGAGCCAGAGAGCAAACTCTGTTGAGAAGGCAAATTTTTACCTGGAACAGATATGACATCTGTGTTAATCCTCAATGGATTTTTCCAGTAAATCTTGTGTAGAATGCCTGGTTGACATCCCAGTATTGGTGTGCATTGTGTTTCCCTCAGAAGGAAAGCTGAAGGTGGATCCAGAGAGGAGAAACACCAAGGGACCCTTTGGGAAGGTTCGAGCCTATGCTGGTGAACCAAAGGAAGAAGCCAATTAGAGAAAAAAAATAAGATGGAGGAAGAACAGGGAAACCTGACACACTTGGGAAATGCAACTGTATGTAAGCTTGAGGATAGAAATAGTAATATGGATTTCACAGGAATTCTATTTAATCAAAAGTCACTCAGTAAAATGCTGAGTGACATAAGAAATTCATTATAAGATTCTATAAACACAAACACAGATAGGGATAGGACAATGATAGATGAAATGAGTATATTAAAAGACAAGAATAAGGATGTAATGGAGAACACACAACAAGAGAATGTAATGGAGAATTTACAAAAAGAGGAACATAGGGAAGATAATGTCGATGACTTTAACAATTCAGTAGATCTGGAAGAATCTCATCATAGTCAAACAATGAGCCCAGAAAAATTTAAAGATGAAATTACATATGAAAAGGTCACAAAAAGTATGGCTAGAGCCATGCAAGACCCATATTGGGCTGATATAATTACATTTGAAAAAATTATAATAATAAAACAAAATGTATCATTTATTAAAAGTGTTTGGAGAATAGAATATTATTGCAGAATACCAGACAAAAAGAAAAAGAAGAAAGAGGAAGACAAAATAAAGAAATAGATGAATGATGTCTAAATTGCAAGAAAAAAGGAAACAAAAATAGAAAGTGGGAGGAAGAAGAAATACAGAAAAGACAGAGAGATGATATGATAATGATGAGTGATGAAGAAACTATTATAATAAATGATGAAATGCAAAGAATATAAATAAATGTAGAAAGTATGGAAGACAAAGAAACTGCCATGGAATCAGAGACAGAATCTGAACTGATAATGTTATCAAGGGAAGACAACAGGAAAGACAGCATAGCAGAGATGCTTAAAGCAAGAAATCCAATTTTCAGTGGAAAAAGGGAGAGCTCAAAATGAGAGAAGGCAGAAAGAACACAAAAAGAAAGAGATGAAAATAAATCAGAACAAACAAAATATCAAAGAGAAAAACAGATGGAAATAAAAAAGGGAAAATTGCATTAAATTTAAACCATCAGAGTATAGTTGGGAGAAGAAACAGATGTAAGTATGGCACAAAAAATGATAAAAAAGAGGGAAAAATATAAAAAAAAGAAAAGAAAAAAGGTAGTAGAGAGTATTAAAACAGAGATAGAGGGTAATAAGGAAAATAAGGAAAACGTGGATACAGAGGAGCAAGAAAAAAAACTAAAAAATAAAGGGGAAGAATCAAGTGAACTGGTAAATTAAAAAATAGACAATGAGGGAAATAACAGGTATAATAGGAAAGAACCAGGAAAGATTCTAGGAACTTTTGAAAAAGACTAAGGGAGCAAGACTATGTACTGCCCCTACACAAAGTTAGTGTTCTACCAAATGAAGATGGAGAAAAACTACATAGCATAGTAATGAAAACTTTAATTGCAGTAATGGAAGGAAACATAAATCTAACAAAATATATTAGTGTGTACAGACCAATAGACAATGTAGAGCTGGTACCCTGTACTCTTGGTCTCAGATCAATTTCTGTATATTAAAAGTCATAGAAAATGTGGCAGATAAAATAGGTAGTATGGGAATTGAAGTTGGCAATGTTAACAACCTGGATATGATATTTCCAGAATATTACAATTCAGTAAATAAGTTAAGCAACAAAAGAAGAAATGACACATTATCCATATTTGGATTGCAACATTTTCCAAATGAAGCAAGGCAAAATTTGAAAAAGAAAGGCTGAAAAACTATTACAAAACATACTAAAAATGACAGATCAAAATAGAGCCCTGGATAAAGTCATAAGATGGGAGCAGGGCAGACAAATAACATTATGGGCTAAGAACAAACAATTACATAAAGAGATATTGAGTAAAATAACAGCACTATATTTATTAGGGATACATAATAGAGGATATCCCCATTGAAGAACAAGGAAATGATAGAATGGAAAATCTTGGAACTTGGATGGACCGGATACAGCCAACAAATAGGTTTGATCCATGGGTGAACTCAGAAGAGAACTGCCAAAATCATGCAAAAAAATATAAAGACACAGTTTCTGAGGAGGAGGAAAAGTAAACTCAGGGAGCAATAGTATTGTGGAATAGCTCAGGCTTAGACAATAGATTATGTGACCCATAATTACAGAATATATAAATAAGTTTGATCTGATATGTTTCCAGGAGACTTGGCTAAAAGAAAACATAAACCTAACTGGATACACATCATATCACAAGGTGGCAAGTAAAATAAAACATTTTGGAAAAAATTCAGGGAGAATAATAACACTGAGTAAAAATAAGAGAGGAGGGAAAACTAAAGGGATAAAAATGGAAGACGAGAATATACTGGGAATAAGAATATGGGAAGGGAATGATATTGCATTGCTAAATGTATACCTTCCACCAAAAACCAGGAAACAAAATGAAGAGAATTTACTGAAGGGAATTAGACAATTTATAGAGGAAGAGATGGAAACAAATCCTTAAAGTATAGTAATAATAATAATAGGAGATTTCAATACAAGGGTAGGGCAATATCTAAATCCCCAGGAAGAAATAGCTGAAGTTATAAACGATAACAAAAATATGAAATATCACAGGAAATCGATTGACAATAAATCTAATGATAGAGGAAGTAATCTATACAAAATTATGACTGATTGGAACTTTACCAGATGATCATAAGGGAAACTATACATATATAGGTCATAATGGAGCATAAATGATAGACCTGGTATGGGTCTCATACAATATAATTTTGGAGTGTAAGAACATTAAAATAGGACCAAAAGCAGGGAGTGCCCATGCCCAAGTAGAAGTGAGAATTAAGTCAGACAAAATAAAAAATACCGAAGAAGAAATAACACAAAAAGTGACAGACAAGATTAGTTGAAAAAGAAACTGCATACAATGGGATACAATTAATAGAAGAGATTTCTTAGAAAATCTAGAAAAACATGGGATTATAACAGACATCGGGGAAAGTATAGAGAGTGAAGTTGAAGACGCTCATTTTATAAAAATAGAAAATGTATTAACCTGAATAGTTAATATAATAAATAAAGAGAAACATTTTAAATAAGAAAAGGATCTTGCTGGTTTGATAATGAATGTTGAACTGCAAAAAGAAAATTGAATAAACATTTAAGCAGAACCACAATAAGAATAATAGAAAGATGCTTAACAACTTAAGGAAAGAATATAATAAGCCAGCCCAGTGGCGCTGAGGGTTGAGGTGTTGGATGCCACATCTCATGCCACGCTAGCAACCCCTGTTCAGGAATGGACTAGGGTCATTCAGGAGTTGGCCGGGGAGGTAAGGATTGAGTGTTTGGAGGACTGCTGTCCTTCCTTGGGTTGGGGTGTTTGTACCGCATCAGTCTGCACAACAAGAGGAGTTCGGCCCACGCTGAGGGTGCTTGGCTGCCTCTGCAGAGATGGAGACAGCTGCAGCACCCATTGCACGAGTGTGGGGGAGAATATTGAAGGAAAAATACCAGGACCAGGCAGGACCCAGGATGGCCCCGATGGGCCGAAGGACATGCCCCTCTGAGAGGAAGGGGTCGTAACCCCTTTTAGGTCCACAGATGTGGCGACAAAATAATGTTGTGATAAAAAAAAGGAAAGAATATAATAACATAATTAAAGATAAGAGAACAAAGTATAGAGATAACATTTAGAGAGAATTTGAACAAACTGCAACAGAAAAATATAACATCAAATTTTGGTAAATGGTGTCAAAAGGTATAAACAATTACACAGAAAAAATAGAGAATTATATGGAACAGAGACATGGATACAATATTATAAAAACTTGCTATTGGAAAATAACACAGAAAATGATATTGATAGAAGTACTTGGGAGGTAATGAAAGATACAATTACACAAGAGGAAACAGAAGAAGCCATAAAGGCATTTTCTGATGGGGTACTGATGGATGTGTATAAAAAAGTAACAGAAATGTGGTTGGAGTATTTACAAAAAACATATAAATACATAGTACAAACAAGATAAATCACTAAACTGTGGTGGGGAAACATAATAATATCATTATATAAGAATGGAGACAGAAGCAATCCAAGTTGCTACAGGCCAATAAACTTACTGGATAATACACATAAGATTTTTACAAGGATTATGAACAATAGGATCATGAAATGGGTCAAAGAAAACAAAATTATTGATGATGCACAGGCTGGCTTCATGATAGCATACTCTACAATAGACCAGTGTTTCATGCTAGCACACATATTACACAAATATAACAAGACTAAAAAACAGAACATATTCTGTATATTTGCCAATCTTAAATCAGCTTTCGATAAGGTAAACAGGAATAAATTATGGAAAGTATTAAAATCCTATAGACTATTTTTAGAAATATTTTAACCGGGCATACAGTTTTAATTGAAGACAGTACTGTGATCTGTAATACTTGGTCTAGTTGTTAGTATTTGGCTGAGCATAAATAAGAATTATTAGTTTTATACTTAAATGAAGTGGTTGGGTTTAGTTATTTTAATATGTGGGGCCCATTGGCCCAAGAGTTCATCTAGTATTCCTAATCCTATAAACCTAGTTGCTTTTTCATCTTATATGAACCTTATTGATTGGAGTATTACTTCTGTGCCTTTCAGTTTTGCTCATGAAAGCAACTTTATTGTAATTCATGTCTTAGGATCCTTATTGTATCTGTTTCCTCAATTTGATACCCCGGCCGTTTTACAGTTTGGTATTCCCTTTAAAGTTAAGGCTGTGATGGGAGTCATGGGAAAATCAGATTATTTTAAAACTAAATTGATGCTTAGGCAAATAATCCTGTTATTATTGTTTATATCTGTTCAGTTCACCCCCACCCTGGTTCCCGTCTTATTCAGGATAAATCAGCTCAGTCTGCACTTAAAATTGTTCATCTTAATGTTCAGAGCCTGATTGCCAAATGGACCTCGTTTGAGGCTTGGGTGGTACAACATGAATTTAATATTATAACACTTTTGGAAACCTGGCTGACAGGTAAGGTTCACACCACAGAAATATCTCTTTTAGATTATAATTTATACAGACAAGATAGGGTGGGAAAGAAAGAGTGGGGGGAGCAATATATATTAAAGGTAAGTATATGGCGACTGAAATGATCCCTCAATTAAATGGTTCAGGGTGTGATATTGTTTCTATTGATGTGGTTCTAGGGCTCAAATAAACATCTCACCGTTTTCTCTATTTATATTCCACCTTGTTGTTCTAAGCAAGGATTAGATATTGTTTCTGACCTCAGGAAATCATTACCGAACAACAGGGAGTGGAATTTGTTGGGGGATTTCGATATTAATTGTGACTCTGATCAGAATACATATGTGATTGACCTGTTTCAGGAGCTGGGAGTTCAGCAGCTGATTTCTCAAATCACCAGGCATAACTATAAGACTGATGGGGGCACTGTATTACTTGGCATTACTTGCTATGAAAGAACAGAAGAAGGCCAGAGCCCATCGAGACTATTCCCCACACTATGTGGGACATTATTTATCTATTATCCCTCAACCAAACATCTAATTTGTTTTTAAAGACAGTGGCACTAGTTGCCTCTACCAATTCTTGTGGCAAGGTGTTTCATACAATGGATGCTCTTATTGGAAAAAAGTTTCCCCTTTTGTTGGTTTTATAAGTTTTTACTTCAAGCTGTTTATTATGCAGTCTCAGAACATGTCTCCTTTTGGAGAGTGTTAGACCACATTTTTCCATTAGATCTGGTGAATTTATTAAATTAAAAACCATAAGCGTATCACCTCTTAATCTTCTAGTTTGAAGAGAGAAGAGACCAGTAGCTTTTTAATCTGTTCTGATAATACAAGTTTGTTAATCTTGGAATCATTCTAGTTACTCTCCTTTGAACCTGTTCAAGAATTGCTATGTCTTTTTTTTTGGTTTGGATTCCAGAAAGGGAAGCCATAGTCTAGATGCGGTCTAATGTATGCCCTATGCAATGGAATAAGGCATTGTTCAGTGCAATTAACAAAAGTGCATTTTATTTGCCTCAAAAGTCTGTTGGTCATGCAAGCAGTTCTAACACAGTGATCATTTGATATGTTTATTATTAACATATATCCCTAAATCTTTTTCACAATTTGATGAGGGAAGTGGTAGTCCGTTTATATAATATATCGTTTTTGGATTATTTACACCAAAATGCACTACTAAACATTTGTCTTGATTAAACTGCATATGATTTTCATTTGCCCAAAGTGTTAATTTTTCCAAATCCTTCTTTAATGCAGCAATATTTTCTTGATTATTAACCTTGCCCCCCAAATTAGTATTGTCTGCAAATTTAACCATGAAGTTATTTGGCCCTGTTTGTAAATCGCTGATAAAGAGATTAAACAATGTTGGTCCCAAGACCGACCCCTGTGGTACACCACTTGTCACACTACCCGAATCAGACAAGGTAGCATTAATTCTTACTCTCCGAGAATGATTTGTCAAGTAGTTTAAAGTCCAGTTGACAATATCAGGTGACAAACCTAGATTGCACATTTTAGTAATGAGTTTTTCATGTGAGACTTTATCGAAAGCTCTACTAAAGTCCAAAATAATTACATCAGTAGGGATACCTACATCTAGTAGAGTACTTATATTATTGTAAAAAGATATCAGATTGGTGGTGCAGGAATACATGGGAGTAAACCCATGCTAATTTGAATCATAAATTCCAAATTTTTTACAATCTTGATCTATTAGAGACTTCATTACTCGTTCCATTAATTTACCAGCCAAGGAGGTCAGGCTAATTGGATGATAATTTTGCACAGAACCTCTATTGCCTTTTTTAAATATGGTAGTAACTATTGCTGAACACCAATCATCTGATACAATGTTTTCTTGTAAGAATTTGTTGAAGATAATTGACAAAGGTATAGAAATATTTATAGAGGTTTCGATCAGAAACCATGGATGAATACTGTCTGGGCCCAGACTAGTATTTTTTTTTTAGTTTTTTGATAGTCTGTATAATGTCAGTTGGATAGAACCTATGATAACCTACGTGGTGAACTTTAAATGTACTAATAGGTGATTTTTGAGAGAAGACAGAACAAAAGTACTTATTAAAGAGATTCGAGGTTTCTATATCAGATAGAGAAGAGTCATTGGTTATAATGGGACCAATGGTCCTTGATACACATTTTTTACTATTTATATAGGAGAAAAGAGATTTGTGACAGTCTTTTGTGTGAGCTATTTTAAATTCTAGCTTATTTTTTGCCGATGTAATAGATTATTTTAAGTTTTTTACAGATAGTCTGCATTTATGTAATAGAGTAGTTGTAAATGGAACAGAACTATTCTTAAGTTTCCTAAAAAAGTTAAATTTTTATTTTAATCTGATTTTTAATTGTCTTGTTGAACCAAGGGGGAATTTTTCCTTTATTATTACATTTCCTCTTAGATGGAATAAAGGTATTTTCCAAATAATGTACGTTTTTAAAAAAGTCCCAAGCTTGTTGTGTTGTACAATTAAGAAGATTAGATTCCCAGTTTATGTTTTGTAAGTATTCATTGATTTTAGAAATATTTGCTTTATTATAATTTTTTATACAGTATAACTTCCTTTGTGTAGTTTTAAACTGTTGAATTTCAAAAAGAATAGATGAATGATCACTGGTCCCAAGTGGATCCCACATTTGTAAATTGCTAATTTGTTGCTCTATGTTAGTAAAAAATGGTACTTGATTGTGTTGTAGTCTCCTATCCATTAAAGATAATTGAATCAGTAGTTCTAGCAGATGTGGTCAGTGACCACTGTCCAGTTTATTGTATGTGGTCAGCCAAACAGGTACATAGCCCTCCACTTTATATAGAAACCAGAAATCTAAAAAGGGTTACATCTGAAGCTATGATTGAGACATGTAGATTGATTGACTGGGCCTCCCTTGAACATCTTCAAGATTTCAATCTTATGCTAGAAAGGTTTGGTAAGTTGCTTAATTAGGTTGTTGATCACCTAGCTCCTCTTAAAAAGATTAGAATTAGGGCAAATAAAAAGGAATGGGTTTCCAGAGATTTAATAATGTTGATGTGGCAAAGGGATAGATCCTGGAAATTGTTAAAAAAATATATGAATTTTAGCTCAATATTGAATTATAAGATCCTTGGAATAAATGTAAGGCAGCCATTAGAAAAGCTAAAGTAGATTTTTTTTAAATGAACAGTTGTCATCTTTAGATAATCCTAAACAAACTTGGAACACACTTAATAATTTAATGGGTGGGAAATTTAGTGAAACAGCAATCTCAGAATTTTAATCATAATGAAGCTGTCATCTTAGGGGACCTAAACGTAAACTGGCTTGGGGCAGCTCTCAGTTCTCTTCAATCTCTGACTCATAGCTACAACCTGCATCAGATGGTAACAGTGCCAACTAGAAGTCTGTCTTCATCATCACTAGGCACACTATTGGATTGGGTGCTGGAAACTGGATTGAACATATCTCAGCCACTGGTACTCTTGCTGATGCCTTAACTGATCACTCTCCTACTTTCTGCATCCTGTCCTTGGGGGCACCTCCATCTCCTCCACCACGTCTCATCCCTCTCACAAACTTTGCTCACCTAGACCAAGAGGTGTTTCTGTATGACGTCTCCAGAATTGATTGGTCAGAGATCTATCTATCACACTGTTCAAAGGACGCTCTTAACCTCTTCATCACTAAATTCCTTACAGTTCAATGTAAACATGCCCCAAAGATCACCCGGAGAGTGAGGGATAAACAAACAAGATGGCTAAACAAAGACTTGCTCATAAGTTTGTACCTTAGAGATAAACTCTGGAAGCGCTACAAAACATCAGGCCAGCAAACAGATTTCAATTCTTACCGTACACTATGGAATTCATATAAAAGACAAGTCAGAGCTGCTAAGAGCAAGTACTGTAAAGACCTACTGATTAACTCGGCCAATGATCCCAGAAAATTCTGGTCACACATCAAATCCTTCCTAGGATCCTCACATTCAACTACCCCTGGTGATATACTGATAAATGATGTGCATTGCAATGACTCACAAACCATAGCTAGTTCTTTCAACCTGCATTTCTCTGATCTCTCCCAATATACCTCTTCCTTCAATTCCACTGCAGTGTCCTCCCACTCCTCATCAGGAACCTGTCTGGATAAGTTGGAAGTGTTGTCCACTGTGCCTCCTTATACTCCTCCATTCTATTTTAAGGCTGTGTCTAGAAAGAAAGTCCTGAAGCTCCTGATGTCCATCTCTGATCATACCAGCTCTGGCTCAGACTCCCTGGAACCCTGCCTCTTGAAACTTGCAGCTCCCCTTATTGCATTACCACTGGCCAAAATGTATACATTATCACTTTCACGTGGAATGGTCCCTGACCTCTGGAAAGCTGCTCAGATCACACCTGTACTTATAAAAGGGGATCCTAAGGTTATCATGAACTACAGACTAATTGCCATACTCTCGGTACTGAGCAAAATCCTGGAGAAAATTGTCACAACTCAGACAACTGACTATCTGCTTAAGCACAGTCTGCTCTTGGATACCCAACATGGCTTCAGGAAAGGACATAGCACAATGACTGCACTCCTTAAATTCACCACAGACACTTTCAAAAATGGATACTGGCAATCTGACTGGGGCTGTCTTTATTGACCTCACAAAGGCTTTTGACCTTGATGATCACACTTTGCTTCTCTCCTCACTTCAACACCTGCATTTCTCCTCTTCTGTTGTTGACTGGTTTGAAAGCTACCTGACAAATAGAACTCAAGTGGTGAAATTTAATTCCTCTCTATCGAACAGTACCACCATTAACATTGGTGTACCTCAGGGCTCCATCCTAGGGCCCGTCCTATTCTCTCTTTATATAAATAACATTGCAACTGCTCTAAAATCCTGCTCTGCTATTCTATATGCTGATGATCTTGACATCTATACAAGTTCTACTAATATAGACACTATCAATACAACCCTTTCCTCTGACTTTAACAAGATCCCAAACTGGTTATACAACCACAAACTGGCTGTCAACACTAGCAAAACTAAAGCCATGCTGCTTGGATCGGCCCCAAAAGCTCTGGGCTTGCACAACAGCACTGATGGTGCAGGACTTAGAAGGTCAATTACTGGAATGTGTGACCTCTTTCAAGTACCTGAGCATCCTGCTAGATCAATCTCTTGATCTTAATCTTCATGTACAGTCTGTTTGCAGAGCTGTCAACTCCAAACTGGGTGTTGTATATAAGAATAGTTATATGCTCATTCCATCGGCTAAAATGGCCATTGTGAGGGGGATTCTGCTCCCCACCCTAACCTATGGGGCTCCCTTATTTGGTGCTGCTCATAAAACTGACCTACTCAGATGGAATATTACTTAAAACAACATATATTGCTATGCCTCTTCTGCTCCTCTGCTTAAACACCACTGTCAACTTTATAATGATCTTGGTTGACTTTCTCCATTAGCTAGTAGGAAATACTACCTTGGATCTCTTATTGATTCGATAATTTGAAATCAAACCCCTAGGTGTCTTGCAGCTATGCTTGTTCCTCAGGACACACTCCATGGTCTACGATCAGCTGAGAAATCCTTTCTGAATTTACTGAGGTACCGCACTAGGAAAGGAACTGTTGCATTTGAGCATGCGGCTCCACAGTTGTGTAATTCTTTTCCCCTCGACATTAGACTTTCTAGCTCACACACATGCTTTAAGAGGAAATTGCACTCAAATCTGCTGATTGCTAATTCCTGTTCCTGCTTTCATCCTACCTAATTACTGATGTCTCTTGCCATACAGTAGTATTTCCTCACCTCTATATAACCGTCTTACTGCCTCAGCCTGTCCCGGCTCACTTTCTCTGCCCATATATAATCTTGCACTGCAGACATCTCCCTTACACTTACATATACTCATATAATCTAATTTCATGGCTTATTCCCCTTTTCCTCACTTACCAACCTTTTCCTTAATGACACCCCCGCTCTCAATGGTTATTTCTTCCTTTTGTATTACCTGTTTTGTTTTTGTGTTTTGTTCTGTTTATATGACATGTCACCTGATAATTTATTGTCCAAGGTCCTCTGTATTCATTGCATAGGTAGGCACCTATGAGCTTATGAATGGTTTACTCTGTATGTCTCTGATATATTGTATCCACTTTAACTCATTGGCCCAGATATTCAAACTGCGCCAGGCTGTGGGGCAAGCTTGGGTGCAGCTCAACTTGGCTGCGCAGGGGTGTGAACTGGGAGATATTCAATGGAGCTGTGCCATGGCTCAGCAGCATTGAATATCGCAACCTGGCCACCTACAATGTGCATGGTGCAGTGGCACTGTGCCAGCACAAGTGGTCAGAGTGGATCATGGGGATGCGCTTTGGCAAGTTCCATTGCGCTATGCACAGCAACTGTGATATTCAAAACTTGACATGCAAATGGGGCCATAATGTATGCAAGGCACAAATGGGACCATTTGCATGTCCTTATGGCCCAATTTGCATGCAGTGTGCTGATCCCCGACCACTTGTGCCTGGCACCCTGCCAGGCAGCAGCCATCAGGGACCGATGCCCCCTATAGCCGGCAATGTACTCCACAGCCCAATTGTGGGCATTTGTATAAATAAATAGAACTATGTCAAATATCCCTGGTGGTCCAGTGGAAAGCTGCCTGCCCGGCTGCGGGCATTAGTAATACAAAGATATTCCATCCAATATCCCTGGTGGTCCAGTGGACCGCTGTCTGCCCGATTGCGGGCATTTGTATAAATAAATTCATAAGTCCTATATCCCTGGTGGTCCAGTGAACCGCTATCTGCCTGATCGCGGGCATCTGTATAAATAACGAAATAAGTCCATTATCTCTGGTGGTCCAGTGGACCACTATCTGTCCGATTGCAGGCATTTGTAGTTAAAATAGGAAATATGTCCTATATCCCTGGTGGTCTAGGGTACCCCTCCCCACCCACCACTGAGCCCCACTGCTCCGCTCCCCCGGTCAGCCAGCGGGTGGCAGCACCCCACCCACCTGCTACCCTGCTGCCTGCTGACTGACACTGTCGGTAGGTTGTATGCCCATTGGTTCGCAGCGTGATCCACGGGCGCAGCCATACCCTACTACATATCTGGAATGTGTATGGTATGGTCTGCATGCCCATTGGCTCACACTGTGAACCAATGGGCATACAGCCCTACCGACAGTGTCAGTCAGTGGGCGGCTGGGTGGCAGGGCGGCAGGCGGATGGGGTGCTGCCGCCTGCCAGCTGACTGGGGAAGCGGGGCGGTGGGGCTAAGGGGATGGATGGATACCCTAGACCACTAGGGACATAGGACATATTTCTATTTTTTATTACAAATGCCTGTGATCGGGCAGATAGCGGTCCACTGGACCACCAGGGATATTGGACTTATTTCTATTTTTAATTACAAATGCCCACTATCAGGCAGATAGTGGTCCACTGGACCACCAGGGATATTGGACGGAATATCTTTTTATTACTAATGCCCATGATCGGGCAGTCAGCGGTCCAGTGGGCCACCAGGGATACTGGACAGAATAGTTCTTTCTTTAACAAATGCCCATGATCGGGCATGGGGGGTGTCGCCAGGTGCAGCGGGAGCTTGGGTGGCCACCCACAGGTGGCAGCTGCCGTGTTGCGCCCTGCAATGTGGCAGCTCACTTGTGGGTGGCCATCCATTGTTCCTTTTTTTTGGGATCAACTTTGTGCTGACGAAGGTAGGGGTTGCGCATGCATGGTTCTGCACATCCTGGGCTGAATATTGGACTGTGCAGGGTATGCATGGGCATGCCCCCCCACCTGCACCTGCATACATTACTGATGTGCTCCGGCGCATCGGGATTTGTGCCGTGCACTTTTCCCTTTTGAATATCGTGCCGAGGCACATCAGTGGGTTGCGCATGGTGCAACACTGTTGCGACATGTGCAACCCTTTTGAATATCTGGGCCATTGTATGTAAAGTGCTTTACTTTGTATGTTTCGATATATTGTATCCTCTTTAACTCATTGTATGTAAAGCACTTATAAATTGTTATCCTGTTAAGTTTCTGCATGTCCCTACTCTCCCGGGTCATGCCTGAAAATAGTCATTTTATGGTTAGTGCACTTACCCGGTTAACAAAAACTAAATAAATAAATAAAATAAAGATGGAGATCAATTAGTCAGTGATTCCAATAGGTTAGTTCATGTGTTTAATGAATATTTTAGGGACTTATCTAAATATCAAAGTCAAAAGTCATTAATTAATAAAAATCATGTTCAGGATGAGAATCAAAATGATAAACATCCTCTTTCATTTTTATATTTTGACTCCTGAAATTGTTACTGATTATGTTTTGAAGTGTAATCCTAGACCTATAATTGGACAAGACAGAATAGATTTTAGATTGTTGAAAATGGTTATTGATGTATTAGCTACTCCCATTACATTATTATTTAATCATTCATTATGTCATAACATCTAGCCTCAGATATTGAAGTTAACGTTATTTAAACCCATTCACAAATTGGGTAGTAAGAGTGTAGTTTCTAATTATAGACCCATTTTTTTTTTGCTTTCACCATTATCCAAAATATTGAAAAGAACTGTGTTTCATCAGACACAGTTTTTTTTTTTTTTTATCAAAATATGATTTGTTAATTAATTGTCAACATGGCTTCAAGAAAAATCACAATACTGAAAAGGCCTTGGTGGGGTTCACAAACAGGATTCTGAATCCCCTTGATATAGGTCACTCTGTTGCTGCAGTGTTCATGGACCTCAGTAAGCCGTTTGATCTAGTAGATCATATTTTGTTGTTGAGCACATTGAATAAAGTGTTTTTTTCCAGGGATATTATTTTGTGGATAGGGGATTATTTAAATAATAGGGAGCATAAAATCATTATTGGCCAAGTCTGTTCTGATTCCCAACCAATGTCCTGTGGGGTACCACAAGGCTTAATTTTGGGCCCTTTACTGTTTTCTCTTTTTCTGAATTCTGTTCCAACAATCTGTCATGAGTCTAAATTAATCATGTACACAAATGATGCCGTGATTGCCTCTGATGGTTTAAAACCAGACCTTGCTTTATTGGAAACTTGCTGCGGATATTTCCTATGATTCTGACATATGGGAAAAGATCTGGAGGAGCAATTACAGAAGGTTAAAACAGGATAGATTAAGACTTTTTCATTTCAATATACTGCATAATCTATATTACACACCTACAAAACTTAAATTAATGGGTAAAAGTCAAAATGGTGTATGTCCTAGATGTGTACAAGAGCAGGGTACTCTAAAACATATGTTATGGTCTTGCCCCATAATTCACAACTTTTGGCAACAGATAATAAAATTTGCAGATCCATTGTTTAAAGGATCATGCCACTTTAACATAGAAACCTATGTATTGTGTAACCTTTCAGCCATATCATTTCAAGCATATATCTGTAAATACTATTTTGCTTTTATTTCTGCGGTAACATTACTTCTCATTCTTAGATACTGGATTAAAGACACAGCACCACCCTTTAGAGAGTGGGTTCAAGAAATTTATATAGCCTTTTATGAAGAAAAGCTGATAGCTGCACAATTCCATAATCCATCCAAATTTAATAAGAGATGGGAGCAATTCATAGAATTTATGTCTGGGAGGTTAAAAGCTACCTGATAGCCAGTATTATTTCAGCTTTCCAGGAAAGAAGGAAAGTTGTAAGGAATAAAGCTGACATTCTTTGTGTTAAGTGTCCAATGAAATACCAAGTAACGGAATTGAAATGCAGTCCTATAATAAAGGGAGGGAGTTAGGGGAGGAAGGGTGAGTGGATAGTGACACATCATTTGAAATGTTAAGGGAGAGCCAGGAGGGTTGGTACACAGGATAGAGGGAGGGGTGGGGGACTGGGGAAATCATTCAATGTAGATGGATAGATGCCAAATGGAAATTTTTGATATGTATTGTACTGTATTATTTGTTTCTTGTTTTTCCTTCTTTTTTTGTATGTATGTTTTCTGGAAAACTCTAATAAAGCATATTATAATAAAAAAAAAAAACAGACCTTGCATTAGTCAAAGTCCAACAGGACTTTGACATATTTCAAAGGTGGCTCTTGTCTCTCAATCTTGTGCTGCATTCAGGGAAAACCAAATGTATGGTTTTCACAGGTACCAGGAAAGCAAGAGATATAAATGTACAGGTTACTGATTTGAAAGAGAACCCTACTGAGTTGGCGGAGAGCTTTAATTATTTGGAGGTCACTTTTGATCCTCAATTAACTTTTGATTCTCAAGCCACCATAATAACTAGGAAAACATATCAGAGATTAGGAATGCTTTTCAGAATTAAACCCTTTCTTATCCCGGAATATAAGAGACTTCTGGGTCATAATTTTCTTCTAAGTTTGTTTGATTATAGCCTATTAATTTATTCAGGAACTAGTGTTAAAGTGATAAATAAATTACAATCAACCTATCATAGTGTTTTGTGATTCATGACTAGTCTTCCAACTAGAGCTCATCATTGTTTACTGATAAAAGAGGCTAATTGTCCTTCTTTCATAGATAGAATAAAAATAAAGTTGGGAGTCTTTGTGTTCAAAGGATCACAGGGTTTACTCCCTCAGGTTATTAAAGATCTCTTTCCCCCTTTTCCAAGGCCCTTTTGAGACAAGATCCCAGAGCAGAGGATTATTTAGAGTCCCCCTCTATATAAAAAATAGTAGGTCAGAGGTCGGTCATACTCAGGTCAATTACACTGCTCAATGGTCTTCCATCCACTGTTACTAATGCTGTTACTATACGGAAGTCTAAGAACAATCTTGCTCCATGGCTGAATACATTATCTGATTGTAACCGCAACTGTTAATATTGTTTTGTATCATAATGTTTGCTTGGTATGCATGTCCTGTAGTATTTATAATGAGTATGTCTTAATGTGTTCATTGTTATATTTACTTGTCGCTTTGAAAACAGGCAATTTTGCTTATCTTGCTAACAAGTATAAAAAAATAAAAATGAAACTGAAGAGGAAGCATTGATCAACATCATTATTACACTATATCAGAACAACATGACTAGTGTAACAGATAGTAAGGATGGTAATAAAAGTAACACATTTGGCACAAACAGAGGTGTGAAACAAGGATGCGTATTATCCCCAATATTATTCAATTTATTCATAAATCAGATACTTAAGAAACTTTACAATTCAGATTTTCACATGCCGAGGGTGGGATTAAGTAGTTGTCCATGCCTTGCATATGAGGCCAATATTGTGTTTATATCAGCTAGCTTTATGGGAATAAAAAAGAAGCTTCCATTTTTTACAAAAAGAAATTGAAAACATGGATTTAGAAATAAACTATGATAAGACAAAACTTATGCCCTGTGGCAACTGGGGAAAAAATTTCAGGAACTTATAAAATAAAAATTAATAATAAACAAATTGAGGCAGTAACAAATTATTGTTACTTGGGAATACAGTTTAATTGTAGATTAAAATGGGATAAACATACGAACATACGAATGTGCCAGCAGAAAAAGACCACCCGGTCTATCTAGGTCTGATCGAGTGTGCAGCCAACACCCCTAGTTTGCAGCTGCCCCACAGAAGAAAGAAGTAGAGATAAAGATTAGAATGTTCTCAGCTGCAGTGAGGGGATTTGTAAATAAAATAGGGGGAAGATCAATAAAAGGATGCATTAAGATAATAAATACAAAAATAAGGAATCAAGTCTTATATGGAGCTGAGATTTGGGGTGGGAATTAAGAGAGGCTTTAAAACCCCTGATAAATACATATTATAAAAACATTTTGGGACTTCCAAAAGTGCACCAACTGTCCTTGTGTGGATGGAAATTGGTCGGTTACCAATCCAATATAATATAGTAAGAATGATAAAATACTGTCTGGAGGCATACAAGATGGAGGAGACTAGAGTCCCATGTAAATGTATAGAGGAGGCAATAAGCTATGCAAAGCACCCTGAAACATTTCCATGTATGCAAAGAGCTGAGAAAATTATAAAGCCATTTTGTTTATCGTACCGTATCGCAAATATAAATATTAAACTGCAGGAAGAAATATACAGCATAATAAAAGAAAGGATAATATATATATATATATATATATATATATATATATATATATATATATATATAGGGATACATGATGGGCAGCATAATAGGAAAATAATCTCACTCCTGCAGATTGAGGTTTGGATATCTCGCGAGTGCTGAAGGCACCAGTGAGATATGCATACCTCACGATGCAGGAGTGAGATTATATTCCATATCTCACTGCTGCCCATCATGTGTTCAATTTATACAACCAGCACCCACCTTCTGCACACCCCACCTCCCCACATCCCCCACTCACCTCATATTTACCTCCAGAGGCTGGCATGATGATCTTCGGTGGAGTGGGAGATGTCTGAACTCTTCAAATGCTGACCACGTACTGAAGAAAATCACGGTAAGCTGTATAATGTCATCAATGGGGGGTTCAACTTAGGTGAATATCACAGCTATTTATGTGACTTTTGACTCCAAATTTTCAACATGGGGTTCTTGGGACCCCATCTCATGAACTCAGTCACTGTCATTTCATTATTCAGTCCCGTAAGGTGATTTTGCAGTCATTGCACAGAATCACCTTTCAGAACTGATTAATTTAATGACAGTGCCACTGTTCATGAGGTGAGCTCCCAAAAAGCCATATTGCAAATCTGGTAAAAAAATTCAAAAAAATTACTGTGTTATAAGTGTGCATTGCACAGTTATCACGCAAGCGCGAAAGTTCAAGAATTTTTAGTACTTTCATTCCAGATTTTCAACATTGTTATTTTGTTCACACCTCCTTATGGACAGTACAGCTGTCATTCTTTACATCCTACCCAAAATGTGTTTTCATACATCTGGCACACAATGGCGCTGTTGTTGTGGGAAATCAATGTTCGGGACAGATTAAGAAAATTACACACTGTTCATGAGCGAAGGTCTTAAAATACCTATGTTGAAAGTTTGGTGAAAAAATTCCACAGAATGACTGTGTTATAAGCATGCATTACACAATCTCCACGCATGCTCGTAACTTCGGGAATTTTTAATATTTTCGCTCCAGATTTTCAACATTACCATTTCTTCACACCTCATTATGAATGGCACAGATGTCATTTTTCACATCCTGCTCAAAATGTGTTTTCACTCATCTGGCACAGAATGGCGGGATCGCTATGGGAAATCAACTTTCGGGACAGATTAACAAAATTACAGTGCCACTGTTCATGAACGCAGGTCCCAAATGCTTTCATGAGGTGGGGTCACAAAAAGCCCATGTTGAAAATTTGCAGTGCAAATACTAACAAAAGTCCGGGGCATTAGGGTTTCTAATCGTAACGTCCTACCATGCAGAGAATGACAAATGTCAGGGTGTGACTTTGGATTGTCTGTTGTAATGCCCATGCCATTCCACCCCCGCTCCCACCCAGCAGCCAGTGACAGGCATCAAGGTGTGTCCTGGACTCTTTGGCCCCAAAGTTCACCCCATTCTCCTATACTGCACCAATCTCAACATATTTCCTTATGGAATGGGGTGAACATAAGGCCCAACATCCCCAAGGCACAACGCAACACTTGTCGGAATCTGCAGGGTAGGGTGAGGTGAAATGGCATGAGCATTATGGCCGATGATCCAAAGGCACACTTCAGTGCCTGTCATTCTCTACAGGGTTGAGTGGGGTTGGCGTCAGTTCCATACTTCTCTGCCATTCCTATTATGCACCTCTCTAACTCCTGCACTACCAATGTCAATGCCAGCAAGACCACATTCGGCATTGACAAATGCTTGTTCTCAATCTGATCACTTAATTTCTGACTTGTCTGTCCTAGTTCTTAAGTGGCACTTCAGGAATGCAAATGAGAGGTGAGCATGAGGTCAAATTTATTTACCTTCTTAATACTTCTATTTGTTGTATGAATATAGACCTCGGTTTTATGACCCATTACACAGTCTGAATTCTAGTTGATGTTTTCTTCTCAGCTTCAGACACTCAGACATAGTGCTGTGCTGCACACACACACACACACACACACACACACACACACACACACACACACACACACCTCTATCTCTCTTTCTCTCCCTCTCCCTCTCTCTGTTGTTTTTTTTTTTTCAGAATTCTGCTGTCAAATGCATTTCATTTTGTTAGAATTTGTAGGACTGGCCTTTACTCTGGTTTCAGCCTATACCTTAAATCTTATTTATCAGATAAGATATTCATGTCCAGATGTGAAGGATTTTACTAATTCTGGTCTGAGCTTTTCAAGTGCTATCATTCCTTAAGTGCCATGTTTCCAGTGAAGCACTCTGTGTAGTCTGAAAGCTTAAACAATTTTAAACAAGTATTTGTTGGTCCAACAAAAGGTATCAAACCATCCATTTTGTTCATCTTTTGCACAAGGACCAATACGGCAACTACCATTTCCCTTTTGTGAAGTCTGTTTTTAGGATCCCCATCCCTTGGTCCCAGTTCTGTGTTTTCAATTCCAGTTGCTCTGACATACTGAACCAATTTATTTTTCTCATTACCAATATGGTGTGCCACCATGGCATATTCATAGTTACCCATCTGAATTAACCTTAGAAATTCACTCAGCATAATTTTAGATATTAATGTGAAATGCCTTATATAAAAGGCATGACATGAAAAGGACAACAGTTACACAAGCCACTCTGTGTTATAATTAATAAACTGGCTTATCAGCATATTTCCCTGCCTTGAATTCATGAGTTCATTTGTTTTTACAACTGTAGGGCACATTTTATAAAAGCAACATTTGTAGTAGCCCATAAGTGGTTTTGTTAGCCGAATCCTGTATATGATAGGTTGAAGCTTTGGGTCAGATTATCAGTCATCAATCTGGTCCTTCTGTATTAAACTTTTCACAACACTTTAAAGGGACACTGTCAACCCCTTAGGTCTCAAAGTGTCCCTAGTTTAAAAAAAAAACACATTTTATGATTGCCTACATTCTGTAAAGATTGCTGATGTAGCTGGTAGTTTGAATCTGACTCTTTTTGTCTTTAAAAACATGAAAAACAGACTACCCACCCTACTGGTGTTACCACACAAACACAGGTTTGTTTACATTCCTTGATCAGCTCCAACTACATCTTTCCTGGACTTGGGAACACCCACAACACAGTTTAGCCCCTCATGATGCAGTGGGAGTTTAGGAGGCTACTGCCTCATGAGTGACTGCACTGTTTGTTGTGTTTCTAATGCTCTGGATGTATGCAGAAAGAACAGATCCAGGATTGTAAACAAAACAAGGCTGTTTATAAATATACATTATCATGCATTTCAGTTCTACTAAACAAAGAGACAGACAAAACAAACAGCAACATCAATGAATGTTTCAGAAGGTAAGCAAACATAAAATGTAGGTTTTTAACTAGAAATAATATGATGAAAAACAGGTTGACAGTATCCCTTTAATCAAATCAGCTACACCTGGCATAATCCTAAGCACATGACCACTGTAGTCAGCTGCCCGAACCTCCAGTGGCATCACTTAAAACTCTCAACAATAAAGAAAAATAAAAGTCAGGTAACACAGAAACTGAAATATAATAAAAATCCAGTGTTGGGTATACATTTATAAAACATTTATTAGATAAAAAAAATAGTAAAAACATGGAAGCAGTATCATAACCCCACCATAAAGCATGCAATCCTAAGCATCGCTACATTCTTGGTACAATATTTGGTGCATAGACAGAAAAAGGCTATTGGCCATCAGTTTTGTCTCCCACCCCCTTATGGAATTATATGCTTGTAGACTTGTTTCTTCTTGACTATCTCCACAACTTCACATGTCCTAATGTCATAAATTGTAACAAAAGCTGGCCATAATGTGCCATCTGTTATTCTATCACCCCTAACTACTGCATGTGATTTTCACTTTCCACATCAACTATCTCCTTGTTATCTCAAAATGTTCTCTTTCATAACATCTTTGACTTTATCTCTAGGCCAGTTGATTCACTCTCCTATGGTAGTCATTTTCCTTTGTAAAGCTTATCTTAGTGTGATTGTACTGGCCTGGGGTGGGGGTGGGGTGTTTGAGGGGTATGGCAGGGTGGGTACATCTAGCTAGCAGAATACTGTTCCTACACTGTTCCGATCCATAGCCTTGTGACACAAATCTGTAATCAGTTCACCATCTAACTGTTCTGTTTCTATGTCCACAAATTATATTCTAGAGTTACTACATTTTAATTTAAAGCTCAGATTATCATTAGTGATTCCCAAAATGTTGCAAAATTCACAAGGTTCCAGGTTGGCCCAGCAGCATAGCAGTAGAGACATCACCGGCTATGTTGGTAACTCAGGTCCAGCACTGGACCTGTGTCATATGGGAGGCAGCCAAGGGAGAGAGGACAGATCATCCCAAGGCACTAACTAGTTGCTAATTTATAATATCAATGATTTTAAAAATGCTTTTTTTTCAACAGACAATTTTTTTCTGAACTGTAAGATTTCTCCAACACGTCCTCCTCTGCTTAGCACTGGGTGCTAATGACACTATTACTGACACAACTAAAGCTTGAACAAATAAAGACCTTCTGAGCCACTAATTGGCTGCTGAAAGTTATGTACTTTGTGCAGAGCTGCTTTGCTACATCATGTGATCCCTGTAAAAAATACTGCATCATTTAGCCAAAGTGGTGAAGAGGCATAGAGAAGACCAACATTTTGATAAACCCTTTCAGAAGGGAAAATTGCTTGTTTTTGTGGTTACACCAAGTCAACTTCAGATTCATCTCACTACTAATGCTTAATTATGACAGCCACGAGGATCAGGATATGGCATACCATCAGTCATTTGGCACTATGCTATGCTCGGAGCCCCATCTAATAGTGCTACTACCTAGTCATCCCCTACAACCCTTGCCCCTAACCTTATGCCCATTTAGTTGATTCTATTAAAGCAGTCCTACCTTATGGTCCTCCTTCATGTCCCAAATTCTCATGTCCCTGATGTCCAGTGGAATCCCATTCCTTGCCCTATTCCATTCTAACTGTATGAATGGTAGAGCTGTATGTCATCTAATCTAATTCTCAAGTCTGTACCACCTGTAGATTTACGTTTAGTAGTTCTACACTGAAGAAGGGAGCTTCTTTGTCTTGTGACCAGGGATTCCGGGGGCCAGCAAACAGATGGGTGAGGCTCAGTGGCTCATTAACATGCCAGCCTCCTGCATCCATGGCTGACCCAGTCTCTTTGCCTGCATGGTTGCAGCTAACTGCTGCAAAGTGATCATTGCAACCATTTTGCAGCAGTACTTTATACTTGTGTATAAGGCCACCAGTTTTTTTTTTCCAAACTAGGCCCACTTATTTGTATGTTGTATAATACACTAAATGTTTGCTTTCTAAAATTTGGGATCTCCTCTGGAAACTGTTTATGTTATAAATGTATAGTTACAGTATTTTCATGTTTTTTTCTAACCAAGGGTAGTACAAATTTTTATGTAAGATTCTATTTCTTTGTTTATATTTTAACTGTCAGTTCAGAATGATTTTGGCATTTGTGCCAATATCTAGGTTTTAATATGTTGAATGTGTTATAACAATAATAACTCTTTAAATCATCTTTCACAGTTCAATGCATTGATATATTTCCTGTTTAGGGACATTTATTTGAGTGACACTTTGGGAATGCATGTGATGGTGTTTGTAATTGGATAACATAGAAACACGGACACTGTTGGCAAAAAAAGACCATTGGTCCATCCAGTTTGTCTAGTTTTGCCCTTCTCTGCCTCTTGTCTAGATGAGGTTTTCACCCCTGCCCCCATTGCTCCCTGCCTTAATGCTAACACCATGAGCAACTATTAAGCTGTTTACTTATCTCAGCCATGCTTGAACCCATTTATTTATTTATTTTAACTTTTTATTTATCCTTTTTGCAAGCAAAACATTACAAAAAAGTACACCCAGGAGGATAATACAGAGTTAAATATCAAGACTAGTACATGGTCAGGAGTGGCACAGAAGATAACACTCTCACCTCTGAGGCCAGGAGATCAGAAGGCTTTGGATTCTATCCCCAAACCAGGCACTTGGGTTAAATCTCAGTATTGACACTGTAGTGCAGCATGAGGGGTGTGCTGCACTCCTGAGGTACTGTCTTTCAGATGAGACATTAAACTGAGGTCCCATCTGCCTATTCTGGTGATAGTTCAGGTGGATGTTAAAGATCCCATGGCTCTTCTCAAAAAGAGCAGGGGAATTTTCCTGGTGTCCTTGCCAAATTCCACCCCGCTCACTAAAAATACCTCCAACAGCTTAATCTGGTTCAAGGTCAATTGGCATTCATTTGTATCCCTGGTCATGCCTGAAAATAGGTAGAATTTGTCCCATACACTTACCTGGTCAGCAAAAAAACTAAATAAATAAATACTTACAAAGGAGAAAGATGGAAACCTCCCCATTTCGTACTACATTGGGGGATATATATAGATATTATTAATAACAGGTAGTAAAATCCTACATTTGCATATGGCCTAAAGAATATTAAGGGAACTAATATTCAGAAAAAACATATAGTAAGGATACCCCATTAACATATTGACCACTGGCCCATAGCACCCCCCCCCAAAACAACAAGATAAACATATATCCAGATCTCTTCCACCAGACCCAGAGAGAAAAGTAATAAATTCAACATACTGTTAACTGTAAAGCTAACTATCTCATTGTAAGTAATATAGACAGTTAATTTAACTGTAACACATTGGTCACTACAGAAACTGTAACAAACTAACATAGATATCAGTTATGCAAAACTGCAAAGCTTAACGAGCATTCCGAACCAGCTTTTAAAGAACTCTACAGCACTTTAACAGTACATTTCACCATACAGACTGACATTATTACCCTGGACTATGAAACCCCCAAAAGGGGGAGAATAAGAAATAAGGCAAAGGTAGCAGTCTTCAGCCCATGATACAGCACAAGACCACTCAAGTGCTATATGTAAATGTTCCAAAGGGCAAAATTCCATGGATCAGTAAGGAATACAAGGCAGTCCTTGTTGTTCACAGAGAGGCGGGAAACTGCCATCTTTTCAGAAATGCTGCGCAGTCAGTAAACTGTTAAGAGCCAAACTTGTTAAACTACATATACATTGAATGAACAAGTAAAAAGTTATAACAGTTTGGGGGAATATCAAGGACTTCAGAGAACACTGCTGATTCCTTGTCTTTATCATTGACTATGAGTTCTGCTTCAATGCAAGCTATCAACTTGTCAGCTTCTTTAGGATCTGTAAACAAATACAACTGATCATTCCAAACTAAATGAAGCTTTGCAGGCAACAGGAGTTGACGCTGGAGTTTTAGAACCCTCAGTCGGCTTCTAGCACCATTGGCGGCTTTTCAGCAAAGTCTGGTGCTGTAGCAGAGGTCAGGAAATAACTGAATAATGGCCTCTCAATACTGAAGTTGGTGACATCTCCTCACCATGGCTAGAGTCTGATCTCTGTCCCTCACACCAGTGAGGACAATCAGGAACATGCAGGGATTGTTTGCATCTGTGAGGGCCCTGCAAGGAGAGACCTAATAAGTCTTTTCTGTAGAGAAGGTGTCATCATCCTCTGAGGAGCCAAGCATTTGCAGCAGAAACATCCATGAAATGCCAAAGGAATCCTCTCCCTCTGCCCCCTCCAGCAAGCCAGCTACCCGGAAATTGTGGCCCCAGCCCTGATTCTCAACCATCTCTAGCCATTGATGGAGCAGTGAGTTCTCCTTGATATGTTTAGTGGTTGTGTCTGTGGTCCTCAGCATGGATGCCTCTGATTGTGCATGTCAGATTGTCTTATGTTGTCTGTTCACATGCATCCATTGGGCTTCAAGGTTAGTAACCCTCAGAGTGATGGTATCAAACTTTCTATACAAGTCCTGTACTGTGCAGATTAATTGGGCTAGGGTGGTATTAACTGTAGCTAATCTTACTTCTCCTGTTGTTGCAGTAAGTGAGGCAGAGGCCGCGGCCTGCAGTTGCGTCTTTTCTCCATGCTGTTGACCTTCCTGTTTAAAAACATCTACACCAGCTGGTGTAGCGTTTTTAGTTTTACCTGTATTCGACCTGGCAGTGGGTCTGATGTCCAAAGTGCACAAATTCACCAGAAATGTCACTGTTATAAATACTAAATTAAATAAAATGCTATTCTCTCTTGGGAGCTCGAGGAACCCATGTCTTCCCATACAGGCTGCTCAGCAGCACCCCCATGCTTGAACTCATTTGTGGTTTAATTCCCATCACTTTTACTGGTAAGCTGTTCCATGGTTCAATTATGGTGTCTGGGTAAGTGGAAGCAATTTAGGATACAGTTGCAAGGTAACAGCAGCATTCAGGGAAAATGAAGGCTGGGATAGAGTTGGAGGAAAGCATTTCTTTTTTTTTTTATTATTAAACCAGTTTTATTAAATTTTCAAAAAATCAAGGCCATACCCAGTAATAATCACAGAACAATGTACCATAACAGTGAACAACAAAACCAGACAACCCAACCCTCCTCTCCTCCGGACTACATTGCTAGATAACCTTAGTTTACAACGAGATAAGAGTATAATTTTCAAGGCTTCCAGGCGTCAAGAGGGCCTCCAAGGAGCCCCAAAGTAAAGTATAGGCTTCGGTCTACCCTGCATGCAGGCAATATGTCCTCCAGCTGCAAGGCCACCATGCTCTCTTTATACCACTCATCGAGTAGGGGCTTGTGTCAACCCAGTGTCTCAGAATTATTAATTTAGCTGTAGCCAAAACAGTGACATATGGGCTTTCATAATTTTGGTAACACCCAAAGAAAAGAGATTAATTAGACAAATTTCAGGTGTAAACAAAGCACCTAAGCCAAGGACAGGGTCAAGGATATTTAGCGATAGAGCGCCAAAATTCCTGCACACAGGGGCATAGCCAAATCATATGATATAGGTGCCGATACCTCTCTTGCACTTTGCACAAAAGACGTTGTCAGTGCCCGTATTTACATAGCTGAACGGAGTAAAGTAAATATTGTGCATGATGTTGAAGTGCATTAGCCTCAGTCTGTCTTGTTTTATATACCTGTACATGGATATCCAGAGCTTCCACCACAATGAGGGATCCTCCAGAATACCCAATTCCTTTGACCAATAATAACAGATACCTGATGGTAATCTAGAATCCCATTCCTGAAGAGATTTGTATAGGTTGGAAACTGAACGTGGTTGGGAGGCTTTATGAATAAGCAAGGAAAGGTCTCTGTCACTCGAATCTATCTGTGAAAACCTGGAGAAAAAGGAGGATAAAGCGTTGCTAACTTGTAAATATTTAAACACCTCCTTACCCGAGGCCCCAAAAGACTTTTGAAAGTATTCAAAAGGAGTGGTTTCATTTGACCAACAATTTGAAAGTCTAACATCATTTAATTTAGCCAAAAGTAGAAGACAGAGGGGCACCTCAACTTTAAATGTGGATTACCAATAATGGGCTGGTCAAGAAGGTACCACTTTACAGACAGATAGTTCTGTATCTGATGGAGGGCTTTAATGACCAGCCCATCGGGTCCCTCGAAAAACCTTGGGAATAGCCGATGGGGAGACAAATAGGAGGGCCCTCAGAGAGCAATTAACCTGTGTAGCCAAGTGCTGCTCTATGTCTACCCACAAGGGTCTGTATTCCTGATGCCCGATCTCCCCACTCCAGTGAACTAGTTTACTTATATGCTGTGCAGCATAATAAAGGAAGAAAGAAGGGGCGGCCAGGCCTCCTCTTAACTTTGGAGCCATCAATTTTATGTACGATCTACATGCTCTTTTTTTGTTCCACAAAAAGGTACTGACAGCGCTTTGTAGTTTAGAGAACCATCTTTTCGGCAAATAAAACCCTAACATACCCAGGGGATACATTATCCTCTGTAGAACGTTCATTTTAACAATACTAAGCCTCCCCCAAAGGGAGAAAGGAAGCAGCCGCCACCTCTCCAAATCCTCCCTTATTGTATTAACTAAATTGCCAACATTAGTCCTGGTAATAGAATTCAAAGTATTATGAATCTTGATACCCAGGTATGTGACTGATTTTGCTTCCCAGGAGAGGCCGAAGATGGAAAGTTCGGCCTTAATGACTCTACTGTTTAACGGAAGTATCTTCATTTTGGCCCATTCAGTTTATAATAGGAGACTTTAGAAAAGCTCTCAATCTCAGTTAGAGTAGCTGAGATTGAGATGTCTGGTTCCTCAACATGGAGCAGTATGTCATCTGCATATACTGAAAAGGCGTACCTGGCATTCCGCACTCGAATTCCTTTTATGGCTGCATTCATTGCTAACCTGCGCAATAACGGTTCTAGGTATAAATTAAAGAGCAAAGGACAAAGGACAACCTGCCTTGTGCCCTGGGCTAAATTAAATGAAGGGACAGTACTCCGTTGCATTTAACCCTGGCCGAGGGAAACTGGTATAAGAGATGGACCCATCTTTGAAATTCTGTCGGCAGCCCGAATGATGTTAAGGTGGCGAATAGGAAATCCCAGGAGACCCTATCGAATGCCTTTTCAGCATCGAGTGACACTAGAACTGCTGGTATCTCAGAATCCCTGGCCAAAGCCAGAAGGTATAGTAACTTTCTCAAGTGATGGAGGAAAGCATTTCTGAGAAGCATTATGGAAACAGCTGGGTACTGCAGACTGTCAGATACAAAGGTGCAGCTCAAAGGAAAAGAATCAGCGCACTAGAATGAGGGGGGGTGCTCCTACAGAGGTTGCAAACCTGCAGTTCAACTGAAGACAAGAAAATACGAGCACACCACGATTCTTCACAGCTAGATTAGCTTATTTTATTCATGCCAAAATATTCACGGCCAGGTACCCAGTGCTTCGGCTGAATAGCCTTCAAGGGGGTTTGGCTATGTGTGAGAGTACAAACATTTTTTAACAGTCTCTGACGTCATCAGAAAGTGACATTAAGTTTTAAATATATATACCACTATATTCCCAGTTTAAACAAATTAATACAAAAATATATATAGAAATCCACATTAATTATACACATATTCAATTTACCACATTCTTCTTCTTATTTGTATATTATATCACATATACAAATTCTTTAATTTCTTCTCATTTTAATATGAATATAAAATAATAATGTAGTCACAGAAATTTTTTGAGGTGGTAAAGAAGGACAAGGAAGATACAAAGGTGCAACAGGTGGAAGATGGGAAATGGTGAGCCTAAAAGGGAGCCAGAAAGAAGTAAGGCAATGAGAAAATATGGACAGCTATCCCCACCTCCCACTTTATTAGTATCACACCCCCTTAATTTTACAAAATAATCCCACACTTCCCACTGCAAATATCCTTCCCTTAAAAATGCATTGTTTATAAAACACACCAATGAGTAATGCAACACATTGGCTGGAGTGAGGAGTGGTACATCCCACTGGCAGTGCAAAACAGCAGTGCACCCCACCATAGATATAATGTGAATGCAGAAGGAAAAAGGAAGAAGAAGAAGAAGCAGGAGGTGGAGGAGGAGGAGGAGGAGGAGGAGGAGGAAGAAGAGGAGAAGGAAGAAGAAGAGAAAGAGGAAAAAGAAAAAGAAGAACTTGAAGTCTACATCTTTTATCATGCACATAGAATTCCAAAGTGCTTTACGAGCAATGGGGGCAATTTTCCTGGCCTTCATAACTCCACACCTGCAGACAGGCATGAGATGGCCACCATGCACAAAAACTAACTATGCCATGCACCTGTCTGTGGATCCACCCCCTGGTATGCAGCTACAAAGGGGTTACATCGGAGGACACAGGAAGGCATACAATTGGATGTCATTCCTCTGTCCCAAAGTGGATTACTGCTCCATGTGAGCAGGGGATTCTGTGTAGTCATGGGAGCATGACATTTTAAAATGTCAACTGAATGCCTGAATGGCTATTCTTTGCCCTCTTTTTCGAACCAGAGGGCTGGGCAGCACTGTAGGGTGTCAGGTTTGCTCTCCCACAGCTGGTGCACTTTCTCGGGGGGGGAGCATGCAATGGATACAGCAGGGTCCATGCTGTCATATGCTGCACGCCCATTGATTGGCATTCCACACCCTAGTGAATGTCTCCTAGAGCAGACGCACTCCCAGACACACCTCTGGAGTGGCTACATATGTAACTGCATGATTTTCCAGGGGATTCAGTGTGCAAGGGGTGCATGCCCCTTCTGTGAATGCCACCATGGGTCCACAGCATTCTGACTTAGGGTTGGCTATGCTATGCAGATACGTAGCACGTAGGCAATCAAAACTTTTGTTCATAGACCCCAGCAAGAGAGAACTGATAATGCTGAGACTGTGAATAGGTAGTGGCAGCCAATTCGCTCATCAACATCCACAAATTGTTTTTACACTTAGTAGATATACAGTTACAAATAAGCAACCCAGTCTCTTTTTATGATGCTCATATGCATTATGCACTTTATTAAAGGGTAGCTTAAATGGATCAGCTGCTGATATTTGACGACAATTTCAATTATTAAAATATTGGATAGTATTTCAGATGAAACTGAAGGGCTATTTCATGGCAGTTATGTAAAAGTAGCTCAGTTTTTGTTTGAAGGATAATTTGCATTATTTGTGATTCTGAAGGGTGTTTGAATGTACAATGAGAACCATTTCATTGGATCAGTGACTGGCCTTTGAAGCACAATCAATGTCAATATTAGTAGCATTTAAAGTCACCTTGAAGACAATTTAAACACTTCAAAAACATGAAAATAACTGAAAAAAACTTTTCTTTTCAAGTGATGAGTGCCTTAAGTGAATTTAAATGCCTTCATTTTTAGTGTGAGTTTGTATGTATCTCAACTCTCTCTTTTTCTTTATTTATGCTCCTTCTTCACTCCTTTCCAGTCTGGCTTCTGGAAGTCTACTCCACCTCCACCTCCCTCCTCTGACTTACTGACTGTGAAAGGAGAAAGTCCAGAGGGGGGTATTGCTAAGCTCAAAGGAGAAAAGGGGGCATGTGAGGAGGAGGACCTGTAAAAGCATCTATCCTAAATAGATACTTTTGCTCAGTATTTACTGAAAAGAAGGTAGGGCAGGGCCCACAGCTCAGCCCCATGGACACAGGGGGAGGGAGGGAGGTGAACACTACCCCCTACACAAAAGAAAGGATCCTACAAGAGCTCGCTAAGCTCAGGGTGGACAAGGCAATGGGACCTGATGGTATACACCCCAGGGTACTTAAGGAGCTAAGGGTGGAACTAGCAGATCCATTAACAGAACTGTTTAGTGAGTATCTGAGCACAGGAGAGGTCCCAGAAGATTGGAGAAGGGCTCATGTGATCCCGCTCCACAAGAGTGGTAGCAGGGAGGAGGCAGAGAACTACAGACCAGCCAGTCTTACCTCAGTAGTGGGCAAGATTATGGAGGCACTCTTTAAGGAAAGGATAGTGCAACTCCTGGATTCCATAGGGGCACAGGATCCAAGACAGCATGGGTTTACAACAGGAAGGTCCTGTCAAACTAATCTCATAGATTTGTTTGACTGGGTAACCAGAGTGGTAAACCAAGGGGGAGCAGTTGATGTCACCTACCTTGACTTCAGCAAAGCTTTTGTCACTGTTTCACATAGAAGATTGATAAATAAACTGGGTAGGCTCGGGTGGGTCAGAGGTTGGTCAAGAGGGTGGCAAACTTGTTGCAGGCAGAAAACAGAGAGTGGTGGTAAATGGTATACCGTCAGAAGAGATACAAGTCACAAGTGGGGTACCTTGGGGATCAGTCTTGGGGCCAGTCCTCTTCAATATCTTCATTAGTCATATTGCAGGTGGACTAGAGGGTAAGGCTTGTCTGTTTGCAGATGGCACCAAGATCTGCAACAGAGTAGATGATCCAGATGGGTTGGGCAGAATAAGAAGAGATCTGGATAAACTAGCAAAATGGTCAGAAGAGTGGCAACTGGGATTTAATGCAAAGAAGTGCAAGTTCATACACATAGGGAAGAGAAACCATGAAGCCACCTATAGGCTTGAGGGGAGTTGCTGGCAGTCACAAAGGAAGAAAGAGACATGGGCATCATCATCACCGATGACCTGAAATCATCCAAGCAGACCTCTAAAGCAGTAGGTAAGGCTAGGGGGATGTTAGGGTGTATTAGTAGGGGTATCACAAGTCATAAGAGGGAGGTAATAATCCCTCTTTACAAGACACTGGTTAGGCCCCATCTGGAGTACTACGTGCAGTACTGGAGACCACATCTTCACAAGGACATTAACCAAATTGAGGCAGTCCAGAGAAGGGCAACCAAAATGGTGCAGTAACTGCATCAGCAGACATATGAGGACAGATTAACAGAGCTCAATATGTATACCCTGGAGCAAAGGAGGGAGAGAGGTGATATGATCGAAACATTCAAACACCTTAAGGGTATTAACAAGGTGAAAGAGCCTAACATGTTTAAATATAAGAAAAATAGCAGGACAAGAGGACACAGCATGAGATTAGAGGGAGGCCAATTAAGGGGGAATGTGAAGAAATTCTTTTTCACAGAAAGAGTGGTGGATGCATGGAACGGCCTACCTCAGGAAGTGGTGGCTATGAATACAGTGCAGGGCTTCAAACAGGCATGGGATATGCATAAAGGAGCAATACAGATGAGTATGAATAGATAGGCCACTTACAAAGCAAAGGCCGATGGCACATTTATAAGGTAGAAAAAGAAATGGGCAGACTGGATGGGCCTTGCTGTCCTTATCTGCCATCAACCTCTATGTTTCTACATTTCATTCTATCTGGCATGGATCAGGGCCTGATCACCTCTACCATCTTTGTCGACTTGGCCAAAACATTTGACACTGTTGCCCACCCACTTCTCCTGGACAAGCTGAAGGCAGTGGCATTCTTTAGCTCTTCAACTGGATGGTACCTTGAGGCATGTGTCAAGTTGTCCAAATTGGAGAATCCACCCCCCTCATCAGCTCAGACATACCCTAATCATCCATTCTTGGCTCTATACTCTTCTCCACTTTCCTGCATGACCTCCCAACTGCTTGCTCCTTTGCATCAATCCATATATACACAGATGGTATTTTACTCTTTGCCTCCAGCTCTTCTGCCCTGACCTCACAGTAAGGCTCCAACTGGACTTCACTAATATCCTGCACTAGTTCCTGGCAAATCGGGTATCCTTCAATGCCAAGAAAGTGGTCTCAATGACCTTTTACATTAAGCAGGGGCTTGCAAGGCTCATCCCTTCTCCCTACCTTTCATACCCTTGTTGGTGCAGCAATTGAGGCTGTGTCCTCATTCAAGTACTCTGGATTATTGTTGAACAAGCACTTCGATTTCTCTGTCCATGTGGATGCCATCCTTCAGAAGCTTCACTGCAAACTTGGTACCCTTTACTGGAATTAAAGGAGCATCACACTGCCTGCCCAAAAAGAGAGTATCTCGAAGAGGATACTTCTCATTTTCAACTATGGTAACATAGAATTCAGTGCTGCTCCCAAGTCCACCTTACCAAGAAAGGATCCCCTCCTTCACTACTTTTTCTGCTTTGCTTTGGAATACCCTTCCCCCCACAGACACATGCACCACTGTTCCCTGTACTCCTACATTTTGAGCCCCACCTTTGAGTCCAGACACCTTGCTCAGTATTGTTTCTTTGTCTCTAAATAGTGGCACAGCTCTTTCCCCTCCTATCTTGCTTCTCTCTTCACCTTCTCTGAACAACTTCCTACCCACTTGGCATCTGTGGTTCTCATTTTCTCATGATCCTCTCAAGGAAATCCCCTGCTGGTCAAGCTGCCTTCTCCTTCTCCTTCTAGTTCCCCAATCATTTGGATTCTCTACCCCCTACCATCCACTCTGCCACTTCCCACTACTCACTCACAACTCTGCCCAGTGATTTCACTTATTCAGTCCTGCAGTTGCCATGACACTGGACCCTGGGCTGCTGCCCACAATCCTGCCACTGCTTCTCTCTCTTTGCTCTGCCCCTAGACTACTGCAGTACCCTCATTCACTTGCCCCTTTCCATAACTATTGCTCCTTCCCCTGAACTCAGTATTCCCTTTTGCACATAGCCAATGTTGTCTACTCCAGCACTTTGTTGTATTGTAGTGTATTTTAATTACACAAAATCTTTATCCTTGCTCAGATTTTATTTATGATGATTATTTAATTATTTGTTTTATTTACATCATCTTTATTGATCTACTTTGAGGACATCTACCTCCATTGAGCTAAATCATGGAACTATAAGCCATCAGCATAATGACCACCTTTAAACTTTTATTAGCTGGGGCCACCCACATCAACATCCATTGTCTCTACCTATATAACATGGGGAGTCCCATAATTCATTACTCACTGTAGAACAGAAGAGGGAGGTGTCATCAGGGAAGTGGCTGTGTTTTATTTTCTTTTGTTTTAATTGTGATATTTGAAGTTTGTACTTTCAATTAGTACTGTGAGTTACAACTGTTTAAATTAGTACTGTGAGTTACAACTGTTACTTGGGATGTGATATTGTAACTGATTTTTTAAATACTGAAGAGCCACAGGGAGTTGGGCTTAAAGGCTGTGAGGGAGGAGCTTGTGGAGATACAAACTGCCATATGAACTAACTCTTCAAGCTAATAGTCAGGTGGTAAAAGTTCAGACACAGGGGGTGTAGGTGGGTGGAGATACAAAGGTTTACCAAACCCACAGGGTATCTTGCAATGATCGTTATGATATGATATGAAAGCTAGCCTTGTTATGTGATATCATTATTTGGATTTTATATACTAAGGTGATAATATATTACTAAGCTACAGATCTAGCATACTCAGGACTGTGATAAGTATTTAGGGTTCATAGGAGCTGTGATACACTGAGGGAATTGTACTAATGTGTTACTGTATTAATGTGTTACTGAGTGAAGGCCATCAAAGAACGACAAGGGGTTAAAGAAGGACAGATATCGGACTAGTAATAGAGCATATAAATACGAGAGTAAGGACTGGGGGACAGGTGTGGGGATACACTTATTCCAACTGAGGGGGACAGGTGTGGGGATACACTTAAGCCAAACGCGAATAATGGGGAGTAGGTACAAAGGACTGCAAGGGGGGGAATGTGAGGGGCAGTGGAAGTGGATAGAAATGGATAAGGGTGGATGAAGGCTGCAGAATAGAGGGTGGAATGATGAGCACCATGGAGGGAGGGTGGCAGGCACAGGGGGCATAGTGAGTTGCAATGGATGTGGGGCAGCTGTTTGGATGAATTTATTATGGAAACTGGGAGGCTGTCCAATCTGTTGCATGCTAAGAAAATTGGAGGAATGAGTAATGGGGTTATGGAGGAAGCTAAGGAGAGTGAGGGAGGGAGGGAGGAGGAGCTGAGGCAGGAGTGACTCCACTAAGGAGGGGTGGGGAGATACAGAGAGGGAACTGCAGAGCTAAAGATGGGGATATAAGGATGATGGGGGGGAAGTGAGTGGAGGTGCAGTAGGCAGAGGGAGGGATCAAAGAAGGAGGAAGATGGCGATTGGCACCATTGCAGGGTTATCAAGCAATAGGTTTGCAGTGTTGGCAGAGGAAGGAGAAGGGGAGGTATTGGAGCTGTAAGAGAGGGGAGAGGGGTAGAGAAGGTCCAAGAGTCAGGAATTACAAAGGAAAACAGAGATGGGAGAGGAAAGGTAGGGTAGAGGAGGAGGAGGGAGAGGCGGTAACAGGAGGGGAAGCAGCAGGGGGGAATTATGTAGGGAGCACAAAAGGTGCAGATGAGGGATGTAAGGAGGGAGGCAGTGAGGTTCCTGTGGGAGTGGACACCCATACAGAAAAAGAAGGGTAAATTTCCAGTTGTTTTATTCTCAAAGTCAATTCATTTCTCAGTATTTATACCATTCAACCATTCATTTTCAATTTGTTATCTTTACCCTTCATTTTTTGCTCCAAATATCCCTTCAAATACCCTTCAAATGACTCATATTTTTGAGTAGTTTATTCTGAACCATTCATTTTCCATTTTTTATTATTCTGAGCCTTTCATTTTCCAGTTTGTATCTTTCATTGTCAAAACTGCTCTGAATATCCCTTCAAATTACCCATCTTGAAGCAGTAATTATTCTAAACCCTTCATTTTACTTTTTTTGGGGGAGGGGGGATTGTTCAGATTTTCTGTTACTACTGTTTTCTAATTTACTGCTAGCAATATCAAAACCAACAGTTGGGTGAAAAAAACAAAATCCAGGGCAGGACTGAGAATAGATGAGGTGCTAAAGCAAGGGGATAAGTCATTCTTCCATTATATATGGTGGAAGCATAAAACTTAAGAGACTGGGCTGAGGTAGGGAGAGGTAGGGAGGGGATAAAATTAGGCCAATGTGCAGAACCAATGTTTCAACATGCTTACAAAACTTAGTATAGTGTTGTGCTTATGCAGCTTGTTACATGAAGACCTGTGCTTATGCAACTTATTGAACAAACCTTTGTGGTTGTTCGGCTGTCTGTTCCCAAGGGAAAACCCCCTGTAGGAATGCTGAAGGCAAGGGACTCTGGAGGAGGGTTCCACCCTTAGAGGTGCCATGAGAAAGATTCCCTTAGTCTAAATGTACCTTTGGAAGGGGCCCTGAGGAGAGTGGTGAGGCCACTGGATGAGGAGAGGAGGATGGTAGGACAAAGAAAAAATGCTTCTGATTGAAGCAGGAAGGATGGTGTTATAACTTAGGCAGAGGGTGTGGCTGGTTGCGTCAACCCATTGAACCACAGCCTTTAAGTTTTGTTCAGTTTTCCCATGGGAGAAGGATGCCCCATTGCCAGACTGTGTAATCAGTGTTACAGGAGAAAACATTTATGTCAGGAGAAAGGTACCCACATTTTTTATACAGTGGGCAAAATTGATAATCAGGGAGTGCCCCTCACACTGAGGTGTGGAGCTTACTGACATGGACATTTCCCATTAATATATGTCCCTAGGATGAAAGGCTGAATACTGAGTAATGAACAGCCAGCTATATGGGGTGCTGAAGATAAATAGTATTCTCAAAAAGAAATTTTGAACACCCCTAGGGAGAGTGGGGGGTCACAGAATGGAAGGAGGGGAGACAACAAGATGGGGGCAGGTGATAGGAACAGGGAAGACATGGAGCTTGTGTGGAGAAACATGCACAACAAAGGCCTAAATGAGCCTTAAGAAGAGGTTTCAGAAATTAGGGGGAGGAGTGGAGATAAATGGGGAGCAGGAGATGGTTCCAGAGGATTCAAAAGTGGATGGAAAAGACAGATTGTTAAGCAGAAGTTTTACGCGGTAGATAAAGATGGCAAGAACATATAATTAGTATGGAATGAAGGAGAGAGGAAGGGAAGGCAAGAGGCTGCAATTTAATGACAAAATAAGAATGGTGGGAAAAATGAAGAATATAGTGGGAGAGGTCTGTCTAAAAGGAAGAACAGTGTGGCCCACTGAGGTGGGGTTGGGCATGACAGCAGTAAGAGCAGGCACAGCAGTATAATCAAGATAATGCAGCAGAGATGCAATACCTTGTTTACTGTGATGTCTATTGTTTCATTTAATATGCTTTAGGTGCTAGTCTTCTGAGGGCTCAACTCTCAAATCCCCTGACCTCTGCCCACCCTTGGAACTGACTCAGAGCAGTGACATACTCAGGTGTTCCCCACTTGGGTGGGACTGTCAGGCAGGCATGCCTCCCCATATAAAACTGAACAAAGGCTCCAGCAGGAAGGACCACCAAGAGGCCTCCCTGGCATACCCCCAGGGCAGGGCTATGAGATTGGGATGCACAAACAGAGACTCTTGCTCAGTCACCAGCCGAGCATGCCGAAGGTCAGCTGGCAGCAGTTTTTGTTGTAATGGGCTCTGCAGGACATGTGGCATGCAATTACGTAGATCGTTATGTGACACTTCCAGCACACCTCCCTGACAGCTCGGCACCAGCAGCTGTATTCCCCCCAGTCATCACCAGGAATCAATCATGTGCAAGTGCCCCCCCCGGAGAAGGAGTGCAGTCCAGAGGATGCTCAGTCCGCCTCCCAACAGCAGACCCTCTGACGTCCCAAGTCCATTCCGGAATCCGGGGCGTTGGCATAACAGATGGAAATCCAGCCTCTGTGCAGGAGGATCAGCCCCAGCGCGGTCTATTTATCTTATACCTTTGGGAGGTCTGAACTCATTGAGAGGGACTTGCTAAGGATCATTCAGTGAGAAATGACTCTAGTGGGATTAGAACCTAGGTCTCTCCCAGGCTAGTGTGCATTTATAGGGAAGGGGAAATTATTTAACCAGAAAAGGCACAGTAAGTTGAAGCTAGTTTCCAGGTGTGATCTGGGAGCACAATGAGGTTCAGGGTCACACAGTATGCAAGTGGTGGCTGTGGGATTCAAACCCAGGTCTCCAGATTTGCAGCTCTAGTGCCTTTAACAACTATGCTATATGCAACAACTCAAACTGAAAAAATAAAATAAAAAGTCGCTAGAAAATTCTGCTAAAGGATATAAAATCCAACGCCACTGCAATATCCATCCCCTTTATCAGCTGTGCCACGGATTGATCTAACAGCCCAGAAATCCTATATGTTCTAATTCTGAAGGAAGCTTAAGGGTTAACACCCACCCTTATCCCTTATTTTTACTGCTGGTTAGCCTGCTTCCCTGCTGACGTCAGGACATTAACACATCAACATCCGCTGTAGCATGCTGCAGTGTGACCTGCCTCCTGTTGCTTCAGGGACTGCTTGTTCTCCCCACAGGTAAATATATTTATTTATAGCCCATCAGGGCTTTTTCTATTTGCTGCTGTGCATTTTGAATTATGGGCTGTCCAGACCCTTATGCTGCTTTTTTGCTGCCCCAGTACTTTACTTAGCCACTGGTGTTCTGAAATCAGCCCGGGAATCAGCTGCTGTGCTCTGTTGCTGGGCTTGCTTTCATGCTCCCCTCGGGGAGCTCGCTGATTCCCTGAGTCTGCCTCCCACAGCTACTTTTATGCCCATTTCAGGTATGGCCTGGCTTCAGCCACTGTGCGACTTTTCTGTTCTGAACCCCATCCTGCGTGGTTGCTCCCAGTCTCTTGCAGGCTAATACACTCTGCCACCATGTGGCTTAGCTGGCAAGCTGCCACCTCTTGCTATCTGCTCACCCTTTGAACCCTCTTAAGCCCCTCAGGAGCCCTTCACAAAGCTGCTGTGCGGCTGATTGCTGGAGGGCAGCATGGTTGCCCTGGCCTCCTCTCCCTGCTGAAAATGTCGATCTTTTCTCCCACCCATGTGGAGCAGGCCACAGCCTAAACTCCTTGCAGGCTGGGAGTTGAAAACACGACCAGCACTGTCACTTTAGTGCGGTAGCGCTAAACCCGAGAACCAAGATGGCACCTTGTTGATGGTAATTAGTGTAGTCAGGGCAGATGGCAAGAGTTAGTTTTGTTTTTCAGTTTGGATTGCTCTGTGGGGCAGCTTGGTTTTTGAATGTTGAGTTTCTGTTGTGTTTGAACGTTGTTTCTGTCCCCTTCTTCCTCATTCACACAGAGCAGGATGCAGCTTGAGCTTCATATGGTCTGGGAGCAGAAAGAGCAGCCTAGGACTTTCACCTTTGTGTGGTCACTTGTGCTATTGTTCCTCTATCTACATGCACACTCCAACTCCCTGCCTGTCAAAGCAATATTTGGACCCAGGACCCCCCTCCCCCAGATCCCGAGGAAATAATTATTTTAATAGAGTGATCATCAGGGAAATCAGTCCACCAGGGATATATTTACTGGCCCCACACGGAACAACTTTAGCACCCAGGACCTCCAGTGCTGAATTATTTTACTTTTGCTCAGGAACTAGACCAAAAGAGTCCCCACTTGCTCATCTGGGTTACTACTTTTAATTACTGGCCACTAGGTCATCTAGGGGCAATAAGTGATTTTTAATGACCCTCCCAACCAGCAACATGTCTCTCCTCCATGTTTTGCTTTTTATTTTTAATTTTTTATTTATTGTTTTTTCAAATATTCTTTATGCTCCACTGGCAATGGGCTATGACCTCCTTGCTTCCTCCTAAGCAAGTTACCCTTTCTACCGAGACCCTGCCACAGCTACTCCTGGTCCCCACACCCACCTGCAATAACACCCCTGTGCTGGCTCCCCCAGCTTACAACCTGTTGCTGGGCACACCATCAGCCTTTGTCATTTCTTCCCTGTAGTCATCTGGCCACCCAGGGCAGATGAAGGTGTAGATTCGATCCAGGAGTGTTGCATCTAGGTCTGATGCTGGAGTGGGCCGCTGCAGAGACTTCATTTGTCTGGCCCTTACATGCCATTGCCATGTTCTTACCACCCTCCCTCCACCAGGATACTGTATTGGGACTGGCTGAGGGTGAGGCCTGATGCAGCCAACCTATGGGTGTGCACCAACAGCCCTGCCTGTCATTTGCAGATCCTGTGCAATGCCATCTGTGGTCACTCAGGTGGTGATAGAGCAGCGGGAGGTGCAACCCTCCCTCCCCAGAAAGCATCCAGTGGGACGCTCAGCCCTGCTGCCCCTGGCTGGACCTCTGACAATCCTGGCTCACTTCCAGAACCAGGGTTGTTGACGTTGCAAGCAGTAGTGCTACCACAGTACCAGCAGGCTGGCTTTTATCTGCTTATTCCTTTGTTTCTTTCTCTCTATTTCTGTATTTCTGCTTTGTCCAGTCTGTAACTTTTTACCTAAAGCTCCCTTTTTGTTAACTCCTGTGCTGTCATTTGCCCTTTTCATATCTCTCCACTCTGTTTACTTTCGCTAATGTATTTTCTCCATATTAACCTATTTTTCTCATTTAACAGATTTGAGAGGATGCCGACTCCTTCCCTATCAGATAAGTATTACTCTATGGCTAACTTTTCTTATCCTTCCTGTTTGCTCCTAAGAACTAAAGATCCTTTGTGATCTCTTTCATATAACTTATGTTACAGGTTTATCAGACATCGTCTCTTCAAGGCTCCTACCTCTTGTTCCTTAGTACACAGGTAAGAGATACTCAAAATATTATTACATGGTAGGCTGACTGCAAAGGTGCAGCCACACCTGGTACAGTGTGTTTGTTTTAGGTGATGCATACTGCTGCACTTTTTTATTGCATGGAAGTATGCTTTCTGTTACGTGGAATGCTTGCTGTGCTCAACAGTTAACACAGCTGGTCCAGTGTGTGTGTGTGTGTGTGTGTGTGTGTGTGTGTGTGTGTGTGTGTGTGTGTGTGTGTGTGTGTGTGTGTGTGTGTGTGTGTGTGTGTGCTCGTGTATGTGTATGAGTCTGCAAAAAGCGTAGTCCATAATGATTTGTAAATGGAAAATAGTTTTTGGACTGTGCTGGGGGATGCTGTTGTCAATACCTGCCATGGAAGGCGGTGTGTGTGTGTGTGTGACCTTAGAGGTAGGGGGGTTAGTATTGCATCTGTGGAGGAAGCAGGGTAATTTTGGGGGGTCATTGACAAAATGTTTATTGAATAACTGGATAGCGAAACTGTCATGTTGACTGCATTTGCGGTTGGCAGATGGTTTCCAAGTTGGAAATATGTTTTCTTTGAGGTGCTTCACCCCCCAACCCCCCCACACTGGGGGCTGTTCTCATACCCCCACATTTTATAATCAACTCCAGTCACAGCTGATTAGGGGAGGGGGTGCAAATCCCCTGAATACAGTGCCTAAATAATATTACCTATGTAGTGTACTCTCTATGGTGCCCATGTAGCTTACTCTATATTGGAAGAACTATTAGACCAATAAAACAACAGATACAAGAACATATAAGGAACATTAAGGAAGAAGCTTATGGTAAGCCACTCGTGGGTCACTACATGGAGTTGCACAACAGTAGAGCTGATGGTACTAAATGTATGGCTACAGAACAGGTTGAGAGGAATCCACGAGGTGGTGATAGACTAAACAAACTCCTGCAAAGAGAGAGTTTTTGGATCTTCACCTTGAATAGTATTCAACCACATGGGCTGAATAAAGAATGGGATTTTAAACCATTCTTAAAATGAAATAAGAATAGGTAATAATACACATGTTTAACGGTTTTCTATTTTTTTCCTTTTTCTAGTTCATGCTCTGGAATCCTAGGAGGTTGATCCACCCACAAAATGGAACACAAAGGCAAAGGGTGTGATCAGTATTCTTGGAGTTTTCTGGCTGTAGTTTGAACAGAATAATTGCATTTGAACTTCAAAACGCAAGACTGTTCGTAATTCTCAGAATGCTGATTGTTGCTTTTGTCAGTTTTGGCACCAGTTATGGAACACTATGGATGATTAATACAAATTCAGGTGACAAATTTTCAGAAATTGTTAAAAGCATGTTTTGTTATAAAGAAATAAGTTGCTAGATGGTATTAAGCTTAACATAAGCTGTTAGGAAATTAGCCATTTTTAGTGAGATTAATATAAAAGTTTAAAATTAATTTTGAAAATAATCATAATCCCATTAAATTTTAGAATTCATTGTTCAAATGGTTTAATTGTCTTACCAGCAAGCTTCCTCACACTTTTTCACCTTTTTTCTTTTGGAAAAATGTTTGTGTGTATTTTTGAAACTTACGATAAATGTTGTTTTTGTATTTGAAAATAGTTAAAAAACTGTGATAAAAGGTAATTGAATACACATTTAAATGTTAAAATATTATAAGACATAAACAACTTAGAAAATTTAACAAAAAAATGAATTTCAAGATTCAAGGTTAGAGACTCACCAGAGCCACTGAAAGTAATGAAAAAAGTTCTGCCAGTTAAGCAATAGGGGCAGTCAATGTCTGGCACAGTGGCTATAAAAGAAAGTGTCTCAGAGCACTATGCATCCCCTGAAGAAGACCACACACATGGCCAAAGCGCTGGGACTTAGTGCATATTGTTGTTAGATGCACCTTTAAACTGGTTGTGGATTAAATCAAAGGAGAAGCACTTTTGTGAATCTAGGCACCTTGAAAATAAAAACCAAAAACCCGTCATATTCAACTGGAAAAGAGGTTGGTGTTTCATTTAGGATTCATTGAGCACGACGAGTGCAGAGCTTTCTTGGATTTGGTTTTCTGTCTTAAAGCTGCCCACTGTCTTCAATTAGAAGACATCTTCTGGCAGCAAATTCCAAGTGTCCATCACCCTTTCTCTGAAGAAGTGCTTTCTGACCTCCCTCTTAAACCTCCCACCCTCCAGCTTAAGATTGTGCCCCCTCATGTTATGCTTGCCACTCAGTTTAAAGTGGCTCTCCTTATCAACCTTATTTATCCCTTTCAAGTACTTAAAGGTCCCAATCATGTCCCCTGTCTCTCTTCTGTCTTCCAGGGAATACATGTTCAGTGCCTTCAACCTCTCCTCATATGCCTTACCCTGCTGACTGGCTATCATCTTTGTAGCCCTCCTATGGACCTTCTCCAGCAGGTTAATGTTCTTTTTGAGGTGTGGGCACCAGTACTGAACTCCATACTCTAGATTCAGCCTTACCAGTGACCTGCACAAGGGCAGTAAAACCTCTCCTCTCCTACTACTGATCTCCTTAGATATGCATCCCAACATTTTGTTTGCCTTTGCTGCTGCTTTCTTCCACTGCGTGGCATGCTTTAGGTCACTAATAATCATCACTTCCAAGTCCTTCTCCTCCTCTGATGCAGATACTCTGACTCCACCTAGGTAGTACTCTGTCCTGGAATTCTTGGCTCCCCTATGCATAACTCTGCATTTCTTGGCATTGAAGCCAAGCTGCCGGATCCTGGACCACCTCTCCAGCTTTTCCAGATCTTCCTGTAGGTCCTGTATCCCTTCAGCTGTTCCCATTTTCCCACAGAGCTTTGTGTCATCTGTGAATAGGCACATTTTGCCTTTAATGTCATCCCTAATGTCATTGATGAAGACATTTAACAACACCGGCCCCAGCACGGAACCCTGCAGGACCCCACTGGTTACCTCTCTGGTGACAGGTAACTGTTCCCCACAACCACCCTCTGGGTTCTGTCTCTCAGCCAGTTTTCAACCCATCTGGCCAGATTTTCCCCAACCCAGAGACCCATCAACTTCCTCATCAGCCTTTTGTGGGGCACAGAGTAAAAGGCCTTGCTGAAATCAAGATAGAGGATGTCTACATCTTGTCCCCTGTCTACTGTCTTAGGGATACAGTCAAAGAAGTCAATCAGATTCATTTGACATGATCTCCCTTCCCCCATGAACCCATGCTGCCTCGCATCCTGGAGACCATGCTCCTCTAGATATTCTATGAACCTTTCCTTTAGAATGGTCTCCATGAGCTTGCCCACAATGGAGGTCAGACTGACTGGTCTGTAATTCCCTGGGTCATCATTGGGACTGCTTTTGTGGAGGGGCACTACATGTGCTGTTCTTCAGTCCTGCAGTACGACACCTCACTCTAGTGAACTATTAAACAGATCTTCCAGTGGGCCCTGCCAGCTCCTCAGCCAGTTTCTTTGGTTCCCTTGCATGTACTCTGTCTGGGCCTGGTGATTTGTCCACCTTCAATGCCAGCAGCCCCACCCTCACTTTATCCTCTTCTATCAGTATAAGTATCATTGGGGCCATTAAGGGAGGTGGCTGCTGTTGGGTGCTGTTGACGGAAGGTGGGTTGGTTTAGGGTGCTGTGGGCAGAGGTGGGTTGGTATAGGATGCTGTGGATGGAAGTGGATTTTTGCCAGTTGCTGTAGAGGGAGGGGGTTAGTGTCTGAAGCTGTGGAGGGAGGAGGCAGTTTAGAGTACTGAGCAAGGGGTGGAGGCTAGTGTTAGGTGCTTTGGATGGAGATAGACTAGTGTAGGGGGCAGTGAATCAAGAGTGGTTACTGTTGGGGGGCCTGGGGTGAGGGGTAAATTGCTAGCTGGAAGGAGGATCGTGTCAGGGAAGTGAGGAAGGAGATGAATCTAGTGTGTGGGGGTGTGAGCTAGTATTTGAGGCTGGGTAAGATGGGCCAGCTGGCATGTGGGACTGGTACTAGGGGTTCATGTCTGGGCCCATGGGTGGTGGTGGTGGTGGTGGTGGCAGTAGTAGTTTATAGTGTTGTTGTAGTAGTAGTAGTTGTAGTAGTGTTATTGACTTTATTTTATGTGGCACTCTTCAGAGGCTCAGGGCACCATTGCAAATATGAAACAGTAGAAAAATAAATTAATTGGTAATTAAAAACTGGTATGACATAACACTGGGGATAATTAAACCCACAAAGCATCAGTGAATAAGGTTTTCAGACCCTGCTTATAATCCGCTACCCCGGGGATGCAACATACCACCTCCCTGTGCCCCTCACTAGGGAATCCCTTGAAATTAATAAACAAGGTGAACTGCCAGGAACTACAGTATTTAGCCTGAGCAACATTTAAGACATGGGTGGTATGAGTGGAAAATGATGAAAAAGAGGTTCAAGAGGGATATGAGAAAAATGTATTTTATAGAAAGAGAAGTACAGTCAGCCAGTCAAGGTGGTGGGTGCCAAAACTATAAATGATTTCAAGTATGGCTGTGACCGAGTGAAGGATGTAGTAGTTACTCAGGATGGCTGTAGTATGTAGGGTAACAGTGGGGGTAGATAGTGAGGGCTAGTCCCGTGTATGGGCAATTGGTCCTGGGGTTTAATAGGGAACTACAGACAGACTGGCTGGACCTTTGGTTGTTTCTGTCATCTTTTTCTATGTTTATATTGCATCACATGTATTTTCCTGTTATCCACTATGTGAGTCTCCTCCATCTTTGATCTATGTCCCAATGTCCTCTATGATTCTAGTGATGTAATTTTTTTTTGTGGGGGGGTGGCCTGTATTTTAAACCCTGCTCTGTGATGTAGGATACATACTGGATGCAGGCCTCATCCCCACAAAATAGGGCAGAGAATGAACGGTATATTTACAGGTACAGTACAGGGCCTGTACAAGGCATCCTTTTGCAGGTATGTTACAGGTATAAGACGGGTACTAAGCAGGCAAAGAAAAGGCAATGTGCAGACATTCGAGACAGTACTGCTCTTTTCTTCTTTTTTCAGCATGGAATCCTCAGCCTTTTAGCTAACCCTACTCTACTCCTGATTGGTGCTTCAAATTGCTAAGACTCCTTGCAGCCAATCAGGAGTGACCCCCCCCCCGAGGCAGGAACCTATCAAGGTAGCACCTCCTGACTACTGTCCTTACCTCTTTTGAGCCCCTTGTTTTCACCCTTTTTGTGAGGTAAACACTGCCAAAGTATGGTGTGGGTGGACAGGGTGATGCTCTTTATACTTTTTCTTTTTCCATATATATATATATATATATTATTTTCTCTTTTACTCTCCTCCTCCTGCTGGGGTCATGGTGTACACATGCATATAAGTAAGTGGAGGCACATGTACATGCCAGGATCCGGTGGCCCCACCACCTCTCCCTGGACTTATGTCACCGCTCCTAACTGCCTACGCTACCCACCAGATCTCCACCAGGTGGAAGTGGGACTATGATGGAACGGACATCCACCCCATGGAAGGGACAGCCAGGGCTTGATCCCATTCTGACCCTCCCTCCCTCCTGAGCTGGCACCAAGGCGGCCCGAGGTCATTCTTGAACCCAGGTCACTGGCGTGGCATGAGGTAAGGCACCAGTGCCTCAGCCCTCTGCGCCACTGGGCCAGCACCTTATACTTTTTCAAGTTATATCCTGTAGCTGTTGGGAACAGCCAAATAACAGCTCGCCCCCCCCCCCCCAATTTTCATTTACTATCTGGCTGATCCAGCTGCCAATGTCAAGATATCCTAATGATGTCAGCACCTGCCAGCATGCGCTAAACATGGCCTGCCTGGAGTTAACCTGCTGGATTGCTTGCCCCCAGCCCTCAGTAGCCACTTAATTAAATCTATGTATTTTTACAATTTATTTTTTTTTCATTTGTTTGTTTTCTTAATGCCCTTTTGGGATTCTGCTTTGGCCACCGTTGCTATCTCTGGGCTCTCCCAACCTAAATGTGCACTCCTGTTCTCCCCCCCCCCCACTCATGTACTGACCTCTCTGGCTTGACTGCAGCTGCAGGTTGCTTGTTTGCTAATCCCTTGGGGAGCACTCAATCTAGCCTGCACCCTGCAGACCTTTACAATGAAATTTAGCTCTGGCATTCCTAAAGCCACAGTGTGGTTTAAACTATGCTACACCTCTCTCTCTCTCTCTCTCTCTCTCTCTCTCTCTCTCTCTCTCTCTCTCTCTCTCTCCCCCTTGCACACTCAACTTTCATCTACCAGATCCTCATCCCTTGCAGGGTTCACTGCATCCTGGAGAGGGTGAAGGCTCTGGTTTCCCACTCCCCCTATCTTCACTTCTATGTCACCCTTCTACCCTACCCCCCTCTATGTCCCAATGTCCTCTGTCTTCCCTTAGACCATCAATACTTTTGTCTGCTAGTTCTCCATCCCCTTGCATGGTTCTCCATATCCTGAAGGGGGTGTCAGCACTGGCTTCCCTCTTCCCTTAGCCCAACTTACCTTACCTCCTTCCTCTGCCAGCCCCCCACCCCTTGCAGGGTTCTCTGCATCCTGAAGAGGGTGTAAGCACTGGCATCTCCATCCCTCTCCCCCTTAGTCCAACTTTACTTTGCGCTGACAGCTCCCCATCCCCCTGCCACTGCAGGGTTATTTGCCTCCTGAAGGGGTGAAGGCAAATACTTCCTTTCTTTTTCACCATTCTACCCCCAATTCTTCCTTAACTGCCTCTTCCACCTCACACTATCCCTAGTAACTCCGCCCCTAGTCTATGGCCCTCTATCCTTTTCCATCTTTCTCCTCTGTCTTTTCTAATGCTGGCTCCCTTGTCCCCTAACGGGTTCTCAGCACCTCAGGGGGTGAAGGCCTTGTTCTCTCCCCAACCCTCCCTCCTACACCCACTGCTGGTATTTTAGATACTTGGTCAAACAGTTAGCACTTGGCTACTGTCATCCCAACCAAGCACTTACCCCCTAGGCCTCCTTACAATCTCAAAGTACTAGCATTGTAATCTACGTTCAGTCTCTCCACACTTTATTGCCTGGTTTAAGTCAACTGTCATATCCAATAACGTTTGCTGCTCTGCTCACCATGAGGCTGTGTTGTAACTTATGTCCATGTTTTTTTACATCATCTGTAATTGAAATGTATAGATTTTGTACGCTGCACTAGTTCTTAATTATCTACTACTTATAATGTCTATGATTCTGTTCTCTGTTTCTTGTAAATGATTGTCCCACACTTCTTCCTATGTAACCCCATCACCCCAGGATGCTTCTGGAAATGAGCTGTTTACAGTTCATGTTGCTTTCCTAGTGAATCTCTTCTAAATAAATAAACACCTGCTGCTGCTACTGCTGCCACCCTCTCTTCACCCATTCTTACAACCCTCGGCTTTACTATTGCCATGGGAGTGATTTTACTCCCTGGCAGCTCCTGCCACCTCTGCACTCCCTTCCTGGCTTCAGCATTACTGAGGTAGTAGTTTCACTCAATGGCAGTTCCTGCCGCCTTCAAGACCCAATGTCCAAAATCGCTGTTGCAGCCAGGGGATGTGGCTCTTCCATGGTCTCTTCTTTGCTGTTGCTTCAGGCCCTTTGGGCATAAACAAACTCTGCTGCTAAAGTGATGGTTTGGGAAGGTGAGGGGGAGGCACTTCTATTATTGCCTTGTCCACTTCCCTCTGGCTTCTTTCTCTCTTTCTCGAGTCTGTCTCTATCCTCCACCCATGCAGAGTGGGCCACAGCCTGAGCTCTGTGTGGGCTGGGAGTTACAAGTGATCGCAGGCACTTTCACTGTAGCACGTTTACACTATGTGGCTGGCTGCAGGTGCAACCCAAGCGTATCCTTCTCCTGCCACTATTCTACATCATCAGCACCCATACAATAAATAGTAGGGCTCAAAGAACCTCCACTAGACCTCAGATGAGGATACTAATTCATTTAAAAGGAAAATTGACCTTAACCACAGGGTATTAGACAATCAAGGCTGCCATTTTACTTAGTACCCCCTATGGCATTCCTAGCCTGCAAGACCACCAGTATCATTCTTTTATTTACCAACAGGCCTACTAGCCCCTGAAAAGCCTCCACTAGCTCACCTGGCTATCAGGTACAATAATGGTAACAGGGCCACCTATAGAAGCACAGGGGTTTTTGACTGAGCCCCCTCCCAAACCACACTTACTTTCCCCTCAGTTTCTGCTTCTCTATATTTTCTCCAGCTAACCTAATTTTATTTTATTTGACATGTCTGAGAGGACATGGATTCTTAACCATCAGATAAGAATATTTCTATGCCTAACCTGTCCTTTCCTTTCCATCCTCACTGTACCATCTAAGAACTATGGATCCTTAGTGACACCCCTTTTCTTTTTTTCCATTTTTTTTTTACAGGTGAGGTAGATAACATCCCTTCAAGTTTATATAGTGATCAGATAAGATCCTCTACTTAATCTGTATTGGGTGGGTTGACTGTAATAGTGTGCCCACACCCATTACATGCTGAAGGTGAGGCCACTAGCTGTTAAGCATCCCCCCCCCCAGCCAATGTGTAATACTCACTGTCATACCTCTCTTAGCCCAGGCAGCAGGCTCTCAAGCCCCACTCCCTAGCTTCTGGTTTTCCCACCCCCATAGCAATGTTGTTAGGCTCCTGACTGACCCCAGTCATGGCTATAGGTTTCCAATCCGCCAGTGTCCTGAATGGGGGCAGCATGGTTCAGGTGGTCCCCTAGGTGGTCCAGATGGGAGAAGAGGGTGAACATACGTGGAGGTCTATTATGTGGGTCCCCTTGGAGGACCAGGTGGGGGAAGAGGAGGCCATAGCTGGGGAAACCTTGTTGTGGGAGTCCCTTTGGTGATTCAGATGAGTAAATAGGGTCCAGGGGGGCCTATAGCTAGTCTAAGGGGGGGGGCAGAGTGTGGTGAGTGTTGAATCCTGGTTCTGGGCTTCTAGGAATGGTGTGAAAGAAGGTGCATGTGGTGTCAGAATCCTAGTATGATGACCCTAAGGGTAGTCCGTGCGCCTACCGGGCCATAATGTCATACGCTGAATAGAGTACGACATTACAGCTAATCCAGAATAGCGCTGTACTAGACAGCGAGTGGTGCAATACTGAAAATACTGCTGTACATGGTATTGCACCCTCACACAATCCCAGGCAGAGGATAAGACCTCTGCTGGGACTGGGTTCTGCTAAGCAGCTGTCATGGCTCAATGGACTGAGCCATTGCAGCAAGGAACCCAGGTGATGCATCTGGGACTGGGTTTGATTCCCGGCCCCAGAACATTTTTTTTTTTTTTGTGCTTTAGTGCGATTTCACTCAACCCCCTCGGAGTTGAGAATCTTTATTGGGGGTTTGGGGTGTGGGTGAAGCCTCAGATAAAAAAAATGGTGCCGTGGCGTAATGAATCGTGCTGTATTGGCAGCACAATTTTTGCATGTGGCAGAATGTCGTGCGACATTACAACCCCGTGCTGTCCGAGTGGAATATGAAGGGGGAGTATTACGGTACACTTAATTGCCAAATCCCAATACCCAGGAGCCAGAAACTTATAGACCAACAGTCGGTATCCTGACAGTCTGGAATTGGCCACAACAGAGTTGGCAATTGTAAATAAGGGAGGTGCAGGTGGCGCGAAGCCTCCCGAAACACAGAAAAAACCTCAGCTGAAGGCCATTGCAGACTTATGAGATACCTACTATCTGGCTGTGATGTTTGGTCTCCTGGATGTCTGAATTTAGCATTATGGTATGCTATAGTAAATCTGATGGTGCATGTGGTTATCTGGCCCCTGTTTTAGGGTCCTAAGGATGGTATTAGTGGGAAAAACGGATGCAGATGTGTTTCAGACCCAAGTTCTATGGACCTAGGGGTGCTACAGGTGGGAGTTGGGAGTGGGAGGTGAGTGTGGGACCCTTGTATAGGAGTCCTATGTCTGGTCCAATTAGAAAATAAGGGAAAAGGTGCAAGTTGGACACCCTTCCATGGGTCCCTTATCTGGTCCTGCTAGAAGGAGAGGGTAGAGGTGAGTTTAGGACACCTGTCTGGGAGGTCAAGTGCTGGACAGCGTGGGAGATGAATGTGGAGGTGTCAGATACTCTTCTAGGGTTTGCAGGACTGCTCCTGGTGGGCAGAATGATGGACATACAGTAAGTGAAAATGCCAATTTAAGATTACAGAGCTGGTCTGGGTGGGGGAAGAGGAGGAATTTAAATGGAGGAGGGCAGTTCAGAGAACTCAGGGCTGGTCCAGGTGGAAGGATATTGGGACATAGGTGGGAAAAGCTGGTCCAGGAGTCCCACAGCAGGTCTGGGTGGGCAGGCAGGGGAGTCAGAGATGTGGAAGGCTAGTCTCATGGTCCAAGGGATTATCTGGTGAAGGAACATGGTGACATACATGGGAACAGCCAGTATGGGTTCCCAGGGATAGCCCAAGTGAGCAAAAATAATAGATTTTCCTAGGGAAACCTAGACCTTGGATCCCAACACTGATCCGGATCTAGGGACATGGAGGATGTACAGTGAAGCCCATGAAGATGAAGTGTAGTGTCAGTTTCCTGCTTGAAAAAAAGGACTGACTACCATTGAAATTGCATTGTTTACTGTAGTAACTCTGCTGCAGCATCCTACAGAATTGGGTTTAATGCTTGCAAGCTTCACGTGTAGGTGTGGAGGCAGATCCAGTGCTCATAGGCATGGTCCAAGTGGGTGGGCAGTGGAAATGTTAGACATGGGAAGTCATTCCAGTCATCCCAAGGCTGATCCATTTGAGGATACCATGGAGACATAGGTGAGGCAGGCCAGCCCAGCAGTCCCATGGCTGATTCAAGGTGGGGGACAGGGAGAATGTAGGTGGGGAAGACTGGTATGGATTCAAGTTGCTGCTCAGGTTGGGTAGAGAGGGAGGACATGTAGATAGGAGATGCTAGTCAGAGGTCCTAGGGCTGGTATGGGTGGAAGAAAATGGGGCCCATAGGTGGGAGGGATAGTTTTTCTGATTTTATGGCTATTTGATTCTTACGTTTTAGTATTGCATGAAATTTACACTTAAAAAGGTATTTCCGGTGCAGTTGAAGGTCTTTTTCATAACAGTTTATTACAATTATTTTTCTTTTTGAAGGCTAATTAGCATTTTTCGTGCTTTTTTTGAAGGGCATTTGAGAACAAATTGAGACTTTTTTTATGGATAAAAACTGTGTTTGAGGTACAAATGAGGTCAATTTGAATTACTTCAAAAACATGAAAATAACTGGATCAGATTTTAAAAACTGAAGAATACTTGAATTTGAAGGCCTTCTTTTTCTGTATGGGCAGGGATCACATTGGAAGGGGGGTCAGGATTGGAATGATGGTGGGGTGTTGGTGTTGGGGAACTCCATACTGAAGTGGATCAGAGGGTAAGAAAGGGGAGGAAGGCACAGTCATATCTGGGTCAAGGCAATTATGGGGTTGACTGTAGACAGGGCAGGGCAGGGTAGGCACTTCTCAAGTGCAAAAGCAGAGGGAGGATGAAACCAAATGTGGTGGTGCACATGGGAACAAACAACATGGCCGGGAAAACAGTGGATGTGGTAAAGGGAAGTTTTAGGAATTCGGTAGGCAGTGTGAAGAAGTGGGGGTGTCGGTGGCATTCTCTGAGGTGCTACCAGTACCATGTGCAAGTACATGGAGAAAAAAAAAGGATAGAGGAGCTCAATGGGTGACTGAGGGATTGGTGCTGAACCAGGAAATACAGACTGGTGTCAGACTGGGGCAGGACCTGGGACAGCAACAACCTATATGCAGGGGACAGGTTACATTTGAGCAAGGAGGGGAAAACATACTCAAACAGGGAATGGCACAGTATATTTCAACAAGGGTAGATTTAAACTAGGAAGGGGGGTGGTGAGGGGACCATTGTTAGAAACAATGTCCGGAAAGGGGAGCATAGGGTGCTCACCCCCCTAGTTAGAGGAGAACGCAGTGAGGAGGGGGCACAGAAAGGACCAAAGGAGGAAAGAGGAATGGTAAGGTTGGGGAGGCAAGGATCTGGAAGGTGGTCTCGCTGAATGCAAGAAACCTAAGGTACAGAACTGCAGAGTTACAGGCTCTCTTGGGGGTAGAATTGGTGGACATAGTGGCTGTGATGCTTTGCCTATCTAATTGTCATTATATTGAATCATATCTGTGATATAAATATATGTTTATTTGAATGTTTGCTAAGGGAAATGGCAGCCAGCAGCTTTTAAAAGAGCCTGACCTTTTGACCCCAAAGGCCCTGGCTTGCTGAGAGCAACTGGCTATAGGAACACTGACCTAGTAAATTAATTAATTAAGAAGCTCCCTTTTGACATCTCCTGTCATGCCTGTGTTAGCTGTTACATAACACATTGTAAAACTTCAATTACTTTGAAGTCCAGGAAAGCCATAGAAGTCTGCATCTTTTACAACATCCTAGCAAGCGATACATTCTAACAACTATCTGTTACATTTCTCACCACTGGAAGAGAACTGTTTACTAGGATTACTAAGATTTATATGACATAAGGGGGCCATAAGGCCCATTATATATAACTCCCACATAAGTGGGATTATTACACCAATAAATTATTATTATAATATGTACGATCTAAGTACTTTTTAAATACTTCAAGACTAACACTATCAATTGCGTCCTGCTAAAGTTTATTCCATGCAAGTGATGTTCTAACTGTAAAAAAGAAATCCCTTTTAAGTGTTTTAGTCTTTTCAACCAATATTTTCTAATTATGGGAATGGAGATCGCACCTTGTATAACTATAGTGCATATTGAATTCCTGTAAACCATCCTCACTATGTATTAATTTATGTAACAACAAAAGGTCTCCTCTTTGCCTTCTTGCCTCCAATGTGTGCAGACCAGTCTCCTGCAGTCTAAAAACATATTGCTCAGTTATAAGTCTAGGAATATATCTAGTTACTTTCCTTTGCATCTCTTCCAACAACTTAATGTCTTTTTTTTCAGTATGGTGACCAAAATTGTGAACCATAGTCCATAATAGGATGAACATAGGTTTTATATAAGGGTAAAATAAGATGTTCTGAGCTTCCAACAAAAGCTCTTCTTATTCTAGTAAGTAGGGACTGAGCGGTGTTGGCTAGTTTTTTACACTGACTATTGGACGTAAAACTATCATTAACCATAATTCCCAATTCTCTAGCACAACTAGTTGACTTAATTAGAGTTTGGTCAAGGATATAAGAATATCTAGGGTTATTCCTCCTGACATGGAGAACTACACACTTACCAATATTAAATTTCATATTGTTTTCACATGCCCATTTTTCAATTTCTACAAGATCAGTAATTAACTGAAAATGTTTGTCCATAGTATTTACTTCTCCACCCAGCTTAGTGTCATCTGCAAATTTACTTATATAGGATTTAATATTTTTATTCATGTCTGAAACATAGATGTTAAATAATAAGGGTCCAAGCACTGAACCCTGTGGCACTCCACTACCCACATTCCCCTCCTCAGATAGTATGCAATTCACACGTACCCTCTGTCTTCTATTCAGTAACCAGTTGTGTATCCAATGAATCAGATAACTATTAACTTTTAAAGAAGTGAGTTTTATAATTAATTTATCATGATCTACTCTATCAAATGCCTAAGAAAAGTCCAATAGGATCACATCAGATGGAATCCCATCATCCAAGCTTTTACTAATACTATCATAGAAGGTAATCAGATTTGTGGTGCATGATCTCTCCTTAATAAAACCATGTTGTTTTTCATCAGTTTGGTCTGTTGTTTCTAAATGCTGCAGTAACCTGTTCGTAATGAGCCATTCTAGTAATTTGCAACAGTGTGAAGTATGTCTAATCGGTCTATAGTTATCAACTCTACCTTTGTCACCTGATTTATGAATGGGTACAACCAAAGCATTTCTGCAGTCATCTGGTATACATCCTTCATATACAGACATATTAAAAAGTAATGAGAGGAGGTAGGCCAAAATGTTACTAGTTTTTTTAAGAAAGATGGTATTTATGCCATCAGGTCCTGTACTAGAATTTGTATTTAGCTGTTCTATAAGTTTGATAATTTCATCCTCTTGGAAATATACCTCCTCTGATTTTATAAATTCAGGCATTTTATGTTTTGATACTTTAGTAAAACCCGAACAAAAATATGAATTAAATTTATTCATGACTAATTTATCATCAATTATAACCTGATGATTTTCTTTAATAGGTCCCACAGATTTGACTTTGTTCTGGCAATTTGTGTTCATATAGGGAAATAATAACTTTTTATTATTTGAGTTAGCTATTTGTAATTCTAACTGCATTTTCTGTAATCAGATTTTTTAACAGTTTTTGTGATTCCATATATGTGTCCCATCTTTCCTTGGAAGGTTTACATTTAAATCTATGAAATAGTCTCTGTTTGTTCTTAATTAATTTTTTTTATTTTCATATTCATCCAAACTGGAATTTTACCTTTATTGTTACAGTATATTTAGTCCTAGTAGGTACACAAATATCTTCTATTTCAAATAATATTTCTTTAAAATTGTTCCAAGCATGTTGAATTGATTCCTTACCCAAAGCTGTTTCCCAATCTAAGTCTTGGATCATTGAGTGGATTTTGGGAAAATTGGCTCTTCGGTAATCTTTTTCAATAATTAAGGATTTTAAATTATGCCTCCCTTTATTTAAGTGATATTTAATAGTACAATGATCACTATTTACCAGTGCTGGTCCTATAATTATTTTTTTCTAATTTGTCATCAACATTTGTCAATAACAAATCTAAAAGGTTATCAGCCCTAGTTAGGTAATCTAGAATTTGTTTCAACACACTGTTTATTCAAAGGTCAATAAAGTCACATTCCTTAGCATCAGAACCATTTAGATCCACCCAATTAATTCCTGGATAGCTGTAATCACCCATCAATAGTACATCACCCAAAACACACATTTTAAATATTTCTTCATTGAGTGCTTGATTATATTAATTATTAGCCACTGGTGGTCTATAATAATTTCCCAGGATAATAGGTGATCTACCAATGGGCATAATTTAGACCCATACTGATTCTAAACTAATATTAGAGCAAGGGGCAGGATCAATACTACTAGATTTGACTGACCCATGCACATATACATACACCACCACCTTTTTTATTACCTTCCTTATCCTTTTTATAGAGCCTATAGCCAGATATATTTATAATACCATCCGGGTGTGTTTTCTAAGAATCAGAGGTGAATGCTCTGATCAAAGAGACTGTCATATTTTGATATTACTAACTTTGCAGATTTCCAGCCAGCAGTAAAATGACACCCTTTTGGATATACTTGGTCAGGTTACAAATTAATTACAGGACTAACAGTAACCTCATGAGCTGTGACCTCTCAGGATGGAAGGCCATTTTTGGTGTATTATCACTCTGGTTGAAAGGAGTGGTCACACATCTATCTCTGAACTTCTAAGAGAACACACACAGTGTGTTCTGGATAAAAAGATACTTCTGGCAAAATAGGTAACATCAAACTGAAACTGAGTTAGACTTAGAAATTTAAGTACCAGGCATGTTGCTTCTGTAATTCCAATTTATTTTGATTGTAAGTATTTATGTTATATGTTCTATGTTTTGTATGTATTTACTATTTTTTTAAATTCTAGTAAACAGTTTGGTTTCCTTAGTCCTGCTTGAGTATTTTCTTTTGCACATGAATTCTGGAACAGTATTGGATAATTTTGACAAAATTGTTACGGGCTTAAGTGTGTTACCATCTTGCTAACTTAAGAAATTACCTAGGTCTCAAACTGAGTCAAAAAGGGTAAAACTATGAACCAGGCTGAGTGCCCAATGGGTGAAGCATTGCACTGCATTTCCCTGAAGAGGGTGCTGTATCTGATCCTGTTAACTGGGCATGCTAGCAAAAAGGGGTTCATAATTTACCTCAGGATTTGAGCCTGGTAGGTGTTTCGGACCCAAAACAGACAAGAGAGTTACCCTGTTTGTCTCCTGTTCACATATTGCAATTTGAGGTTTGTCACTGTGGGAGCAGAGGACCTGGCCTGCAGAGTGCATTTGTGACAATGGCCATCATGGAAACATGGGCCACCCAGTACCAGGACTGGAATATGGTGATACCAGGCTACAGGCTATTTAGAAAGTATAAAGCATAGGGAAATGGGGGGTGGTGATCTATGTGAGGGAGGGAAGCAAGTGCATGAGGGAGGAAGGGGAGGAGAGGAGGACAGAAGATCTGTGGATGCAGGATGCATGGAATAGGACTCTAAGGATGGGGGTAGTGTACAGACCACCATCACAGGGTTGTGACCTGGACAGGGAACTGGCAGATCAAATTTAAAGGGTAAGCAGGAAGGGAAGCACGGTGGTGGTGGGTGATTTCAACCTACCGGGGGGTGGATTGGAGCACACCTGCCACCATGAGTGCAAGACAGAGGGTTCTGGTGGAAACTTTTCAGGTCAGCTTCTTGTCACAGCTGGTATAGGGGCCAACATGGCTGGAAAGGACTTTGAACCTTGTACTGGATAATGGGGAAGCTGTAAGGAACCTAGAAGTAGGGGAACCACTTGCTGGGAGTGACCACTACTCGGTGTGATTCACGCTAAATGTGGGGAGGGGGCACAGGTACAAGGGTGGTTGAATTTAGGGGGGTGGACTTTAGGATGACGGGTGAAATTCTGAGCAAGCACCTGGCAGACATCCTACAACACGTGGATGCAGATCAGAAATGGAATATAATAAGGGGAGGGATGGTGAAGGCAACATAGACCTGTACTAGGAAAAAGCCAAGAAAGGCAGGGCAAAGAAACCCAGTTGGCTGTCATCAGAGGTCAGGGAAAGGGTGAGAACCAAGAGGGCAGCATTTCAGAAATAAAGAAAAATGGGGAGGAGAGAAGAGAAGATAAAGATGTATACAGGGAAAAGTCTATGGAGGTCTGCAGACTGGTCAAGGGGGTCAAAGCATCTAGAGAGCTGAGACTGGAGCAGGGATAAAAAGAGGAGAAAAAGACTTCTTCTGTTACATAGGTGAGAAAAAGAGAAGCAAAGACCAGCTTGTGAGGATCAAGAACGATGGGGTGCAGGTGGAGAAGGGAGAGGAGCAGGCAGAGGCACTGAACGAGTACTTCTGCTCTGTGTCCACGCAGAAGAAGGGGAAGCAAATACCTCAGTCAAGTGGGGGGGTGGGTAAGGGGGGTGAGGATGACAGATGTAGGGATCACAGAGGGCAGGGTGCTGGAGGGGTTGAGGGCATTAAAAGTGGACAAAAAGCCTGGGCCAGATGGAATTCACCCTAGAGTACTGAGGGAGCTGGCAGAGGTCCTTGTGGGGCCACTAACAGATCTGTTCAATACTTCCCTGGACACAGGATGTCTACCACAGGGCTGGAGGATGGCCCGCATGTGTCCCATCCATAAAAGTGGGCCAAAGGATGAACCAGGGAACTACAGGCTAGTGAGCCTCACCTTGATCATGGGCAAACTCATGGAGACCATCCTAAAGGAGAGGTTCATGAGCTTCTTGACGGCAAATGGTATCCAGGACAACCAGCAACAAGGGTTTGACGTGGACAGATGATGCCAGACAAACCTGGTAGAATTCTATGACTGGGTGACACAGGAACTGGACAAGGGCCATTCTGTGGACATTCTATACTTGGACTTCAGTAAGGCCTTTGATTCTATGCTGCAAGAGAGATTGAGGGGGGAGCTGGAGTATGTGGGGGCAAGACCAAAAATGGTGACCTCGATCAGGAACTGACTGAGGGGGAGACAGCAAAGGGTGGTGGTGGACCTCTCATCACCGAGAGCAGTGACGAGTAGGGCACCACAGAGATCCGTGCTGGGACCAGTACTGTTTGGGATTTTCATTGCAGATATCTTGAATGGGATCCGGAGCAAAATCAGTCTGTTCACAGACGATGCTAAGATGGGAACTGTGGTAGATGACATGGGGCGGAGGGGTTGCAGAAGGACCTGAATAAGCTGCAGGAGTGGGCAGATAAATGGCAGCTGGGATTCAATGCCAAGAAGTACAAGGTTCTGCACTACAGAGCCTGGAACCAGGGGAGGGATTATCACTTAAATGGGGTTCAGTTGGGTTGCTCCACAGAAGAGAAGGACCTAGGAGTGATCATAACAGGGACCATGAACAACTCTGTTTAATGCAGAAGGGTGGTGGCAAAAGCCAACAAAATGCTGGGGTGTATAGCTAAAGGGATCTCCTCCAGAAGTAGGGAGGTTATCCTGCCCCTCAAGGTCGCTGGTCAGGCCACACCTGGAGTACTGTGTGCAATACTGGTGCCCGTACCTGAAAAAGGATATCAGATTGTTGTAGGGGTTACAGCGTAGAGCTACAAAGATAATCCAGGGATTGGAGGGCAAGCCATATGAGAAAAGGCCGGGGGAGCTGAATATGTATTCTCTGGAAGAGAGGAGGGACGGGGAAATATTATTGAGACCTTTAAGTATCTGAAGGAAATAAACACGACTAATACAGAGAGGATTTTCCAGAGGAGAAAGGAGAGGGACATGAGAGGTTGCCAACTGAGATTGGGGGGGGGGGGTAGATTCAGGAGAGAGAGAGATGAGGAGACATTTTTTCATGGAAAGAGTGGTGGACAAGTGGAACTCCTTGCCAGGTGAGGTAGTGGCCTACAAGATGCTAGACAGCTTCAAGAAGGGTTGGGATAGGGTAAGGGTAATGAGTAAATGGATGGGGGGAAGGGAGGGGCAACAGCATTATAAGGTGCTAGCCACGCACTTGAGCAGACTCAGTAGACTGTGAGGCCGGTTTCTGTTGGCATTTTCATATGTTTGTATATCCATATGTAATTTCTCAGTTCTTTCTCCCACCTTCAACCGCACATTTGTCCACAGCCACTGAAGGATGTTGTTGAACTTCACAAGTACCTATAATGCTTTTACTGCTCTGTTTGTTATTTTAAATGTAATTAATCATATTTGCCACCATTGAAAGAAAAGGAACCACTGTTCCATTACTGTCATTGTGATAAAGTGAAGATCCACAAAGATGATAATCACTCCTTGTGCATTCTCTGCTTTAGCTTTTTTCACAGTGTGAATGCCTGCAGTATTTGCCAGGGCTTTAAATAGGCCACTCAGAGATGTCACTAGTAGGCACTGGAAGTTTTTTAAAACTAAAGGCTATGGATGAAAAATAGCATGCATCATAGAAATCTTGACCATCTTCTGAAACTCCATCTCTCCTTGGCTTACTGTCAACCCGCCACTCTCTGCAGTCAAAGGTGCAGGGTGCAGATTCTACTAAGAAAAAGGACCAGTCTTCTAAACTGGTGGATAAACATTGCCATGCAGAAAAGGACAATCAGAGGCACAGGGAAAGAATGCATCTCCTGAATGGTTCTGCTCTCCTCTTAAAATAGACCAGAAATAGATGGAGGTGTGATGTCCCCTGAGAGCTAAATAAATGCCAATGGTTGCTTAATGTAGAAGATATACCCCAAATTCATGTTCCGTCTTTTGATCGCATGAATGCTGTAGCAAAATTGTAGTTTTCATAAATTTTGTACTGACACCTTGACAAATTTTGCGATTTTCAGCTCCAATTACTTAATGCAGATTCTTGGGCCATTACTTCAAGAGAGAGTGAAATATACATTTAAGTGTGGTCTTAATGAATAGGCATGAGTTAGAGCTTTAAAATGCATACACATATGTTATCTCAAAAGATTAATGTTAAATCATATAGAGTTAAATACCAACCACCACCTTTTAATTTCATGTGGAATTTCAAAATATTCTTATATTTAATCTTGTCAGACAGGATTTATTGCACTTTATAGTATAATTTATGTTGTCTAAAAAGGTAAGGATTCTGCTTTGAAATGCATATCTGGTTGTGAAGTTTTAAAGTAATATAAGCGGATAAATTGATAAAAGGGAAGACACCATAATATAAACAAAATTTTAGCAAGTTTATATATTTTGAGTTCTTCATGGCATATCTTTTGTGTTTATATGTGAGTGGCATATATATGTATGTATATGTGTGTGTATATGGAGGCTGGTAAGCACCCATAACAGTCCGCTCATGATGCCTCAAATGCTACTGCTTCTGGTATTTGCCTGTACTACCACTTCTGGTTATATGTTTCTGGCTTTGCCTCTGATGTCCAAGAACTGGTCCTTAATACTCCCTTTAAATGTAAGCAGCTCTTTGGTTCTGATGTAAATCTGCTCTGAGGGACCTCCAAATGTCTAAAATGACCCTGCAGTCCCTGCATACCATGAATCTTGAGCCCTGAGAAAGCGGTCAGTGTTCCTACTGCAGGCTGTATGCCTGCCCAGGCAGAAGTTACTCCAGGGAACACAGCCATGGCTCTCAGCAGCACCAGGCCTCCCTACAGGCCAATTTACCTCCCAGTACCCATGCCAAGATCGCCAAAAATGAGGATATTGGCAGTGCACCCTCCACCCTGGTGCCTTATGACTCCCACCTCTTCCTTCTGCCCCTTCATATCAGGGCATCCTGATAGGATTCTGTATTTCCCTCTTCCTCCCAAGGCAGAAGGAGATCACAAAGGATGCTTGGGGTGCTAAAGGTGGTTCAGTGAGGACATGGCCTAGAACTCCTCTCTGTCCTTCCGGTGCACCCTCCCTTGCCAAACGGTTACCCTCTGGGACATCTTGCTCTCCTGCTAAAGGAGGAAAAGAACCATTAAACCAGTCCCTGAAATGACCATGGGCCATTATTCCTGGTACATCCATGCACCAAAATGAACCACAAATTTATGGCCCATCCTGGACCTTCAAGGCATTGACCTGTTCGTAGAACACAGGCAGTTCTGAATGGTCTTTTTACAGTCCCTCCTCCCCCTACTTATGCAAGGAGATTGAATATGTGCTCTGGATATGAAGGTGGCTTACAGTACCTCCACATCTAGGTCTGCAAGTCCCATAGACGTTAACTGCGTTTATGCTCAGGGCTCACACTATCAGTCTTGAGTTTTGTCTTTTGGGTTGTCATTTGCACCATGTGTCTTTATCAAATGCTCTGCAGCAGTTGCAATAACCCCAATAAAAGAGAGCCTCTGTGTCTTCCCATACATCAATGATTGGCTTCTGAAAGCCCTGTCATGGGTGACTATTTTTTACACACTGTTCCACACCAGACAACACTTTGAATAGTTTGATATTCTGGTAAACAAGACAAAGTCTGCTCTCCCTCAGTGCTAGTGTCTCCAGTGTACAGGGGCACTTCCAGACATGGGGTTGGTCCCTCAGACCCAGAAGGGAGGTCCACAATGTCTTCCCATACATCAATGATTGGCTTCTGAAAAGCCCTATCAAAGATGCTATTGTTTACACACTGTTCTGCACCAGATAACTCTTTGAACAGTATGGCATTCTGGTGAATAAGCAAAGTTTTTTATCCCTCAGTGCCATTGTCTCTAATACACAGGGGCAGTTCTGGACATGGGGATGGTCCCTTGGATATTGCTATGGCATCTGTTGCCCAGACTCATCTGGTCTCTTCCGGTGATTATGTCTTGGCCAGATGTCTCTTATGATTAATAGACCTCATGGCTGCTACCATTTTGACTGTCCTGCTGGTGCATCTGCATATGAGGATTCCAGAATGGTTTTCTCTGTGCCCATAGGGCTCAGAATTTCAATAAGCTGGAGTGTCTAATTGAAGTGACCCCTCCACTTCATTGCTCCATGCTTTGGTGGTTGGACCACTCCAACTTCAAGATGGGATCCCCTTTTCTCCATCTGTCTCCTTTTCTGATGATGATGATGGATGTCTCAGATTAGGGATGTGGTGCCCATATGGCCCCTTCTGAACTCTGAGTCAGTAGTCCTTCTTGGATATGGTTCTGCACAGCAACACTTTGGAGATGCATGCTGTTCTACATGGCCTACATATCTTCATCTCCCTCAGTCTGGATCATCAACTGTTAATCCAAACAGATGACATCACCATGATGTACTACATAAACCTTCAAGGCAGTGTTCACTCATATCCTTTCTGCAGAGAGGAAATAAGAGTCTGGCACTGGGCTATGGAACTCAACATGTTGCTGTTGGCTGTCTTCCTGTCAGGTACCTTCAGCATCCATGTGGATCATCTCAGCCAGTCCCAGGTACTCTGCCACCAATTTCACAATGAAAACACAATGCACACAGGAAAACAGGCTGTCATTGCCTCATAGGTTGGCTAATCTGAGAGAGACAAAACAAAAGAGAACTGGCATTTGAAGGGAAACTCCACAGGTAGGCAAGAGAATGCATTTTGCTTCATGAGAGCCCATGCAGAAAACATCAAATGGCAGCCCCAGTGCTTTGACTGAAAGATCTTCATCAGGGTCTGTGACAGAGCAGAGAAACAGACCACAATTTATACAGCTCACGTAAAGTGATAGTACAAGTTTATGTGTATAAATAAATTAAATAAACAAAAAAATATGACAGTCAATAAAATACTAATATAAATTACATTTGGTCTGTTGGAGAGAGCTTCATTAGAGCAACAAAAAAAAGCTACTTAAACAGACTTTGATAAAACTAGCAACATAATATATAAAAAATAAAACTTTATATCCAATGTTGCTCATACAACCAAGGCCTGGAGGGAAGCAGACTAACAGTGATGTGTTTTAATCTGCATAGTGGAATGAAGGCATCACAGAAAAACACAGAATTATAAGCCTACAGTAAAGTGGCAGAATGTTTTCGCTGATGACACTAATTTAGAAGCAGAAATGAAGGAATTAGTTGAATTGTTTTTTAAAGTTGGAAAAACAACCTTTTTTAGAGCTCAACCACTTTCAAAACTAAAGTACTTTAGAACAATATCAGGAACAGGGATGGTCTCCCAGGGGACTAAGACTGGATAAGATCCACTTCTGCAGCTTTATGGATGAAGAATCTATATTTAAACAAGAGTGGGAGGGTTCCTTAACAGAGTGAACTGAAAAATTAGTGAAAGCATTGACCAAAAGAGGCAACAGACACTTGACTTTCCTAAATAAAGAATTAGAAGAGCATCAAAATACTATCAGTACACACCGGAGTGACCCCAGCATTGGGACACTAAACTAAACATACATTGCAAAGACAACCAATCACGAAAAATAGGTTTTTTTTCAGAGAAAAAGTGGGGAAATCTTTTTTTGGGAATATGTCACAGGTCACAAAATTGGGTTGACAATGCTTCAAATCCAGGAGTAGAGGCCAAACGTATGGAAATGTACGCCAGAAGAACAGGCAGGAATATACTTTAAGCATGAAAAAATGATGATAGAATCATCAGAACAAGAGACTGATTCTTCAACCAGCATTTCATCCCCAGATGTTTATCAGGAAGTTTTGTTGGAGAAAGGAAAGGGCACAAAAAAAACAAAAAACAAAAGAAAGCTCAAAACCAAAAAAAATGCAATAAAATGAGACAAGGTGGGAGAAAGCACAAAACAAAATCTGAAGTGTTACCAGCTGATGAGGTGATCACAGTAATAATTTTAGTGGACCATACAATTACTAATGTACAAGCAACTCAGCTCTGCTGGTGGCTTTCTTTTCTCCCTACCCCTTGGCTTGGACATTTTCAGTATCAAAATTGACCTGTTCAGCTTTATTGATAAATTAAAGTTCTGTTGATATTTTGAGGTGGAAAAGAAGCAACATCCTAACACTGAAGATATGGGGTTTGAAAATATTTCAAATATAACAAACTGTCATGGAAGTCCCACCCATCATGTCATCACCTCAAAGTCTTTCCTCATCAGTGGCGCCATGTCCATAGGGCTTGAGGGGGCATGTACCCACTCCAATATTGTCGTGCAGTCTATTAAAAAAATAATTGATTTAGTATTTTATTTTATTCTCCGGAGGGTCAAAAAAAAAAAAACAATGCTGTTTTTCAAAGTATTTTTGGTGGGGGGTGGGGGTTCTGAATTCAATTGGTGTGGTCAGTGTGTGTGGTGTGGGATTTATTGGACTGGGTGCCATGTAGAACTGCTGAAGGTTTTAGAAAAATTACTTGCTCCCATTGGTGACTGGCTTTGGGGCTGAGCCTGTAAGTTAGATAAAAAACAACAGAGACAGTTGATTTGTAGTCATCCAATAGCAGCTCCAAGCTCCTCAATCACAACTTCTCCTTTTTACTTGCCTTGAGCCACTGCCAGACAGCCAATCACAGTCGAAGCATGAAGAAATAGCTCAGGCAGCAAACTGGTTTGTTCATCATTCATTTAAGCGCCATCTCAGTCGTCGGTCAATTCCTTTGGAGAGTTGAATCATTCTGATGAAACTGAGCACGGTGTTCCAGACCAGAAAAACTTAAGGTTAGCAAGCAATCTGACAAAGACAGTAGGGAGGGCTGGGGGGATACTGGGATGTATGGGGAGAGGCATCATCAGCAGAAAACAGGAAGTAGTTATCCCTCTGTACAGACAGTTGGTGAGACCCAATCTGGAGTACTGCATCCAGTTCTGGAGATCCCATCTCCACAAGGACATAGACAGGATGGGGGCAGTCCAGAGGAGGGCAACTAAAATGGTGCAGGGTCTGCAAGAGAAACCACACAAGGAGAGACTAAAGGAGCTTAATATGTATACCCTTCAGGAAAGGAGGGAGAGGGGGGACATGATTGAAACTTTTAAGTACCTCAGTGGAATCAACAAAGTCCAAGAATGTAGCATCTTTCAGAAAAAAGAGATGTGCAAGAACAAGGGGACACAATTTGAAGGCGGAGGATGGCTCGGGGGCAATGTGAGGAAGTATTTTTCATAGAGAGGTGGTGGATGCATGAAACCACCTTCCTGAGGAAGTTGTGGGTCTAAAACTGTGGGAGAATTCAAGAATGCATGGTACAGACATAAGGCAGTTCTTGTGGGGGGTGGGAAGAAATAGGCTGTTGGTTAACTAGGATCTGCAGCTTATCCAGTAGGTAGGGAAATGGGCAGACTAGATGGGCCTAGCAGTCCTTATCTGCCATTAAAGTTTATGTTTCTAAGACAAGATAGTTCCTGCTGGTTTAAGAAAAGGAAAAAGTCTACCACCGAGCAGCTGGCAGCAGCAGGGGAAGGAAGGCTAGGAAGCAGTGCCCAGCAGCTGGTGAGGTGACCCAAGCAGACAGCCAGTAAAGGAAAATCGGCTGTTGAATTCAGTTGCCACAGTGAGTCATAATGTGAGTGTGTGTGAGGATCAGGGCTGGAAAAAACAGTGCTGTGGGCCGGCAGCTGCTGATTACTTACTGTAGTGACATGCAGTGGGGCAGCACAGCAGTTGTACTGGTGGAACAAAACCCCACTGGCCCATTCTGCAAGGAGGAGCCTATATGGGCATTGAGCCTCAAGATTAAGGACTCTGGGGCAGGGAGGGGCTCTTAAATTGGGTCTCGGTCAGGACTCAGTTATTGGGGGTCGAGAGCTGAAGGACTCGTTGGGACACAGGGCAGGGTCACAGCAGACTGGGAACTTTGGGATACAAACTTAGTGACGGCCTAGGGCTCAAAAATCAGATGTCGGGACTTGGGACCCAGGGGGACTAGTGTGACTCGGGGCTCTAGAGTTTGGGGAATCAGAAGTCTACTGTGAACTCTGTCAGTCAGACAGTGTTTCATGATGAATTTCATGTGATACTCTGTGATGCAGATTCTTACGTGACTAGCCAGGTGTCCAAACAGGCAAACAGGAAGAACAAAACTAAAGTTACAAAGCCAAAGCCTCATTACAGTAAATACAAAGAGAGTACTAGTGTGGCTGACATAATTAGTAGTTATTTAATTTAATTTCTTTTACTTATATTACTTGTGGTACACAGAGAGTATTCTGTATAGTCTACTTTTCTATTTCCCTCTCATAAAAATGATGTGATTGATGTAATCTGTTGCTGTTATACTGACATTGTTGACTGGCCTGCTTGTGAAAAGACAGAAGAAATCTGGCAAGCTGACTGATCTATAGGCAGTTACATCTGTGGTTAGTAATCTCAGTAATACACCAGTCTGAAAATGAGCCAAAGAAACATGAAAAGCTTGTTTTAATTCTACAGGATCCTTTTTTAATCCCAGTTATAAATAATGCCATAATTCGTAGCACCCCTTCGATCTATAATGAAAGAAAAAGAGACTGTTTCACCCTAAACTGTAGTGTGTGTGAAGAGCTCACCAGTGCTTAGAGGTTTTTATGCCCGGGAAAAGTTGATTTGGATTTTTAGATTTGCCTTTTTTCAACTGAGAATTTTTCTTAAGAGGAAAAGAACAACTTTATGTGGTAGAAAAAGTAAAATACTTAACTGAGGGAGGGAAAAATATTGGTGTTTGACAGATTGTTTTAATCTAAGCTTCCCCTTCCCCCATCCCCTGGTGATTTAGGGAGGGCAACCCACATTTCTAGTATGCATAACCTCCAGGTAACATCCACAGGGAGGTAGTGTGCATTGACCCTTAGCCAATGCTAATGTGCTCAGGTAATTGTCCCCTCGCTTCAGACTTCTGTTGGGTGAGTGACATCAGAAGAGGCTGGTAGCCCCAGTCTATGAGCACCTGTTGGCTAAGGCAAGGGCTGGACCTAATAGTTATTTTACAAGCGCAGAAGTATGTGTGAGGGGGGGTGTTCTGTTTGTGTGGGAAGCTTTAGGGAATGTCTAAAATGACAACAGTGCACCTTGGGGATCCCAGAGGAATTCTGCCTCTGCTGAGGACTGTCAAACTGCTTAAAATGTAAAGTATCGCCTCTAACTTAACCCTTGCAGGGCCATGGACTGATATATCAGTCCCAAATGCCTATATGTTCTAATTCTGTTGGCAGCCCAAGGGTTAAGGTGTGTATTTCACCCCTGCACAATTTGAGAATCTGTTGTGTTCTCTGTTAAATTATCCTATGGAGGGAATACATGTACTCCTGTAGTAAAAACAGACTTTTGGACTCTGCCCCTGTGGGGTGAATGCTTAAGCCATTCTCCTGAGAAGGAAAACATAACAGAGAAATCAGTAGACACAAGTTCAACAACAACATTCTTTCTTGCCGGTGATTAATTGTTCATGGAGTTTTTCCTCCTGGACTAAATAAGCCTTACCCAATACAAACACTTCCTTTTTTATTGCCAATGCCTAAGTTTGTAGGTGGACATTACCCTGCATTTACCTATGCTCCTGCCTTTTGTCCTCTTAGAGCTGTTGAATTTTGATTTCCAACTACTGGCACAATGTTCTTTACCACCTTCACATATGAAATCATGTTTTACTGGGAAGAAGTAGCTAGGCTCTCCTTGTGTGTTCTTTTGTGCTCCATGGGTTACACTTCCCTCCCCCTTGAATAGTTTAAAATTGTAGTGATTGGAGTGGTAGTGCATCCAGCAGCTTCTGTCCTAATACAAACGTAGGTCACTGGGCAGCCACATCCTTCATGAACAACCCAATCACCTACCCACTACTGCACATTCCTTGAAGGAATCCCAGTCTCCAAAAAAGAGGAACTTTTTATACTTGCACCAAACCTTTAGACATATGTCAAATTATTTGATTTGATTTCTTATATTCTGTCCTGCATGTGGCACTGGTAGTAAATTCAAGAAGGCTAATGGATTTGCTAATGACCCCAGCTTACTGCCTAGCTCTATGATGATGAGTGTTATTACCTCCTTTATGCCATTATATGTTTTTTAGGACATTTGTACCTTGCAGCAGCAAACTACCCCCCCAGATCAGTCTCTTGAAGTGACTTATCTGTTGATGTTGCCAAATGGGCATACCAGCCTCCACACTCCCACAACTATAGATTTCTCTAAGACTATGATGCACTCTTTTTATGTTTGCTTGCACGCATGTATAAGAAACATAGTGCCACCATACGAATTTTTGTAGGTGTGCCGCCCTGCTTCCAATGCCCTGCTCCTTCTTGCTGGTGCGGCCTCATCCCACCAAATATTTTGAGCTGTCTATGACAGCAGTTCAGATGCAGTGGCATACAGTTCAAAGCAAAAGACCACTACAATCAGCGGTAGTAATGTGTAGGCAATTTGCATACTGCCGTCAGCAAGCAATTTACTACTGCCCTCGGCAGTATGCAAAGTGCCTACACATCAGCACTGCATCTGAACAGTTGTCATAGACAGCTCTGTTTTTTTCTTTGCTCCCCCTCCCAACGAACACCCAAGTAGCAAGCTGGAAGCCCACCCCAGCATGCTCATGCACTCCCCCCCCCCCACACTGTATGGCCAACGGGGGGATGCCCAATCCCCCGTCAGCTCCACTTCTCCCCCAAACAAACTTCCATCTGCCATGCTGGGAGCCCACCCCAGCATGTCAAAAGTCCCATGTCATCTTCCTAAAAAGAGAAAAAAATAACACCTATAGGAAAAAACGGTCCCTCGTTGACTGTCTTGCCCCCCTCCTCCAACCTATGCCCACCCGCTGCTTACCCCACCTCCCCACACCCCCGCCTCACCCCATACTTACCTCCGGAGGCTGGCACAATGATCTTTGGTGGACCGGGAACACGTCTGCACTCTTCAAAGCCGACCATGAACTGAAGAAATGCCGGTAAGCTGTATAATGGCATAAAAGATTTTTTTTTCAACTTTGGTGCATATCTCAGCCATTTTGGGGAAATTTTTTACCACATTTTCAACATAGGGTTCTTGGAACCCCATCTAATGAACTCAGTCACTGTCATTTTGTTATTCAGTCCTGAAAGGTGATTTTGTGGTCACTGCACGGAACCACCTTTCTGGACAGATTAATGAAATGACAGTGTCACAGTTCATGAGGTAGCCCCTCAGAAACCCTATGTTGAAAATTTGGTAAAAAAATTCCCAAAAAATGATTGATTTATGAGCGTACGGTGTGCAGTTCCTATGCACGTTCGTAAGACTGAGAATTTTTAATATTTTCACTCCAGATTTTCAACATTGCCATTTTACCACACCTCCTTATGAACAGTACACCTATCATTTTTCACATCACACCCAAAATGTGTTTTTGCACATGTAGTGCACATTGGTGTGGTCAGTGTGTGAAATCAATGTTCGGGACACATTAATAAAATCACAGTGACACTGTTCATGAGCAGAGGTGTTAAAATGGCTATGTTGAAAATTTGGTGACAAAAGTCAATAAAATTTCCACGGACCCTTGTAAGTTCACAAATTTGTAATATTTTCAGTCCAGATTTTCAACATTGACATTTTTCCACACCTCCTTATGAACAGTACAGCTGTCATTTTTCACACCCTGGCCGAAATGTGTTTTCACACTTCTGGCTCAGAATAGTGCGGTCTCTGTGGGAAATTAGTGTTTGGGACAGATTAAGAAAATCACAGTGACACTGTTCATGAGCGGAGGTCACAAAATGCCTATGTTGAAAATCTGATGTAAAAATCCCCAAACTAATTACATTACGGGTGTACATTGCGCAGTTTCTATACACGCTCATGACTTCACCAATTTTTTTATGTTTTCACTCCAGATTTGCAACCATGTAATTTTTTACACCTCCTAATGAACAGTACACTTGTCACTTTTCACATCCTGTTCAAAATGTGTTTTCACACCTGTGGCACAAAATAATGCAGTCACTGTGCAAAATCACCTTTCGCTTAATGAACTGATAGTGTCACTGTTCATTCGGTTGAGTCACAAAAAGCCCATGTGGAAAACTTGGAGTAAAAATACCAAGAAATGCACAGAGTGTTAAGGTTTTCGACCATAGCGCCCTACCCTGTTGGGACTGACAGATGTCAGGGGTGTGACTTGGGATTGTCGACAGTAATGCTCATGCCATTCCACCCCCACCCTCCAGCCAGTGACAGGCATTGAGGCACACCTTGGACCCTTTTCCCGCAGTGTTCACCCCATTCTTCTACACTGTGCTCATTTCAATGTATTTCCTTATGGAATGAGGTAAATATAAAGCCCAAACACCTCAAGGCACACATCAACACTTGTCAGTGTCTGAAGGGTACAGTGAGGTGAAATGTCATGACTGTCATGGGCAACGACCCAAAGGCACACCCCAATGCCTGTCTATCTCTGCAGGGTGAGAGTAGAGTTAGCGTCAGTTCAATACTTCAATGCCTTTCCTATACTGCATCTAACTCCTGCACTTCCACTGCTAATGCCAGCAAGCAAACATTTGGCATTGACAAATGCTTGTCTCTTCTTGATGCTGTGTAACTCCCTCCCCTGTGACTCATCCTTGCTGGACAGAGCCACGCTCTCAGGGTAGCCACTTCAACTTCAATTGTGGAGCAATTGTCCTATACTAATTCTGTTACTGGGGCAAATTGATTCTGGATTTGTAAGGCATGCCTTCCGTGTGTTTTTCATTTTGTAAAAAGGTGAAAAACACATGGAAGGCAAGCCTGCATGCTGATGACAGTGCCGCACAGGCAAAGGCAAGGGTTCACCACAGGATATCTAATGCATTGATTGTGTAACTATTGGCCTTTTGCCTCTAGAGATAGTGGAAATATTACTGTCCTTCGCTCCCTCACCCCAAAAGGCTTTGCGTTTAACTATATGTAATCTATACATTTGATATTCTGTGGTAAACACTTACCCTTGCAGTGTGGTACTGTCATCATCAGGAAGGCATACCATCCATGCAGTTTTCACTTTGTTATTCAGTTCACTTCGGGGGGGGTGCCGAACTGCGGATGAGACATATGCCTCTGCCATTAGTTTAAGATCCCTGCCACAGGGATCTGAAACTAATGGCTGAGGCAGAGGTCTCATTGGTATGTCATTAGCCCTCTCTGCTTCTGGTCTGCAGATCCAGTGTGTGTGTGTGGAGGTGGGGTCTGCTGAAGTGTCCTCGGCTCTGCTATTAGTTTTTCAGATCCCTTCATCTGCTCTGTCAATCAGGTATTACACCAGTTTTTCTCTGTAATCAGTCCCTGATGATATCCAGATCTCTCCCCCTCCTAATGTGCCACTTTGCCGAAATTGATAAATTTTGGTAACAGCTGCTGACATCCTGCTTTACAATGATCAGAAAACAAGTTTGTGTCACAGTTCATAGTGGTAAAGACCCTGTTTGTCAGCTTTAGCATTCTCCACTGTGAAATGGATGCTGCACTGTGTCATATATCTCTCCTTGTATTGGGGGTTACCACCACAGCAATTTGTCATTGGTGATTGTTGTTGTAAGAGTACTCATTTTTAGGGCTGTGGGCGGAGCCTACAGCCATTTTGCAAGAGCTTTCTAGCTCTGAAAATGGCCAAACTCACAACCTCTTCCATTGGACTTTTGGAAGTATCCTTCTGAAAGCCCAACGAAACTGGAAGCCCTCCACCATGATCAGCATACGGAATAACAGCCGCACTATTTTGGCTGTTACTTCGGCATTCTGATGCATGCACTGCACCTGCGCATGAGTCGTGCACATGCACAATGCTGCAGTGCCAGCATGTTGCGAATGGCACAATGCCATTCTCTTTTTGTGCCCCCTTTCCCAAGTCATCCCCAAATCCTAATAACGCAACACTGGGAACCCACCCCAGTGTGTGAAATCTTGTTTTATCTAAAAAACAGAAAGCGGTCCCTTGTCACGTTGTTGTCCTGGTGTCCCATGCCCATGGATGCCGGACATCAGGGTGCCCAATCCCTATGTTGGCATTTATGTGGGACACTGGGAGCCCACCCCAGTGTACCTAAATGTGTAAAAATTGTCCTGTAAATTAGAAAACGATCCCTCGGTGGTTTGTTTCCCTTGCAAAACTGAAAACAGTCCTTTGTCATCCCCTCCACACCCTCCCACTGTGCACCCACCTTCCCACACCCCTTCTTACCCCATATTTACTTCTGGAGTTGGGCGCTGTCATCTTCTTTGGATTGGGACATGTCTGCACTCTGCAAAGCCCAATAGTGAACTGAAGAATTCAAGGTAAGCGTGTTATACAGCCATGCAATGGGATTTTCAACTTATGCTCATATCTCAGCCATTTCTTGAAATGTTTTCCCCAAATTTTCAACATGGGGTTCTTGGTACCCCACCTCGTGAAAACCATCACTGTCATTTTGTTACTCAGCCCAGAAAGATGATTTTGCGGTCACTGCACAGAATCACCTTTCAGGACTGATTCACAAAATGACAGTCCCAGTATTCATGAGGTGGGGTCCCAAAAAGCTCATGTTGTGAATTTTGTGAAAAAATTAAAAAAAATAACTGCATTACGAGTGTGCATTGCTCAGTTTCTATGCATGCTCCTAACATCACTAATTTTTAATATTTTTAATCCATAATTTTAACATTGCCATTTCTGCACATCTCCTTCACAACAGTACAGCTGTCATTTTCCACAACCTTCCTGAAACATGTTTTCACACCTGCGGCACAGAATAGTGCATTTGCTCTGTGCAGTCACCTTTTGGGAAAATTAAACAAAATGACAGTGGCACTGTTCATGAGGAGGGGTCCACCAAAGGCCATGTTGAAAATTTGGTGACAAACTTCCACAAAATGACTGCACTGTGAGTGTGTGCTGCACAATTTCTATGCACACTCCTAATGTCGCTAATTTTTAATATTTTCACTTAGCATTTTTAACATAGGCATTTTTGTACACCTCCTTCACAACTATACAGCTGTCATTTTCCACAAATTGCCCAAACTGTAATTTTACACATGTGGTGCAGAATAGAGCATTTGGTCTGCACAATTATGTTTCGGGACAACTGAACAAAATGACACTGGCACTGTTCATGAGGAGGGGTTCAAAAAAGACCATGTTGAAAATTTAGTGCAACACCTCCAATATATGGCCAAGTTACACCTGGGCACTGAATAATTTCTACGCACATGTCTAACTTTCATCATTGGGTAGTGCTTCACAGCTCTATTGGCTCTGGCCAGAGTTTGTTTATTTTTTCTAAGTGTGTGTGTGTGTGTGTGTGTGTGTGTGTGTGTGTGTGTTAGTAGACCTGCAGATTCTTTCATTCATGGACTAAACTTGGCTGTGAACATCTCATGCCTACAGCATATAAAAGCTAATCTCAGTCACACCAGTACTTCCCCATGAGAAGTATTAAGTCCTGCTTTCACTGCTTGTTGTAAAATAATCACTGTTCCTTACTTTAATTTCAGATCATAACAGCTGGAGAAGTACATAAATGGTGAGCAGCTTTGATTTGTTAAAGTTGAATTAAGACTTTTGGCTAGGCAGATTTACTGTGTGTTGTTGTTTTTATTTTGTACTCACAGGGATTGTTACTGTTTGTTGCTAAGATTTTATTGCTTTATTTTTCTCTGATTCAAATTGCTGTTGTTGGGTATACCTTCTGCTGCATTATTACAAGGTGTGCCTACAGGTGTGTGCCAACAGATTACTGCTATAATCTTCTGATTCAAATTGTCTTTTGCATGGTATATCTTCTGTTACTGCTTTATTTTTCTCATAGCAAAGTGTTTCTTACAGGGTATATCTTCTGTGAAATTATTACAGGTGGTGCTTACATTTTTGTGACTTATCATTAGGATATGCAAAATTACTGTTTGCCCCTATTTTATTTATTTATTTTTTGTTGAAAAGTTTTTTTTTGTCTCTGAGGTGTTGCAGTCTCCTTCTCACATTGAAGACAGGGAGAGTGAGAAAGCAGCCACAGCTTCCTTGAATCAAGGAGGTTATTTTCTAGACTACACTGAACTGAATTATTACTTTTTGGACCTGTGAAAGTAACTAGTATTTATTCTGTTTTTGGGGTGGACTTTTCTTAGTTTTAACTTTAATTTGCCTGGGAGGAACTGTAGCTGGGAGATATTTGCAGTCAGTTGTGACTAGACCTGTTACTTAGCCTTTGTCAAATAGGTGTCTGAAAGGAAGGAAGGCACTCCCTGGGGTGGGGGGTAAGAGTTGTAGGTGATTGTTTCTGGACAGCATAGGTTTACTCCCACCCACCTTTCCCCTCACCCCACCCACCTCAGGTGCATAACTTCCTTTATAGCAGGGGCTCTGACATCTCTTCCTCAAAACTGCTAACAACATAAACCTGTTCATATCAATAAAGGCACAGCACACTGAATAGGAGGTAAACACACTCACAAGCTTGCACACACTAAAACAAGAACAAAAAAACAAAAGAGCATATGTAACTGGAAGGGACACAGACATGTTCATACTAAGGTTCATACTAAAGTTATGGAAAGAGCAAGGGGGCATTAGCCCATAACGTTCTTATACTAAGCCAAGGGGTAATATGATAAAGCAAGACCAGTGCAAATTAATTGATCAAGCCTATATTTAAAAATGTTCTTATTTTCACTAATGATAACATTAATAGGTAAATTATTCCAAGGACCCACAACTCTTAATGTAAAATAATATTGTCGGCTTTTATGCCTAAATTGATTCCATATTAATTGTAAGGGATGACCTCTAACATTAGGATAATGGCCTTTAAACTGTCGATTTAATTCCGTCATGAGGGCAAGATCCTTAATTATATCGAAAAGAAGAAACAAATCACCTCTGAGACGATGAGTAGATAAAGACATTAACTTTAATATCTGTAGCCTATCATTACACGTGTTGTTTTTCAATCTCGAAATTTTCTTTGTAAACCGTCTTTGAACATTCTCCAATGAATTACTAACAGATTTTTTATAAGGAGACCACAACTGAGCAGCATATTCCAAGTGGAGCCTAACATAAGATCTAAACAGAGGTACAAGGACATTGGATTTATGTGATCTAATATTGCATAAAATAGACCATGTTACTCTGTTAAACTTAATAATAATAACATGAATATGCTTATTATAGGACATGTCATTGGAGATACTAATGCCCAGATTTTTTTCATCAAGGGGAACTAACTAAATTTGTTCTAAATAGTTGATATGTATAATTTGGGTTATTAGAACCCAAATGCATAACTTTACACTTGTTCAAATTTAACTTCATACCCCACTTGTCTGCCCAGGATGTAATAATATCTATGTCTTTTTGTATAAAGATAGATTGCATAATATCTAAACATGGACCACCAATTTTTACATCATTGGCATATTTAATAGAAGTAGACTGACATTCATCAGTCATGTCGGCAGTAAAAAGCCTGAAAAAGACAAGGTCCCAACACAGAACCCTGTGCGACTCCACTAGAAACATATCCCACCTCAGAGCTAAATCCATCAATGACGACACACTGTGACCTGTCTCTCAACCAATTGCTAATCCAATTAATAATATAACAATTGATGTTAATATCACATAATTTGGAAATAAGCGCCATATGAGGCATAATGTCAAATGCTCTGCAGAAATCAGTATAAATAACATCACATGGAATATTATGGTCCAGATACTCACTAATGTTCTCATAAAAGGACAACAAATTGGTAAGGCAACTTCTACCTTTCTTAAATCCATGCTGTTCAGTATCATGAATGTTTAAAATTGGCGTAATGATATCTTTAATAAGACTCTCCAAAACTTTACAGACTGTGGAGGTCAGACTAATAGGTTGATAGTTCTCCCAATTATGTTTTAACCTCTTCTTATGAATTGGTGTGACATTAGCTTTTTTCCAGTCATCTGGAACATAGTTCTCTAATAAGAATTTGTCAAATATAATTTTTAATGGTAATACAATATATTTGGCTAATAAGAATAATAAATGCCCAGCCAATTTATCAGGACCAGAGCAATATTTACCCTTTAAAGAAATCAGCTTTTCATATATGTGTCTTTCATCAAAGATTATAACAGAATCAATGCCACTGTTAATGTTTACAGGAAAGGTATCAGAACCTGTAAAAGTTTTATAAAATTCTGTATTAAATATATCAGCCATCATCTTAGGATCGTACACAATTTTATTATGTTGTATGATAGGACCAACTTGGCAAACCGGTTTCTTTAAAGAATTAATATAAGAATAAGAATCTTTAGTATTATTCTTATTAGCAGAATTGGCCAAACTAAATTCTCAGGTTGATTTTGCCCTCTTTATAGCAGATTTGCATTTAATCTGTATCTTTCTATAGGCCTTCCAGGTAATGCTAGATTTATTCTTCAGATAACTATTATATGTTTTCTTTTTTATTTTTATTACATTTTTTATTGACGAATTAAACCATTTTGGTGACCTTTTATTATTTTGAACTTTAAACTTAAAAGGGATATATGTATCTCTTATATTAGAGATAGTAGATTTAAATGCAAACCAACAATTTTCAGAACTTAAATTAGATAAGGCAGATTTCCAATCAATTTCCTTCATAACCCTACCAACAGACTTTAAATCTACTTTATTATAAAGATAAATAACAGAATTGTTATTCACAGAAGAATACATCTTCTCGATAGCAAAAAGAATAGTATTATGATCACTTCCTGCTATTGGGTCTTGAACACTCAAGTCAGTAATTGGTACCAAGTCACTACTAATTACAAGGTCCAGAATATTATCCTCCCTAGTGAGCTTAGTAACATGGTGTGTTAAATTAAGCTCAAGACAAGTGGAAAGAAATTTAATTCCCCTACCACCTGCAGCAGTAGAATTGGACCAATCAATGTTTCCGAGATTGAAGTCACCAACAATTATTACTTGTCCAATTTCACATGCCTGTTCAAATTCTGTTACAATTGCTTCTATTACATGAACTGGTGAATTGGGAGGATGGTAACAACTACCAATAATAAGAAAATCATTCTGAGTCAAATAAAATGTAACCCAAATAGTCTCAGTAGATGTGTTATAAGTTTTTATACAATTAGTGATGTCAACTGTATTCAAATTATTTTTAAAAAATAAAGCTACACCACCACCCCTTCTAGTTGGTCTATTTAATCTATATGATTTATAATTAACCAGGCAACCTTCCCATAAGGAGTTATCATCTCCCCATGTTTCACAAATGGAGATAATGTCCACATTATAATGTAAAGTTTTTAACTGAAGCTCATCCATTTTCTTTGTTAGACCTCTAGCATTAAAGCTTAGAACTTGTATCTTTTTAATCAGTAATGAAGTATCACATTTATTAATATGGGGTGATAGCTGCTTAACTATTCCCCTCACCCCATAATCTAGTTTAAATGGTCATTAATCAAAGACAAAAACTGATTACTCAAGACAGCATTTCCCCTTTGACTTAAATACAGTCCATCCCTACCAAACAAATCAATTCTACCATCGAAATTTTCCCAATGGGTAATACAATTGATTTCTTGTCAAAGACACCATTGACGAAGTCAATTATTCATGGTCTTAATTTTATGACAAGGAACAGGGAGTATTTCAGATATGCTGATTTGACAACCAATATTCAAAAATTTATTAGTTAACCTTACAAAAGCAGACCTAATGTCCTGAATAGAGTCATGTAGAGTGTTAACACCCACATGCATAACAACTATAGGGTTACTACCACAGTTGTTCAAAATGTTTTCTAACATACTAGAAACATCACTAATCTTAGCACCACTGAAACTTGTACATGTTCTATTAACTTTATCTGGATTACAAATGGCTCTATCCAGATTTTGATCATAGAGTCACCAATAGCCAGAATCTGTCTTGAGGGAGGATTGATGTGGTGAGTGGTGCAATGCACTGGCTGTGGAGCAGCAGTCTTTCAGGATACATTCTGGAAACTGGGTTGCTGCCCTATTTGCAGGCACCTCTCTGGTCTGAGGGAGGAGGTTGTTCGTCTCCATGCTGACCTGGCAAGGATTCAGGAAACCTGCTTCCCCACCCAGGGACCACCCAGGCCACCGCCACTGCCTTAGAGGTTGCCAAGAAAGAGGAGTGGTTGGACCACAGTGGGATTAGGGAGATTGAGGGTGGTGGAACAGAAGCACATCCCTCCAGTTGTGCCTCTCCACAATTCATTCACCACTCTGGCGAAGCATGGTTCCTCTATGGAGGAACCTGCAGTGGAGACCAAGGAGGATGCTGGGAACTTCAACAATGGAAACCCACAGAAGGGTGGCCCAGGACCCCACAGGGGAAGGAAACAACTCCTGGTGGGGGACTCAAATGTTAGGGGGCAGAACTGGGGGAGGGAGGGGAAATGGAGGTAAAGTGCCTGCCCAGTGCCAAGGCTTGAAGGGACAGGAAATGAATCCTCAGGATTGTGAGAACAGCAGCAAGGATGAGGAAGCTGGATGTCATTATCCACCTAGGGACAAATGACCTGGCTGAGAATGGGATCAGAGCAGTGCAACAGGAGTTTGTGGAGATGGAGAAGAGCCTTAGACAAGTAGCACACATGGTAACTTTCTTGGAAGTGCTACCTGTCTGTGGCATGGATGAGGCTAGGGCACTCAGCACCATGGGATTCAATGACTGGTTGAAAAGCTGGTGCAGAGCTCAGGGATTTGGCTTTGTTGGGGACTGGGGCTCCACCAGGAGGGATGCAGGCCTATACAGGCATGATGGTCTGCATCTATCCTGGAGGGAAACCAGGATCCTAGGTGGTAGGTTTAAATGCTTCAGTGGCAAGCATTTACACTAGCCAAGGGGGGGAGGCACTGAAGAGGAGAAGGGAAATCATAGCCCTCCCCCAAAAATCAGGGTAATTACTGAGGTAAACACCAAAATAGAGCAGTCAATAGGGAGAAGGGCAGGGGTAAATGGAGAAAAAGACAAAGGCAGTAGGGACAGGGATGGGGCAAAAAGAAATAAAGCCATAAAAAAAATGGAGGGTAATGAGTACCAATGCCTGTAGTCTAGGTAAAAAGCTTCCTGAAATGGTGGCCTTGTTGGAAGAGGGTTACCTGGATGTTGTGGCAGTCACAAAAACATGGTGCACAGAGAACCATGACTGGGATGTCAACATACCAGGGTACAAAATCTACAGGAGGGACAGGGAGGGAAGAAGAGGAGGAGGAGGAGTAGCTCTCTATGTAAGTGAAGGGATAAAAGCAAAAGAACTAAAGGGTAAACAAGGAGGAGAGGAGACACTGTGGGTCACCCTGGAGACTGGAAATGGCTCCACAATCTGCACAGGGGTTGTATACAGACCCCCATCTCAGGGGGAGGAAATGGACAAGTAAATGATAGAAGGCATCCTTGAGATGGCAGAGAAAGGGGAGATATTGCTGATGGGAGACCTGACTATGCCAGATGTTGACTGGAGCACCTTTGCTGCAGCCACATCCAAGAGCAGGGCCATTCTCGATGCCCTATAGGGGGTATGCCTCAGACAGCTAGTTTTGGAACCCACTCGGGAGAAAGCAGTCTTAGACCTGGTATTCTCAAATGGGGATGGAGAAAGGATCTCTGATCTTGAAGTGGGTAGCCATCTGGGAACAAGCGACCACCAAACAGTGTGGTTCATGATAAACTTAGCTGTAGAGTCAAGCCACACAAAAGTGAAGGTACTGGACTTCAGGAGGGTTGATTTTGTCAAAATGGGAGAGTGCCTCAGAAAAGCACTAGCAAACAGGCAAGAAGGTGGGATGGAGCAACAATGGGGAAACATCAAAACCGCCATCACAGAGGCAACAAATCTTTATGTGAAGCAAATAAACAAATCAAAACAAAAGTAAAAAACACTATGGTTCTCAAAAGAAGTGGTAGGAAAGGTAAGGCAAAAAAGACAGCATTCAGGAAATATAAGGAAACACAGATGGAGCAGGACAGAGAATTGTACCAGTTAAAGCAGAAGGAAGTGGGTAAGGCAGTCAGACTAGCAAAGGCCCAAACCGAGGAAAAGATAGTCAACTCGGTTAAGAAGGGGGATAAAACCTTTTATAAGTACATTATGGAGCAAAGAAAGCCTAAGGTAGGGATACTGAGACTGAACAAAGAGGAAGGTGGTTGGGCAGAGAGCAACAGTGAAAAAGCAGGGATACTGAATGAATACTTCTGCTCAGTATTCACAATGGAAAAGCAGGAGGAAATTCCTAATCTGGTCAATAGAAGCACTCTGGATAGGGGGGCTGATATGAGTCCTTTCACAGAAGAAAGGGTTCTGAAAGAATTCTTAAAACTGAAAGTGGATAAAGCAATGAGGCCTGATGGGATTCACCCCAGAATTTTAAAAGAACTAAGGGAAGAACTAGTAACACCACTGACTACCCTTTTTAATAAATCATGGGAGGATGGGGTGGTACCTGAGGACTGGAAGAGGGCAGATGTGATTCCTCTTTACAAAAGTGGGAGCAAGACAGAGGCAGGAAACTACAGACCTGTCAGTTTGACCTTAGTGGTAGGGAAAATGATGGAATTGCTTCTGAAGGAAAGAACTGTTGAGTACCTAGAGGCCAGTGGGGCACAGGACCCAAGGCAGCATGGATTCACAGTGGGAAGGTTATGTCAGACAAATCTAATTGATTTCTTTGACTGGGTAACCAAAGCATTAGACCAGATAGACTGGTCCCCCATTCAGCAGGCAACCAACATTGATACTGCCCTCACCTTTTTCACTCACACCTTCAACATGGCCTGTGATCTCTTTGCACCCTTAACCAAAACCCGGTCCAAAAAACAGAATTAACCCTGGGTTAGCCCGGCCCTCCTACAATTACTTAGAAACCGGGATAACCTCTGGCACCTTGCCACTGAAACAGGTCATCTGTCTGATAGGCAAGCATACAATGCAGCCCAAATAAATGCTCATGGGCCATCAGGAAAGCCAAGGCAGACCATTACCAGGCCTCCCTTACCTCCTCCTGGGGCTCAGCCCGGACCTTCTGGGATAATATTAAGCAACTCAATGGTAAAGCTTGCTCCCTGCCCCATCCCAGCTCACTAGAAATGGCACAACCTCCACCGAGCCTGCCACCATAGCTAACTGGTTCAACACCACTTTCACTGACCTTAGCTCAGTCCTCCTAGTAATTTCTTTGGACCCTCCCCAGCCAAACTCCCTGTCCTCCAGCACCCCAGCTTCCTCCTGCGAAAGATTTCCACCCACGAAGCCAGACCTATCCTAATCAAAGCTCTCAATGGCAACAATCCCGGCAGTGACTCACTGGACCCCAGCATCCTCAGGCTGGTGCTAGATGAAATCCTTGCACCTCTCACAAGCCTAATTAACCAGTCACTCTGCCTGGGACAATTTCCCACAGCTTGGAAAACAGCCATTATCACACCTATTCATAAAGGAGGTGACAGGTCATCGCCAACAACTACCGCCAATCTCCATCCTCCTCCCTCTCTAAAGCCCTGGAGAAAGTGGTGGCCATTCAAATCACTGATTATCTGGCTAAGCATAACATCTTATGCCCAGAGCAACATGGCTTCCATGCGGGTCACAGTACCAGCACTGCCCTTATTGAATTCTCCAACTTCCCCACCTCCTGGATACTAGCTCCCTAGCTGGTGCAGTGTTCATTGACCTCTCAAAGGCTTTCAACACTGTCTCCCATCCACTGCTGCTGAATGCACTCTGCCTCACTGGTCTCTCGGCTGGCTCCCTGGCATGGTGTGCTAGCTATCTTGACACTCGATCCCAGTGTCAAGTATTAACAGCACTCTCCGATACCGTCCCATTCTCTCTGGGGTCCCCAAGGTTCCATCCTGGGCCCCTTCTCTTCTCGCTGTATCTGAACACCCTGCCCAGTGCATGCTCTGGCAAAATTGCTGTATGCAGACGACGTTGTCCTTTTTGCCACCCAATCGTAATCCCATCTCCCTACAGGACTCCTGCAGCAGTCTTTCAACAGTGCCGAGGCTTGGTTTAAGGAGCGAGACTCGTCATCAATCTTAAGAAAACCAAAACTATGCTCTTTTCACACCCCAAAACAAAGCTAGCAACCACCCACTCTATATCCTTCCAAGCACCAACCAACCACTGGAACAAGTCTGCTCTACAAATACCTTGGGGTTACTTCCGATTCAGCCCTCACATTTCACAACCACATCGACGCTCTAACATCCGCCACCAACACACGGCTTGGCATCGATTCCACCATAAAATTGCCTTCCCAAATGCTGTCCGCCAGCTGTTACATCGTCTGCTTCTGTCCCTTGTAGACTATGGTCTACCAGCACGGTGCTGCTGACACCACTGCACTCAACAAAATTCACCTAACCCTGAATAAAGTGTGCAGATTGATTACTGGTGCCCCCAGGCTCACACACACCTGTCAGCTATATGTCAATGCTAACCTGCTTACCCTGGATGAACGGATCCGATACCAGACCTGTCTCCTCACCAAAAAAACCCTACTCGGGCTCTCCCCCCCTGGGATAACGGCATCCATCCACCAGAGCCCTCCCACCATTGCAACACGGTCTTCCTACAAGACCATTCTAAAGGTCCCCAGAACAAGAACCAGCCGTGGCCAGAGGTCCTTCAGCTATAGAGCCCCAACCTGGTTTAGCTCTCTCCCTGCCACCATCACCAATGCCATCACCATCTCCACATTCAAAACCGCACTTCGGAACCACATCTTCAGCACTCATAACTGCTCCTGTCTCTGAACATAGCCTCCACCTCTTTTCTCTTGACAATGCCCCCCGGGCAGCTCTCCACCCAACCATCTCCTCCACCACTTCCCTGTACACCATGCCTAGGTTTAACCTGGTCAGTGCCAGCTGTTTCAATGTTTATCTACCAGAATGCTCACTTGATACCGACTTGTGTAATACCTGTTATCAATTACATGTACCCTGTACCCAATTGTATTTGTCTGACCACAATGTGACGTGGCACCTCTGGTGAATGCCTATTGATTTTTTGCAAATCTTTGCTATGTAACCGAAACGCAATGTATGTCTTTATGTGATGAAGTACCTTTGGAAATGAGCCTCTGGCTCAAAGGTTGTAAACTGATTCTTAAATAAATAAATAAATAGGAAGGGGCTGTGGACATGGCCTACCTAGACTTTAGTAAGATATTTGACACAGTCCCACACAAAAGATTAATAAACAAATTAGCTAGCCTGGGAGTGGGTCCTAGGGTGGTAGCCTGGGTAAAACACTGGTTGGACAACAGGACACAGCAGGTAATAGTAAATGGAGTCCACAGTAAAGAAAAGAGGGTTACTAGTGGGATACCACAGGGTTCAGTACTGGGCTGGTCCTTTTTAATGTCTTTATAAGTGACATTGCAGAGGGACTGGAAGGGAAAGTATGTCTCTTTGCAGATGACACAAAGATCTGCAACAGGGTTGATACACAAGGTGGGGTGGAAAGGATGAAAAGGGACTTGGCAAGGTTGGAGGAATGGTCAAATGTATGGCAGCTTAGATTCAATGCAAAGAAGTGCAAAGTAATGCATCTGGGACACAAAACCTCAGGGGAAGAGTACACATGGGGGCTGAGATACTGACAACAACAAAAATGGAAAGGGACCTGGAGGTAGTCATATCAGATGACCTAAAGGTGGGCCAGCAATGTGAGAAGGCAGTATGGAGGGCTGGGGGGATAGTGGGATGCATAGGGAAAGGCATCACCAGTAGAAAACAAGAAGTTGTTGGCCCTCTGTACAGACAGTTGGTAAGACCACATCTGGAGTACTGTGTACAGTTCTGGAGACTCCATCTCCGCAAAGACATAGACAGAGTGGAGGCTGTCCAGAGGAGGGCCTCCAAAATGATGCAGGGTCTGCATCAGAAGACACATGAAGAAAGACTAAAGGAACTAAAGATGTATAGCCTCAAGGAAAGGAGGGAGGGGGGACATGATAGAAACTTTCAAATACCTCAAGGGAATCAACAAAGTCCAAGAGGGTAGCATCTTTCAGAAAAAGAGATGTGCAAAAACAAGGGGGCACAATTTGAAGATGGGGGCGGCTCAGAGGTAATGTGAGGAAGTATTTCTTCACAGAGAGGGTTATAGATACATGGAACAGACTTCCTGAGGAGGTCGTAGAGTCAAAAACAGTGGGGGAATTCAAGAATGCATGGGACAGACATAAGGCAATTCTAGTGGGGTGTAGGAGGAAGTAGGCTGTTGGTTAACTAGGATCTGCAGCTTATCTGTTAGGTAGGGAAATGGGCAGACTAGGTGGGCCAAGTGGTCCTTATCTGCCATTAAATTCTATGTTTCTATGTTTCTCTGAACGGCAGAAGGAGAGGAAAGTGTTGTTACCTACACAATGCCTTGTCAGCTGCTATTGCAGAGATCCTTACCTTCTCAGATACACACTGTAAGTTCATTTCTGATAATTGGAGGTTGTGCTTTACCCTTCATGTTTTGTTCATCCTTATAGTGTCCTGACTCCTGAACACCCCACATTGACTGGTTGTCGGCTGTGCTTTGGTTCCTCAGCCCTCCATACTGTGTCACTGCAGTTTATAAAGTACTTGAGAGGGCCACAACAGGGTCATAGTGGACCCATTCCTTAACCATGCAATTTATTCATTTTAAATATGTAATCTAGAAAGCTCATGGGTAACCTTATGCAATTCAGAATCTCCACATCAGAGGCACTATGAGAAGACTAGAAGAGACTGAAAGCAATCAGTATGTACTATGGACTTTGCTTCACCCACTGAAGTATTTACAGGTCTCTGTCATTTCTTGATCTACCCTCTTTCTCCCAGGGTGTCACCATGTTAGAAATGGTGGATAAGGGGATATTGACTGAGACATATAAATGTGTACTACAGTGAGGTATTTAATAAATACCTCACTGTAGTACATAAGGTGTAGAGGTGGAGAGTACAGTATTTTTCTGGGAAAAAGATGCACAATATGAACGGAACAGTCGGTCAAGTCAAAAGGGGGTAATTTCAGGCAAGATGTTAGTACGTACTTTGTGGAAAGAGTGGCGGATTCATGGAAAAGTCTTCCAGGTAGGTGGTTTGGGAAAAGCAGTTTTGCACGCAAGCAACCATGGAAGAAACAGAATGTAGTACTATTGGGAGGCACGGGATGGGGATGGAGCAGGATATAGGGTATGCTCTGACATGAGGGGAAAGGATATACAGTACAGGTCACAAATTGGCAAACCATGCATGCCACTGCCAAGTGGTCTTTATTGGGTATTCCATTCTGTTTATATGCATGTTCTAGACATATTGGATGTAAGGGGTTTACTGTATCTGGTTTCTCCAGTTCACCGACTGACACTGCAACTCTATCCAGGGGGATTAAGGGCCCCCCCACTGCCCTTCCAGTGCAGTAGGGTGTCTTCTGTTGGTAAATTGCAAGGTGTGAGAAAGTCCAAAAGATGACAGCTGACACAGGGCTGTATTAGAGAAGCAGTGACACATTTCAGTAAAAAAGGCAATTTAGTATGCTTGTTGAGTTTATGGTTGCTGAGTGAGCGAATTAGCTGAAGAAGGGGAATGAAGCTTTACCCATAAGCTAAACTGAACCTTGACTAGACTGTGTTAAATGTATTTGTCAGGAGAGTTCATGTGCTCCCTGCACTACATATCTGATGTGTACCTGGCAGAGGACATCACAGTTGTACAGCAAATGAATGATATTCAGGTGCTACAGTAACTAAGGACTAAGGTAGGGTCACATCACACTTCTCTCATCATTCATACTGGTCAAAATCAGGGATCAGTGGTCTGAATATTCAGATTTTTTAATTTTTTTTATTTTCCATGTAGTTCTTCTACTAATTGTGAAGATGTTTATAACAGCAAAGTTCTGCTGTGCACACATAGCACATGAATTGTGTTTTGAATGGTTCATTTATTTTACATTCTGTGGTGGACATAACCAACCCATGGAAGAAGTATCCATAGTGCACAGAGCAGTGTTGTTCAACTTCTGTATATAATTCCATCCCTTTCAAAATGTTGCTCTACCACGGTTCCAAGGTCATGGAATGTGATTCTATCCTACTGTGGTAGAACAGCATTCTAGAGCCTCAAACTGGATGAGTCAGTTTCATTTTGAAAGCAAAAGAATCCACAAAACACATTATTTCACGGAGTACTATACACTATAAAAAATACAGGATGAGCAACTGAATGAAGAACCAGCATGTTCTGCCACCTCGGCGTTTTGATTCCCATGGACCTCTCCAGCTTAACTCTTGAGGTTAAGTGTGAATCAGAACCTCTCTGTGGCAGAACACACTGGTTCTGCATAGTTGCCCATCCAGTATTCTCTATGTCTCCCTTACAATCTCTTGCATTCCACTATGATAACCTTATGTAGTATAACTTAATCTTAGTGGAATGGAAGTGATTGTGCTTTAGACAGATACTGATTAGGGTCTGATCTGAAGTACAAAGATACGTAGGGGTAGAAATGGGAAGATGGGGCAGAGATAATTTCCCTTATTTGGCATCAGATTCCATTTATATGTACGGTGATCTGCATAGAATGTAAATACACTGGCTGTAAGTAAGTATTATTATAAGAATGAAGTATAATGAAGGTGCATGAACCACCCACTAAACTGAACCTTGAACAGAATGTATTTGTTTTTATCGGCAATGTTCATTAGATTACTACATAGTCAGGACATCAATGGATTACGATGAGTCCCTGGTGGATCATGCTCACCAAAAGAACACACCAGTCAACAACTATCTGCATGTAAAATGATCTGAACTGTGTTGTGCCATATTTTCCTTAGGTAGTGAATAAAATGATGAACACTAGTGAAAATTAAGTGAACAGCAGTTACCCCAAAAAATCCAGGACAATCCAGGATGTGCATTGTCTCATTTGAAACAAGACAATATAAAGCCCCCTGCTGCATAAAATATGATTTTCTGTGTTGCTGGCTGGCTTACATATTCTTTTCCTTGGCAGTTATGCAGTATGGCAATTATACAATATTACAACTTTTGTACTAGTGAGCAGCTCACTTGTGAGTCAGTTATAATATAATGGACTCACAAGTGAACTGCGAACTAGTAAGGAAGTGATAATATTGTATAATTGCCATCTTGTTAGAAAGAGGTGAACTGAACATGTCACCTGAATGCCTCACTGTCGTTGATACATGCCTAGGCATGTTTCTTTCTCCTTGGTCCCCCCATATGGTCCCACTTTTACTGCTGAAATACTTCCCTGGGGATTTCTATCTACCAACCATGAGGGTCCTCCTACAGTGTGACCAGATGTTTGTGACCCCATCAAAAGAACAATTGCTAGGGTAAGTTCTTACATAAGTGCCCTGTCCTATGAACCTGCTGTCAGAAAGGACTAGAATGTGGGTTCAATAGATGACATTATCAGGCAGGTAGTCTTCCCTGACACCAGCTTTTTTTAATACAGCTAGAAATAATGGTTACATTATAGCAAATGACTTTAAAATGAAGTAACCTTCAAGTACTTCAGGTACAAACTTAGTTTGGGGTTTTATAATGGGGGCAGTTGAACTTATTATTGTTCAGAAATGTAATACTTTAGTGTGTTTCAAAATTTTAAGCTCAATGTGAAGGTTTACATTACAGTCACTTTAATTTTTCCCTTCCACATGATGGTTATGTGATGGGCATACATTCAATTATTCAATTATTCAGTGCATTGTGTACTGAATAATTGAAGAATTGACACAAAGCAAATGATGTCTTACTGCTGGCTGTTCAGATATTGGTTCACAGTCACTGTCAGTCTTTCAGGTCAATAGTCTTTCAGGTCAGTCTGCATGAATGTGCATCTATCAGCTCCTTATATAGTCCATTATGTGTCTATGTGGTCACAAGCCACTGACACAGCAGTCCTCAGTCATCCCATCTGTCCTGCCATGTTAGTACCACTCCTTTTTTGGGCAGTCATCGTAATGCTGTGAAAAATAATTGTTTTAGATAAAGATATAATTTCCTGTACAGAACCTGATCCCCAACCCCCGACTAACATGTATGAACAGAAAAACTGCATTACTTCATCCAAGCATTCTACCATGAATGTTGCACTGATCCTCTGTATTGCTTATCAAGACTACTACATTGACCAAACAACCATCATCAAGCTCATACTGTGTGACTGGAGTGGACTCGGTAAACATGCCAGGCAACATTGGATCTTTCATTGAGAGATGGTCTTGCAGCATGCAACAATTGAAGGACTAAAGCTGGCAGGTACCAGGCCACTCTGAAGACTTCTAGCTAGCAATGTATGACTGGGGACTAACACCTGATATTGCCTCATCCCAGATGTCTGCCTATGGCTCTTTTCCCATCATTGAACAGTGCACCTCTGCTGCACTGACATCCTATAATTTAGTTGCTCACCATGTGTAATGCAATTACCCACACTTTATTATTTTAATTGGTAATTTTACTAGCCATAAATGTCTTTGTATATGTTCTCTGTCTTCCTCTATAGAGCAGCAGCGGACTAATTTTTCTTGTGGAAAGCAGCTTCCCTCCACAGGTAGGGTCTCCTGTATTGGAACTCTTTGCATCCCTTCTTAGCACTAAGTGCCTAGTTTCTGTACTGGAAATCCAGGGCCTGATGTTTTCTTCAAGACCCGTTGTCCATCTTCAGGACAGGGAAATCTCTTTATGCCTTCTCTGCATTTACATTGCTGTAGGGAGTTCGTAAATTGTAGTCAGAATGCTCAGAGATGATTTTAATAACCCTGTACTAGAAATGCTAGATTTTATGTCCACTTCTCCAGCAACTAGCAGTGGTGGCTGCTGCCGTGTGATCCTACTTGCTTTTCTAGAAATGTTGTATTCAGTCTATGTGGGCCACAAACCACTATACCTTCATGCATGGCTCCTGATGCAGACTTAGCAATTACCTGCTTTTGGGTTTCTTTAGAGTTTGCTGATGCCACATTGGCTGCCAGAAAGCCTTTAGCAAAAGCCACTTATGCAATGCTGTGGAAGTGATATTGTATGTGGGCACCACTCAATATTTGGATCCATTGAACTGTCCATTGAATCTCATTCTGGAGTGCATCCATTCACATTGGTCTCTGGTCAGAGCCACGCTTCACTTAAGTGCAAGCTTTCCACTAACTTTGTGTGCCATTCACCTGTAGTGAGGGCAACACTGTTGCCTAATTGAATTTATCGCACCCCTTCTTGCGGGGTATTCTTCACCTGAAAATTATGTACTAGCCACTTCTAAGAGTGGGGTTATTCTAGATGCCCTACAGGGGGAATGCCTTAGACAACTAGTATTGGAACCCACTCGAGAGGGAGCAATCTTAGACCTGGTTCTCTCAAATTGATTGATTGATTAAAAGTTTATTTTTTCACAGGAAATTCGTTTGTTAGGACAAAGTCCCGTTTACAACAAAGTCCTGCATGCAAATTCTAATACAATTACCAATTAACAATTGACATTTAACATAAGTAATACAAACACAACTAATGCAAACAAATGTAATTGCACTCTACATACATACATTATTTAAAACACACATATAAAAAATACAAACTATTAAACAATTCATTTTTAAATTTAAAAAAATCTAAATTTATTTTCTGTGATTCAGTCAAACCATCCAACTTAATGCTACTCTTTTCTGGAGCATACCATCCCTTAATCTATTAAAGCTTCTATACATTGGGATATTGCTTAATGGATTCCTAGTCTTTATATATGATTCGTTATTTATCTTTTCTTTTAATTGCTTATACAAAGGATGGTTATACTTTTTGAATTATCTTATGGCATATAGTAAGCCAGAGATAGTTTCTTTTTCTTCAGGTTGAAGCCAATTTAACTTATTATAAATTATACAGTGATGCTCATTTTTAATACTTCGGAAGCAAATTTACTATCCTATAATATATTTGATTAACCAAATTTAAAAGCAGTTTTAGTCGAATTCATGTAAATTATAGAACCATACTCCAATATGGGTAACAGCATCTGTTTTGTCAATCGCTCCTTTGCCACCATAGGTAAAGCTCCCGCAACTCTTCTAAGGGCCCCTAATCTTTTATTCACTTTCTTTACCTGAACTGATATGTGATTTACATATGTCATTCTAGCATCTACTTGAAACCCTAAATATCTTTATGTTAATACATTTTCAATCTTTGTACCATCTTGTAAATGTAATTGTGGTTTGGGCTCTTTTCCTCTATATGAACCAATCGAAAACAACATAGTTTGTGTTTTTTTAGCATTCAAAAGAAGACCAGATTTACTGAACCATTTTTGCATTTGTAACAAATCACTTTGAAGCGAATCCATCATACCTGTGAGACTGTCAGCAGACACCACTAAAACAGTGTCGTCTGCGTACAGTCTCACCTCACTATGTTTAATTTCATGAACCAAATTATTAACATAAATATTAAATAATAATGGGCCCAAAATAGAGCCCTGGGGAACACCTCTCTCTAGTTTCCCAGGGGCCGACATCATTGTACCACATTGAACACATTGATATCTATTTGTCAAATATGACTCAAGCCATTTTAATATTTGGCCCTTAATCCCTATGGCCCTTAACCTAGTCAAAAGCAAATCATATTGAACTAAATCAAAAGCCTTACTGAGATCCACAAACACCGCCCCTGTGTACTTTCCTTGGTTCATAGATGTAGCAACCAGGTCATTAAATTCAAACTGGGCAGTGTTTGTGGATCTCCCCTTTATAAAACCAAATGGAGATGGAGAGAGGATCACAGATGTAGAAGTGGGTAGCCAACTGGGAACTAGCGACCATCGAACAGTATGGTTCACAATAAACACAGCAATAGAGTCAAGCCATACAAAGGCAAAAGTATTGGACTTCAGGAGGGCTGACTTTGCCAAAATGGGTGAGTGCCTAAGGAATGCACTAGCAAATGGGCAGGAAGGAGGGGTGGAAGAACAATGGGGAATAATAAAAACTGCCATCACAGAGGTAACAAGCCTTGTGTGAAGCAAATAAACAAAACTAAACGATGTAAGAAACCACTATGGTTCTCAAAGGAGGTGGCAGTGAAGGTTCAAGAGAAAAAGAAACATTCAGAAAATACAAGGAATCACAGAAGGAGCAGGACAGAGAATTGTATCAGTTAAAGCAAAAGGAAGCTGGGAAGGCAGTCAGAACAGAAAAAAGGCCCGAACTGAGGAAAAGATAGCCAACTCGGTTAAGAGGGAGGATAAAACCTTTTTTAGGTACACCAGGGAGTGAAGGAAGACTAAGGGAGGGATAGTGAGGCGTAATAAACGAGGGGGGTGGCTAGAGGGTGATGGCGAAAAGGCAGAGATACTAAACATATATTTTTGCTCAGTATTTACAAATTAAGAGGGTGAGGTACCTAAAACAAACAATAGAAACACTCTGGATACAGAAGTTGGTACCAGCCCATTTACAAAAGAAAGGGTTCTGAAAAAACTCTTAAAACTGAAGGTGGACAAAGCAATGGGGCCTGATGGGATTCATCCCAGAATTCTAAAAGAACTAAGGGTAGAACTAGTAACACCACTGACTACACTCTTTAACAAATCATGGGAGTTTGGGGTGGTACCTGAGGACTGGAGGAGGGCAGATGTGATTCCCCTTCACAAAAGTGGGAGCAGGGCAGAAGCAGAAAACTACAGACCTGTTAGTTTAACCTCAGTGATAGGGAAAATGGTGGAGTCACTTCTGAAGGAAAGACTTGTCGAGTACCTAGAGGCCAGAGGGGCGCAGGACCCAAGGCAGCATGGATTCACAGCAGGAAGGTCATGACAGACGAATCTAATAGATTTCTTTGACTGAGTGACCAAAGTAGTAGATCAGGGAGGGGCTGTGGACATGGCCTACCTATACTTTAGCAAGGCATTTGACTCATTTCCACACAACAGATTAATATACAAGTTAGCCAGCCTGGGAGTGGGTCCCAAGATGATAGCCTAGGTAAAGAATTGGCTGGAGAATAGGACACAGAGAGTAATAGTAAATGGAGTCCACTCTGAAGAAAGGGGGGTTACTAGTGGGGTGCCGCAGGGTTCAGTATTAGGACCGGTCCTCTTCAATGTCTTTATAAGCAACATTGCAGAGAGACTGGAAGGAAAAGTATGTCTCTTTGCAGATGACACAAAGTTCTGCAACAGAGTTGATGCACAAGGTGGGGTGGAAAGGATGAGAAGGGTCTTGGCAAGGTTAGAGGAATGGTCAAATGTGTGGCAGCTTAGATTTAATGCTAAGAAGTGCAAGGTAATGCACCTGGGAAACAAAAACCCAGGGGAAGAGTACACAATGGGGAGGGGGTGTGAAAAATGGAAAGGGACCTGGAGGTAGTCATATCATATGACTTAAAGGTGGGCAAGCAATGTGAGAGGGCAGTAACGAGGGCTGGGGGGATAGTGGGATGCCTAGGGAGAGGCATCACCAGTAGAAAACAGGAAGTTGTTATCCCTCTGTATAGACAGCTGGTGAGACCCCATCTGGAGTACTGTGTGCAGTTCTGGAGACCCAGTCTCCACAAGGACATAGACAAGATGGAAGCTGTCCAGAGGAGGGCAACTAAAATGGTGCAGGGTCTGCACAAGAAGACAAATGAAGAGAGACTAAAGGAGCTTAATATGTATAGCCTCAAGGAAAGGAGGGAGAGAGGGGACATGATAGAAATTTTCAAGTACCTCAAGGGAATCAACAAAGTCCAAGAGGGAAGCATCTTTCAAAAAAAGAGGTGTGCAAGAACAAGAGGCACAATTTGAAGATGGGGGGCAGCTCAGAGGTAATGTAAGAAGTATTTTTCACAGAGAGGGTTATGGATGCATGGAACAGCCTTCTGGAGGAGGTCATAGAGTCAAAAACAGTGGTTGAATTCAAGCATGCATGGGACAGCCATAAGACAATTCTAGGGGGTGGGGGTAGAAAGAAGTAGGCTGCTGGTTAACTAGGATCTGCAGCTTATCCATTAGGTAGGGAAACGGGCAGACTGGGTGGGCCAAGCGGTCCTTATCTGCCATCAAATTCTATGTACCATTAAGGTCCATGAGATCATGTCTCCAAATGGGATCTTTTGTTTACTTTGGAAAAGCTTACTGTTGCTCCCTTTGAAGCAGACACAAGATGCTAGCTGCACTTTGTGCCATATGGACCCTTACAGTTAGTTCCTACCAGGTCAGCCTGAATGATTTCTAAGATTCATGCTATTATTTATAATGAGCATTATTTATTTGTCTACAAGGAGAAGGTGACCTTGCAGATTAAGCAAGCAGTCGTGCACAAGGTGTTGTCTAAGTTTACAATGAATATAAGTTTACACTGAATCAAACGTTTTACCTGTTTATTTACCAGAGTTCTTTAACTCAGAGATGGGGAGGCCTTCATACACTTGATGTTGAGAAGTTGCTGTAGAACTACTTATGTTTTCCCGTGGTGTCCTGCCACCTGCTGACTTCAGTCCTACCATTGATGTCTGCTCCAACAGCTCCTTTCAAAGATCTAATCTCGTGGTATGTTCCTTTGTAATCACCAGTGTAATGTTTAGTCTTTATTCAAAATTATCTGTGCATCAATCAACAGGTATTTCTGTGACTTGGTCATGCAATGTACATACATGTATTATGTTTCGGTACTGTTTCATTTGCAGGACCTATATCCCTCATATTCTTGCCACCTGCTTGCAAATTAAAATTCTCAAGGCAACTGTTGTCTGACTCCTGCTAATGTATACAAATACCACTAACACAAGACTGGGTGAGTTCCTGTAATTTAGAAACCAAATGGCATACATGGGGCAGCATGTAAGTATGCTAGCTTACTTGGACATGTATTTTAATGTCTAATGTGCCCAAATGATGGGGCATGTTTTTTTTTCAACATGAAGTTAATCCCATGTGAGTGTGGGCCATGTACAAGCTGACAAGGAAGCATTGCTGCTTCTTTTCATTTATAATATGCTATACACCCTGTTTCTCTAGTCTTCATTCAGCCAGCATAGCAGTAATAGTCATATTGTAATTTTCTCATGTTCACCAGTTGTCAGCAGCAGTGTCATGGACACCATCCCATTTTCTTAAAGGAGCTCTACCAAGAAACTTAACTGAGTCACTACAAGTTACATTGTGGATAGAGTCTCACTGATCACCTGTTGTCTCAGTATATATTACTGTTAATGTAAGGGTGCTGGAATTTCTCTATTCTAATCCATTGCCAGAATTCCTACAGCCTTAGATTCATAGATTCATAGAAGTGTGACAGCAGAAAAGGGCCGACAGGCCCACCCCATGCAGCCTGCCCATTTGTTTAGCTATCTGCTAGGACATGCTTCCCCAACCCTCAACGCTCCCCTGTGACTGTTCCATGCCTTTTTGAAGCCTTCCACTATTGCTTCTCCAACCAGCCCCTCTGGGAACCTATTCCACTTATCCACCATCCTCTCTGTGAAATGGTATTTCCTAATGTTACCATTGAACTGCCCCCCACCACCTGCAAGCCATGCCCCCTTGTCCTCTGATTTCCGTTCAGCTGGAAGATGTTTTCCACTGGCACACAGTTTATACCCTTAAGGTACTTGAAGGTCTCAATCATGTCAGCCTCTCCCTCCTCTGTTCCAGGGAGTACATGTTTAAATCTCTCAACCTTTCTTCATAGGACAGGTGGCTGAACCCCTTTACCATCTTTGTTGCTGTCCTCTGAACTTGCTCCAGCCTCCCCACATCCATTTTGGGGTATGGCCTCCAGAACTGGACTCCGTATTCCAAATGTGGTCTAACCAGATGGGTGTACAAGGGTACTATGACCTCCCATTTTCTACTGGTGATCCCCCTTCTACTGCATCCCAGCATTCTGCTGCCTCTAACAACTGCACTCCCAAAGTACCTTTCCACCTTCAGATCCCCCAATATCATGATGCCAAGGTCCCTTTCTTGTTCCTTTACCTCTACATCTGTGCCTCCCCCCCGTATTGTACCCTGCCCTCTGGTTCCTGTAACCAAGATGCATGATTTTACACTTTTCTGTGTTGAATAAAAGCTGCCATATCTTTAACCATGCTTCAAGCCTCCCCAAATCTCTCCTCATTCTTTCCACCCCCTCCTGAGTGTCTACCCTATTGTAGATTTTAATGTCATCTGTGAACAGACTCAAACCCCCTTCAAGGCCCTCCACAATGTCCCCTACAGATTGATTGAATATTAGGGGCCCCAACACTGATCCCTGAGGGACCCCGCTTGTGATGATCATGCCCTCTCTGGATGCCATCCCATTTATAATCCTGCAGATCCTTGTTAACCAGCAGCCTACTTCTTTCTACCCCCACCCCCAAGAATTGCCTTATGGCTGTCTCATGCATGCTTGAATTCAACCACTGTTTTTGACTCCACAACCTCCTCCAGAAGGCCGTTCCATGCATCCACAACCCTCTCTGTGAAAGAAATACTTCCTTACATTGCCTCTGAGCCGCCCCCCCACCATCTTCAAATTGTGCCCCCTTGTTCTTGCACACCTCTTTTTTGAAAGATGCTTCCCTCTTGGACTTTGTTGATTCCCTTGAGGTACTTGAAAGTTTCAATCATGTCCCCTCTCTCCTTCCTTTCCTCGAGGCTATACATATTAAGCTCCTTTAGTCTCTCTTCATATGTCTTCTGGTGCAGACCCTGCACTATTTTAGTTGCCCTCCTCTGGACAGCTTCCATCTAGTCTATGTCCTTGCGGAGATTGGGTCTCCAGAACTACACACAGTACTCCAGATGGGGTCTCACTAACTGTCTGTACAGAGGGATACTAACTTCCTGTTTTCTACTGGTGATGCCTCTCCCTATGCATCCCAGTATCCCCCCAGCCCTCCTTACTGCCCTCTCACATTGCTTGTCCACCTTTAAGTCATCTGATATGACTACCTCCAGGTCCCTTTCCATTTTTGTTGTTGTTAGTATCTCACCCCCCATTGTGTACTCTTCCCTTGGGTTTTTGTTTCCCAGGTGCATTACCTTGCACTTCTTAGCATTAAATCTAAGCTGCCACACATTTGACCATTCCTCTAACCTTGCCAAGACCCTTCTTATCCTTTCCACCCCACCTTGTGCATCAACTCTGTTGCAGATCTTTATGTCATCTGCAAAGAGACATACTTTTCCTTCCAGTCCCTCTGTAATGTCGCTTATAAAGACATTGAAGAGGACTGGTCCTAATATTGAACCCTGCGGCACCCCACTAGTAACCCCCCATCTATTTATAATGACCATCTGCCTCCTGTCATCCAGCCAGCTACCCACCCATTTAACCACCCTCTGCCCTAGCCCCAGACATGACATTTTATACAGCAGTCTCCTGTGGGGCATAAAGTCAAATGCCTTTTTGAAATCCAGATAAGCGACATCTGCTGCCCTCCCCTGTTCCAGTTAGTTGGTGACCGAGTCTGCCCCTTGTAAAACCAAGTTGCCTTGGATCCATCAGGCCTCTTTCCTACAGGTAGCTGGTGATCCTGATTTTCATTAGTTTCTCCAAGAACTTGCCTACCACTGATGTCAAGCTCATGGGCCTGTAATTTCCCACCTCTTCCCTCCCTCCCCCGCCCCCTTATGCAGTGGGACCAATTTGCCTGCCTCCAGTGTTCCAGTACCACCCCAGATTCCAGGAACTTATTGAAGAGTGCAGTCAATGGTTCTGCCAATATATCCTTTAGTTCCCTTAACACCCTCAGGTGCATCCCATCTGGCCCCATTGCCTTGTCAACCTTCATGCAGCCTAGTTCTTCCAAAATGTCCTCCATCCGGAATGGACTTGTATCCACTTCCCCTTCCCTGGCTTAGCTTTTCCTGACCTGCTGCCTATACCTTCTTCTTCCCTAGTGAACACAGAGCAAAAATAGTTGTTTAGTAGTTCCACTTTTTCCTTGTCCCCTTGTATCAGTATAGGAGGCAGTATAGTGTAGTGGTTTAAGGCTCAGAGCTGCAAACCTGGAGACCTTGGTTTGACTCCCACAGCCCCCACTTACATACTGTGTGACCCTGAGCAAGTTACTTAACTTCCTTGTGCTCCCAGGTTGCACCTGGAAACAAGATTCTGCTTAATGTGCCTTTCCTGGTTTAACAATTTCCCCTTTCCCTTTCCCTATCGACTCCCCCTCTTTTGTTTTTAACCAGAGTATTCTCTACTTAGTCTTCCTCCTTTCACTGATGTACCGAAAAAAGTCTTATTCCCTTTTTTGAGTCCTCTAGCTATGTGCTGCTCTGTCAGTGCCTTTGCCCTCCTTACCTCCACCCCGGCTTCTCTCTGGCTCACCTGGTATCTTCCCCAGTCCACTTCTGTCTGCTTTTTCGTGAACTTCCTGAAGGTCTTTCTCTTTGCCTTTACCTTTTTTACTGCATCCCTAGTATACCACTGAGGTCAGTGGCCTCAACAATAGCTTTGTTTATCCTCCCCCACATTACCTTCACATCTGACAACTCCTCCACCCCCTGCAAAGCCATCTACACTACTTCCCTGATTTTCCTGAATTCTGCTCTCTTGAAATCCAGCACCCTCAGCCTACATTGGTGAACCTTTGCAGTGTTCCTTATTTTGAATCTGACTGTGTTGTGGTCACTTGTACAAAAGTGTTCACCCACTGATTCCTCTACTACCCTATCCCAATTTGTCAGGACTAGACCGATGTAGACCCCAGGACACAGCAATTACAACTCCTCTGGTGCAGTTGTGTTAGCCACCTTGTTAATATATCTCTACAGCCTATTTCCCCAAACATTGCTTTAGTAATGGTACCAAATAATCCATCATCATTCTATATGTACACTTTATGTCCACCTTGATAGCAATGCTGACACTGATCATCGTGTCAGTTGCGATACCACAGATTCTCTTGGATGCTTCCCCATCTGCATTTTAATAGTGAACAAAGGTACATGAGTGAAAAGAAACTTTGCAAAGGTACACAACTGTTCCTCTAACCACTCACCACTTTATTTCCATAAATCCACAACAGTGTCAGTTCATAGGCTCTTCCTTTCATCTGAAAGTGGTAGAGCAGGCAAGCAGATAGTCAAAGCTTGATGGGCACTGGTCAGCCATGATGCTATGGATCAGTGTACTGTTCAGTGCTGACGAATGCTTGTAGTGTGATATCCAGCGGCTGTACTGTCTGTAACGTAATGCCAGCTGAACTGATGTAATAATTTCGATTTAGGAGTATTACGGTACTTATTGTGCCTGACATATATCCTGAACTCATGGTGAATCTGTGTGGTCAACCCATAATGTATGTTGCAGTGACTTATTCAACTGTGCTGGTAGACAGCCATTAACAGGATTCGGTTACTTTAAGTTTAATGTTGGCCTGCTACACTTGTAAAAACACTATGTGCTTTGAATCTGGTGTGTATTCATTTTTCAAAGTTCCGGTTTTACATGTCATCAACAATCAAAAACACACACAAACTCAACGGTCAAATAAAATTATTTTATTTCTTTACCGGGAAAAAGAAAGACAGTTTATGAGAAGATAAACAATGCAGCAAAGTAAAATTTTTACATTTTTCAAACCTAATTCCACTACTTCAAAGATACAAGGGCAAGATGATAACATCATTACCAACATTGCATTAGTCAGGATAGCAGCAGTGCAGCTATTAGTCATGTTGAAGATAATGTAGAATAACAAGGTATGTCAGTGTTAAGAGCTAATCAGTACTACAATACAGAATTTGCCACTCCCATCATTGGATGATGTAGTTCAAGTACTATATATATATATATATATATTATTTGAGACTATGGCCCAGATATTCAAAAGGGTTACGCCATGCGCAACAGGGTTGCGCATGCGCAAGTCCTACATTGCGCCATTCTGTGATATTCAGCAGGAGGCAGTTACGCCACTGACAACAGGTTGCGCAACAGTGCAATGCAAATGAATGCATGCTCAACAGGAGGGGGAGGAACCATGCATAAACTGCGCAACCCGATATTCAGTCCGGTTGTGCAGAGTTGTGCATGCGCAACCCCCAACCTGCGCCTGCACAACTTTGAGCCAAAAAAGGATCAAGTTGAGGGCCACCCACAGGTGAGCTGCTGTATTGCAGGGCGCAACACAGCAGCTGCCACCCGTGGCTGGCCCCCAACTCAGTCCCTGTGCCCCCACCAGCCCGATCGCGGGCAGAATGTAAACAACCCCCCACCGACATCTCCCGATGCCCGATCGCGGGCAGAAATAACATGAACCCCCACCCACACATCTCCTGATGCCCGATCGCGGCAGAAAGTGAAACAACCCCCAGTGCCCGATCATGGGCAGAATGTAAAAGCCCCAACCGAATATCTCCCTGGTGGTCCAGTGGACCGTAATGCCCGATCGCGGGCAGAATGTCAAGTTACAACCCCCAAACATCTCCCTGGTGTCTAGTGTCCCCCCATCCCACCCACCCACGAAGCCCCTCCACCCGCTCCCCGGCGGCGGCGGGCGGGAGCATCCACCCGCCTGCCGCCCGCCCGCCCGCCCGACTGACTGTCGGTAGGGCTGCCGCCCATTGGTGCAGAGCTACAGCCAATGGGTGTGCAGCCCCGCCACCGTATGATGATCGCAGATTGTGAATGAACATCATTCACAATCTGAACTGTCATGTGGGCTGCCCGTGGCTCTGCCCAACGGCGGTAGCCCCACCGGGCTCGGCGGCAAGCTGAGCGAAACGCCACCGCCCGGCTGCGGGGAAAACGGAGAGCACCATGAGAGGAGGGAGCGGACGCAGGCACCTCGAAATGTTGAGAGGTGTAACGACGATCTGCCAGGTCGGCGTGTAATCACTGGACCCCGAAAGATATTGGACGAGGCTTGATCTGCCCATGATCAGGGAGTGTTCGTTCACCAGCGTCGAGCATCGAGAAAAGATGAAGAACTCATGATGCCTGCCCGCGATCGACATCGAAAGATAATATGAGGGGTTTCATAATACTTTCTGTCGCGATCGGGCATTCAAGAGATGTGGGGGGTTCATGATACTCTGCCCAATCGGGCTTCGGGAGCTGTGTGTGTGGGGGGGAATGTATACACAGATACTGCCCACGATCGGGCTGCAGGGTGCATCGGTCCCCGACGGCTGCTGCCTGGCAGGGCGGCCAGGCACAAGTCCTCTTGGATCAGTGCACCTACATGCTAATGGCATGCAAATGGGGCCATAAATAGATGCAAATGCCCCCCCCCGTGCCTTGCATAAATTATGGCCCCATTTGCATGTCACCTTTTGAATATCGGAAATTTGCGCATGGCGCAATGGTACTTGCGCCACCGCAAGTTTAATACTCAACTCTGGCAACTTGCTGTGGTGCAAGTTCCACTGCGCCATGCGCAGTGGCTGTGGCTGGGGGGTGATATTCAAAGGAGTTGCTCAATAGCGCAACTCCTTTGAATATCGCCCCGGCCACACCCCTGCGCAACTATTTTGAGCAGCGCTGGGGCTTGCACCTCAGAATGGCGCAGTTTGAATATCTGGGCCTATGTTTATCTTCTTTAACAGACACAACTACTGACATGCAGCTGGAGACAGATTTTATAGTGCCTAAGGATCATCTAGCTAGGGAGGAGTACATAAAGAAAGTGCTGATTCAGAAGTGTTTAGACAAGTACCCTCAATCAAACTTTAGAAACAGGAAAAGATCTTTTGACAAACAATGGTTTTCAAAATATAAATGGTTAGAATACAATAGTGCATCAGATGCAGCTTTCTGCTTTCCATGCAGAGGTTTTGGTATTGATACAGCAAAGTATGACACAGCATTCGCTGTTGAAGGGTTTAAAGACTGGAAAATAGCCTGGGAGTCGGGCAGAGGTTTCAGTAGACATAGTAGCAGCAAACAACATCTTGAAAATGTTGAAAAATGGAAACTCCATCTTGTTACTTAATCACTAGATGAGTAGTTATCTGAACAGAGGCAAAACAAATATATCTAAAATCATATCAGAGACAGAATAGGTACAATGCTGTCACCCGACTTGTTGATACTACTTCTACACTGGCTCGCTTGAGACTACCATTTAGAGGCCAAGATGAGTCTAAGGAATCAATGGGCAGGGGTGTATTCAGAGAAATTGCATCTTTAATTGCAAGATATGACCTAGTGCTTAAACAACACTTAGAACTAGCTTCTAAAAAACTAAAGGGCTACCCAAGTTGCCTGTCAGCTCAAAGTCAGAATGACTTAATCATGTGTATTGCAAGACATGTGAGGACTACAATAAATGAGGAAGGAAAACAGTCTGTGTGTTTCATAGTTTGCCATGATACAACTCCAGGCTCTTCAAAACAAGACCAGTTGTCTGTAGTTTTATGCTATGTTTGCAGAGATGCCACAATTCATGAATCATTAATTCAGGTCATTCATGCAAAAACAGGAACAGGTGACAGTTTAGCAAACTATCTTTGTCAAACATTGCAGCAATGTGACCTTACTATTTCTAATCTAAGGGGGCAAGGATATGATGGCTGTGCATAAATGTCTGGGGCATACAGAGGGGTACAGGCCATAATTAGACAATCTTGCAACAAAGCATATTACATTCATTGCTATGCACATCGTTTAAATTTTGTAGTTGTTGACACATGCAGCAAAATTACCCCAAATTGTAATTTATTTGGTGTCCTTGAGCAGTTATACACATTTACTGAAAATTCCACTAAAAGACACAATCTCTTTCTTGCTGTACAGTAATTGTTCTTAACTGACAATGCTTCACAAAGTTCTCAGAGAACACATATTCTTAAGCCACTTTCTGGGACTTGGTGGTCTAGCAGAATTGACAACTGTAGAGCACTGCTTGCAACCATTGAGTTTGTGATGCAAACTCTTGGAAAAATTCAAGAATATGGCTCTTTTAATAGCGAGACTGCTAGCACAGCCATAGCCCACAGCAGATCAATAGACTTCCATTTCTGTTTCTATTTGATATAATTTGACAAGATTTTGTCCATTACAAATGTAGCCTCGAAATATCTTCAGTCCATTGAATTAGACATATCTGTAGCAGCTGAGATGATTGAGGACTGTAAAGCTGAGCTACTGTCATTAAGGACTGATGAAAGCTTTGAGCAGATGCTGGAATGGCTTGAAATAGAGATGCTGGCATCCAAAATAGATGTAGACTACTTTGAGCCACATATTAGGAACGTGTCCAGAAAACTCATTCATATGTGGCAAAATGAATCCAATTTATCTGGAACAGATAAAATCTGCTGTGAGTTCCACTTTGCAACCCTAGATCTTTGTATACAGGGAATAACTGACATATTTAGCTCTGAAACACTTTCATTGCTAAAACATGTTAGTTGCCTAACAAATCCTTCTGCTGAAAAGTTTAACAACCTGAAACAGCTACTAACATATTACACAGGAGACATGGATGCACATTTGGTAGAACAGGAGTATAAACTCCTGATCCATAGACTATCTAGAGAAACAATACCACCAGTCATAGTAGTTGATATGTATCGATTTATCTGTGATTGTAACATGTAAGATGTATACTGTCAAATAAAAACACTCTACAGACTGGTTCTCATTCTCCTTGTAACATCATGCAGTAATGAAAGAAGCTTCTTGGCTTTGAAATTCATTAAAAATTGCCTAAGAACAACAATGGAACAAGAATGTATTAATTACCTTATGGTTATTGCTGTGGAAACTGAGAGAACTCAGTCTGTAGAACTTGATAAAATCAGAGATTATTTCTGGAACTTAACTGATAGACGGTCGGTCACACAGTGGTTCAAAAAAAGTGTCTAGCTCAACCCAAAAAAATTATTACAATGTATTTTATTTCATATGGTTCATTTTTATTCACTCAATTTAAATTTGTATTCATAAATCCAGGATCTTGGTTTTCTTGCTTTTAAAATTTTTTTTTTACATGCTTCTGAAATATATTTCTTTAATAGGTCATAAAGATTCACTTGCTTCTGAAATATATTTCTTCAATAAGTCAAATGCTACTGAAATATATTTCTTCAATGAAGGCAAATGATTCACAAGCTCCAGAAATATATTCCTTTAAAATAAGTAACGTTTCAGAACTAATATATGTTCCTTCATCAGACTTGAAGCTTAATGACATATGCTATTAAAATTAAAAAAGACAAATAATGCTTGCTTATTTGAAAGTTGAATATATCTTGTTTATACATATTTAAAATGTATTAAGTTATTTTAACTGAATTTAAATGAGGTACTTAAATGTTTCTATCATGTCCCCCCTCTCCCTCCTTTCCTCAAGAATATACATATTAAGCTCTTGTAGTCTCTCCTCATATGGCTTCTCTTGCAGACCCTACACCATTCTAGTTGCCCTCCTCTGGACTGTCTCTATCTTGTCTATGTCCTTGTAGAGACGGGGTCTCCAGAACTGGATGCAGTACTCCAGATGGGGTTTCACCCACTGTCCATACAGAGGGATAACAATTTCCTGTTTTCTGCTAGTGATACCTCTCCCTGTGCATCCCAGTATACCCCCAGCTCTCTCTACTGCCTTTTCACATTGCTTGCTAACCTTAAGGTCATCTGACATGATTACCCCCAGGTCCCTTTCCTTTTTTGCTTTTGTTACTACCCCCCTCATTGTATAATCTTCCCCTGGGTTTTTGTTTCCCAGGTGCATTATTTTGCACTTCTTTGCATTCAATCCTAACTGCCATACTTTCGACCATTCCTCCAACCTTGCCAAGTCCATTCTCTTCCTTTCCACATCACCCTGTGTATCAACCCTGTTGCAGATCTTTGTGTCATCTGCAAAGAGGCATACTTTTCCTTCCAGTCCCTCTGCAATGTCACTTATAAAGACATTAAAAAGGACTGGACCCAGTACTGAACCCTGTGGTTCCTCACTAGTAACCCCTATTTCTTCTGAGTGGACTCCATTTACAATTACCTTCTGTATCCTGTTGTCCAGCTAGTGTTTTACCCAGGCTACCACCCTGGGACCCACTCCAAGGCTGGTTAATTTGACTATTAATCTTTTGTGTGGGACTGTGTCAAATGCCTTGCTAAAGTCTAGGTAGGCCATGTCCACAGTCCCTTCATGGTTTACTACTTTGGTCACCCAGTCAAAGAAATCAATTAGATTCATCTGACATGACCTTCCCACTATGAACCCATGCTGTCTTGGGTCCTGTGCCCCACTGGCCTCTAGGTACGCAACAATTCTTTCCTTCAGAAGTGATTCCATCACTTTCCCTACCACAGAGGTCAAACTGACAGATCTGTATTTTTCTGCCTCTGTCTTGGTCCCACTTTTTTGGAGGAGAATCACATCTGCCTTCCTCCAGTCCTTGGATACCACACCGTCCTCCCATGATTTGTTAAAAAGGGTAGTCAGCGGTTTCACTAGTTCTCCCCTTAATTCTTTTAGAATTCTGGGATGAATTCCATCAGGCCCCATTGCTTTGTCCACCTTCAGATTTAGGAGTTCTTTCATAACCCTTTCTTCTGTGAAAGGACTGGGATTGACCCCCCCATCCAGAGTGATTCTGTTAATTGGATTAGGCACATCCCCCTCCTCTTTTGTGAATACTGAGCAGAAATATTCATTCAGTATCCCTGCTTTTTCATTATCCCCCTCTTCCCACCCACCATTCATTCTATTCAGCCTCACTATCCCTCCCTTTGTCTTCCTACGCTCCCTGGTGTACCTATAAAAGGTTTTATCCCCCTTCTTAACCAAGTTGGCTATCCTTTCTTCAGTTTGGGCCTTTGCTATTCTGACTTCCCTCCCTGCTTCCTTATGCCTTAACTGATACAGCTCTCTGTACTACTCCTTCTGTGTTTCCTTATACTTCCTGAATGCTATCTTTTACTCCCTGACTTTCCCTGCCACCTCTTTTGAGAACCATAGTGGCTTTTTCTTTCATTTTGATTCGTTTGTTTGCTTCACACAAAGGCTTGTTGCCTCTGAGATGGCAGTTTTGATGATTCCCCATTGTTGCTCCACCCCTCCTTCTAGCCTATTTGTTAGTGCTTTTCTGAGGCACTCTCCCATCTTGCAAAAGTCAGCCCTCCTAAAGTCCAGTACCCTCACTTTTGTATGGCTTGACTCTGTAGCTGAGTTTAACATGAACCACGCTGTTTGATGGTCACTTGTTCCCAGATGGCAAATCACTTCTAGATCTGAGATCCTCTCACTGTCCCCATTTGAGAGTACAAGGTCTAAGATTGCTCCCTCACAAGTGGGTTCCAAAACTAGCTGTCTGAGGCATACCACCTGTAGGGCATTGAGAATGGCCCTGCTCTTGGATGTGGTTGCAGCTAGTGTGCTCCAGTTAACATCTGGCATATTCAGGTCTCCCATCAACAGTATCTCCCCTTTCTCTGCCATCCTAAAAATGCCTTCTATCATATCCTTTTCCATTCCCTCCCCCTGACCTGGGGGTCTGTATACAACCCCTGTACAGATTGTGGTGCCACTTGCAGTCTCCAAGATGACCCACAGTGCCTCCTCTCCTCCCTGTTTACTCTTTTGTTCAGTTGTTTTTATCCCTTCCTTTACATAGAGAGCTAATCCTCCCCTTGTCTCCCCTCCCTGTCTCTCCTGTAGGTTATGTACCCTGGTATGTTAACATCCCAGTTATGGTTCTATGTGTACCATGTTTCTGTGACTGCTATGATATCCAGGCATCCCTCTTCCATCAAGGCCACCAGTTCAGGGAGCTTGTTGCCCAGGCTACGGGCATTGGTACTCATTATCCTCCATTTCTTGATGGCCTTACTCCTTTTTGCCCCATCTCTGTCCTTCTTGCCTTTGTCACTTTCTCCATTTACCCCTGCCCTTCTCACTATCGACATCTCTATTTTGGTGTTTACTGCACTTGCTACCATGACTTTTTTTGGGAGGGCTAGGATTTCCCTGCTCCTTTCCAGTGTCTCTCCCCTTGGCCGGTTTAAATACTTGCCAATGAAGCATTTAAACCTATCACCTAGGATACTGGTTCCCCTCCTGGATAGATGCAGCCCATCATACCAGTATAGGCTTGCATCTCTCCAGGTGGACCCCCAGTCCCCAGTGAAGCCAAATCCCTGAGTTCTGCACCAGTTTTTCAACCACTGATTGAATCCCATGGTGTGGAGCACCCTAGCCTCTCATACACCATAGACAGGCAGCACCTCCAAGAAGGTTACCGTGCATGCTACTTGTCTAAGGCCCTTCCCCAATTCCACAAATTCTTCCTGCACTGCACTGATCCCTTTCTTAGCCAGGTCATTTGTCCCTAGGTGGACAATGACATCCAACTCCCTCCCCTGTGCAGCTGCTCTGGCAATCCTGAGGATTAACTCCTTGTCCCTCCAAGCCATGACACCAAACAGGCACCTTACCTCCCTCTCCCCTTCCTCCCCCAGTTCTACCTTCCTAACAATGGAGTCCCCCACCAGGATTTGTTTCCTTCCCCTGTGGGGTCCCATGCCACCCTCCTGTGGATCTCCTTTGTGGAGGTTCCCAGCATCCTCCTTGGTCTCCACTGTGGGTGCCTCCATAGAGGAACCACACTTTGCCAGAATTGCATAGGAATTGTGGAGAGGTACAACTGGAGGGATGTGCCCCTGTTCCACCACCCTCACCCTCCCTGAGCCCACTGTGGTCCAACCACTCCTCTTTCTTGGCAACCTCTGAGGCAACAGCAGTGGCCCTGGTGGTCCCTGGATGGAAGAGGCGGTCCCACAAATACTGGCCAACTTAACCTGGAGATAAGCAACCTCCCCCCTCAGCCCAGAGAGATGCCTGCAGATGGGACAACACTGCATCCTCCAGAACATCTCCCAGAAGACTGCTGCTCCACAGCCACTGCACTGCACCACTCCCATCATGTCTTATTTATGGCCCCTTCACTATTGTTTGGAATCCTTACTCTTTCCTCTAGTTTTTTCCCTTCTCTCTCTACTTACTTACTGCCTCTGTGCCCTGTCTTGATTGTCCTGCTCTGAGACAAGAAGATCCTATATTTCTCAGAAGACTCCTTACTTGCTTAGAGGAAGACCTCCAGCAGCTAGAAGGGGCCAGAGAGCTACTCTTGCCCTTCTAGGATGGTGCATCTTTGGTGGCTCTGTGATCACTCACTTCCTGCTCCCAAACAGGAAATTCCTGTTGTCAGTCAAATCACGTGCCTATAAAAGTAGAACTAGCTTTGAGTGTGAGGATGGAGGAGAGGGAAGTTGGGCAATATAGTTTTTTTCAGAAGAGTTCTACTTCTTTAGTCCCAGTAGAGAAGTCCAGTCACACAGCACTCCTTCCTACTGGTGTCCTCTGCCAAGCCTCTGACAGAATCTTTCTAAGGCAGTGTTTAAATCTAGTTTCCTTCTAGCTAAGCCACTCCCCTTACTTGCTAGGTCTTTCTACAAGTAATTTAAACTGTACAGCAATCAAGCCCCTTCAGCCACCTGAGATTTGCACTTAAATAACTGTTCAGATAACCACTTTAGCTAATTGAGACAAACACACATTTTTTTGTTTGTTTTTTTTTACCCTAAATTAAAGGTCCCAGTAGAAGAGTTCTGCTTCTTTAGTTCCAGTAGAGAAGTCCAGTCGCACAGAACTCTTTCCTTCTGGTGTCCTCTGCCAAGCATCTGCTTGGCAGTTGATTTATTGAACGTCCGGTTTACTGCCTGTAAACTGCCTGGTAAAAACTGAACTTTAGAATATAGTCAAATATCGATTCTTAAATTACAAGTATCTTGGACTTTTATGTTAGGTGAGGAGATGATCTTCTATCTGGAGTATTGCAGTCATCAGGTAACTACATAGGAATATTTGCCATCATTGAAGGGGTAACCCACAAGGAATATTTTCAACATTAGAACTATCAACACCCATAACTTCAACATTGCTCCTGCATCCATCCAAAAGGCTATAGTACAATGGGGCAGTTCAGGACTCAGAACTGGGAAAGGTCTTCCTACCTCTAATCAGAGCAGAAAGTCACATCGCTCATGCTATGGAAGTGACTCAGAGCCACTACATTACTACCAGGGTGTACCTCATACTGCTGTGCCTTATGGGAACTACCAAAGCCAGTGTTCAATTGGCCAGACTACATGTACATACCCTACTGTGGATACATCAGTTGCAGTTGGACCAGTGCCCTGATGGCTTGGATCAACTCATCCTGTTCTCCCTCCTGGTCTGCTGAGTTTTGCAATACTGAATGTACCCATCTTTTTTCTTCAAATAAAAAGGGTGCTAATCAAGCTGCAGATGGAAGAGGCCAGCATGATCTTGGTAGCTCCATTCTAGCAAAGGCAAAAAGGTTTCCTTGTACTTCAGCAGATAGCAGAGTACCCTCTGGTCCCTCTCTCACTGTGCATGTATCTGCTGACCTAGGACCTGGGAACCCTGGTCCATCCTAACATCCAGTCCATCCACCTACATGATTGGCTCATGAGAATCTATCCATCTCCAAGTCTGGCATGTCTGAGTGGGTGGCAGACATCCCAGTGTCCACCCAAAAAGCCATACAGGTGTGCCACATATGCCATGCAATTGAAATGGTTTGCCATCTGGCCTGCCAAACAGTTTGGACGTCTTCACATGCTCAACTATCAAATTCTGGTGTCCAGTATTCTTCTGTTCAAGGTGAACCATTCCATGTGGGTTCCCTTTCACTGACTGTGCAATTTCCTATAATGTCACATGATGGCTGAGATTCCCCTTGAAGAAATACTGTAATGGTAAGTTGTTTAACTGTTCTTGTTCATACCTGAAAGCACTTTGATGTATGGGGCAGCACTCTATCAGGAGGAATAACAATTATTTCTGTTCCTCTTACTACATCACCAGTTAGACCACACTGACTGTGACATCACTAGTAACCAGACAGAACCAATTCTTACTGCCACATTCTTCTGCTTCATGTGAAATTTTGAAAGAATATATTTCATAGCCTTGGTTACTATTGAAGTTGAAATTTCCTGCATGTTGACTGGTAATTTATGAAAGTCATTGCTCAGTCTGAAAGCAAATACCTCAATGAGTTATGACAAATTTCTGCTGATCTAGGTTGGAGAAACAGAAATTCTTTTCTTTTTACCCTCCGAACAAAACGATGCTTCATACATCAGTTCAGTACTGCCAAGCTGAAAATCATGTGATTAGCAAACAAAAGATATAATACAGATACATGAAGTGATAGCTGACTGAATCAGAATATTAATATTAATTCCAGACAGTGGTGTTTAAGTAGATGGAGTGGTAGATATTCATCTTCAGAAGTCGATTGAGACCACTAAATGTAGACATGCTACATCACTGACTGTTAAGACAATTTCAACATAGAATGTTCATTTTTTAATGTTCTGTCGCATAGCATACTTGTCTAATAAGCATAAAAGAAACTGGTTACCATAGCAGTTATCTTGCTTGATAATAATATAATATTATCTAAGTTAGATAAATAGTACAGAAATTAAAAGCAGGGGAAAGGAAGTTAACACACTGTATATGTCAATGAAAAGACAACTTGTATGTTGAAAGAAAATTATTGTATGTTCTGTAACAGCATAGCATGCTTAGCTGGCTATAACAATGAAAACTGATTCTTCTGTAGCATTTACCATACATGATATTATCTGGCAGATATATAGTAAAGAAATTTACAACTGGAATGCACTTCAAATATATGTCATACGTTTCATACTTGTCATCAGGCAGCTTGCTTTGCGACCTACCTTTCATATTCATTGATGTAGCAACATACTGTTTAACAAGTGTATATGGGGTGGTGCACCAACTAAAACTGTATTTCATGATTTAATACACTGTAAGCGGACAATAAAGTTAGCATTGTATCATACAATGCCTGCAGTATCAAGCAGCAGTGCTAATCAGCTCAGTACTTCCATGTGCTATTTATGAATATGTTTGTTTGTTTGTTTATTCGCTTAACGGGTAAGCACACTGGAAACAAGTTCCTTTTACAGGTGCGACCCACATATATTGCATACAGACAATACATAATCAAACATACATATACAATGCAGCAAATTGCAGACAAAAATGTCTTTGTTACGTATTAAATTCATAAAAAAAATTCATAAAAGACAGTTACAATTAAATTGAGATTCAATACATCCTTAATGCATCGCAAACTTTTGACAGAACACAACCACTCAATATCTTGAGGAATTTCATTCCAAATGAATGGAGCAATATAAGCAAAGGATCTTTGTCCACTTTTAGATTTCATAAAAGGAATCTCGAGAAACCTACTGTCTGACCTATGTCTAGAATAATGACCATCAATATATGGTCTCAAAACTTTGAAATACTATGTGGGATTCCAGAGTCCATAACTTTATATATGAATCCTACACACAGTATTGGAAATTTAATGAAACCGTAACCAGCCCATTTCTTTCAAAATCACACAATGATGAGATGACTTAGAACAATTTAAAGCAAACTTAGCTATCAAGTGAAGTAAAGTGGATCTTTGAAATCACTGTCGCAGAAGCAGTGTCAGTAATCATAGCTGCATAGTTCACAATAGGAAGTAAGCAGCAATTAGAAATAACCAGCCTAGACTCAGGAATAAGAAATGAACGGATTCTGTACAAAGAACCTAATCTACAATGTATTCTTGAGGTAACCTCAAAAATGAGATTCATAACTTAGATGAGAATCTAGTAATACCCCAAGATATTGAAATGTATCAACATAGTCAAACAGTAATCCATCAAGAGATTTAACTTCCAAAGTACCAACCTCAGATCTCAGTCTAGGTGGGTACCAAAACCATCACCTTTGTCTTAGATTTGTTTAAGAGTAATTTACAGGCCATAAGTGAAGACTGAAAATTGCAATTTCCTCTGTTAAAGAAACACCTAGATCTCCAAATGACAAACCCCATGATAAATTACTGCATCATCAGCGTAAGTGTTAGAGAAGCATTATTAATCACACTTACTAGTTGATCAAAAACAAAGAAACAAAAGTGGCCCTAAATAGAACCTTGTGGAACCCCACACTTAACCATTACAGAGTCTGATACAGCACCCCTATATTTAACCCTTTGAAACCTATTTGTTAAATAATCCCCGTCCAGTCCAAGAAAGACTCACCAACTCCCAATGACCCAAGTCTAGAAATCAACAATTGGTGATCAACTGAGTCGAATGCCTGGTCAAGTCCACGAACACGGCACCCGTCAGACACCTTTATCCATGCCATTAAGTACCGCGCTCGTGGAACTCCACCAAGGCAGTCTCAGTACTCCTTCCTTTCTAAAACCATGTTGGTTCTGAGACAATAATCCAAAGCGATCCACATACCCAATCAACTGATTGTAAACTATTCTTTCCTGAACTTTAGCTAAAGCAGACAAGATAGAAATAGGTCTGTAGTTACAAAACTCATGTTGTGAACCAGATTTAAATATAGGAGTGACCAAAGTATGTTTCCATATATTAGGTATAGTACCTGTAACAAAAGACAAGTTGAAATAATACTAACTGGAAGTGCTATAACCGAGGCAGCATCCGCCAATAAACTAGGACATAAGCCATCAGAACCAGCTGAGCTGTCCCTCTTAATACAACGCAACAACTTCTCTACCTCCTTCGGAGTAGTAGTATCCTATACAGTTTAGGATTAACTGTAAAATCTTCAGTCAATCCCAAGTAGTTCACCTTGGACTGGTCACTAAAGGAATCAGACAATGTAGTAAATTTCAAATTAAACTCGTTAGCTATCTTCAGTGGACAAGACAACAAGTCACCATTCAACCTCATTGAACCTGGTTGACAAACATTAGCCTTATGAAATTATTAATTGTTTTCCAAAAAGTAGTAGTTAGATAACCCTTCACATTGTTTATGACTTAATATAGTCTGTTTTAGCCTTCCTTATCTTTAGCCTTACATTGGTTCCTTAAAGTCCTATAACGATGATAACCAGAAGCAGAATGGTTCATTTTATACGTTTTCCAGGCCTTGTCTCGTTGTCTCATAAGTTTAATCAAAGGAGGTGTTAACCACCCATAAGTTTTCCTCGGACCCTTCTTTTAACAAGGGAGCTAACTGGTCCAAAACATGTGTAAACTCAGTAATGAAAAATGCAATGCAGAATCCACATCAGGATAGAATATAAAAAGACCAATCTATTTTACCCAACTCTGTACAAAAAGAATGTACATCAAATTTAGAAAAAGATCTCGAATCTTTATAATTGGCTTAGACTTCTTCAGTCCCCCATGCTTCCAAATACAGAAGACTGATGATGATCACTTAACGTAATCAGAGGTCAAACCACATTTTATCATATTAATAGGTCTATTTGTTAATATCCAGTCCAGCAATGTGTGATTTCCTGATCAATTATTGTGTCGAGTGGGCAAAGTAATAATCTGTTGTAAACCAGACTGAGACAAGACCGTATTTAACTTTGTTATGTCTGAACCCATCCAATTTAAATTAAAATCCCCCAGTAGTATTAACTCTGTAGAAACCCCAGTATTCAAAGCATTTACAAGTTCTTGTAAGCCTGATTTGCTACCATTAGGTGGAAGATACACACAACAAATAGTTAATTTTTTGACAGATCCCAACAATAACTGAATATGAAGAACCATTCTTCTCTACAATTATTAGATAAATTATTCCCTTTATGTTGAGAACCCTAATTAAAGGTGCATAGCACACCTCCAAATTTCTGTGTAATTTCATTACATAACAATTAGTTGAACAACAGACTTCAATGCAGTGCTCAACAACATTAATAGAAAAATGGTTTACTGCAAATATGACAATATGAGGTAATAAATATCACATAAAACTACTCAGCTGAGTTACACTTTTTGAGCATGAGGCATGATTAATTGATGCCTTTTGTGAAATATTGTCCCCCCCCTTAGATCATGGTGTGCACATAGTTTCAACAATTTGTACAACTATACCTACTGGTCAAGGGCCTTTATGCCTCATTCACACATCTAATGCACCCTTATAAATGCCACTGGCATGTTTAGAATCCTAAGACAGATCATATCTCCTCCAGTAGCACAGTGATCCTTGTATCCACTACCCTCTCTGTGTGGAAAACAATACTTCCTCACATTTCCCCTTTGACTGCCCCTTCTAATTTCATCATATGCCTAGTAGTTTTGAACTACACCTATATCTCCACTGTGTACATTGTTTATAACTTTAAGGTTCTGGAATGTATCTGCCATGTCCTACTAAATAATCCCTCATCTCCTACAGTGAGTACATATTGAGGTATTTTAATGAATCTGTACTCATGGTTTCAGCCACTGGAAGACCTGTACCATGTAGTTGCCATTCTGTAGACTGACTGCTCCACCCTATCAAAGTCCTTACAAAGATGTAACCTGCAGAATTCCACATAGTATTCTGTGTGAGGCTTCACCAGAGTTTATACAATAATTATATCAATATCTCCCACTATCTGCTAGTGATACCTCTGCCTATATGCACCACAGTATGCCACTGACCTTCCCTGCATCCTTAGCACTCTGAGTAGACACAATGCAGGTCCCTTTCATCCTTGGTGATGATCAGCAACTCCACCCACCCTGTAGTTATTTCCAGGATTTCATCCTCCTAAGTGCATTATTTGGCACTTCTTTGAACTGAACTCCAGTTATCACTCCGCAGATCATTTCCAAGCTTCCACACTAACGTCCATCCACCTTCTCCAATCTGTCTGGAGTATCCACACTGTTGCAGATCTTGGTGTCATTTGTGAACAGGCAGACCTTTCTCTCCAGCCATTCAACAATGTCACTAATGAAAACATTAAACAGAATGGGCAAAAGTACTGATCCCTGAGGAATCATGCTGATCACACAAACACTAGTCTTACTGCAACCCTCTGCTTCCTGTCAGCCAATTCCTACACCAATTTATCATATTGTGCAACATGCCCAGACTACCCATCTTGTTGAGCAGCCTTTTACGGTGTGTGAGATGATGTCAAAAGCCTTGTTTTATCATGTTTATACTGTTTACCACACTTGCCTCACCTGTTAATCAGTTATAAAATGATGACTGATTATTTTAACTGATGTAAGTAACACAATGAAAATATCAAGCAGTAATTTTAACTTGTCTGTCCTACTGCAAACTTTTTGTTTTCAATCTGTATCTGTATTATATTTATTTATGTTTTCTGACTTACTGTGTGACTGGAGTTGTATACTGTGGACCTTTATTGTTTTGAATTACTATATATTCATATCTACCCTTCCCATGGTCAAACCTTGGAATGAGCTGCTGTTCAGTCAGTGTGTTTGTTCCAAAGCACCACATTTTACATAAATAAAAAAACAGCAAGAATAGATGATGTGTCATTATTATACAAGTATAAGATTTATAGTTGACTATAATGATATGAAAATTTACATGGTGAGTTCCTATCGTTTAGAAGTTAGTGGATCAGCTATGAGTGGACTAAGTAGTTATCTGATTATATATAATAAAAGACTCACAAAATGCACAAGTCTGACTAATTATTTAAAAAAAATATACAAAAGGTAGCACTGTAAGTAGAATGAACAAAGGACAAAAACAATTTATCATTCCTCTAACCTATATCAATATTATGACATTTAGCTTGTTGGGGAACAGCTTTTTGGACTGCTAAAAGTCACCAAAATGTACCATTTGACTTCACTTTTCCAAAAATGTCCTGGGGCATGCCCCTGGACCCCCCCCCAAAGAGGTTGAGATTTTGTGCCCCTCCAGAATTTATGTTTGCATGACATCCCTGTTCCCCCAAATTGGAAAGGGACAAATAACTTGTTGAGCCCCTTTTCATTGAATTAAACATCAATATCCCTTTGGGACCTGAGCAGGCCAAAGAGCAACCAACAAATATGGGATGAGGAAATCTAAGAGATTTTTGATGAGAGCAGTAGGGGAATAGATTTTATTGATCAAATTACTCTGTATGAACTTCTTTCCCAGGGCATACAGGGAGAAGAACTGGTTTTAAACCAGAATCCATTTTTATACAAATACCACAACAAATTCAGCTATGAACACTTTGAGAAACTTGTCAACAACAAAATGGATGAAATCTTGGACAGGGGATGTAGAAGCTGCAACAGCAACTTAACACCTCCAATCAGACTGGCCCTACAAGAACTTAGGGATTTTAAAGGTGTAGTGCTGAAGCCTTGTGACAAAGGAGGCAACATTGTTCCCATGAAAGAAACATACTAAATAAGCGATGTCTTGGATCTCTTAAATGACATTGATAATTATTCGAGGTTGCAGAATAATCCAAAAATATACTTTTAGAAGAACTTATCTGAGTTAATTGAAAAGAGTTTGAAAAAGGGGATGGATTACAGCTGAAGAAGATGGCTTACTCAGGCTGGAATGTCCCATTACCCCTACCTTTTATATTTTGCAAAAGAAATCATTAGGATAGAAATAACCCTCCAGGAAGACCTATTGTATCAAGTATGGGCTCACTCACACAGAATCAAGAATGAATGGGACAGACAGAAGGCAACCATCCATAGTGATAGGCAGGAGAAGATAAATTGCAGATCAAATAGGATCTGGAGTTTATAAAATAGGCAGGGAAATTCACAGACTGGGTGGGCCTTGCGGTAATTATCTGTTGTCACATACTATGTTTCTATTGTATTTGGATCACTTTTTACTGCCAATTGTGTCACAATTGAGGTCCTACATCCATTACATGATGGCTTTCTTGCACAAAATAGAGGATTTCATCTGGAAACCAGACTTTAAATGGCTGATTATAGATGTAGCCAGCCTCTATACACGTATACCCCACAGCAAGGGTTTAGCAGTCACAGAGTTTTTCCTGAGTCAGAAAAACACAACACAGTATATAACAGTACCATTAACTCTTGAGGGCTTTGAGTTTACCCTGAAGGGAACTATTTTACATTTGATAAGAATAATTATCTACAATATTTTAGGATGGTGATGGCAGTGGCTTCCACATTCTCTTACATCAAATTGCACATGGGGTACTCAGAAGAAAAATATATCTCTGATAATTGCAACAACCTCTTTAGGGACAGACTCAGGCTGTAGTTTCATTTTATTGATGATATTGTTCATGTCTGGTGTGGCACCCTCAATGAGATAGAAATATTAATTGAATATCTCAGCAGTAATGATCTGAACCTCTGGTTTACACATTCAGCAAGTGAGGGAAGTATCAACTTCTTGCATGTTACCATAAGTGCCACTCCAGTCACAACATCTCTTCATGTGGTTACAGAAAAAAGTCTACTGCCAATATCATTTTGTGCTACAAAACTGTACATTCAAGAAAACTAATTAACTATATTCTGTACTCTCAGCATTTAGAAACTAAGAGAAATTGTACTAAGAACAACAAAATTGAAGAACAGTTTCAGGCACTTAATAGAACTTATGATTTATTTGTGTTACAGGAGTCCCTGAAAAAAGTTACACATATTAACAGAAAGGACTTGTTGATATCTAGAGAAAAATTGGTAACGGATAACTCCCCCATTCCCCCCTCCCCCTGCACATACGTGCTGAATTTTAGTCCAACAGCAGGAGAGGTGGGGAGTGTAATTTGCAAATTCTGGCCCATATTAAGTGCAGTTCCATGTTAAAATCATGACTGCATAATAGCGCCTAAAACAACGATGAATTCAAAATGGTGACTGGCAAGTTAGCAATCAAGCATAATAGAGCTGCATATTTAGCTATAGCATCAAAATAGCGGCAAGCAATGCATAAGAGTGACTAACCTTAATATGTGTCCAAAAAGCAGAAACAGTGTTTCAATGAATCCTCTGGGTCTATGTCTTGTTTTCCCTAAAACCACTTCCTGGAACCCATAATGCAATGCTCCCTGTCACCCCAGTATATGGAAACTGATGCAGTGCCTAAAAGAAGAACAGTGACTAACAGAAATGAAAATAGAGCAAATGGTGTCTGGGGCTGCAGCTGTGTCCAAAAAAAGAAAGTAGAAGGACATGAATGAGTTGGTGTGCGCAATTGTTAGTGAATACTCACACAGGAGTAGGCACGACTATCTCCGAGGACTTGCCTACAATTTCCAGTTCCAAGTTTGAAAAATTGCTCATACACAGCAAAAATAGAACCAATCCCACAGATTCTTAACAGATTCTTAATGCATTAATAAAGGATTAAGTGCTGAACAGCACTGAATTGCAGCAAAGTGAAAAGTCGCTGTTTTGATGTCCTGGTTGCTGTGATTGTCATGGCTATGCTCTGGTTGCCATGGTTGTGCTCTAGTTGACATGGTTGTGCTCTGGTTGTCATGGTTGTCTGGTTGCTCTGGCAGTAGCAAGTTATGACATGGTATGCTGCGACTTCTGCTACTCTACTGCTGTGCAAGCTAAGCGTCTCAAGAATCAGGAAAACTGTTCTTTTTATATTTATTCTAGCTCCTGAACATTGCTGGGAGGAGTTTCAAGTCTAATTTGGCAGTGGAGCTAAGTGAATCAGGAGGGGTTTCAAGTCTAATTTGGCAGTGGGGCTAAATGAATTAGGAGGTCTGTTGTTTTTTCTGTGCTGTGCTGTATGGGGAATCAGGAGGCGCTGTGAATTGCTTGCTCTCTGTGTGTAATCACTAATTTGGCAGTTATGATTGTTGTTATCAAAATGGCAGTTGTAGTGGCTGTAATGGCTTATGCGCTGTTATGTCTGGTCGCCCTTCATGAGCTCTCTATTGGTTAGTTGCGGTTTTATCAGTTGCGATTATATGGTCGCGATTATCAAGGGATACCTTAAGTACAGGTCCACTTCTTGGACAGAGTGTGAACCAAAAACCAAGGATCACATTTAGAAAGGGAAGGAGTTTAGGTGATATGGTAACTTCAAGGCTGTTTTGTACATAGCTCTAAGCCCCATGCCCCCATGACATCAACGTGAGTTCCAACATGCCGTATTGATTTTTAGAAATGTGGCTTTTGTAACATTTGTAAATTTGCATCAGAGGGCAAAAAGTATATACACCCCCTCAAATGTAAGAAACACGCCAAAATCAAACAATTTATGACTTGTAGGAATTTGTTCAATGTGCACACTACATGGTGCCCCTGTGAGCTCCAATATGTTGGAAGAACAATTAGATTCCTGAATATAAAATTCAGGAATGTGCGTGATCCATGTAGAGAAAAAATCTGAATAATGCTCTTGGTGTACACTTTGCAGTGGATCATAAGTCAAATCCCTCATGTCTTAAATGCATGGCTTTGGAACATGTTTCACACCCCAGTCAGGGTGGGGACTGACTGAACCTTTTGCTCAAAAAAGAAAGCTAATGATTGCGCCACTGGGTACACTTAGCCAACATGGATTAAATGAAGACATCAATTACCTGCCATTCCTCAAATAGGAATTATCAAGAGATGTAAATTAGCTGTGTTTTGATGTGCAATGTATGTGGGTTACAAAATATTGTGTAAGTCCCCATTAATACACATGGCCCAGATATTCCAAAAAGTTGCGCGTAAAACGTGTTAATATATGTGCAGCCCACTGATCACACCCTGCCGATATTTGTAAGGAAAAGTGCACGGCACAAATCCCGATGCACTGGAGTGCATCAGCAATGTATGCAGGTGCAGGTGGGGGGGGGGCGTGCCCATGCATACTCTGCACAGCCCGATATTCAGCTCAGGATGTGCAGAGCCATGCTTACACAAACCCTACCTATGCCAGCACAAAGTTTATCCAAAAAAAAAGGAACAACAGATGGCCACCCACAGGTGAGCTGCCGCATTGCAGGGCGCAACACGGCAGCTGCCACCTGTGGGTGGCCACCTGCACTCCGGCTGCACCTGGCGGGCGCCCCCATGCCCGATCACGGGCATTTGTAAAAATAAAAAAAGAACCTCCACTTATCCGTGGTGGTCCAGTGGACCACTGTCAGCTCTATTGCAGGCCAGTAAATAAATGTAATCCATATTATCCCTGGTTGTCCAGTGGACCTGTCTGCCCGATCGCGGGCTGCAGTAGAATTAAAGAAAACCTATCATCCCTGGTGGTCCAGTGAACCCCCCCCACCCGCCCACTGATCCCCCACTTACCCCTCCACCCTCGGTCCCTGGTTATGGCGGCACCACCGCCTGCCACCCTGCTGTCCATCGACTGACAACGTTAGGCTGTACACCCATTGGTTCACAGCATGAGTTATCATGCAGCTCGATATCAGACTATATTCCAGATATGTGAATGGATCCCATTCACATATCTGGAATGTGTAGTATGGTATGGGCTGCATGCCCATTGGCTCACGATGTGGACCAATGGGCATACAGCCCTACCGTCGGTGTTAGTCACCAGGCGGCAGGGTGGCAGGCGGGTGGGGTGCTGCCACCCGCCGCTGACCGGGAGGGAATGGGGCAGTGGGGATCAGTGGGTGGATGGGGAGGAGGGTCCACTGGACCACCAGGGATGATAGGTTTTATTTAATTCTACTGCAGCCCATGATTAGGCAGACAGGTCCACTGGACCACCAGGGATAATATGGATTTTCATTTATTTTTAGCTCGGACATGGCAGCGTTCACTGGACCACCAGGGATTTAGGATTATAGTATTTTACTGCAGCCCGCAGTCGGCTGTGGTACACATTGTTGCGTTGCAGTGGGCATCAGTCCCGATGGCTGCCACTGGCAGGCACCAGGTGCAAGTTGTCTGGATCGGTGCACCTGCATGCAATGGTTATAATGACATGCAAATGGCCCCATTTGTGCCTCTTGCATACATTATGGCCCCATTTGCATGTCAACTTTTGAATATCGTGGTTGCTGCACTTTTGCGCGAATGGAACTTGGCGCTAGCGCATCCCCATGCTCCACTCTGGCCACCGGCGCAATGCCACTGCACCATGCGCACCGCGGGGTGGCCAGGGTAGATATTCAATGCTGCTGAGCCATGGCTCAGGTCCGTTGAATATCGCCTGGTCAATGCCCCTGCGCAGCCAAGTTGCGCTGCGCCCAGTCTTGCACCACAGACTGGCGCAGTTTGAATATCTGGGCCATGGTGTGTTTCTTGTTTGTGCACTGCTTTGCACATAATAATGTGTGGTCTAACTTTTCCTTCCTTTTCAAAGGCTCATTATCTTTACCTTTTGGATTAATATTGTCGCTTTGTTTCTTTGCCTGTTTCAGAACATACCATTTGGAGAAAAAAAATAGAAAACATCTCAGGAATAAATGAATCTTGACAAAACTGGAATCAGTGGAAGGAACCATGACTTCACCATTTCATCTAATTGGGATGGAGTATGCCAAGTGCGTCCTTTATGTTTCCCCTACAGAGTTAATCAAGTTTGAATCATTATTTATATATTGTGGATACTTTGCTTATAGTTATAGAGATACAGTATGATGTAGGTGTAGAATTAAAATAGACCGATTTTACTTTTTATGGCTTACTCTATATGGTTATAATGTAAATTGGGTTCCAAAGATTTTTCTTCTTTTCCTGCCTATAATACAGTCTCTATAATTTATATTTTTTTAAAATGGGTAGGGAAATAAGCAGTGACTCTAAAACTTTCATTGGTTAAAAGTAATAATGTGGGCCTAGTAAATGCTTGGACGTACTGCTGACCTAGATATTGTTTGAAGTACAGCCAATTATACCAAATGATGAAATCACTCCCTGTTACATTCAGGCACTGAAAACAGCATCATATTTAAAAAGCTACTTAGTGAGGAAAAGTCAAATAAGGTTTTAGATTACATGTCATATTTTTTTTTCCATATAGCTTTTTTCCCCATCGGGGCTCTGGGCAGGCAGAGCTGTGGTCATCTCTCAGAGGATCTCCAATCCATCCTTTTGGGGCATCATTTAGCCTACCTGGTATGCCATTTCCTTTTTTCTCCCACCTAGTCCTTAGTCCCCAGAACATGGCCTTGCATGCCTGTGGAGGTGTGTGTGCACGCCGTGGCTCCAGTAATTGCCCCTGCCCGGCCTAATGCACAGTCTCTCCTTGGGCTTGGCACTGCCATCAATCCTCCACCTGGTGGCAGCCAAGAGCCTGGGAGACTCACAATACTCCCTGGGAGAGGAGAGCTGTCTGGCAGCAGCTCAATATTGCCCTCGCCCTCCCTCCCACCAGACCCCTGGCAACCCGAGCTTATTCCCTAAATCGGGTCACCATCATGGCACGAGGTGTGGCATCCAATGCCTCAACCCATAGCACCACAGGTCCCAGGGCAATTCAATGTCATATTTCTCTACCCATTTTATAGCAGTAGCAGCCACCACAAACCAACCTTAGATGTTCTGGTTCCCCCAACACAAGTCCAGTGATGGCCAAGTTACTGGCTATGCACACCGACGTCGATCTGCTGTCACATACAATCTCCTTTCCCTGCTCCCGGACAACTGTAAGTTACTGTGGTCTTGGCTTCTCTATCTTTTGTATACTTCAATCTCCACATGGAATGGGTGTTAGAATTTTATCAGAGCAGTACAGCAGAATGAAATGTGAAGCTGAATCTACTACAGCTCCCCCACAGTCCAGGTTCCCCAGCTATCTCCCCAGTGATCAGATTTTACACACTGACCCCCACAGTGCTGCTACCAAAGTGCTGTGAATATAAAGAGAGAACAAGCAGCGTACTGCATTGCTCCTAGAGTGATTGGGAGAGAGAGAGAGAGAGAGAGAGAGAGAGGGGACATGAAAAACATAATGAGATGTGAGCATCCACCAGCAAGAAATGTAAGTTACAATTGTGAGGATGGGTACAGGATAGGAGAGCTGGCAGCACGTGCTGCATCTATACCATCCATGCTTCTGGGATTGGCTCCATCACCGGGGTGGAGGCACAAGTCACATCAGGCACACAAACAGTGCATGTTAAAAAAATAAACAACTGGTCTTCTTAATCTAATAAATTGGTGAATGAAACAGCTAAGTGTTACTTTTAAAAATGTGCCTTTAATTATTGGGACTACATTCCAGAACAGAAGAATAACAGGACATTCCAAAGTTTTCATGTGATAAAATAATTTCTCTTTATTTTTGTTTTATTATTATAACCCATTTTAAAGATGCAGTAACCCACTCCAGGGCATGGGCATATTGGGCATTAATGCACTTCCCATGTGGTTGGAAGTCACTTGGCTTTCGGTCTCTTGACTTAACAATTTACCCAGGGCATGCATTAAGTAAGCAATAATACCTGACAGGGTGGGTGGTTTTGGGCTATTATTGCACTTAGAAAATGTGCCGCTGTATTATATGTGTTTGAAAAAAAAAAAATTTTCTGTTTAAATGTTGAAACTGTTAGGTATTTCATTTATTTTATAAACAAATAGTTCCTCTGCCTGCATTTGAATGGTGTGTTTAAGCTGGTTCTAACACACACACACACACACAATCACTCAGGAAACTGTACCAGTGTCTTGTCTGTTTTAATTCAGTGGGAGCTCGCAATCCTCCCCCTCCCCCACCCCCCACTGGCAAAGCAGTAAATCAGTTGTGCCTGAATCAGGACTGCAGCCTTCTGCGATGTTGAGAGTGGTGGGAGCCTACTGCTGGAGCCAGAAGGGAGCATGCTTGAAGAAGTGGCCTGAGCTGTGTTCTTATGTTTCAACCACATTTGAAGTGCCACTACAGAAGTGCAAGAGGACTTCTGCTTAGATGTTCTTTGTTAAAAAGTGAGCAGGAGAAATAAGTATGGAGCTGGTGACTGTAAAGCAATGACAGAGGACTTGGCACAAATGTGGTGACTGTGAAGGTGCAGCAGAGGACTTGGTGCCATCTGGAGTGTGTGACACTGATACTACAGTGAGGTAAGCACAGTCTGTGCTGCAGAACACTGTTGTATTAAAAATAAACAGATTTCTCTGTGGGAAGGTAGACAGCTTCTTGTGGAGAATCGGGGGGGAACAACTGGAGAAATAGGTTGTGGCTTGTTAGTAAGATCAGGGAACAGAGGAGCGGGACTTTCCTGAGAATCATTGCTGGAGATGGAGTAATGCTGCCAGGTTGTGACAGTTACAAGAGCGGGCAGGGGATCTGGGGACAGGTGTCATGCCAGAGCCAGAGTCCAGTCCAGCTTAGTAGAAAAAATAAAGCGAACAAAAAAAAAATAAAAAGGATGTTTTTAAATTGTTTCTTAAAATATTCATGCAATTCTTTTAATTACTATTAGTGTGGACTGGTTTGAGGACTATGTCCCCTATGCACGAATGTGTGGAGTGCCTACATGCTATGAATCCATGGCACATAGCCACTCCACACCAACTGCGCCGCACATGTGGGATGCACAAAATGGAGTGCGCAGCCCCTACACACCAGCTCCTCCATCCGCGTTGACAGCAAAGCACTAGGATGGACGAGGGGCATGCTGGCACCATGTGGCTGTCACCATGGTGCATAATGCTGACCACAGGGATGTAGAGAACAGAGCAGGTTATGGCAGGGGAGACCCTATCATAACACCAGTACGCTCCAGCTCACAAACAGTTGCCTCCCAGGGCCCATTCAGCCTGCAGAACCCCCACCAGCATGGCAGACACCCCACCCCATCCCATATGCCTGGCCCCCCACTACCAAGGTGTTGCACAAGATCTACCCCCACCCACAGAAGAGCCCCAGCATAACCCACTCCTGGCCTGTACCCAGCACTCTGCCAGTCCCAGTGGCGGCCGGACTCTGATATCACCCAACATCCCCTCACTGCCACGTGCCAATCCCATCCCCATATGTGTGGCTACACCCCCCAACACACATCCGCCCCATCCCCACCATTGCCGATCATACCCACCCACCAATAACAAGACTGCCCCATCCCAATGGCGTTACAGCCCCCAAAATACACACACCATGTAGCCCCAGGCACCAGTAACTCGATCTCTTGTCTCCACCGGAACAGTGGTGGCCAGTGTGAGTCCCCCCCATGCAGCACAGCATACTGGTCTCCCCTCACAGTCCCCATTCCCATCCTGTCTGGCTGATCAGTGGTGTGTAATGCAGTCCCCCACCCAGTGGCACCATACCCCATCCCCATACCCCGCTTCAGGTACACTGCCGGACAGCCAGCAGCAAGCTCACCTCACACCTCCCAGGCCGCTGGCTATCCAAGTGATGCAGGGTGCATGCAACTATATATAGGCATTGCACTCCCAGCGTCACTTGGACAGCCAGTGGCAGAGGAGGTGTGAGGAGGGCTGTGCTACTGGCTGTCCCAGGCCACGACACTGCCGGCAAGGTACAGAAGTGGGGGTTAGGTCGCAGTCCTGTGGTGGTGGGATGATCACTGAAGACCAATGATCAGCCAGACAGGCCAGGATCGGGGTGGGAGGGTGGACCGATTGAGCCTTACTGGATGGTGGCGGGGGGTGTGGCAGTATGCACAGATGGGGCGCAGGGCTTTGATGTGTTGGGGGGGCTGCCTTCACAGGGCCGGTGCCACAATGTGTAGTGGGGGTCTGCACTGCTTGGGAGAGGGCCGTGCCATGTTCGGGGGCAGTGGGCAGACATCAGGGACAGCGGAGTGTGTTGTGCAATGTGGGGGAGACAGCTGTGCACCTGGTGGTGGTGGGGGTGCCACAGGGGCAGGAGTCAGGATGCACACACCAGGTCCCATGGCAACTGGCTCAAGTAATCAACTCTGGATCCCGGGTCGAGCATCCCATTGAATGCCTGCCTGGGTCCGCAACGAAACCCCATGCCACCCTGCATGGTCCTGTGCACCGGGAGGGTGGGTCTGTTGACAGGTGCCCACTGGGTGTTGGCAATTGTGAATACAATGCACCCAGCCCAATAGCTGCAGTGGAGCTATATGGGTGGATATGGCCTCTGGAGCATAATTCCCTCCTGTTTGTGCATGGGGCCTACTGTATGTATGTAGGGGGGCCTATTACTCACTCACTCATTAAGTGTATGGTAAAAAGTGTTGGCAATGGAATTTTAAAAATTGAACTGTCGCAAGGATACCAGTTCGGCCTTTTTTCATGGCAGGCTGCCACTTTTTGTTTCCTGGTCATCTGTTGAAAGTTAATATAGCCCCGGGCATGGGTACAAGCCAGTTAGACACCAGTAAATTAAAAGCCCATTTTCTAATGCCCAATACACCCATACCCTGTCATGGGTTATAGTTTATATACACTTTCTGGGAATCTTTTCCTTGAAACCTATAGGCCACTTACTACTATTCTTTTTATAACACTCTAATCTACAACTGCCCCACCTTCCAATTTTCCTTTTCATCTCAACCCCTTCCACTAGTTCCCTTCCCCTGTTTTTCTCCCACTCCCTCATCCCTTTTTAACCTGTTTTCCATACTCTTGTTTTCTTTCCCTTTCCGTTTTTGTGGCCTTTACCTGGTGGATACCATATCCCCCAAACTGTGTTTTTGCTTTTGTGATATGCATTAGTTTTTCTTCACACATGGTCCCAATTTTGGATTTTACATGGAAATTAGTTTTATAGGACCATCTGCTAATTGTGGATGTTATTAAATCCCTCCTTGATCTATTTTTGTTTATTTTATTCTTTGTTAATCAGGTAAGTCCAGCTAGGCACAAGTGCCTGTTTTCAGGGGTGACTTGGGAGCACTGGGCACCCATGTCACCCTTGTCAGAGACATGCATCCTGCATGTCTCTGACAAGGGACATCTCGAATGCCGCCAACTACTGTCACCGGTTAACTAAGATAAAGTCTGGACTGCATTACCAGTACTGTTAAGCTAATACTGTTTGTATATGTTCGTTTTCTGTAAATGTTTACCCTCCACCCTCTGTAACTGATGTGGAGCCTTTGCAAAAGAGTCTGTGACTCAAAGGATTGTAATTCTGATTATATTCAATAAATAAATAAATAAAATAAAAGTGACTTGCTCAGAGTCACAAAGTATGCAAGTGGAGGCTGTGAGAATCAAACCCAAGTCTGTTCTGCTGGATGTACCAAGCTCGTTCACAGCTCATTATTCTAACCTCTAGGCTTTACTGCCAGCCCAAAATCACCTTCTTCCTACTATAAACATTACTGTAGGTTTATAATTCTGACTTGTTGGTAGTGCTTTCATTCTACTATGTAGATTAAAACACATCACTGTTATTCTGCTTCCCTCCAAGCCTTGCTTATACAAGCAAAATGTGATATAACGTTGTATGCCTATGTATTATGTACTAATTACATCAAAGCCAGTTTAAGGAGTTTTATTTGTTGCTCTGGAGGCTCTCTCCAACAGACCAAATTTACTTTGTAATGGTATTTTGCTGACTGCCGCTTTTTATGTTTAATTAATTTATACACATATACTTGTACTGTCACTTTAAGTGAGCAGTATAAGTTGTGTCCTGTTCTCTGATCTGGCATGCCCCTGATGAAGACCACCCAGTTGAAGTGCTGGGTCTGCCACTTAGCATTTTTTGCATGGGCTCTCATGAAACAGATAGCATTATCTTGCCTGCCTTTGGAGTTTACCATCAAATGCCAGTTCTCTTTTGTTTTGCTCTGCCACAAATGGGAGCTATTGCACTCTGTCATGGATGACCTCTTTATAAATTGAGGTCACCTAGACATCAGTCTTTTCTGTGTCTGCATACAATACAGAACTGTGGCATTTCTGCTCACTCACTCCAAGGACAGGAGTTTTTGCCTGAGATGCATTTAGTATGCCTTTCCACATTCCCTCTAATATAGAAGGTTTGGATCAAGTTGAGGGTGAAGTTGGGTGCCCTGATTCTGGTGGACTCATACTGGCCCAAGCAAATCTGGTTTCCTCTGCTTCAGCTATTAGCAGTGGAACTCCATGTCTTGCTCTGTCTATTAGCCGTACTTTTGACACAGGAGCAGGATGCTCTAGTACATCTGGATCTTTGATCCTTCCACCTCCACGCCTGGCTCCTGGATATGCAGAGCTCTGCTGCTTGGGTTTTCCAAAGAGGTTGCAGCTGTTTTCCTTGCAGCTCATAAGAAACACAGAAACATAGAATTTGTCAACAGAAAAGGACTATTAGGCCCATCAAGTCTGCCATATTTGTCCCTGCCTATTCCTATACCTTGGACCCTATTAGGGCACCATCATCCCTCCCTCCGCCCTTTCCCCTACTTATTATGCCTGTGTGCCTATACCATGCATGCTTGAAGCTCCCCACTGTTGTTGCCCCCACCACCTCTTCTGGCAGGCTGTTCCAGGTGCCCACCACGCTTTCTGTGAGGAAGTAGTTTCTTCACATCCCTCTTAAACTTGCTCCCCTCTTGTTTCATTGTATACCCCCGTGTTCATGTGCTTTTCTACCTTTGATAGAGACTGCCCAACTGCTCCTTGTTCATCCTGTGAGGTGCATATAGGTCTCAGTCGTGTTACCTCTTACTGTCCTCTCCTCCAGGCAGGGCAAGTTGAGATTCTGCAGCCTCTCCTCATATGGCTTCTCATTCAACTACTGCACCTTTTCGGTAACCCTCTTCTACACCGCTTCCACCCACTCAATGCCTATGTAGAGGTGTGGCCTCCAGAACTGGGCACAGTACTCTAGATGGGATCTCACTAGTGAGTGATACAATGCGAACTTCACCTCCCTTCTCCTGCAAGAATCCCCCCTCCCTATGCAGCCCATCATCCCACTGGCCTTTCATACTGGCTTGTCACACTGCCCTGCCTCCTTGAGATCATTAGATATGATTACCCTGAGGTCCCATTCTTACTTATTGACTGTCAGTACCTCCCTCCCATCTTATACACAGCTCCTAGGTTTACCCAACCGACGTGCATGATTGCATTTTTTGGCTTTGAAACTAGCTGCCACACCCTAGACTGCTCCTCTCAGTTCCTCAGTCCCTTTGCATTATCTCCACATTGTCTTAAAGGACCACACTGTTGCAGATTTTTGTGTAATCCTGACAGACCCACCTTCCCCTCCAGTTCCTTGCAGATTTTTGTGTAATCCTGACAGATCCACCTTCCCCTCCAGTTCCTCAGAAATGTCATTTATGAAGACATTGAGAAGAACTGGTCCCAGAACTGATCCTTGGTGCACCTCACTATTCACTCAAGTGTTTGCCATTTAGCACCCTCCCACCTGTTACCCTTCAACCAGTTTAATACCCAGCTTACCACTTTCTCTCCAACCCCCAGGCTGCTTTGTTTCTTAAGTAGCCTCCTGTCTGGTACAGTGTCAAAGGCCGTACTGAGGTCCAGATGGGCCACATCCATTGCCCTCCCCTAAGCAAGTTCCCTAGTCACCCAGTCAAAAAAATATATGAGATCTGTTTGGCATGATCTCCTCCTTGTAAAACCATGTTGCCAGTTGTCCTGCAGTCCATATGCCACCAGATACTCCATCAGCCCCTCCTTCTACTGATGAGAGACTGACTGGACAGTAGTTGCTAGCCTCATTCCTGCTGCCGCTTTTGTGCAGATGTAACAGATCAGCCCTCCTCCAGTCTTCTGGAACTACCCCCATCTCCAATGAGGTGCTAAATAGTGTTGCCAGAGGGGCGGCTAGCACTGTGTTCAATTCTTTTAGAAACCTTGAGTGAATCCAGTCAGGTACCATTGCCTTGTTCTCCTTTAGGGCTTCTAAATCCCTTTCTGACTCTCTCTCTCCTCAGAAAATGGACTCGTGTCCACACCCCAACCCCCTAGTGCCTGATGATACATGTTGGTCCATCCTCACCAGACCACTGTAAAAACTGAGCAGAAGTACTCATACAAAATTTTTACTTTTTCCTGATCTTCTTCTGCACAGTCCCCCCTCCTGATTCTCACTATCCTATCCCTTGCTTCATCATTCCACCCACGTACCTGAAGAAAATCTTATCCCCTTTTTTTTTATGTCCTCGGTGATCCTCTCCTCTGTTTGTGCCTTAGCTGCCCTCACCCTTCTTCCTGCCTCTCTGATTTTCCATATATACCTCCTCACTGCTTTAGCCACCTTCTTTGAGAACCATAGATCTGTCTTCCTACTGCTTCCTTTACTTGCTTCCTTCAAATAACGTCATTGCTTTTGCTATTCCCTCCTTGATCTTTCTCCATTAGATCTCCACTCCTCATGGCTATCCCCTCCCTTTGAGGTATTTATTGAAGCAGTCTCCATTTTTTCATGATCTGCCCTTGAAGTTCAGGACCCTTCTCTTAGTGTAGTTTTTCTCTTGCCCAATCCATATATCAAACCACACAGTATGGTGATCACTTTTACCCAGGGGACTACCCACTGTGAGGTATGCAATGCTGTCCCATTTTATAAATACCAGGTCCAGCACTGCCTGATCTCTAGTTGGTTCCATAACTAGCTGCCTGAGAAATGCCCCTTGTAGGGAGATGAGGATGGCCCTGCTTCTTGGAGATGTGACCAAAATGCTCCAGTCTACATGTAGCAGAAAATAGTCTCCCATAATCAATACTTCCCCCATGTTTGCCATTCTGCCAATGGCCTCCCCCCAAAACCTTGTCTAACTCCTCTCCATGTGTTGGTGGTCTGTACACCATACTCATGTGAATAAAGGCTTCAGACTCTGGGCCTTATTTTCATAGAGCTCCTAGAGTTGCATCACTCTGAAGCTGTGGTGAACACCTATTGTGTCAGGGACCCTGCACCCAATTTTATAATGGGGGTTCCCTGCACCAAAACCCAGGAACTGCCGCAGCTGCAAGGATCCAGCCCCCCAATCTGGCAAAACACATGAGGGTCCAGGATGTGGGGGTGGTGGGTCTGAATGTCAGGAGTTGGCTGGGTGCAGAAGGGACATGCATTGCCATAGAGGGCATTAGAGGGATAACAGGCATGATAGGATGTGATGTGGCACCCAATAGGGTGCCGTTTCCAGAGCCATAGAGTTGATGGGATGGGACTGCTTCAGAGGGGGCTTCAAGGTAAAGAAAGAGACATGGCCCCAGGTAGGCATAGCCCTGGAATCTGTCTCATAGGTGGCCACCTCACAGAACCCTGTAGGCAGGTCAGCCTACCACAATGTGGGAGGGTGGGTATGAGGGGGCTGTGGCAGTGCCTGGAGAATGTTACACCCACCACTGACATAGAAACAGAATTTGACAGCAGATAATGACTGCTTGATACACTCAAGTAGTAAAAGACCCTACTTGATCTCCAGCTTAGCCTTCCCCCACTTCCCTAATGATTAAGGTTCCCATATGATTATCCAATGTGTTCTTGAATCCCGACGCAGTTTTACCCCACCACCTCTGCTGGAAGGCTGTTCCAGGCATCCACTGCCCTCTCTGTGAAGAAGTACTTGCTTACATTTCCCCTGAGTCTACCCCTCTCCCCCCAGCTTCATAGCATGTCCCCTTGTTCTTGAGCATCTTTTTTTTGGAAAAATGCTTCATTCTTGTACCTTATTTACACCCGTGAGGAATTTGAACATCTCAATCATATACCCCCTTTCTCTTCTTTCCTCCAGGGTGTACATATTGAGGTCCTTTAGTCTCCCCTCATATGGTCTCTGGTGCAGACCCTGCACCATTTTTGTTGCCCTCCTCTGTACCACCTGTACTCTGTCTATGTTCTTCCAGAGATGTGGTCTCCAGAACTGGATGCAGTACTCCAGATGAGAGCTCACCAATGATTTATACAGGGGTATCACCACCACCACCTCCCTCATTCTGCTGGTGAGACCCTTCCCTATGCACCCTAACATCCCACTGGCTCTCCCCATAGCCCTGTTACATTGTTTGGCCACCTTTGGGTCATCAGATATGATTACTTCAGATCTTTCTCCTGTTTGGTGGTCGTCAGTACAACTCCCCCCATCTTGTACTCTGCCCCTGGGTTTCTATGCCCTAAGTGCATGATTTTGCACTTCTTCACATTGAAACTGATTTGCCACATTCTTGACCACTCCTCAAGCTTTCCTAGATCCGAATTAATGTTTTCCACCCCCCTGGAGTGCCTACCTTATGGCAGATTTTAGTGTCATCATCAAGAAGGCACACCTTCCCTTCTAGTCCCTCTGCAATGCCATTAATAAATACATTAAAGAAGACCAGTCCCAGTACTGATCCTTGTGGCACCCTGCTGGTCACCTTCTCTTCCTCACAGTGAACTCTGTTTACCACCACCCTCTGATGCCTATCCCTCAATCAGTTCCTTACCCAGTTTACCACTTTTGACCCCACTCCCAGGCTGACCAACTTGTTTAATAGTCTACTATATGAAAAGGTGTAAAAGGCCTTACTGAATCCACTGCTCCACCCTGATCTACTTCTCTGGTCACCCAGTCAAAGAAATCTATCAGATTTGTTTGACATGACCTCCCCCTGGTGAATCCATGCTACCTCAGATCCTGTAAGTTGCTGGTATCAAGATATCTCACAATCCTTTCCTTCAGCAGTGATTCCATTAATTTTAAAGATACCAACTTTCTGAAGTCTTAAACTGTGACAGGGTCCATCCTGACCAAGAACCCCACCCTGTCACTTAATCCCTCGGGCATCGCTGCAGACAGTGCTGCACACACTCAATTACATTTTGCCGCTTGCTCTGGTCATGCCGCCCCACAGTAACACCAGTAGAAAACATCCAGATTAAAACAATACATCATTCTTCTGCAATAAGTTCTGAATCAAGACATACAGAAAGTTAATCAGAAGCAAACTTGCTTTAAATTGTGTTTACACATTTGAGCTGCATACATTGCTCCTCCTGACAGTCCCATCCCAACCCACTCATACTCACCTCCTTTCCTGAGCAAACTTCATTTCAGTGACTCCCACCGCCACACCGGATTGTTGTCACACACTCCCCTATAGCTGATCAGGTTCAGGTACCTTAGTTCACTGCTCCCGGTCTCCGTGCACTTGCCTGCACTACTACCCAGTCTAATCTAACAGGAAGAAACATGCTTTATTGAGCTCCCATTGACCTGCTTGCCATCTGATTACCCAAACATTTTCACATTCATGGTGCAATGTAGGTGCAGGGTTGGAAGGTTGCAAATTGCTTTCCAGCTGAAGCAGTGCCATGGTGATGCTGAAATAAATGTCACTCACAGATCAGCAGTCAGCAAGAAAAAAAAAGGGACAAAAACAGGACAGGTAAGCAACATCCAGGACAAAAGTTACGTTTTGGAAAGGTTGTGGGGACACCAGGACATGCGGCCTAAAATAGGGACTGTCCTGGGAAAATCAGGACAGTTGGAAGCTATAATTAATTTCTCCACCACTGAGGTCTGGCTGACTGGCCTGTAATTTCCAGTTTCCTCCCTGCTAGCACTTTTGTGAAGTGGGACTACATCAGCTCTCTTCCAGTCATCTGAGATCACTCTCATCTCCAGTGAGTGGTTGAACAGGACTGTCAGAGGTGTAGGCAGCACCTCTCTGAGCTCCTTCAATACCCTTGGATGTATCCCATCTGGTCCCATTGCCTTGTCCACCTTTAGATTTTGAGTTCCTTCAGGACTCTGTCCTCTGCAAATGGACTAGTGTCCACCTCTCTTCCTTTGATGCTCCTGTCACTTAACTGTGGTCCCTCATCTTCCCCTTGCTCCGTGAACACTGAACAAAAACATTTGATCTGGATGTCTTCTTTTTCCTGGTCCCCCTCCACACACTTCTCCCATTCCCTCCTTAGCCTTATAGTCCCTCCCCTGTTTTTTCTCCTTTCGCTTACATACAGTATCTGAAAAATATCTTACCTCCTTTCTTTACCGCCTGTGCTATTTTCTTCTCTGTGCCTTTGCACTCTTGACTGCTTTCCCCGTCTCCCGCGGCGTCTCGTGATATACCTCCCTATCCTCCTCCCTCTGTGTCTCCTTATACTTCCTCAATGCTAACTTTTTTGCCCTTACCTTCCCAGTCACCTCTTTTGAGAACCATAGTGGTCTCTTTTTCCTCTTGATTTTGTGTATTTGCCTGACTTAGTGCTTTGTTGCTTTCCCTATGGACCAATTTAGTGTTGCTCATTGTTCCTCCACTCCACCTGTGTCCTCCCCCACTAGGGCATCCCTGAGGCATTCACACATCCTTGTAAAGTCCTCCTGAAGTCAAGGACCTTCATCTTAGTGTGGTTCAATTCTGGCTCAGTAATTATATTGAACCACATTGTACAGAGATCACTGCCCCAGGTTGTCACCCACCTTGATGTTTTCAAAGCTGGCCCCATTGATGAGTACCAGGTCCAACACTGCTCCCTCATGAGTGGGATTCCTTGCTAGTTGCCTGAGGAATACCCCTGCAGGAGTCTAGAATGTCCTTGCTCTTAGCTGAAGCTGCAGCTGGATGCTCCAATCTACATCCAGCGGATTGAAGTCCCCTACCAGCAGCACCTTCACCCTGGTTGCCATCTTTTGGATGGCTTCCACTAGTACCTTATCCATCTCTCCCCCCACCTGTGCTGGAGGTCTGTAAATTACGCCAGTGTGAATAGAGACTCCATTTCCTGTCTCTAGAGTAACCCACAGTGCGTCAGCCCCTCCCTTTATTCCCTGTGTCTCTGTAGCTTTTATGCTATCCCTTATATAAGGAGTCAGTCCTCCCCCTTTCTAACCTTCCCTGTCCTTCCTGAACAAAGTGTAGCCTGGCATGGCTATATTTAAGTCATGGTTCTCATCGTACCAAGACTCAGTGATGGTGACAATGTCCAGGTCAGCCTCTTCCATAGTGGCCACAAGGTCTGGCATATTATTTCCCAGACTTTGAGCATTTGTGCACATGGCCTTCCAAATTCTTCTAGCACCCATCTTGTCCCTTTTCCACTTTTGCCTACTCTCCTTATCACTTCTGTCTTCACTCCCATGCTTGTCTTGATATTAGAAATCCTTGAAGATTTCCCTCCCTTAGGGTTTTCCCTATTGGCTACTTCAGCTTGCCGGGATGGCCAGTTCTTGTCTCCCTGATTCCTTCTGCCGCCCCCCCCCCTTGGCTAGTTAAAATGCTTGCCAGTGTAGCATTTAAACCATCCACTGAGGACTGTGGCTCCCCTCCTGGATGGATGCAGGCCATCTCCTCTGTATGGGCCTTTATCCCACCGTGGTAGGACCCTAGTCCCCCAACTATAGCCAAACTCTCCTCTCTGCACCAATACTTTAACCATTGATTGAAGCTCTTGGTACGGAGTACCCTATACTCCCCTCTGTCATAGACAGGTGACACCTCAGAAGATGCCACTGAGAATGCTACCTTCCTATGTTCTTTCCCAATTCCCTGAACTCCTCCTGCACTCTTCTAACCTCATCCCTTGCCATGTCATTGTTCCTTAGGTGGACAATGACATCCAGCTCTCCCTCCTGGTCTTTTATCCTAGCAATCTTTAGGATCCGCTTCCCATCTCTCTGAGCTGTGCTGAGATGTAGCCACCTAACTTCTTTCCCTGTCCCCAAATCTATCCCCCTAACAACTGACTCCCCCACCATGAGTTGCTTCCTCATCCTCTGGAATCCTCTACCACCCAACTTGGGACCTCCCATATGGAGTATAGCGCAGTAGTTTAAGGCTCAGAGCTGCAAACCTGGAAACTGGGGTTTGAATCCCACAGCCCCCACTTGCATACTGTGTGATCCTGAGCAAGTCACTTAACTTTCTTGTGCTCCCAGGATGCACCTGGAAAAAAGCTTTGGCTTAGTGTGCCTTTCCTGTTAAATAATTTCCCCTTTCCCTTTCCCTTTCATCCCTGACCACTACTGTTGATGCCTCCTTGGGACAGTCACATCCTGCCAGAGCAGCGCATGAGTTGCCTAGTGGAACCATCTAGTCAATGTGCCTCTGACCCACTATCCTCACCCTTCCGAGCCCACCGTAGTACAGCCGTCTCTTCCCCCTGGCAACCTTTGAGGCAGTGGTGGAAGACTTGGCGGTCCCTGGGTGGGGAAGGGGGCCTCCTGAATCCTAGCCTACTTGGCCAGGAGATGAGAAAACTCCACCATCAGCTCAGAGAGGTACACACAGATAGGGCTGCACTGTAGTCTCCAGAAAGTCTGCCTGAAAACTGCTGCCCCATATCCATTGCATTGCATTAATCCTAGAATGGCTATTGTTTACCTTGCCTGTTTTTGTTTTGCTTACTCAAGACCCTTTTAGTTTGTTACACACCTATGCCAACCTGTTGTGTCACCCTTCCCAGCAGTGACTGTTACATAGTAGTGAATGGGTTCCTTGCCTTGGTCGACCAGCAGAGTCCTCCTCTTCCTTTTGTTGTTGCCTGCCAATGGCTACAGTACCATTCAGTTTTTTTACTCCTTCACTGTTTCACTCAGTCCCTGGGACACAAACCTGCTGGATATGTTAGAGTGGAAGTACTTTTATAGTACTCTTGTAAGAAGGCACTATACCTCTGTCAGCTCCACTCCCCAGTTACACACCTGATTCACAGGGCTTCCTGAATCTGCTCACCCCAAGATTAAGTTCCTGAGCTAGTTTCCCCACACACCACCTTTTACAATTTAAAACCCAAGCTTCAAGGTACCCCAGTCACTGCCTATCAAGTTTCAAAGTGCCCCAATCACTGCTTGTCAATCTTTTCTCCCCAGTTACTCTGCTACTGTCAAAAGGAAGAGAAGTATAAATAAATATACCTTTAAGATAAAGCTAGGTGTTTCCCTCAACTTGCAGTTCCAGCTTACCACCTACAGGGTCATGCGAGGTGGCCAACTAAGTGGCAGCTGCCAGGGCTGTGCCATCTTGGGGCCATGTCACTGTTGTTCCTGGAATCCCCCCCCCAAGTGGTCCCATCCCATCTGCTATATGGCTTCACAAATGGCACTCCAGCTGGGTGCCACATCATACTCTGTCATGCCCGTTGTCTCACTGATGCCCCCTATGGCATCCACTGTGTCCCTTCTGCCCCTGGCACTCTACTTTTTGGTCCTTTCAATTGCCACAGTGTGCACCTGTGTCATAAGTAGATCAGACCACCTCCTGGCTAGTCTAAGTGGAGTCCCATGCTGCATCCACATTGGGGTTTTGAAAATTACACACAATGGGATGGTGCAGCCCCACCGGGGCGCAAGCCACCTTGTGACCTGACACATGGGCTGTTCTATCACAAGGGTGGTGCAGGGCAGCTTGGGTGCACAGCATACTGATTTTGATGCAGCCTGTGTTTGAAAATTGGGATTGCCACACAGTTTGACACAAGGTGACACTTGCATCATACCCATTTGGTGCAGGCATCTTGGGTTAGACATACCATTTGAAAATCGGGCCCCCTGTCACTAAACTGACCCATAGTACTTCCAATCCTTCCATATCCCCCTGGTGTCCCTGTATCTCTGTGGCCTTTATACCTTCCCTCACATATAAAACAACCCCCCCAGCTTTCCTCCCTATCCTGTCCTTCCAGAGCATGGTGTAGCCTGGAATGATCATTTCTAAGCTGAATTGTGTGTATACCATGGCTCTATTATGGCCACCAGATCCATGTCTGCCTCTGCAAAGATTGCTTCAAGGTCAGGAATTTTATTTCCTAAGCTCTTTGATTATCACACATGGTTCTCCACTCCATTTGTCCCTCTCTTTCTCTATTCTATCTTCCCTTTCTGTTTCCATCCTTCACCTCTCCTGTTTCCCATGTCCTGTCCTCCCCTTTAACAATATACCTCTGTCTACCCTCCTTAACCTCTCTCTCAACTTTATCTTCTCTTCCTGACCCACTCATCCTGCCCTCACCCTTGTCCTTAGTGCTCATATCCTTTAGGAATTCATTTCCCCAGGGCTTCACTTCACTACTGCTCTGTTCTCTGGTGGGTGGGGCAATCTCAGCTTCTCTCAGTTTTGCAGCCTCTCCCCTTGGCTAGTTTAAACGCCCATCAAAGTAGCATCAAAACCTCCCACCCAAGACTGTCCAGGACTGCTATTCCCCTCCTGTATGGTTGGATGCCTTCTCCTTGGTACAGGCCTCCATTCCCCAGGTAGGATCCTAGCCCCTGATGTAGCCACAACCTTCTTCCTTGCACCATACTTTTAACCACTTATTGAAGGCCCAGGTGCAGTGTTCCCTTGCCTTCCCTGACCATTTTTAGGTTGCACTACAGTGAAGGCCACCATGCAAACTACCTGCTTCAGGCCCCTCCCCAGCTCTCCAAACCAGTCCTGCATCACTTCTTCGGTGTTCCTTGCTAGAGCATTAGTCCCCAAATGGACAATGATATCCAGCTCCCTACCTATCACCTCTTCTCTAGCAAGCTCTATGATCTGCCCTCCAGTCCTCACTGCTGAAGTGCCTGGTAAGCATATTATTACCATGTACCTCCCTTCCCCTGCTCACAACTCTATCCCCCTGACAAAGGAGACCACCACCAGCATCTGTCTCCTCCTTGGCTGGGGGCCTCTCCCTCCCCCCAGGCCTCCTTCACTCTAGGACCCCCACTTCCTCCCTTCCCATTGCCTCGGGTGCCTCCTCCTGGCTTCCCAGTCCCACCAGAATTGTGAAGGTATTATGCAATGGTGAGGTCTGAGGATTGCTGTCCTTCCTTGCCTCACCCACCTAGTATCACCAAGGTCCAGCTGCTCTGCCTCTTTTCTGGCTTCCTTTGAGGGAGTGCCAACAGCAGCAATCCTGCTGGCCCCTGGATGAGGCAGACACTACCTGTACTCATGGCAGTTCTGCTCTGCGTCCAGCAACCTCTGCTCTCAGCCAAGAGAGGTGCCTACATATGGGGCAGCACCTCAGTCTCCAAAATCTGTTTCTAAAGATTGTGGCCCCACACCCATTGCACCTCACCACTCCCATATCTGATAACGGCTTTTCCTTTTAACTACTGTACTTTCTTCCATGTCATTCCCTTGTCCTCATTCCTTTCCTATGTATGTATCCCTCTTGGCTCAATTGTGCTTTTTTCCTCCTTCCTGTATTTAGCCTATCCTTTGACTGAGTCCGTACTCTTACACTAGATAGGGTTTTTCCACTGTTCACTTTTTTATTTTATTTAACTCTTTTGTATCTTAACCCTAGATACTGTGTTATAAGTTCCCCCTTTTGGCTTCTTATTCCCGCTTTCAACCTTAACCTAGATAGGGTGTTACCTCTAGTTCCACACCACAGGTGATATTTGTATCAATTTTAACTTCACCTTTTTTATCCCTATGTACAACTACTCTAGCTAGGGTGTTTCCTCCTTTCCCACACAACAGTTGTTTCCCTCTTACCTTCTTACAGTACTCCCTTACACAAGCAGAAACAAGTAAACAGATATTTTACCTTACTTTAGTGGATCAGCAGAGTTCCCTGCATGCCTGTTGTTGTCTGCTGATGTGATGCCTAAGATACCAGTCCTGTCCCACTCCTGATCTGTTCCACTCCACTAAACTGTCTACTTAGTACACCTACGTGCAAAATTGGAAACATTTTATGGTTTGGTGTGCTGCTCATCAGCTAGACCACTTAATGTGCCCAGTGAGTCTGCTGATGAACTACCTCCAATTCCTTTTGGATGTGGGCCTCAGGTATTTCTCCATTGAGGTCCACTTGACCATGGTGTCAGCTTTTCATGCCCTCACCAAGGGCAAGCCAGTAGCCCAGCTGGAGATTTCTCACATGTTCCTCAGAGATGTTCTGCTTCTGCACCTCCCTGTCCATTATCCAATTTCACTATTGGACTCTGATTTGGTTCTGGAAACCCTAAGTGTGCCTCCTTTGATCCTACACCTACTTGAGGAGCTTTGCTTCCTCTCTTGGAAGACCTAATTTGCCATGGCTATGATTTCTGCTAGATGCATTTCAGAATAACAGGATCTGGTGGCTGTGCCTTCTTTTCTTATTTTCCACAAGGATATGCTACCCTGCATATCAATCCTTATTTTCTGCTGAAGGTCATTTCTGAGCAAACAAAAATCAGATCATTAACCATCCGGTTTATTTTGGGACTCCCACCAATAGTGCACACACTTAACATCCAGAGGACATTGCTTTGGTACCTTGATCATACTGAGGAGTGAAGAAAATCCTCTTAGTTCTTTGTGGCTTGTGCTGCGAGGATGTGGACTCCCCTGTTTCTCAGCAGGACCTTTCCAAATGGTTGGCCTGCTTCATTTCTTTCTGTTACCAGAGGCACAGTAAGCAAATTCTTGGTCCTATCCATGCTCACTCCCCTGTGAGGGAGCTACTTTGTGGCTTGTTTTTACAGTGTGTCTGCTGCTGACATATGTGGTGCTGCCACCTGGAGTACTGTTCATATATTTACTAAACATTACAGTCTGGACATCATCTCTTGAAGATGTGCTGGCTATGGCCTTACTGTCATGCAAGTCTTGCTTTCATAGGATCCTTTGATCCTTCCTTCCTCCTGCAGTGCTATGGTACTGCTTGGGAATGTTCCATGATGTAGCTCAATGGAGGGAGATGTCCTTGAAGAAGACAGAATAGTTACTTACCATAACAGTAGATCTTTGAGAGAACCTCTTCCCTTGAGCCACAGCTCTTTCTCTCTCCTGTCCCCTTTTCAGGTGACTGGTGATTATCCTGCTTACTCTCGCATGCTTTTCCCCACTTATGCCTGACTGTGCATATTTCCTAAGGTTTCCATAACCTCTCCTGTGTCCCTGGGTTGATCCTGGTTACTTCAGTCCCTGCCAGTCTGATGATCCTTTGAGTCTGTCTGTGGTGGGGAACTGATGCATGATGGGGTCGCTCACATTCTATAGGTGGCAACAATGCACATCGATGTGGGAAGCCCCAACTCGCAAAAGTTTCTGGGTTGTCCTGACACCAATTGTTTACAGTTCCATGATGTGGCTTAATGAAGGAGATTCTTTCCAAGAAAAAAACAGTAATGTGGCCGACAGAAGAGGGGGTTGGTTTATTTATGTATTTATTTAATTACTTAGTTATATCAAAGGTTTTACTATGTCCGGCCTGGTGGCACCAAGGGCTAAGACACTGGGGCCCAGATATTCAAACTGCACCCAAAAAGTGTGCAATAGCAGGATCAAGTGCAAGTCCATTGTGCCCATGTGTAAGAGGCACAGTATTCAAAAACTGAGCTGGCCAACATGCGCCTACAGCCAAAAACTGAATATCACACCACCTGCACCATAGCACAACTAGGGAGGGGAAGCTGAGCAGATCTGATGCGCCATAGCATAACAAGGGATGTTCAGCTGAGCAGTCCAGAGGTGCCATAGCACAACCAGGGATGCCCCCCAGCAGCAGTGCAGCAATGCAACTGCACAACCAGGGAGGTAGGGGCCCACCACCCATGCCACAGATGGGCAGAGGAACATACAGAAGAACAGACATCGTCCCCCCACACCCCATGCACTGCACAACTGGGGGAGGGCTGGAATAACCACTGGCCCATGGAGACAAGCAACCAACCCACAGCCAGGCCATGGTGCCCCATCACACCCCCTGGCAAGCTGTGACTGGCAAACAAGGAGGGCTGACCACCCCATGCCACACCATCCCCCCAATGCAGAGCACACTCTGCACCATGACCCCCAGACACCCTACCCAGTAGCAGCATCCACCACTTCAGGAAACCCCATGCATGCCACCACCCTCACTGTGACAATGCAACCCTGTGCACCACAGAACCATGCAAGGCAGCCCCACCACGAGCACCCTTCAGCAGGTGACAGCACACAGCAAAGCAACAACGGCATACACAGTGCCACCACGCACAGCCCCCAAGAGGTACAGCTGAGAGACCGACTATGCGTCAGCACATGAGGTACCCCACATGGGACAAGGCATGCCCCGGACACCACCACCAGTGGTACAGCACCCTGCACACCCTCCCAAGGACACACCCCAACCCAGCACTGGCCACAACAGCCAGCGCAGACACCCACAGTGGTGCATGGAAGCATGCACCACACCAGATGCCACACAGTGCATGGACAAACACCCACCCATACCCAAGGGCACGACAACATGGGGACGCAGTAGCGGGGCAACCAAGCCCCCAGAGTGGGCCCATGGAAACTGTGTACACACAGCCTGCAGTCCTCCATGGCACAGGAGTGCCAGCCACCCTGCGCAGGCACTGTGGACCTGTACGCCACCATCATTTGCCTGGAGCACAAGTCACAGACAGTGGTGCACATCCCCTGCAACACACACAAGCCACAGCATGGAGGTGGGACAACAACTGTGGAGGCCACAGTGTCACCCAAGGCAGACATGCACCACACCAGTGACAGGAGGCAACCCAGCATTGTGATGGGTACAGTGGCTGCCCTGCATGGACAACCACCACTGACATGCCAGCAGACAGTGCAGGTCACAGACATGCAAGGGTGTCAGCTGCACAGGCCATGGACAGGCTGACAGGGGCACCATGGACACAGAGCATGCATCATGGACCACTGCACACAGTCATCCAGTGCACAGGGCACAACACACACACCACAGACACTGACTGATAGCTATCCCCACACCATAGTCACCTCCCCACAGACACAAACACATACCCATGACTGCACCACCCTTGACACCATGCACAACACTGCAGCTGAGCACCTATAGCCCGCTGCAAATCAGAGACCCCCACAGTATTCATATCAAAAGATTTGTATTTAAAAAACATATAAAAAGGAACTATTTACAAAACTATGTACAAAAGTTGGGGCTACAACAAGGTGGTGGTGGTAAGGGGCAGGTGAACAAATGGGACAGGAAAGGAGGTGAAGGTGGGTCCAGGGGTGGGGATATCAGGCAGAGGGATGATCAACGGGAGCCCTGCCCCCGCTCTGGCTGCTCTGCCTCCGGTGTCTTCTCAAGACCCTAAGCCGGTCAATCCTTTGCAGGATCTCTAACGATGCCCGGCCCACATTGAGGATCTCCTGCAATGCCTCCCTTATCTCCTGCAGCTGGTGGACACCTAGGACAAGGGAGCACATTCAATAGGTGTGAATGCACAACCCCATGCAGCCCACCCATTGTGCATTGAATACAGCCGTGGGACATGCCTATGTGATGGTGTGTGACCACCCACTGTGATCACGTCCACAAGACCTGCCCATGCAGGCGCATACAAGCCATGCGGACCACTGCACACACCCACCAGCCAAGTCATGCACAGCATCACCATGGCCGTTTAGTGACATGTCAATGTGGTGCGAAGGCAGTGGCACAGCCATGTACCCGGTGCATGCATGGACCACTATCGACACACTCCCAGACATGCAGTGCCACTGGACAGTGCTGACTGTAACAAGTTGCGTGCATGGCAGTGGTGTCAAGGGATGGTGGCCATGCCCCGCTGCCCACCCTGTTACACAGCATGCAATCGTAATCATGGAAGTATGGCACTCACCATCATCAGGCTGGTCCCTCGGGCGCTGTTGACCGTCACCCCTCCTAGTGGCTCTATCGTCCTGCTGGCACTGCATCTCCCTGGCCAGAAGCCTCTCCTCCATTCCTGTGGTGCAAACATGGAGAGAGGAACATCAGTACAATCCTGTAGCAAAGTACCCCTGCCCCCATGTGTGTGCACTCTCACCCAGCCAGACCCACCCATCCCACACCCTGATAACAGCACCACAGCCAACACCGGATGGTCCATGATACCCATATGGAAGATAAAAGTGTGTGGACGTAACACCTACCTGGCCATGGCACCGTGCCCCTCCTGGCACATGACCGCAGGCGGGCAAGCAGGTCTGGTTCCCTCCTCCGCTGGTCGCCATACCTGTGGCGGCACTGCTACGCTGTCAAACTCCTTCCTGTGACCTCCTCCAGGGCATTGGCCACCTCCTCCCACACCTGGTTCCTGGACCTGTCCAGGGGTGCCTCCCCAAACAGTGGGCCATAGAGTGGCTCTACAATGGCCACTAGGTTGGCCAGTTCAACTTGGGTCCACTGTGCAGCGCTCCTCCGCGCCATTCCACTTGCTCAGTTGGCTCAAAATAGTGCTCTGCAGCACGGCTCCACCACATGCAGATGCTGCGTGGTACAGTGCTGCCATTTCCTATCGAGCTGTCACCGAATCGCATGATTGTGGTGCACCCATGCCTGACTCAAGGTGCCTAGGGGGCAAAGGTTGGGCACAGGTTCAAGGGTCTCTGGCGCACGGACAGGCACAGCACCATTGGAACCCAATGCGTGTAGCATGATTGGATGCCTGTGTGCTACCTCCAGCAGTGGCCTACCGCTCTGTTGCCCCAGTGCGCCTATGATGGCCCAGTCCCACAGCGCCATATAGGTGAACATTGCTCTAGTGCCTCTGGCACAATGGTGGCCATGCCCTGCATTGCTTCCCATGCACAGCATGTCAGCAGCATGGCAGACGCCTGCATCAGCAACCCGGGCATGCGAAGTGAGGTGTGTACTGCTCATGTCACAGAACTGCGCCTTTGGCTCAGCACGTTCAACACAATTGCGCAAATCGCAACAGCGCGATATTCAGTCGTCATATGCAAATCAGCTAATTAGCCATTCAATGGCACAGCACTGCAATTTGCATCCACTTAAAGTTGCACCTCGCCTCATTTGCATGGGTTGCGCTATAAAAGTGCGACATTGGGCTGGACTGGCCATAGTCGGTTACTGCAGTCTATTGGTGAGTTGCATGCTGTTTGGGAGTGTGGACTGTGGATTCTGGGACATGCATGGGACTGCACAGTCACAGGTAACAACTTTCATTCTCACAGGCTAAATAATGACCAAGCAAGTTGTGGGAGAGGAGGAACACAGTGGTGGGAGGAGGAGGAGGCCTAATTTCACCAAGGCCGAGACCGATGCCCTGTTTGAGGCCTACCTGGATCAGGAGTCGCCTCAGCGGATGGCAGGGAACACCACAGGCCTGTGCTGCTGCATGGGAGGAGGTGGCATGTGCAGTGAACCTGCATGGCAGCCACCAGCGCTCCGTGCAGGAGTACAAGAAGAAGATGGGCACAGACAGGAGGAGGATAAAGGAGAAGGTGGCTGCCATCAGGGCAGCATGAGCTGCGACAGGTGGGGGACAGCCAGAGGTGGTACACCTGACCCCACAGGAGGAGAGGGATTCTGGAAGCATGCAGCATTGTGCCATTGAGGGTGTTCTGGGTGGTGGCTTCCAGATGGGTGGTAGCCCATCACTGCATGGTAGGTCATGGTCTGTCTATTGGGGGGCAGGGTAGGTCACATGCAGTAACGTGACTTTGTTTTCCCTTACAGATCCTGAGCGTCTGCACGAGTCAGCGGTGGTGGCCTGTCCACTGAGGACAGTCAGCTGGAGATGGAGGAGGGCCCATCCACCTCCACAAGTATACGTGGCTCAGTGCGACAGTGGCCCGCCTGGCTGTCCAGACTGATGTTGTTGGAACAGGTGAGGAGGAGGTTCGTTTCCGACTTAGTACGCGGCATCCATGGATGCCGCATGCTGTGACTTGGCTGGTTACAGGTCCATCACTGATGATGACGTCGCTAACAGCAGGGGTAGTGACACATGTGTGCCACGGGATGGGCACGCAGCAGGTAACATCGCAGCCATGGCTGTGGGTGGTGCCGCCGTGGACGCCTGCGTGTCATCACAGTCCCAGCCCGTGCCTGTCAGCACCAGTGGGGCAGCACTGGTGTGTGTACAGGACAGTGGGACTGTTGTGGCCACTGCGGTGGCACCAGTAAGCCCTGGTGAGCGGCAGCCAGAGGGGCAGCATCAGTAGTCGGCCAATGGGCTTGGGGGTACTGGGTCAGGGGCCGGCGTCAGTGAACCATCTGTGGACATGCCCAGACCTGGTCCTGGTGTGCAGTGCCCACCCTCAAGGGATGCTGGGCATCAGGGCTGCACACACCCCGAGGGACAGGATGCCGAGGAGGCAGATGACCTCTTGGACGAGCACACCCACATACTGCAAGCATCAGTCAACCAACAGATGTGGCTTGCGACGTCTGTGGATGCACTGCGTGCGGCTCTGGAGTGGGCAGAGGAGCATCGCAGCAGAGACACTGCTCTGATCCTGGCAGGGATGGACCGGTTGTGGGAGAATGTGATCGCTGCCATTGACAGGCAGACACAAGCATTCACTGCTGTCATGGCCACAATGGGCACACAGTCATGTACCCATGCATTGCAGACACCATGCAGTGCACTGTCCACCCCGCGTTCCCGGCGTCATGCGACACCCTCCTTGTCGACACCGGGTTCAGCTGTGGGCATCCCGAGCATGCCTGGCGCAGGCATGTTTGGTGTGCTGCAGACCCCTGCGTGAGCACAGTCGCTTTCAAGCAATGGAACTCTTGGGGGACCATCGGTGCCACCCCATGAGGCCAGTGGTCAGCCTGTCAGTGATGGTGGGTCTCGGTGGGGCCACCCATGCATCCGTGGTGGCTGGGGCACTGTGGCGCATGACTGACCTGTCTCCCAACATGGCTGCTGTCTGGTGTTGCCCTGTGTGCATTGTGTCATTCAGCGGGCATTGCACGGGTGGGTACCCAGCCCTGCACGCGGACACACAGTCCATCTGCACACCCTCCCGGCTGCCATCTGCAGTTGTGTGTGCATGATGATGCCTGCATTGTGCTGTACTCCAATGTGCAATGGTGCTCAGCATCTGACACACACACAAGGACAGGCAAATGGTGCTCAGCATCTGACACACGCACAAGGACAGGCAGTGGGTGTGGTGGTCTGTGGACATGTGTGTGGCTAGGGGTGGCATTCTGGGTCAGTGTGCCTCCTACCCTTTGTGCATGTCTGGTGCATTGTGTGCATGTGTATGTGTGTGTGTGTGTCTGCGTGGCATGTTAGACCTCACCCATCCCTGGTGGTGTGTGTGGTTCCATGCCCGGCCACTTCCCTTGATGACATGCACCCTTGGTGTGTGTCCATGCATGTTTGAGGGTTGTGTCTTAGCCACTGTTGGTTGCACATGGCCCCATGACTTACCTGGGTTAACGGAAGTGCTCCTCCGTGATGGTGTCCCGGTGCAGCTGTGCCAGCTGGAGCAGTCGGGGGTCCCGTCACCCAAGGGGGGGCTGCCCATCACCATTGTCACTGGCGTCCTCATCATCCCCATCGCTGTCCCCCTCTTTGACCTGTATGGCTATCCCACATTCTTTGGCCATGTTGTGCAGGATGCAACAGGCCAGGAATAGCCCGCAGGCCTTTGAGGGGCTGTACTGTAGGGCACCGCCAGAGGTGTCCAGGCAACAGAAACGTGCCTTCAGCATCCTGAACACCCACTCGATGACATTACGTGTGGTGGCATGTGCCTCATTGTAACATTTCTGTGATGGGGTCGCAGGCTAACGGTAGGGTGTGAGCAGCCAGGGACGGAGTGGGTATCCACTGTCACCTGTGTGTAGAGGGTGGAGGTTAGTTTGGTGATCAGCATCGCCCTGCCCCGGGCCATGTAGGCCACTACCCATATCACATCTGACCATGCCCCCCCAGGCCCTATGATTGTCCATGTGGTTTGCATACTCACCCACTAGGTGGCCAGTGGGGATATCCCCACTCTCGAATCTGTGGCACAGTGCCGACTGGTGCCAGATGAAGGCATCATATGCTCCCCAGGGTGCGTGGCACAGACATTGATTATGGGACTCTGGCACGCACACCACCTGGCAGTTGATGCTGGCATAGACCTTATGATTTATGTATGTAGCCCCCCCGGGGCCAGGTGGTGTGTGGATGGCCACATGGGTGCAGTCTATTGCCCCTAGCATGCCAGGCATACGTGCTACCCTGTGAAACTCCTGTATGTTTGCTGTGCACTCTGCCGGTGTGCTGGGGAAATGAATGTACTCCGCAGCATGTGGCAGAAGTGTGCTGAGGAATTGGGTGAGGTGGCGTGATGTGGCCGACTGGGTTATGCCTGTGGTGTCCCCAGTTGGTCTCTGGAAGGTACCCGTGGTGAGCAAGCACATGCAAGCTGTCACTTTTGTCTCCACTGACAGGGCATGTCTCCGTTGTGTGGGTGCCTGCATCATATCACTGCCCAGCCACAGAGCTGCCTCAGACTGTTTCATCCAGGCAGTACCGGCCCACAATCTCAGTATCACTGTACAGCTCAAAGCTGGTGTGGGCTCGGTACTGCCTGTTGGGGGCATACCGCCGATGGGCCCTTCCATGGCCAAGCCCCCCTGCTGTCTGCCTTCTCACCCCCCTCATTACGGCCTCCATCTGGATGGTGGCACTAACCATGTCCCTGGCTTGTGTTCGCCCCTCCTGGCAGCTGTTTCTGTATTCCCCCCTGTCCTGGCTGCTACTTCCCCTGCACCGGGAACGCCTGCCTGTGCTAGCCTCACTGCTGTGTGGTGTATATCCCCCTTCTTCACTGTGGCTCCCCACACCTTCCTCTGCTGATTCCAGGTGCCCTTTCCTGGCCTGCCCTGTGTGTCTCTGCTGCCCAGTTTTCCCTGCTAGACTTTGCCCTCATGTGGCTTCCCTGTAGCGTTCTTGCGCCTCTCCCTTGCTCCCTTTTATTTTGGCTCATTTCCGCTATGGCGCCACTTACGC